>CM039616.1:54939058-55545939 GCA_022457205.1 Saccharum spontaneum | reverse complement strand
AGAAAAAACTGTCGCTTATATTTGCATACAGTTTCTTCGATAGTTTCTGAATTTGCATACATATTCTTATATTCTTATATTCGACCTGCTGCTGCTGCTGCTTGACATGCTGAGTGATGCATGCATTTCTGCTAGAACTAGTGACTCAGCTACCAGCTGGTTGCCTGCCTAGTAGCTAGCGAGCTGCCTAACTAACTCTTGCAACAAGGCCTTAGAATTGCAAGGCCAAGGCTGAAGGCTCTCTTTATATAGGTGCAGGTGCAGCCGTGCAGGGCAGGGCAGGGGCCAGTATACAGATCATGTACAAAGGAAACAGTGGTGCTTATAGTAGCTGCAAAGTCATAGGCAGCGGTGGTCTTATGGTTGGCGTGATTAGCTCCTGAATTGATTCTGTTGGTGATGAACCAAAATGCATGCATAGTTGCACTCACATTCTGCTTTCTGCTTTGTCGAACAGATCAGAGTTCCAAACTAGTAATTTTGGCCAACTCATCCTTTTGCCTTTCGGTCAGAGGTTCAGCTACCTAGCCATGTATCTTCTGTGATCATTCTTCCATCACAAGTTTAGTTTTCCTAATGAATGAATCTGACTACTAAAACATCATCATAATCCAGCAGTATTATAAGACTGGAAATAAATTCAGAAACTGTCGAAGAAACTGTATGCAAATATAAGAATAAATTCAGAAACTGTAATCCAGCAGGACAACTTGATACTGGAAATATTTTAGATGAGCATTGTGTACTACTTGATAGCAAATAAATTCAGAAACTGTCGAAGAAACTGTATGCACTGTATGCACCGTATGCACTGCTGAAGTAGTAAATTCAGCATTACTACATGCACATACAGAGGAGAGTTCTCATCAATATCAAAGTGCTCCATCTGTGCATTAAGGAACACCTTTCACGAGATGCTGAAGGGACACCTTTCAGAGCATTAAGGAATTACTAAAAACAATAATGTGTCAAGGAATTACTAAAAACAATAATGTGTCAAGGAATTACTAAAAACAATAATGGATACTTCATGAGACAAAATTATCTTCTCATCTAGCTTGACGAGCATAGATGATCTTGATTTGTTAAATGTACTCTTTGCTACTGGCTTCTTAATATGAAAGTACATGTAAACTCTAGCACTCCACTAATTGCATGTCAAGTATACGAAAGCTATTTATTTGATTCCATTCCATCTCCATAGTTGCAGTACGTATTCGAGGTTTGTCATTGACACGTGAGAGGTTGCAGTGGCACTATGGCAGGATAGCAGGTGGCACTATGGCAGGGTAGCGGCTCCATAAGGATCACCAGTTGCTCGATTATCAAAAACATGCCCAAGAACAAGAACAACTAGGGGATAACAAAATGAAGGTAGCTAGCAGATTTATTTAATTAGTACCTCGTGTGCAGGAAGCGTATTACGCCAAGTTCGTCATCATTATCATCGTGTTGATGTGGGCGCATCTCCTCTGAAGATTCAGGCATGGAGGCAGGAGGCTCGGCGAAGCTGACGCTTCTGCGTGTGGTGTTTGAAGATGCACCAGTTTTCTTCATGGTGTCCAGCGCCGTGGTCGTGCGCCGTCGCCGTTGCCGTGGTGCAATGGGGGCGGGGTTTGAGGAGTGGTGGCGTCGCCGTTCTGGTGCAAGGGTGGGTTTGAGGAGTCACGGCGTCGCCGTCCTGGTGCAAGGTGGGGTTGGAGGAGTGGCGGCGTCGCCGTCTCTTGACCTAACTGGTGAAGACGAGCAGTCGGGCCGGGGTGCTGGCGTGGTTTGAGGAGTGGGGAGGCAGGCGAGGAGTTTAGGCGAGGAGTAAATGTAAAAGGCCCATGCGGGCGCAGTACGAGGAGTTTAGGCGCGTGAATTTGGCATCCAATCGATGCTTTGGCGGGCTCCTAAAAAACCAGACCAAAAAATTGAGTACGGGACTTTATGTATGTACAGAGAACGTATTTTTCATATGTGAAATTACACAAACGAAATGTTCATATGTGAAATTACTAAATAATGAAATTTTTATATGTAAAAGTCCACGCAAAAATAATTACTTTTTGATAAAGTCATATATCATTGTCCAATGAAAAGGCATGACAAACGAAAACAAGAGTAACCCTAAAATAGACTATGACACATTCGGCACACCGATCATGTCCTTGCTCGAGCATAAAGCGTAACCCTAAAATAATCTGTGCCCTGTTTTGTCTTGTGAACTCGAGCATAAAGCGTAACCCTAAAATAGACTATGACACATTCGGCACACCGATCATGTCCTTGCTCGCACAATGCCTTCAAGTTCCAACGGCATCGTCACGAGGAACAGTGTTAAGGAGAGCGAGTTCCATGGAGGAGCCCGATCGAGCACCGAGTGGACTAGACGGAGTGAGGAGTTGTGTGAGAGCAAGATCCACCAGTGCCTAGCTAGATGCGAGAAGGAAGATACGCCATAGTGAGTAGACCCTCCAATTATACCCATATAGCTAGCTCTTAAGGGCACCCGCAATGTGTGAGCCGTGACGAAGCTTGTAGACTAAATATGCAGGGCCAAACTATGTGATCTCCTCTTTCGCATTAGATGCAACATCTTTTCAATAGAATATACCGATTAGGAGTCACTGGCAGAGGCAGGAACATTAAAGTATGATACAACTATGATACAACTATGCAACAGCTTTTCATCCTACATGTCTCTATATGATATATGGTAACACCATATGTCTATTATATCCACATGCCCATTATGAGTCTTTCGTGTCTATATATGATATATGGTAACACCATATGTCCATTATACCCACATGCCCATTATGAGTCTTTTGTGTCTCTATATGATATATGATAACACCATATGTCATTGATACTCATGTACCGATTAGTTGCCCATTGCCTTTTAGAAGATAGGAACATATATAGGTGTACACTTTCTAGAAGGCCATACTTATAACCCTAACTAGCAAATCTCAAACTAATTACTTCTTGGGCCTCTAAGAATTCAAGTTTGTATAATTAAAAAAAAATTTAGAATGTTATTTATTAGGGTAAATGTTAATATGAAAAATATGAATTAAAAAATTGCTATGGGCTATAGGTATAATGAAAAATAAGAGGGTAAATGTTAGAATGTTGGTGGGTTCATGCAAAGAGGAGAGACTACAGTAGATACAAATTCAACTTTGTATAATTAAAAAAATTTAGAATGTTATTTAATAGGGTAAATGTTAATATGAAAAATATGAATTAAAAACTTGCTATGGGCTATATGTATAATGAAAAATAAGAGGGTAAATGTTAGAATGTTGGTGGGTTCATGCAAAGAGGAGAGACTAGTAGATACAAATTCAACTTTGTATAATTAAAAAAATTAGAATGTTATTTAATAGGTTAAATGTTAATATGAATTAAAAAATTGCTATGGGCTATAGGTATAATGAAAAATAAGAGGATTTGTTTAAGAGAAAAAAAATGTGCTATGGGGCTGTAGGGCCAGCCAGGCAACGCAACAGGCTCAACCGGCAAGCAGGAGCCGATTGGGCCCGGCCAGCCCATTAACCCCATAGCACAAGAGAGGACCAGGCAGTGATGGATGATTTGTTCGGAGTTCGGGAGTGCTAACACGCCTCCACCTTTAAGCAGTGCTACGAGCTCCTAAGTAGCCGATGTGGTACTAAACGGAGACGAGTGCGACGCCGCTGCAAACAAGACAAATGGGCCGGCACAGACGAAATAAAATGACTAATGGGCCGCCCTATAAACTTAGAGAAAAAGCCCCAATCCCCTCGAGCCCGGTATTCCACCAGTTCCCCAATCCCCATCCCATGCCGGCCATGGGAGCCCGCCGTGCGCCGCCGCGAGGTCGCCACGCCCGCCGCACCAGCGCGAGGTCGCCACGCCCGCCGCACCAGCGCGAGGTCGCCACTTCCGCGGCACCACCGCGAGGTCGCCACGCTGCCATACGCCGGGGCTGGAGCCGGTGACGGCAAGCAGCAGGTCTGCGGCGATGTAGGGGGGCGGCTTGCCGGCTTGGGGCGCACACACACCCAACTTCACATCAACAGCCTGGTCGCCACTCCGTCTCCTTCCAGCTCGGCAGCTTGCTATTCGCTGCGCCGCACTCAACAACCGAGACCCCAGGGACCTCATCGCTCACGGCCAGGCGTCCAGTCCGGCCAAGCCTCCAGTCCGGCATCCACAAGTCCACAAGCTGGCTAGGTAAAAATTATTAATTGTTTAATTTGCATCCGATAGGAATATTTGATTCATTGGATGTCTAAATTGGCAGTGAGATTCTGCCGATAAGCTGGCAAGCAGCAGGTCTTTGTGAAGAATATTTGCAGCAGAGTGAGATTCTCTGAGTATCTATGAAATGTTAAGGAATATTTGCAACCGATAAGCTGGCAAGCAGCAGGTCTTTGTGAAGAATGGTTTCTGCCGTGAATTTCCTACTAGGATTGATTGGTATTGCATTTTTTTTTATCTGTTGCTGAATTGAGCTGTCCTAGTTGACTGATCTTATAGAAAGCTATAAGTGCTTCGTATCTTGGAACAAGGTTTTAAATTCAAACATGTCATATTGACATCCATTCCTTGCAGCTGAAAACCTGGGGCTGGCGACCTCGCCGCCGTACCTCGCCCTGTCGTCTAGCAGCAATCCCAACTACGCCAACGGCGTCAACTTCGCTTCCGGTGGCATGCATGAATATATGATACAATGTTGTGCATGCACAGGACCAATGCATCAGCTTCGACAAGCAGATCGACTACTTGGCGTCGGTGCAAAGCTATCTGAGGGTCGCTTCTATGACATTGTGCAGTTTCACTAAGCATCCATCAGCACATGCAAGAGTAATATTTCAGAGCATTCAGTAATGCTGTTGCCTCAGGATGTTCAGAAATTCAGTCAAAAACAAACTCCTTGCTGCTGGTGATAGAATGCTGAACAAATATAGAAGCTACTTCTAGGCAACAGTTACAAAAGGTGTTGCTGAAGTGATTAGAAGTAGCTGTAGTTATTAGAAGTAGCCTTACCTATCAGCGATCTTTCGCTCCTGTACCGATTTCTGTTCCAAGTAATCAATAAAGCCTATGTAATTAATTTGAATGTACATGTGGGTGACCAAAACATGAAATTGATGTGGCATGACATGTATGAATTTTCCTCTTATGGAATGAATGAAAATGTGGCAGCAATGTGTTGATATATGAATTTGTCTCATATGCAAAGAATGAAAATGTGGTAGCAATGTGTTGATATATGAATTTTCCTCTTATGGAATGAATGAAAATGTGGCAGCAAGTGACATGATATCAGAATGATCACAGAAAGATCTCTCTAGAAAAATCACAGAATGATCACAGAAAAAAATCACAGAATGATCACAGAAAAGGCAACGAATGGCATTTTCAGCTTGCATAATTGAAGTAACAACTGACGACATCCAGCACACTTAAATTGCAGAATTAAAGTAAAATCATAATTCAAGCTCAGTTCACTGTCTAAATTAAACAAAAGATTGCATGCTAGGTACCAAATAGAAGCAAATATCACATTAATACATATAGGATCACAATTATGTAAAAAGCTCATCTTCCTCTCCCTGGCCTAAAGTGTTGACAGGTGCAACATGCCCGTCGTTGATGTAGGTGTCATCATTCTCATCATCATCATCAGGTATGTCATCTAGATCTGGTTCTGGCACAGGTATAGCACTTTGAATAATGCTGGCATCTCCAGTCACTCCATCGAGGTCATTCCTTGTCCAGTTTGTCAACTCTCTAAGCTGGCTACAAATGTCCATGTCCTCCACACCTACATCGACTGAGTCAATATCAATCTGTCCCTGTTGTTCAGTTTCTCCTTGTTCTGGCATGGAAAACAAGGTCCTAGGCTTCATTCTAACAACACTACTCCAGTTGGGTTTATTTGCACATTTCACATAGAAAACCTGCTCCACTTGAGTCCCCAAAACGTAAGGATCATTCTTATATCGAAGACGAGTTGTATCAATATCTATAATCCCATATTGATCCTTACTGAACCCTTTACTTTTACTCTTGGATGCGGCAGGAACATCAAACCAATCACACTCAAACAATATGACTTCTTTTTCACCAGGGAAATCTAGTGTGATTACCTTCTTAAGGACACCGTACCAATCCATATTGCTCGCACTATCATCACCCTTCACTAGAACTCCTGAATTTTGTGTATTGAAGTTAGCCTCTATAGCAGCTGTCCGGAAAAAAAAATCATGAATTACGCATCTGTTGAAAACCCGAGCAACATAATGAGGACCCTGTGAAAGGTCATATAACTCTTCACTGATCTTCCGTTCTTCATAAAGTACCTTGGCCTGCGCACAAGAAAAAAAATATAAGAACTGAAATATTTTAAAATTGGACAACTGCAATATTTTTTGTCATGTATATTATAGCATTACTCACCTTACGTTCAAACCATCCAACAAAATGCTCCCTGTGACGCTTATCAACGCCTTGTGCACTAGTTCTTCTCAGTAGCTCCTTATGCTCCCTATACATTTTTTTGGGAAAAACATATTACTATACATTCAACTATAGACTATGTAAAAACATAAAAAAATGTATCTAACAGCTTACTTGATCCATCTCAGTGCCTCATCACAGTTTGATAACATATAGTGCCGCATCTGCAGCATTTCAGATTTAGGAAGATGCTGTAATTTGCAGCCTTTCTTACTGTAGTCGATGCTGCCAACTATGCTAGACCCAGCCGGTGGTTCATTTACCACGCTCCTCTCGTGGCGCATTGGCCGATCCAGCTTCGTTTCAATGTCTTCTAGGAAGCGAGAGCAGAATGTCATGCACTCCTCTAAGATATATCCCTCTGCTATCGAACCTTCTGGATGTGCCTTGTTCCTAACATATCCTTTAAGTGTACGTAGATACCTCTCGATTGGATACATCCATCGATAGCACACTGGTCCACCAAATTTAGCCTCCTCAGCTAAATGAACCGGCAAATGCATCATAATGTCAAAGAATGCTAGTGGGAATATCATCTCAAGCTTACATAAAGTCTCTGCAATTGAAGAGCTTAGTGTTTCTATGTCAGTTTGCACCAGCTCCTTTGAACACAGCGCATTGAAAAACCTGCTAAGCTCAACCAATGGTCTAGCAACAGCTTCAGGCAAGATATGCCTTGCAACTAAGGGCAACAGTTTCTGCAAAATAACATGATAGTCATGTGATTTTAGTCCAGAAACCTTACATCCATTCACATCCACACATCTCTTTATACTAGACGCATAACCATCAGGCATCCTCACTCCTTCTAAGAATGTGCATAGCATCTTCTTCTGGTCCCTGTCTAAGGAGTACAATGATGGTGGCAAAGTATACTTTCCATTCTCCACCACTGGATGCTGATCCTGCCGTATCCCAAGATGTTGCATGTCAAGCCGCGCCTTTTCACTATCCTTACACTTACCATCTATGTGAAGCAACGTCCCAATAATGCTTTCACAGATATTTTTCTCGATGTGCATAACATCCAAATTATGCCTTACAAGCAATTTTTCCCAGTAAGGAAGCTGAAAAAATATACTCTTTTTCCTCCAATTGTGCCACCTACTGTCTTCTTCACGTTGCTTCCTCTTCTTTGTTGCTGTCCCAAATTTTGGTTGCTCAAAACTTTCATACTGCTGTAGAACCTGAGCACCGGTCAATGGCACAGGTGCCTCCCTCATCTCTGTCATGTTGTTGAAGCTAGTTTTGCTCTTGCGCCACCTATGGTCCTGAGGGAGAAATCGACGATGACCCATGTAACAATGCTTCGACCCAAATTTCAACCATAAGTACTCTGTATCTTTGTGGCAGTATGGACATGCAAACTTTCCTTTAGTACTCCAACCAGATAGCATGGCATAGGCAGGGAAGTCATTTATGGTCCACAACAGAAGCGCATGAAGAGTAACGTCTCCTTCTCATTCTCATCCCATGTTTCAACACCTGTCACCCATAACTCTTTCAGCTCATCAATTAGGGGTTGCAAGTAGACATCAATATTCATTCCAGGTGATTTTGGCCCTGGAATCAGCATAGACATCATCCAATAGGGTTGCTTCAAACACAACCAAGGAGGCAAGTTGTAAGGGATTAGGATGACAGGCCATGTAGTATATGCAACATTCAACATCCCAAACGGATTAAAGCCATCAGCTGCAAGACCGAGCCGTACGTTGCGAGGGTCCTTAGCAAAATCCTTATACTCTCTATTCACATGCTTCCATGCCAATGAGTCTGCCGGGTGACGCATTTTCCCATCATTTACTAGTTCTTCCTCATGCCAACGCATCAGCTTCGATGTCGATGATCTCATATACAATCTTTGCAAGCGAGGAATAAGTGGAAAATAACGAAGGATCTTACGTGGAAAACGCTTCTGCTTCTTTCCACAATCACTGTCAACAAGATCATCCTTTTCAGTACCACCTGTCTCTTTCCACCTCGATTCACCACATGTTGGACACTTATCCAATATAGCATAATCCCCACGAAATAACACACAATCATTGACACAGGCATGAATCTTATCATAATGCAGGCCAAGATCTCGAACAACCTTCTCCACTTTATCCAATGAAGTTGGGAGACAATGGCCATCAGGAAGCACAAGCAAGAACAACCGAATTATGCGTTCTAGACTGCTATTACTAATACCATCCATGCATTTAATCTGAAATAGCATGACAATGAAAGAAATCTTTGTAACCTCTTTGCAACCTGGATACAACTCCTTCTTTGCCTCTTCTAGTAACCTAAAAAGTTTTTTTGCAGTCGCATTTGGCTCGCCCCCATCTCTTCCTGTGACTTCTCCATGTATAACACCTCTGATCAGTGAAGAAATTATTTCATGGGAACTTTCAGCATGATCTATTGCAGTTCCATCATCGTTACCATTCTCAACTAACGAAGGCTCACAATTACCTTCTCCTTGAATGAAACTCTCATCAAACCCTCTCAGTGCCACATGAGTTCGAACCTCCTTTTCACTTCGATAAGACATGCAGCGGCATCGAGTACATGGACATGGAGCTGTTTCTTCACTGGATGTGCCCCCAAATACACTCTGTAAAAAGTTCTTGAATCCTGCCTGCCATTCTGAAGTATATCTGGACATCCGCATCCAGCTCTTATCTTCATTTGACATCCTTCACGGTATCCCTACAGTGAGCACGAATCCATAGAATAAATACCCGCTATCAAGCTAACATTATGAATTGAAAAGCATTTTTTCCTAATGAGCAACAGTGGCGGAGCTCGTGAATTTTAAAGCCTAGGGTCACTATCAAAGCAAATGTACTATCTGTATCGGGTAAATATACCACTACCACTAGAACTTGTAAAGTAATTGCGCAGTCCTTTTCGGCAACATTCTGAAAATCTGATAATTAAAATCTATTACAAATCAAACAAGCTGTAGTAAATCTTAGCAGTAGCAGTACTAATCGAAACAGCAAGCTGACAATAACTCAATTTCACAACTAAAAATTCACCTGCTATTGCCTCTGGCTGCTGCCTTGTTGCCTGGCCGCCGGCGCCGTGTCTGCTCGCAGCTCGTGGCCTCGCCCTCGCTGTCGCGCGCTGGGCGGCTGGCCGGGGCCTGCCCGATGGGATGGGATGGGCGGCTGGCCGGGGTGTGCCCGATGGGATGGGATGGGCGGCTGGCCGGGGCCTCGCCCTCGCTGTCGCGCCCTCGCTGTCGCTCGCGGCCTCGAAGCCGCCAAGAGGAAGTCCTATGGGATGGGGTGCGATGGAGCCAGGTGTGACCTACTGGAGACGGCTTGGCCTCTTCGATGCAGTTGGCTGGGCCTCTTTTTTTTTCTGCTCATGCACCGTTGGGCTGGGCCTCTTCTTCGGTGCAGTTGGGCTGGGACTCTTCTTTTTATTTTTTTTTTCTGTTCATGCACTGTTGGGCTGGGTTTTTCTTTTGGTGGGCTGAGTTCTTTTTATTTTTTTTATTGTGCCGGTGGGCTTAATTATGTCATCAACTTTTCTTTTAGTGCAACCAAAAAAAGTCTAGTGAATTCACATAATTCATTGGTGGCAATAGAAGCTAATTGATGCAATGATTTTTTTTATGGATGCAACAGCACATGAGCTATCGCAACCATGGTTAAGTTTTAGACAACGTTATTTCATCGTGGCCATAGGCATGTATAATCGCAACCAATGAAATATTCGTGGCAACAAACATAAATCAAACGCAACGAACTGTTTTTTGGATGCAACAGGCACATGAGCTATCGCAACAAAGATTAAGTTTTAGGCAACGTTATTTCATCGTGGCCACAAGCAGGCATAATCGCAACCAACTAAATATTCGTGGCAACAAACAAACATCTATCGCAACACTAAATCGATATTATCGCAATGCATAATTAGTTGTGGCAAAAGGTACCCAAAAAGGCAACCACCTTTTTCACCATGGCATTAACACCAACCTGTTGCAGCGAATGTTTCAACAGATGCAACCCACCTTTTTGGTGGCCATAAGATTCAGATATTGCAACCCATTAAAACGTTGGTTGCTATAAAACCAAATATTGCAACCAAATACGTGGTGTTGCAAAAAAAAATGGTGCTCTAAGGGTCAATTCCTAGTAGTGTTGGAGCTAGACGCAGCTCAAGCAGAGAAGGGGCATGGGGCCACCCGCTACGGGGAGGAAGAGAAGGGGTGGTCGACGTCGGTCGCGGGGAAGAAGAGTAGCAGGGTTCGGCGGTGGGAGCTTCGAGTTGATCCTGTTCTCACGATTCAGTCCAATACGGAGGAGTTGAGCTCGGTATTGAAGGTGGGCTGATTTAGTTGGAGGTGAATACCACAGAAATAGCCTTCAATTCCATCTCTCAATGCCAAAGATATCCAAACAACAGAATTGGAAAAACTCAGTTCCAATTCCAATGTCTAGGTCTGAGTATCTGCATCCAAACGGGGTGTTAAGGACATCAAGATTTTCCAGCTCTTATTTTCATATATTGGTATTTCTTTCTTAAACTATGAATCTATTCTTTTGGAAAAAAATTAGTTTCTTCACTTAAATTCTGAAACATGGAAAACACCCTTTAAATGTTTTGTATCCTTAAAGTCTTCAGTATCTTTCGAGTCGGACCATCTCTATAGTTCATTTGGTAGATCATCCCAAATGGCATGCACAAACTTTTATGCTAACCAGTCTTTCTTCATCTCAACTCAAAAAATAAAACTAGGACCTTCAATTTTGTAAATGTATTTTTTGGTAATGTAAAAGAAACAACTATTCCATTCTCTATGTTTCTTCCTTTTCTTCCCCAAAAATAGAGTTGCTATATTTCAGGTGCCTTAATTTTCGGTCAATAATCTTAATCTTAGATAGCCGACCAGTACAATTGGAGCAACTCCATAAATTTTGATAACAAAAAGTAAAGAAATCGGCTCTCCAAATCGACTTAGCCTCTCAAAATACTAACGTACCACGGTAGATTCTCTAAAATTAGCGCTCTACTCCCTCCTTTTCAAATTACAAGTCACTTTGACTTTTTTTGTACATCCATTTTTCTATACATCTAGATAAATAATATGTCTTGATATATAATAAAATAGATGAACCAAAAAAGTTAAAGCAACTTATAATTTGGAACGGAGGAAGTATTTTTTAAACCAGCCTCATCATCAATCGTTAACTGAATTTGACCATACCAGCATTTGAGTTTTATTAGTAGCATTTCAGAGCAGAGCGGCTCGGGGAAGATGAAGAGCAAGTATATCGGGATGGCGATCGGAGAAAAAGAAGGAAAAATGAAATACAAGGGCGTGGCTAGCACCAGGACGTCCGGACGGACGCGCGCATCAGACACTGAAAGACCAAGTTTGGTTTTGGTAATTAATAACACCAAGTTGCTAATGTTATTGTATCAAGTGAAATGAGTTAGGCATAAGCAACACACGTGATGAAGAAGTATGTGGCATAAAGTGATGGCCACAAGATCACAAGAGGTGGAGATGCACATAAAATGATGATCATGGTGATCAAGCATGAGGAAATGGACATGGAAAGAAGGATCTAAGAGCGCAAGGCAAAGGTATAACCATAGGGTTTTTTTTTTGCCAATCTAAGATGAGTAGAGAAGTGATTGACCGGATTTAGGATACATAGCCGACTATCAAGAGGGGCAATCACGGTTAGCTCGGGAATCAAGTGCCACTAGGTCAATGTCTTGAGCATATGCATTAGGATCTAGTAGAGAGCTAACATAACACCTTGAAAATGTTTGTGAAATGCTAACACACATGCACATGGTGGTGTACACTTGGTGGTACTAGCACATTTGCGAAGGCGGTGGAGTTTAAGCGGTAGAGAGGGGTTTGGGTTCCTCTCTCCCTCCCGCTGAGCTTGCGAGGTGGGATTCAGCACTTTTTGGGGAAGTAAAACGCCTATTTTCTACTGCGCCGGAAGTCAGAAAAGGAACGGAGGTGAACGGTGGTCACTGCAGTGACCGAACGCTGCACCGGACGCGGTCACAGTTTGACCGGACGCGTCCAGTCAGTTCTGCGCAGCAGTCAGGCGCGCGGGTGCTAGGGTTTGCAACCGGCGCGTCCGGTCCCTCACGGAACCGGAGCGTCCGGTCAGGCACCCAGAGGAGCAGAGCTGGTCGTAGAGCCGACCGGACGCGCGGTGCGTCCGGTCACGTGCGATCGGACGCGTCTGGTCGCGGCGGGAGCTTACTGGACTCCGACCGGATGCCAGGTGCAGCACGTCCGGTCAAACGCTAGAGCGCGTCCAGTCACTGCAACAGTAACTTCTGATGCGCTCTGTTCACGCTTGTCCTGTAGTGATCGGACGCGTCCGGTCACCCAGACCGGTGCGTCCGGTCAGTACGTTTTTCACTGTGCCGTCCGGTAACGGCTAGCTACGTATCCCTTCGCTATAAATAGAAGATGTCAGGGGTTTGAGGATAATACCAGCACATTTTGAGACCTAGAGACATCCTTTGAGCTAGAGAACAACCTCTCCACTCATATCTTTGCACAGTTGCACATCTTGAGTGAGATTGAGTGAGATTCAAGTGCATTGCTTGAGAGTTGCATTCTAGAGGCACTTGATCTTCGAGTTACTGCGGATTTCTTGTTACTCTTCCGTGTTTCCCGACACGGTAGACGGCTTGGAGCAGCGGAGGTGATTGAGCTCACAATTGAAGATTGTTAGAGCCCTCACCAAGTGTTGTAAGGGGTTCTTGATCCTTCCCCGCGGGAGTTCGCAAATTGGATACTCTAGTGGAGCTCGTGGCTTGAAGGATCCCATCTTGTGTGCGGTTGTGCGGCGCCCACCAAGGGCTTGACTCTTGATAGTCGATTAGCTCGCGAACCTACAAGTGGGTGCATCACCACAACGAGGAGTAGCTTGCCGGGAAGCAAGTGAACCTCGGTAAAAATCTTGTGTCATCTCTTTGCCAAGGATTTCTCTTGTGGTTACTCATTGTGATTGATTCTTCGAGTGGATTATTTCTCTACATCGTTTGTATAAGAATCAAGTCACTTGCTCTTTACTTTCTTATACTAGTCCTAGTGTAATTTGCTTAGTGTAGCTTTTTCACATAGGAGTAAGTAGCTTAGTGACTTATTCTTGTTGGTGTGTATTAGAGATCATAGCCTTGCTTCACTAGAATTGTATAGGTGGCTTGCATAGTGTAGTTAAGCTAGTGCTAGAATTAGCTTAGCCATCTTTTATACTAACGTGTTTGTTTAGTGAAGCTTGTAGATTTTTAAATAGGCTATTCACCCCCCTCTAGCCATTTGAACCTTACAGACGCCCATGCAGCCCGCCCCCGTCCGCCTTTGCCCTGCTCATGAGTGCGCTTCGCCCCCGTCTCTGCACTCGTCGGTCCTTCCCCTGACCCCTCATCTCTTTCTCCGACTCTCCGCACGGGCGACACACGAGAGTCGAGATGAGCGGCTGATGATGAACACGCCCCCTGCGCTCCTCGACCTGCAGCACCCCTGTCTGTTGGGCCCCCGGCGTGCCGCGTGCCCCATCCGCTGGCCCCCGGCTCGCCTCTGGTCGAACAACATAAAACACTTGCAACATGAATGCAACATAAGACTAAAAACAGATGAAACATTAACATAGGGGGGAAGGCTGAGCCGGTCAATTCCAGCCGTCGGGGTTGGAGTCGAGGCGAGGCACAATGCGTGAGCACCACCAGCACCGCCCACGCTCGTGGGTGTCCTTGGCTCGATCGGGAAAGACCTAAGGCGTCGCGGAACATGCGCCCCAACAACCATGGCGGGGTTAGTGACTATGGCGTTGGAAGACGAACGAACGGCAAGGGGGAGAGCGACATAGGTGTCTGGGATGGCGCGCGGCGTGGCCGGCGATGGGGCGCGGGGTAGTAGGGCATGGCGCTGTAGTTGACGAGCACGCAGTGGAGGAAGGGGAGCGGACAAATGAGCGGCCACGCTATTGCGTTGGGCGCCGGGCAGATAATGATTGATGAGCGAGTGGGGTTTCGTTTTTCTGTTTCTGAGAGAGATGGAAAGACGTCGCCTGCTCCTGTAGAGCCGCGTTCGGGATTGTTGGACTGTTTTTTTTACAACAACCAGCAAAATGGGATGTGCGAATGGGTTTTTACAGAGTCTGTAGAAGTAGCTCTTAAAGAACAAGACAATTCATATTTTTTCTACAGCCAAACAATGACAAAACTATATCTTATCTCAATAACAGATAAAAATCAGACACCTGAAATACAAGAGAAATGTAACAAAATGTTGCAGACATATTTGTTACAAGATTACTTTTAGCATTTAATTTTCAGATATCGAAACAAAAAGAAAGACAGACACATGTCCTAATTTGCACTGAGGTTAAGGCTATGTGCACTCATGGACCTCTATATTCATCCTCTATACGTCTTAGTCAGCAAGATTCTCTCCTCTATACTCAATTCTTCCGCACCCATCAATCCTCTATATCATCCTCTATCCACTCTATCCACTGTGGGACCTACTTGTCACTTTATCTAAATATATCCATGTGTGATCTAGTTTTGAAGGATTTATTGAGACGAATTTAATGGTGCAATCGAAATTTAATTTGGATTTTTGGTTTGTGAGTTATAGCATTTTTTCCTTTGTTTAGCTAGTGGGGCCCGCCACTGCACACTATAGAGTAATCACTATACTATTCTAAATATAGAGTGAGAGAAAGGATAGAGTATCGTTTTAAGTACCCAGTACAACAGTTTTTACTCTATATTTTTACTCTAAAGCTTTAGAGTATCATTTAGAGTACCCACTGCGGATAGTCCAATGCCAAACTAAGGTCTTATTTGGATACCCCTCCAATTATAACAATTAGATTATATAATCAAAGTTTGATCCAAAATATGATTGATTATTATAATCAAAACTCTTAATTAACATAATCCTATAATCCAGGCGAGATCCGGTAAGGATTATGAGTATTAAAGTTTAACTCGTCTCTAACTGATTGTCCAACTTACCAAACTATAGAGGATAAAATTGAAATTTATCAATCTAACTAACCATAATCAATTACCATAATTTATTGATCCAAACACTTCAATTATTACAATCCATAATTATGATTATAATATTATAATAATTCTATATACAGTTTAGATCATAATAATCGAGTTGTGATCCATGCCCCTAACTACTGTTTTATAGAGGGGACCGTGAGAGGCCATCAAAGTACGCACTGGTAAGCGTACCCACAAAGGTGGCATTACCGGCGAATGCTGCTTGCAGCGACGCCGGAATCGGCGGCACGTCCAGGATCACGACCCCCTCCAGCGCCTGAACCACCTGCTCCATCGACGGCCGGTAAGCCTCGTCGTCCTGCACGCACCAGCAGGCCACCCTGCACGCGCGTTCCAGCTCCCGAGCGTCCGCGTCGCCGTGCAGGCGCTCGTCCAGCAGCCCGACGAGCGCCTCCCCTTCGTTAACCTTCCTCGCGGCCACCAGCGGGAAGTACCCCGACAGCGACGCCTCCTGCTCTGTAGTTGCCCAGCCTCGTGCGTTTCTCCGGCCTGAAATGATCTCCAGCAGCACCATGCCGTAGCTGTACACGTCGGCCTTGGCGGTGATGGGCACGCCGGAGATCCACTCCGGCGCGAGGTACCCGATGGTGCCCCTCACCGTCGTCAGGACCCTGCTGAAGTCCCTCCCCAGCAGCTTCGCCATGCCGAAGTCGGCGACCTTGGGCACGAGGTTGACGTCGAGCAGGATGTTCTCCGGCTTGATGTCGCAGTGGATGATGCAGTCCCGGCACCCCTCGTGGAGGTACAGCAAGCCCCGGGCGGCGCCCAGCGCTATCTGGAACCTCGCGCGCCAGCTCAGCGCCGGCGCCGCCCTGAAGAGCGCCCTGTCCAGCGAGCCGTTGGGCATGTGGTCGTAGACGAGCAGCCGCTCGCTGCCGTGGGAGGAGAAGCCGCGGAGGCGGACGAGGTTGACGTGCTGGATCATGCCGATGGTGCGCACCTCGTTCCTGAACTGCTTGTCCCCAACGCAGAGGACACCTTCCAGCTTCTTCACGGCGACGGCGGCGCCGACACTGGACAGCGTACCTTTGTACACTGAGCCGAAGCTGCCACCGCCGAGCTTCTCCGAGAAGTTCTTGGTCGCCTTCCGCATGTCGTTGTACTTGAACGCCACGAGGCTACCGCCTTCTGCTGCAGCTTGCATGAATCTTATGTTCCTCTGTCTTCTCCTAAACATCTTAACAAGCACGGTCACGATGACAGACATGCAGGCTAGGATCGACGCAGCTGAGGCAACAGAAACGAAGACGACGACCGTTCTTTTACGACGGCCATTCGAGGGCACGTCCATGGCAGACAGCCGGAGGTAAAGGTCATCCGTGCTTGCCGTGTCCATGGCAGACAAGCCGAGCAGATCACCATACCAGAGAGCACAGCGACTACCGTAGGAGTAAGCGTTGCAGTCACAGCTCCTCAAACACGCTGACCTGCAGTCTTCAGCGCTTGATGGTGATGCTCCTGCAGCCGCAGGCGACGAGTTATTCAGCAAGGAAATACCTGGCGCCAGCAAGAAGGCGTCGCCGCCGTCCTTGTCGCGCACCGAACTGTTGTGACAGTGCAAGGAATTGTTCCGGCGGCAGCCATGTGAGTGGTCTCCGAGCTCCCAGTCCTCCACGGAGGAGGGCCGGAAGCCGGCGGGGCAGCTACAGAGTGGCTCGCTCTTCTCGTCGCAGACGCCGAACGCGCCGCAGATGCCGTAGACGTCGCAGAGCTTGTGCGGCTCCGCCCATATGATCATCCACTCGTCGGCGGACGGCAGCCACATAATCTGCCTCGCCTGACCGGAGACGTCCAAGACTAACCTGGAGATAACCGTGGGATCTTGCAGGGAGTAGTCGAAGTAGCTGGCGTTCGTGGTGTTCACGAACCCGAAGTTGTACTTGTCGTGCGACGTCATCTCCGGGACACCGGCAAATATGCTGCCTGTCCACACTCCACTGCTCCAGAAGTTCGTCCTGTTCCAGGACAGGAAGAACTGGCTGGTCCCGTGCGGATCGATTCCCAGGGAGTACATGCCGGGAGCCGGGTCACTGGAGCTCCTCCAAGAAGTCAGAGCCTGCACGTGGCCGGTGATCTTGTTCATGCCGAGACGGACTCCCGGCAGCCACGTGTCGGTGGGGTGCTCGGCGCTCTGCCATAAGACCTCGCCATCGTGGCGCCGGAGGACGAGGTTTCCGCTGTCCAAGATGACAGCCACGGTGCCGTTGGAGCTGCTGCCGAAGATGACGACGTTCGAGGACCAGACGAGCTCACCGACCTCGTTGGTGAGCACGAGGTTGCCGTCCGGCGCAACGGCGAGCTGAGAGGACGCGGGGTCGGAGACCGGCGCGGTTCTGTTCGCAACCCACACGGGCGTGCACGGCGTCACGGCTTTCTTGTACCAGATTCCCACGTAGTAGTTGTGAGAGGAGGCCGTGTTGCTGTCACCACCTGCTGCTGCTGGACGGAAGAAGCCCAGCTCGAAGCTGCCGCCTCTGGACACGACGGTCTGGCCGCCGGAGATGGCGGAGTTGGCGGTGATGGTGTCCGATGCGAAGCACCGTGCACTGCCGATGATGGCCACGATCATGACAAGTAGTAGCGCTGTTAAAGGCATCGGTGAGATAGACGATGGAGGGGAGAGCAACTGCGTGTGTACGTACTGATGATCGAGTTGGGAGTGAACTCATCTGGTCCCTACCTATCCGTTGATAGCAAGTTATTATACACAGCGGGTGTTTGGTTGGAGGAGTTAAAGCTTAACAAATACTGTAGCACTTTCGTCTTATTTGATAAAAAAATTTCCAATCTTGGACTAATTAGGCTTAATAGATTTGTCTCGTAAATTACTCCTAATATATGTCGACATACATGCAATTAGTCTACATTTAGTACTCTATGTATTTGAGGGAACATTGATGTGATAAGAGTTAAACTTTAACTCCTAGAAACCAAACATGCCCTAAACTAGCCCAGGAAAACCCTCCTTGAGCAGGTTTTGACAATTCGAGGCCAATTCAAGATTTTGTTTTTTAAAAAACTCATCGACCTTATGAGAAGCGTGTAAATTACGTGGAGAAAATCTTTTAGGATAACACCATCCCGTCTAGAGGATAACGACCGATTAAAAGATCCATCTATCTAATCGATCAAAACCTAATCTATCTTACATTTTACCTCCAAATGTTAGCTCTTTAAATCCTCTTGCTGTCCAGCATATTCATCGACGAGATTTGTCAACCTTCTAAGTGGCATTGCCGATCCAATAACCCTCTATAACACCTTCCCTATGCATCTCCTTGACAGATCTTCGCTGGAGGCATTTGTGAGCGTTTTAGGTGAGCGACGAGCGCCAAATCAGCCTCATTGTTTTAGACCTCTTTCTGCGGCGTGTAACGACCGCGTGCGATTCAGATGTTCAGGTTCTAATTAGTGCGTGACCGGAACAGAAATATAATGGTCCTTTTCCGTCACCGATGGGTCGACGAACCAGTCTATACGGCATCGAAGCACATACATTACATCAATCACACCGGCGTGCTAAAAGAAGATGCATACAAGAAAAAAAATGAAAAGGGTGAAAACAATGCCTTGTGAAAGAATCAATGATCGACACATCGTTGTTAAATGATGAACTACGAATTATTGAACCAACCCTGACCCAATCGACCACAAGTCTGCTCCACGGACCAACGGTCAGCATGGACGACGACGACTTGCGCCATCGCTGTATAAAATATGAAAAGGACATATGCTGACTAGCAGTAGTAGCAGTTGTATGTATGTTGAATATCAAATTAATTGAGAGAACTATATATGACATTGAAATAACTTGAGCTTTTTACCTCTAAAGTAGTACGTAATTCACATAAGTAACAATGAACAATTGATCTTGACTTACAACTGATCGTTCAACAAGCTAATTAAGGCTGAGCGTACTACTCCATGCATTATATTGTGGTCTTTTCTTTAGATTACGGAATAAATCATTCTAGCCTTCACATTCACGAGTGAATGCTTAGAGCTTAACAATACAAGATGGGAACTGTTAACAATACAAGATGGGAACTTAGCCTAGTTTTCCGCTACTGGATTGTCCAGACTCAACACTGGCAGCAACCTTACAACATAAGGCCACAAAATAAATCAAAGTCCACTGATCTGACCCCATCAGAAACACCAGAAACATCATGGCTTCCAGTCCAAATTCAAACTCCTAACTTTAGGCAAGGCGCACCCGGGACTCTAAAGTCCTATTCTCTTCTGGTTCTTCCACCCACAGGTTCCAAAGAATTGCAATCCCAATCCTTCTAAGTACCTGCAGCCTTCCTTCAAATTTCTTCCCTCTTCCTCTTTAGACAGCATGGACCATTGTCTGATCCAGTAAGTCCCTCTGAAAAGTATCTGCAAGTACGAATTATTCACTAAATTTTGGAACACCGCATCATTTCTATTCAACCATAAGACCCAACATATGGCTGCTATCCCCACTATTATTTGATTCCTTAGCCCTGGAGTAAATCTCCTAATCTAAGATCCAAACATGTGAGAAATGCTTTTCAGAGGTTGAAAGTTAAAGGTTGTGGTCTAGCTAGTGCTCACTGTCTTGCGGACTAACTAGTGGCCTTCAATTTTGTTCGGTTCTCCAAGGACGAAATTGTGGGAACGAGTACAGTGACATTTTTGTTGGTCAAGCAACATCCTCTTGAACTATTCCATGAACGCAATGGCTTTGTTACAGTCAGTTCCCATCATCATGACTGTGGCCTGTTTGGATCCTCTCTTCTAAACTTTAGTTAGTTCTAAACTTTAGCTTCCACCTCATATTAGAGCTTTAGACCTCAAAAGTAAGCTAAAGTGCTCTAAAGTTTTTAGAATTCTAAACTTTAGAGGACAGAATCCATACAGGCCCATATAGAAACCCAACCAGAGCAGTAGAGCGATACTACCGTGCTTGACCCGTGCTGCAGTCCACGACCCTGGTCCATTGCTTAAGACCATGTGCGGGTTTTACCAAAAAGAACGTGGGATTCACGCGTGGGTGGTACACTTGAGTACTATGGTACAGTTCTCACGACCGAGCTCGAATAGCGTGAAGGTTCGTCAACTATCACTTATTCTTACCCTACGTGTCTCTTATACCTTCTTTTTCAAAACATATCAAACAAGACAAATGTCCGATTAAATTAAAAAGAAAAAAAATCCAAACTGAACAAATACAATAGAGCAGAATCAGACAAGAGAGTTGTTGATTAAATTAAAAAGAATCTGAACTCAACAAATACAATAGAGCAACAACAAACATGTCTAATTTAAATATTTAGTAAGAGACACGCCACCCTGCACCACCACCAAGATAGTCAGTGGAGAAACCTCACTGTTGCCCTCCTTACGTCCATCGGCCTTTGATGGCATGTTCCCACACGGTGGAGAGAATAAAGGAGATGGAGGAGGAGGAGGCACACGGCGGGTCTCAGGCTCCGTCCGAGCCGCCCAAGAGGGGCGACATGGGGTCCTGCGAGAGGGAGAGAGCAAGATAAGTATAGATATTATACTTTCTTTACATTCTATTATAAATATTTTAGTACTCCCACTGGTCCAGTTTCTTTAGGCGGGTCCGTGCTGAACACCGATACCAACAACACATCGACTGCCATTAATTGTCTACTGGGTGTTGCGCTGGAAAAAAATTCGATGCATACAGTACGCACCGTGCCTCGCTGCATACATGTCATTGATGGTTGACACATGTCCTCACTTGATGATCCAACAACACGTATCAGACTGTCTTTTATGGGCCTATATGGGCCAAATCAATCATGGATCAATGCAATTGGATGTAGGAAGACCACGAGCATTGGATTATGTGTCAACCATCAATGACATGTATGCAGGGAGTCACGGTACATATTATATGCATCAAATTTTTTTTTCCGGTTGCGCTCTCCTGCCCCACGCCACGCACGAATGCACCATTTTTGCATGGATGCATGCACGAACGCAAAAGGAGCTCTTTAAGGGCGTCCTCAACAAGGGAATGTAAATCCCCGGCTGATACAAATAAGAAAAAAGGAAAAAAGCCGTGAGCCCCACAGCATAAGCAAGAGTGGGTCTCGGCAACGGAGAGAGTAGATTTATAGAAACTTGTGCGAGCTAGGCGAGGAACTCGTCGCTAGCTATTCAAGTTTCGGCTTTATATTTCTGCCACGTACTCTAATAGGTAGCTAGATGTACCCCGTTGGGGACACCCTAGTCACCGGCGCATGCAAAACGCTTCGCCTTCCACGAGAATTGCCCAACGAAAAAAAGCTTTGGTGATTGCAGCCGCGCCTGAAAAATTGGTCAAACTCAAAAACTCATTCGTCTTTTAGGGCACTACCGTGCAAAAACTATGATAGTTTCTAAAAATATTAATTACACTGCCACATAGGTAATTTGCTCATGTGGCAAGTGGTTTAATGAGGAGAGAGACAAACCAAGAAATCAAGTCTAACTAATAAACTGGGTCTTTACGGTTATTGATGGACAAGAAACTACTCGTAACCACGTTGAGAGAGCAAACATGGTTTCTATTAAGGGTGCGCAAAATACCCGATACCCAATTCCCGAACCCGAATTACCCGAACCCGGACCCGAAGTACCCGAACCTGAATTACCCGATCACAATTTCGGATAGTGATCGTAAAAACCCGAAAATAGTTTGGGTAATTCGGGTAATGTTTTCCGGTACCCGAACTACCCGAATTACCCGAAATATCTCAAACATTTGCTCTTCTATTCCTAACATGAAGACATGAGGTAGTTCAATGCCATATAAATATATTATTTGGCATGAATTAATGTAGATTTATACTAACTTGATAAGCGATTTGTTGGTAATTGATATGAAGACATGATGCGATTTAAAAGACTATTGTTTATTGCTTTAAAATGGTACTTGAATTCTTCCAAAATGGCTGGTTTTGTCAATTTCGGGTATATCGGGTAAAACCCGAACCCGAACCCGAATTATCGGGTACCCGAAATTTTGGGTAATGCTTTTTCAGAGCAAAAATTGGGTAGCAATTTTCAGTACCCGAATTTCCAACTACCCGAATTACCCGACCCGAAATTTTCGGGTAACCCGAATGCCCAGCCTTAGTTTCTATCATTATGTCCTATCCAATAGAAAAACCTTGCACTAGGAAGAACAGTTTCCTTGGTACGATGTCCTATTCTATAGAAACTGCTAATAGTTTTTTTTGCATTGTGAGTGCCCTTCAGGCACTCCCAATGCAAAAACAACTTAGTGGTTTTTATGACACAAGAACCTACTCATAGGAACCACACCTTATAGTTCAAAATTTTTCGTATGGGCCCTTCCTTACCCCACCCAATCACCTTTTCCCTCATCCTCTTCCTCTTCTCTCTCCAGCCTTCACGAGATGTCCGCTACCATGGATGAGGTGCGGCACGGTCCAGGCAAGGGGGCGCTACCACCGCCACGCCTAGCTGACATGGTGCAAGCACGGTGTGCGGGGGCACAGAGGAGAGCCGCAAGTCCGCGATGAGCGCGACGGCGCAGAGGCCGGCAAGCTGTGGCATGAACGCAACAGCGGGGGAGGCCTACGGGGCCTAGCCTAGCCAGCGGTGGCATGCGGGCGCAAAGAAGAAGGGAAGGCACGACGCCCGCAATAGCCTCGCTTCGCTCCTCGAGTACAGCGGCGGGTCCGGCCTAGCTTCGGCGCGTCCACTAGTGGCGACAAGGATGACGGACGCCGGTGCGGTGAGCACGTGTAGAAGGAAACTATGCTGACGTTTGGGGGTGTATATATGTTGGGGACCCCCACTTTCATATTCAGGGCCAATCACATAGCCCAGGGCTCACAAAATGATATTTGGGGGCCATTTGTAGCCTTTAGTGATATTTTTGTAAATACAAACCCCATCAGAGGTCCATTTTGTAGCCTCTAATGGCATTTTTGTAAGTACAGCTTCGCCGTAGGGACTAAAGAGAACCTCCTCTCCCACCTCCCCTATAAAAGAGGAAGAGGGGGGAGGTGGAGAAGGACCCCTATAAAAGAGGAAGAGGGGGAGGTGGAGAAGGACCTTGTGGGTTGATCACTCGGCTCTCTTCCTTCCTCTCTCATTTGTTGTCTCACCCTTCACTCTCTAAGTTTGTTGGTTAAACTAACAGTGAGTGTCCTTAGAAACTAGAGCGGAGGGAGTATCCTGTAACAATTTAATTAACACAACCGCTTGAGTTTTCGTCCTCGCTTCGCTCAAAACGGTTAACCAAAGGTTATTACGCGTCCCTGGCCCTGGTATTTAAGCTGATTAGGCGATCCTCAGGTTCACGGTATGGTACTAAACTTCTAGTTGCACAATGTTTCGTGATGCTATAGTAACCAGTGAACAGTACCCGAGCTACAGTATACCGAATCCGGCCTGGCCCAATTCGGTGAACAGTACCCAGTGTCCAGATGTACAGTAACCCTGTCCACAGTATCCGGCCCACTGCCTAGGCTACAGTAGTATCGGCCCATTCCATGGTTTGGGCCCACTTGGCCATTTGGGGCTGTTACACGTGGGCACGTGGCAACTAAACCCGAGAAAAATTTGGCTCGTGACGGTCTGACAAAGGAGTCACGCTTAGAGTCAAAGTGTCTTCATCCAGCCGGTTAGACTTTACCTAAATTATTCGGAGGTTGGTTGTATTATCTAGAAAAATACTACTCGAATTGGGCCGAAAAACAGCAACCCCACACTAACTCAGCCTGGATCCATCTGTAAAGAAGAAATAGAGCTGCACATAGGTTTATTATACCTAGACTACATCGACCTTGCGCACGGCAGTGATGGCTACGGTGGCGGCCACTTTCGGTGTGCCATGAAGTTGGAGGCGCAGACGTTGAAAAGAGATTGCCTAAGAGACACAATCGTGCCGACGAGGAAGAAACAAACCCTTCTCAATCCGGCGGAAGCATAGAGCAGGGCGCGTGAGTACGCAGAATTGCCCGTAGGGTGGGAGAAGAGTATGGAGGAGGCCAAAGACAAGCCGCCGCCGGACCTTTCTACCATAGAGGCTGCCGAGTTCCGTGAGTCCTGGAATAGGCTCTGGTCCGACACATTCGGTGACTTTGAGGCCACCAGTGAGTTCCATCTTGCCTTCCTCATTTAATTAATTCAATTCATTGTTTACTTGCGTTCCATATTTCCTTCTTAATTTCATTAATCAATTCAGTTCAGTATTTTTCTTATCTCCTTCAGTCCTTCAGGCGATCAAGTTTTTATATTCATGTAAAAACAAGCTAATTCGTGTGAAAACAAGCTAGTTAAGATTGAGTATGTTGTTTCCCCATCATGTAACAATTGAAGATTACACTTAAAAAAGTTGAATCTGTAGTTCCCCCGTCATGTAATGATTGAAGTTTACACTTAAAAACGTTGAGTCAGTTGATTTCCCACCATTTAATGATTGAAGATTGCACTTAAACACGTTAAGGTTTGCTCTGGTATATATCATCATGTGTTTGTTACATCTTGACACATTGATGAAATATGTTAGCAGGATCACGAATACAACATAGCAATTGCTGCGATTCATCCTTGTGCACATTCTCCTCTTGTTATGCTGCAGTTTTGTTGGGGCAATCAAAATCATTTGAAATTAATCTAACCCATAGCTAACTATGTGCAACGAAGATCCCTCCCATGTGTTTTACAGATAATCCTGCACCAACATACACTGCCTTTCTTTGTGATACTCTACAGATCTTTTTAGTCAAGGTTGCAGGAATAAGAGGGGGTTTATGGTGGCCACTCTGTGTCTTTGGGATAGTCACTCTGTGTGATGCAATTGATCGCAGACGCAATATTATCTTCAACCGCAAAAGGGATAGTTTTCAAATGCTCACCCAAGAGGTACATACAATAGTCTCTAACCTAAAGTATCATTTATTATTTCATCATTTATTTCATGTTGTGCCCCCAAATGTACTCTCTCCGTCTCAAAATAAATCAACTTCTAGAGTAATCCTAAGTCACACTTTTCTAAGTTTGACAAGATTTATAGAAAAGAGCACCAATATTTATGATACTAAATTGGTATCACTAGATACATCATGAAATATGTTTTTATAACATACTTCTTTGGTGTTATAGATTATATTACTCTTTCCGTAAAGTTGATCAAACTCACAATAGTTTTACTTTTAGTGATTCTAGAAATTGATTTATTTTGAGACGGAGGTAGTATTGAGATATTGTTTTTTTTGTTTGTTTGCATGCCACAACATCTATGTCTTTAATATTTTTGTTCTTTATACTGTTCTAGATTGACTATGTTGCTTATTGTTTACCTTTTCTTTTGCTTCAGTTTATTTATGTCTTTTTTATTTGTGTTTCTTACAGAAGGCATACTTAAAACTAACTGGTCTTACTAGAGCTGTTGTGATGTTGCGGCCTGTGACTTTTGAGGTTGAGCTGTCAGTGAAGGGCACAATTGAATCCAAGGATAAAGACTTAAGCTATCTAGCTGAGCCATTAGTGCATCGGTCTCCTCTTAATTCGAGTGTACTTATCACAGACTATACTAGTAAGCTTAGCACAATGGTGTTTACGCATGGTCATATTTGTCGATCTGTGGAGGTGACAATAAGCGTGCAAATGATTCATGGGTCATGGCAAAGTTACCGCTGTGAATTTTTTGTTTGTACTAGCAACATCGGTGAGGAAGTCTTACTACTTGATTCTAGAGATGAGGAAGTGCCTGTTACCGCTGACAGCACGATCGAGCTTTCACAGCAAGTTGTTTCTGTTGAAAGCAAGGGGAAGTTGCAGGTTTTTGTCAGGGCATGGCAGGGTAATGACTTAGCTGATCTGAAGATGAAAGATTTCACACCCAAGGAATTTGGTAAAGTCACGGTGGGTCTTAACTTTGGCTTCTGTAAAATAAAAGTCATCATGGCTTGGTCACTTGTTACTTTTAATTATAATCGTGCTTAAGTTTGCTTTAGTTGTTGGGACTTGGGAGTGATGACATTATTTTTTATTCTGTGGTGTTGGATATCTACAGGAATCGATCGGTGAAGGAGGCTGGGATTAAATGGGCTAAGAGGTATATTCTGGCCCATTAGTCTTTGGACATTCCGAAGAATCTCCTCTATTCACGGGTCGTGCTCTCCAAAGTGTCAGCTGGTTCACTAACAAAAGAAGTGTCATGCTCTCCGAGCCCTATCGTGCCGTGCAGTTGGAGAGCATTCCAACCTAAATACCCAACCGATAGACTGATAGAGTAGTTGCGTTGATGCAACATTGCCAGAAGCTGCTGCTGCTCTCTCTCTATCCGAAAGAGACAGCTCTGCTTGAGCCTTCTCTCTTCCGACTAAGGTCTTGTGTGCCTGGCTGAGTCGTGGCAAACTAGCAGCCTAGTTCTCATGGTGTAACCTGAAACAAATGGAGCCGTTTTGTGATTAGTTCTCATGGCGTAATCCAGTGTTTTTGTTTTTCTTTTATGTGCTTTTCGGCTAAAACTTTGAAAATACATAGTAATTCATAGAAAAAAATGATAAAATGGCAAATCAAGTTTTGTTGGACACCTCTTAAGTAGACCTATGCAGTAGATACATAATATGTGGTGGTTTAGTTTAAAGTTTGTGCTATGCCTGTGTATGCTTTTTTTAGGTTTTAATTCATATCTGCAGTTGTTTTGATCCAATTGTTGTGAAATGTTTGTGGTAGACTAGTGACTGCATGCTTGAACTATGGTGAAAATTTCAACTTCATTGGATGCAGTATGACTGAGTTCTTGGTTTACCTTGGTTTGTGCTCATTAAATGGTTTATAATTAATAAAAGTGCTTAACAATGGAAAATGTGGTTCCGCTGTATTTGTATGATGTTATGACTTCTAAACACTTAATATGGCCATGTGTTTATAGAAAATAGTGATATATGGATTTATCTTGTTCTCACATGCTTTATTGCAATTAAAACTTGTTTAAATTGTAGTAATCAATCTACTAAACCTGAGCATGCAACCTTTTTTACAGTACCTATGTTTTGCTATCTTCTACCACCCATAAAAATCTCAGCTCCAAACTTTATGTTTGCCACACCACCTTTTATTAACATATATGTTTTAATATATAAAAGATTAATGAAGGCTTAGTAGTGATAAACATATATAGCTATGATGTTTATGATCTATCCTTACAGGTTGTTAGTTATTTGCAGCTCACTATGCTAGTAGTGGTTTTAAGCTTGATATGATCATATATGTGATGTATTCCTTTTTATTAGTATGTGTCAGGGTTATGACCCCATAGTGTCTCAAGGCACCAATTAGTTAGCAGGCCACGTGGCCTACTACTCATCGAATCAGCAAAGGCCCGAACGACCGAGGCCCAACTAGGACGGGCACGCCAAACCAACGCCTAGACACGACCCCTTCTCCTGTCTCAGCCACACGGAAGATGCGCGACCTCTCCCCTGTCTCAGCCACACGGAAGATGTGCGACCTCTCCCCCGTCACGACTGTAAGGTCCCAGATGGCTAGAGGGGGTGAATAGCCTATAAAAAATCCTACACGAACCACTAAGCAAACTTGTTAGAATAACAAATGGCGTAAAACGAGTTTTGCTTGGCCTACGGTTGTGATGCAAGCCTCCTATCCACAAGTCTAGTAGATTATGATCTCTAGTTCACATAAGGGCTATCTCACTAATTTTACACTAGTGAGCAAGCTAACAACACTACTAGCAAAGCTACCACTAGAGCTACACAAGATTATCTAGTAAATGTAAATGCAAGAGAGAGGATAGTGATTCTTATACCGACGGTGGAGTGAAGATGTTGCCAATCACCAAGATGATATACAATCAATCAATATTGACAATAACATAATATGAAGACCAATCACCAGGAGACAAGAGACACAATATTTTTGTTCACCCGGTGTTCACTTGTGCACCGACAAGCTACGTCACCGGTTGTGTCGACCAACACTTAGATGGTTTCTCGGTGTGACCCTCAAGTCACTTGCCCCTCAAGGCACGCCCCGCAAGGCACCGCAAGACACCACTCTCAAGTGAGGTAACTCAATGACACGCGCAATGTATTAGAGTTGCTTTTGGCACTCCGCCGAGGAAAGCACAAGAACCTCTTACAATCAACCGGAGGTGACCAAGAATAATCTCCTTCTCTTTGCCAAAGCCTCCAACAATCTCTAAGCCGGCTAGGAGCGGTACTCTCCAAGAGTAACAAGAAATCCACCGGCTAAACCACCCACAAGTGCCACTAGATGCCCTCAAGCTATGCAATGCACTTTGGGATCACTCAAACTCACTTTTGATTTACAATCAAGCAAGAGAGATGAGTGGGAGGGAGAAGCTTTTGCTCAAAGGATGCACAAGAGTATTATAAATGTCAAGAGACCTCCCCAAGGGCCGGCCAACAAGTATTTATAGCCCCCATCCTCGAAACTAGCCGTTAGCTTCTCCACACAACAGAAACGGGGGCGACAGACGCTGCACAGTAGCGTCTGTGGCCGAATCGACAGACGTTGCACAGTAGCGTTTGTCGCTCCTACGGCCGCCACGTGTTCGACCGTTTGAAACTTCAGCGTTTTTGCGCCTCAAGCAACAGATGCGTCTGTCGTGACCGACAGACGTAGCCATGCCACCGTCAGACGCGTCTGACACTCGGAGGCCGCGCGTCTACTGCCACGACGGACACCGTCCAAAATCCATGTAAACGCGTGACACTCGACAGACGCGCCCGGTCCTCAGCCGATAGACGCGTCTAACGTGTGAAGCCGCACCACGCTCAACTCGTTCGAGCGACAGACACTGGAACAGTGTTCCAGGCTGCGTCTGTCGCTCACGCGACACCGCGTTTGATGCTTCGCGCATAGCAACCCTAACTAGGGTTTGTCAACAGACGCGCCGATGCCGCGTTTGACGCTCCCCCAAGCGGCGTCTGTCACCTATAACGCAAGTGTTTTGCAACTTTTTCTTGCTCCACTTGTTTCACCTTTTCACATATGAGCTAGACTAAGTATGTGTGTCACTTAAGCACATGTTTTAGCTCGTGAAACACTACCGTGCTTTCACCACTTTTTCAACCTCCGGCGTAATGGAAAATAGGCATTTTATTTCCCCGAAAACGCCTGAATTCCACGCTCGCAAGCTCGACGGGAGGGAGAGCGAAACCCAAACCCCTCACTACTGCTCAAACACCGCCGCCTTCGCAAATGTGCCAACACCAACAGGTGATCACCACCTTGTGCACGTGTGTTAGCATTTTCATAATCATTTTCAAAGGTTTTCCAGTTAGCTCACTAGGCCCTACATGCAATGCACTTCATG
The DNA here is from genome assembly GCA_022457205.1 of Saccharum spontaneum. Lineage (NCBI taxonomy): Eukaryota > Viridiplantae > Streptophyta > Magnoliopsida > Poales > Poaceae > Saccharum > Saccharum spontaneum. The sequence continues at coordinate 55,516,043 of CM039616.1, read as the reverse complement.
AATTCACCTAGTGGCACTAGTGCGTCGAGTAACCGATAAGACTTCCCCTCTTAATAGTTCGGCTATCGATCCTAAACCACTCACACCCTCTATGGTGTCTTGAGTGCAAAACAAAATGGCCCTATGGTTATACCTTTGCCTTGAGCCCATTTTGTTTCTCCAAATGATATGATCCACTTCATATAATCACATGACTGTCTTGATCCATCAAACTTGACTTCACTTGCTCTTCACCATTGCATCGGTCCGTCGGCATCAAATCTTGCTCAAGCTTCACCATCGCATGGTCCTTCGCTTCGAAGCCTCGACTTGCCCTTCACCTTCACAACCGGTCCATCGAGCCAAGCCTCATCTTGATCTTCACCATCTTGGTCACATGAGTTAATGTCATGTCTCATATTCAATGACCACCTTTATCTAAATCATCCACTTAGATACAAAGGTTAGTCCTAGGTTTCATCAATTAGCCAAAACCAAACTAGGGACTTTCAATGACCCCCGGGCAGGACGGGGAGAGGTCAAGCATAGCTCAGTATGCCTACTCTGGCAGGAGCAGGCGTGCCACTCGGACCCCGCAAGGGCTGATGTGACAGCGGTCACCTCCGTCCGGTCAGACACCATCTTTGTGCCACGCCGCACCAACAAGATAGCACCACATAGCAGTGGCAACAGGTACGAAACTCACCGTCCAAATACGGATCGATAGGTCATGCATATGATCCCACCCACTACGGGATGGGATCCATGACAAAGGTCAGGACCTAGAGATCTCCCGGCTGGCGGAGTGCCCCGACCCCAACAATCAGGGTCATGGCCCTCAGCCCCACGAAACGACTGGGCAAACGACGACCCCGGTCGGCTACCTACTACGGGTACGAAGCCTTGGGAAACCTGGAAACAACAACAAAGACCATGACGAATACCGTGTTGCACAGGACAGCTGACGAACCACCGATGTGCCTACAGTGCCCACCACGGCTAGCACAGTAGCACCACATCTCGATCTATCGTGACATGGCCACAAGACCATGACGATGGCCACGCCCAAATGGACATCAGAAGATGGCATAACTTGCAATCCAAGTTAGTTAGGACCTCCCTCAGGCTCACGACCCTTCGGTCGGGGGAACTGCCTCTTTGTATCAAGCCCTGGCCCCGAACTCTATATAAGGGCAGCCAGGGCACCTCCTTCGGGACATATTCTCATTCTTCATTCTCTACCACTCCATCCATAGCAGTAGGGCTCTTGGAGCTTCTCTTCGGGCTGCCCCCGTCTAGCATAAGTTCTACCACCTCTTTCATCATTCTTGCACCCCCCCATTGTAAGAACTTCAGGGCATTCAAGCAAGGAACATGCACTCAATCATCTCTGAGACTGGACGTAGGGCTCTGGCCTGAACTAGTATAAATCCTCGTGTCTATTGGATGCTACCATCATCTTTCTAGAGCAGCGCGGCAATCACATAAGTTTACTAGTCCGGTTTATGAAACACCGATAGTATGAATGTCAATTAAACTTTTAAAAGTAATAGAAGTTTGATTATATGCGAATTTGATTGATGACTTGTGCTACCCCTTCTCCTTGGTGATCAATTAAATGTGCCAAGATAGGGAGCTGCATGTATAGCATGGGTGTGCTTGTTTGTTAGTGAAGCAAGTGATGGATATGTGTATATATATGTGCTGAAGAGCTGCAGGTGTAGTGTCTGTTGAAGTGGTGTTTTCATGATGAAAATGATCTTTTCTGTGAAACTTGACAATATAAAAGTTGTATATAACTTATTGATCCTTGTTGTACTAAATTTTCATGATTTTAGGACAACAAGTTTAGGAGTTACGAATTTTAGAAATTTCCTATCAGATTTTGCATGTGTTCTATAGAAATCTGAATCCTTGTGTTGTTTGACTTAGTTAACCACTGGATCATCTCTTGGTGATAAAAAGTGAGTTGTAGTACTTTTCTTAGGCTTTCCAAAATATTAAAGAACACAACTTTTGGTGGACTAGAACTCCAGATACAAATTTCTGAAGTTTCTATCAGAATTCTGTCATGCATTGCAACTTAAGGGTTGGTGGCTTGATGATTAATGTTGATATGATCTTAACTTTATGTAGTTTAAGGGTTGGTTTGGGTTATCAAATCACTTATAGTAATCAGGTTGTTCAATAAAACATGACCAACTAAAATTTCTTAGGGCTCCTTTTGCCTCTCCTTGCCCTGTCGCCTCGAAGGGTACGGGGGTTGGCGCAGAAATAATCTAAAACCACCGAGGGGCTCATTTCACCTCTCCTCGACCCGTCACCTCAAAAGGTATAGGGGTTGGCACCATAATAATCTAAAAGCATCGCTTTCGCCACCAATCAGATCACAAAGATCTCCATTTATGACATTTTTCGACGTCTACCATGTCCGCGATGTTCAACTCAAACACGTGAAAGAATTTCTCACAATAGCTAGCCAAGAGGGGTTGGCGAGGAGCGCATTGGACAAGCAATCCGTCTGAAGGCGAAAGCCTTGATTGGCTCCCGTGAGTAAAAGTTTGAAGACATGTGATGATCATCTACAATTACCTCACCTATGTTAACTACTTCGACTGCCTCAATGTTGTTGGTAATGGCTCAATTATGAAAGGAAAGTACTGAGGGGCTCAAGGTTGTTTGAAGGAGCAAGCCGCCAAAGACTAGGTCACGAAGGTGCAAGTAGTGGGTGCCATCAAAGACTAGCTAAAGACAAGTCGAAGGTTGGCTAGAGATAAAGTAGCCCCTAGACTATCTATGTATAGACAAAAGTTGTGTACTGAGTCTGAGTTGTAATTGGGCCACGCCTTGTTGAATTCAGCTATTGGGTCTTATACTTTCGATCAAAACCAAATAGATGAGGGGGTAGATTATATGTCGGGGACCCATTATCGTGTTCAGGGCCCAATTAGGGGTTCGCAAAATAATATTTGAGGGTCATTTATAGCCCTTGGTGACATTATTGTAAATACCAATCCCACCATGGGGAATAAAGAGAACATTCGTTACCACTCTCCTATAAAAGTGGGAGAAAGAGAGGGAGGTGGAGAGGGGGGCTTGGCCCTCAGTTCATTTGTCGCTCTCTCTTTTGCTCTCTACCCTTTTCTCTCCACGTTCGGTCCCACACTGATACGTTGATTTTCGGCATCAACGACTAACAAACCTTATCTCTTCATTTTAATATCTATTGATTGACATTCTTTTTATTGTAAATTGAAATGATGTATCATTCTGAAGGGAGCATTGATATACATTGTAAGTAGATCAATCTCATGTTACAAATTCATTAGTACCAGATCCAAGAAATTACCAAGTTTTTTGTTGGTCAATAAACGATCCAAGAAACACAGATATGTCTAATCTTCACTTGAACACAACTACGACAAGTATTAATATAATGATCAGCACAAACTCTTAATAACCTATAGGAGAAAAATACTTGTTGGTTTTTTTGGTAATAAGAGACCCTTTAAAGACAAGTCGAGAGCAGCAATCTCTTGAAAAGTGTGAGGCTACCTGCAATAAAATTAGTTATCAAAAACACGTAATAATAGAAACAGTCCATTTTACTCTCCCCCAACATTATAACCATAAAAAGATGGAATAAAACTTGTACACACCTTTGAATGATTTTTCCTCTCTTTTCTATTAATAAGACAAAGCAGTTGCTTCTCATAGTTGTCACTCAACTAATTGAGATAGTAATCTCTCTTTAATATCTAGAATTGTCATGCATGGGCTTTTGAATATCTGCACATCTGCCATCATTCAAGAAATGAAGTAATCATACTCAGACTAGATTTTGAAAAAGCTTTTGATAAGCTGGAGCATGAATTCATTTTAGAAATTTTGATATATAAGGGTTTTTGCCAAACTTGGATTTCCTAGATCCAAAATATTCTATCAACTGGCACTATCAAGATCCTTCTAAATGGTGTCCCAAGTAAAACAATACATTGTAGAAGAGGTGTCAGGCAAGGGATCCCCTCTTTCCTCTCCTTTTTAAGCTAGCTGTTAATTTACTTCAGACTTTGGTAAATTCAGCAATGAATATGGATTTAATCAACATGCTAATACCCCTGTAATCCAATCCAAACTTCTCAATCGTGCAGTATGCTGATGACGCTCTTTTAATAATGGAAGTTGATGCAAGGCAGCTAGTGTTCATGAAAGCTCTTCTGAATAATTTTGTAGAAATAATAGGACTGAAGGTTAGTTTTTCAAAGTCAATTATGGTTCCAATCAATATTTTTGAAGACGAGCTAGATCAACTATCTAGGACTTTTGGTTGCTCAAAAGGCTCCCTCCCCTTCACTTACTTGGGGCTTCCGCTAAGCTTAACAAAGCCAAAGCTAGATGATTTCCTGTCTGTGGTCAACAAATGCGAATCAAGACTAGCTAATATCTCCTCCTCTCTGTCTCAAGCAGGTCGGTTAGAACTCACCAACTCAGTGTTAACTGCTTGTGTTAACTGCTTTGCCAACTTACTGCTTTTGCCTCCAACCATAGTCAAACAAATTGATAAATACATAAAACACTGTCTTTGGAGAGGAGCAGAGATAAATGCAAGGAAACCACCCAAAGCAGCTTGGCCACTAGTCTACAAATAAAAAAAGGAAGGAGGTCTTGGTGGGTTCTGAATTTGCAAACTCAAAATAAAGCCCTGTTACTCAAAAACTTGTATAAACAACAGAAAAGATCTGCCATGGGTAAAACTTGTTTGGGAAAACAATGTAGTAATGGCAGATTACCAGGTAGCATAAAAAAGGCTCTTTCTGGTGGAGGGACATTCTGAAATTGCTCACTAAATTTAAATGAATGTCATATGTTTCAATTCAAGATGGTTCAAGTGTAATTTTCTGGGAAGATCGGTGGAATAATTCAGTGCCAAAACTAGAGTTTCCAAAATTACACTCTTTTGCAAAGAACAAATCTATAACCTTACAAAAAGTTTACAACCAACATGAGGTCTCAAATCTCTTTCATTTGCCACTCACTGTTGAAGTCTATGCTCAGTTGCCACAGATAGTGCCAAGGATCTAGAATCTAAACTTGACTGAAGAAAATGACTCCTAGGGATACATCTGGGGATCAAATTTGTTCTCATCTCAAGGGCCTATAAAGCTTTGGCAGGACAGAGTGAAGTTCATCAAGCCTTCTGTTGGCTTTGGAAATCATTTTGCCAACCAAAACAAAAAGTTTTTTGCTAGCTATTGCTTCAAGATAGGTTGAGTACACGAAACATCCTGAGAAGGGAAAATATGATACTTGAAAATTATAATTGTGTGCTTTGCAGCAGCCAAGCTGAAGAAACCTTGGAACACCTTTTCTTCCACTGCCCTTTTGCTGCTAGTTGTTGGGCTCTCCTAGCCATCCACTCTCTGGATGCTCTTTCAAGATTTCAAGCAGTTGAAGCTTTCAAACTAGTCTTCAACAAGGAGTTCTTTATGGAGGTTTTCATCTTACTTTGTTGGAGTATTTGGATAGAGAAAAATGATTTGATCTTCAAAGGCCTCCAACCAAGTGCTATGAAGTGCAAAGTCAACCTCCAGAAAGAACTAGCTCTGCTATGTTTTAGAGTTAGAAGTAGATCAGAATTAGCTTTTGTTCAATGGTTAGAGTCCCTGTAATTTTTAAAGTGGCTGCTGTTCTCTTTGTGGTGGGACTTGAATTGTCCCTCTTTCTTCCTCTCTTTTCTAGTCCCTTGAGTTTTTTTTATAGTTTAGCCTAGATCTTCCCTCCTCCTGTAATCCCGTCTGTTTCTGTTGTTTCTTTTAATAAATTTCAGTAGGGGCTTTGCCCCTCCTGTTCTTAAAAAAAATGGGTAAGAGGTACATTCTGGCGGACATTCAGAAGAAACTCCTCTACTCATGTGCCGTGCTCTCCAAAGTCTCGGCCGGTTCGCTGACAAAAGAAGCGTCATGCTCTCCGAGCCCTGTTGTCGTGCCGTGCAGTTGGAGAGGAGCCACTAATCATGTTGTGCGCGTAGTGAATTCCAACTGATAGTGTTGGTAGATTAGGCGTACAGTTGTGTTGGTGCAGCATTGCCGGAAGCTGCTGCTGCTCTCTCACCCTCTCCCGTATCCGAAAGACACGGCTCTGCTTGAGCCTTCTCTCTTCCGGGCTAAAGTCTCTTGTGCCCAGCCGGGTCATGGCAGACTGGCAGCTTAGTTCTCACGGCGTAGCCTGAAGAAACAAATGGAGCCGTTCTATGAGTAGTTCGTTGGTACGTACAGAAAAACTTGAACAAGTGTGTGACAGCGCAGATCATCAGGCAATCGATCGTAATCTTCTTGAGGATAGAGAAACAGGCCAGCAAGGCAGCGACGACGCTGTCTCGGGGTCTGAACACTATTCCACTCCACAGATGTCGGACCGATCGTCTGGATTCGGATTCCTTTCGCCGTGCACGCAGATGACTCCGACGCGAAGCAGGGGAGCACGCTGCTGCCTTTGCCGGTAGCTTTCATTTCATTTCATTTCATCATCCGTACAGCTCTGGCAGCAGCAGCGTTGGCGGTCAGCAGGAAGGAAGGGCACGCAGCGAGTGCAAGTTGCACGCCAGGACACCAGTTGCCACCGATCAGGACTCAGGAGACAATTTTTTTTCAGCGACTGAAACGCCACCGGCCGGTGCGCCCAACTTGCTGCTGCCTCGTTGCTCGATGTCTCGACAGCAACAGCCAACGGCCTCGTTTACTTGCAGCCTTGCAGGGCAATACCGATCCGGATCCAGATAACACTACCAGGAACACGGAGACGCGATGTACAAGTACTAGTGTACTAGTCCCTGCGAATGACGACTGCATGCTCAGACGCACGCAGTTGGAAACCATCCAAAGCTCGCGATCCGGCGCCACCGCGGCGCCACCGCAGGATTAAAAAACGGCGCACACATGCGTAGTAGTCACAGGATCAGCAGCAGCACCAGCGCACACATGGCGACGTACGGTCGGCACGTCGAGTGAGGAGAAGAATCCACCAGGGCCGTGTTTAGATTCCCAATTTTGGGGCTGAATCTGCACAGTACGCATTAAATGCGCACTGTAGTAATTCGTTTGTATTTGGTAAAAATTATCCAAACTTTGACTAATTAGGCTCAAAATGTTCGTCTCGCAAAGTACAACAAAACTGTGCAATTAATTTTTAATTTCATCTACATTTAGTACTCCATGCATGTGCCGGTATTTTGATGTGATGAGAATCTTCTTTTTGCATAGTGAAATTTAGGGATGAAATTTGAGATCTAAACAAGGCCCTGCACAGTGGGTGTGGAGGGGACAGCTCATCAGGATCGCCAGGCAACTGTCACGCTCGTCGCACCCTCCTGGGGGCAGGATTCGCCACTGCCGAAGGCTTCAGGTCAAGCGGCCTGACACTGACTGACATCCTCTCTGACGGGCTCAGGTTCCTGAAGGGTGCAGAGGCGACGGTCATTGTACCTGAGCGCTGCATCGTCAGTGGTGTCATCACGGAGTTCACCTCTGACGATGCGACCACGACCATGGTGTACTCCCTCTCCCTCTGTTCCACTTATATTTGCATGTCTAGGTTTTGGCACGGAAACCAAGAAGAAGATAAAATTACAAAATTGCCCCTACGAAATATCTTCCACCGTCGTCTTGGTCGAGCTTCGCCCAACACCCAATCCAATCTTCGGTCCATCTACCTCCCCTTCTCACTGCTCGCACTGCATCGCCGCCTCCATGACATGCCGCACCTCTCCACCGCCTCCTCCGTAGAAGTCGCGTCGATGTCGCCCTTCCCACGTCTCCACGCGCCAGTGCCCATCTCCGCCCCCTCTTCCACAGTGCTGCGAGTGTGGGGAGCAGACGAAGCTGCCTGGGCCACGACGTCGGAGAGGTGACGGAGGAGTTCGACGATGGCAGCGTGGTACTGGGCAGCGCTGACGACGGGGCCATCGGGCCGCCCCCGACGCCGCGGGTGCTTGCCGGCTGCACGCGCTCGCCCCCCACGCGGGGCTGCAACTGCTGCACGCGGCCTCCGCGCTGGACGGCCGCTGTAGACTGGGTGGAGGCCGTCCGGGGAAGGGGAAGGAGTGGGCACGCCCAAAACGGTGGCGCAGCGATGCGGAATGAGATCCGCACCCTCGGCGCGGAAGGCTGAACGGGAAATCGAAGTTGCGTTCCTGTGAATGAGACGAGGAGCTTCTGGAGAGCTCATGATGCCGTTTTGGAGAGCTCACGAGAGCCTTCCAACGAGACCGTTGGTTCTCTCTTTTTTTTGACATAAATTAATTAATTTTTTATTTTTCTGATCCCACCTGTGGCTGGTACAGTTTGATATGATAGTTACAAGTGACCTTTATTTTGGGGAAAATTTTGAATGGTAGATGTAGTTTTATTAGTGGGACGGAGGGAGTATGTTGGAAGACACCATATTTAATGTTGTTCAGTATCAACACATCCTCTTAACAAGTTTTTGTTGTTTATAGCAATTTTTTGACTATCTTCTAAGTGAGCTTCTTTTTTTCAGTGCACATTCAGAAAATGGAACCAATCAATCAAGGAGATATAGGTCATGAAAGAATTTTGGAAGCAATCAACGAACTCAGCTGGACATGATGTACAGGTCATAACTGACGATGGGCGGCGCGCCTGTGCCGCAGCGGACGACTGGCAGCAGCGGCACGACAGCTAGGGTTAAGCAGCACTGTCCGGACAGGGAGAGGGACGGCCGGACGGGGATTGCGATGCTGGTGATTGTCGAGGAGGAGCTCCTCCTGCTTTCTCCTCTGTGTCTGGACCGGTTGGGGTAAGAATTTGGCCCAGCAGACCAGCGTTACCTCAGATTGGGCCAAAAATCACATGTAGTATAAGAAGTACTTTGGTCTGGCATAAAAAAAAAGTACTTTGGGCCACGTCTAGGCCCATATCTGTCCATCGATAAAGAAATTGCTAATTGGAATCCAATTCGGACAAACACCCTGTCCACCAATAAACCAATATAGAACCAAATCGAATTGTGATTCTGCGTAAATAGACGACGGCTCTATTTGAGAGCTTGTTCGGTTATTTCAGATTCATGACCTGGAATTATTCCTAGCTGAAATGATTGTATAATTTGTATAACAATTTATCGACTGGATTGGTTCCTGCCTCCGTTCCGGAATAACCGAACGGCCCCTGAGCCTTCTCTCTTCCGGGCTAAAGTCTCGTGTGCTCGGGTCCTGGCAGACCGACAGCCTAGTTCTCACGGCATAGCCAAGAAACAAATGGAGCCGTTTGTCGGTACGTAGTAGGAGTACAGTAAAACTCGAACAAGTGTGTGATAGCGCGGATCACGAGGGGATCGATCGTAATCGTCTCGAGGATAGAGCATAAGCCAGCGAGGCAGCGACACCGTCTCGGGTATGAACTCTCCACAGACGGACAGATCATCTGGATTCGGATTCTTTTCTCCGTGCACGGAACACGATTCCGAAGCGCACACTGCTATCATGTCTTTGCCGGTTGCTTCCATCATCCGCACAGCTCTGACAGCAGTGTTGGCGGTCAGCAGGAAGGAAGACCACGCAGCGAACGCAAGTTGCACGCCAGAGCAGCAGTTGCCACTCATCCGGAGACAAATTTTGACAGCGACTGAAACGTCACCGGCGGCGGCCGCGCCGGTGCTCAACTTGCTGCTGTAGTATTGCTCGATGTCTGTGTCTCGACAGCAACAGCCTTGTTTACTGGCACCACCGATCCGGATCCGGAGGACAGCACCAGGGACACGGAGACGCGATCTAGTAGGTGCCCCGCGATGACGTCTACACGCCCACACGCACGCAGTTGGAACCCATACGAAACTCGCGATCCAGCGCCGATTAAACAACGGCAACATGCGTGGTAGTCACAGGATCAGCGGCACCAGCGCACACATGGCGACGGCCGGCACGTCGGGGGAGGAGAAGAATCCGAGAAGCCGGCGCGCGCCCAGAATAATACGTCCTGCCTGCACAGCTGTGCCTGCCCCCGGCTCTCCGTGACCGCGCGGTGGGTGTGGAGGGGACAGCTCATCAGGATCGCCAGGCAACTGTCACGCTCCTACCACCGGCTACGCGATCTGACTCGCTGCCAATTTGCAGCAATTATATAAAGAACAGCTCACGCAGGGATCCTCATCTAGCAGCCGAGTGAGCGAGCCCTCACGTGTGCATGCAGCAAGCGTCGACGGATCGCGTGGGCAGAGAGCTTCAGATCGATCAGCTGGGCCTGGGCGATGGAGACGAGACACGACACGAGACCAGCGTGCGCATCGGATTGACCAGACGACCAGCCACTCAGGCCGCAGCCGGCAGAACACGGAATCGCCCCGGATGCCCCTGCGACCTGCGAGGGCTCCGCCGGACCCGGCGGGGATGCCGCTGCCAATGTGCCGTTGCCGCGGCCGGCAGGGGAGACAGCGTGCTGCGAACCCATGGCGCAACACGCGACAAGCCAGGGTTTGTTTTTTCAGACGCATGGAGCTGGATGTGCTACGGCTGCCGCTACACTACCGCTACCGGTGGTGGTTGGTTGCCTCTGCCGTTGCCGATCACACGAGAGGGCTTCTTCTTGCGTGCGTTCGTGTGTGTACAGCTCAGTGGCAATCATCAGATTAGTTAATGATACTCAGTAGCGTGGCGTGGCAGGGGCAAAGGGAAGGGGAAGGGGCAGATCAACGTGCTGCAAATGGCACTAGACAAAGGAAGCTACGAGAGGCAGGCACGAAGGTTACAGCTCGGCCGTGACCTGACATCTGGCTTACAGCTCACGCCCGGCGAGCGCATCGGCTAGCATCTGGAGCAGGAGTACCAAAGAATCTCACTCCACGATTTGTAGAGTATGGGGCTGTTTAGTTGGCAAAAATTTTGGCGAAACGCTACTGTAGCAGTTTCGTTGTTATTTGGCAAATATTGTCCAATCATGGTCTAATTAGGTTTAAAAGATTTGTCTCGTCCATTTCGTCTAAACTGTGTAATTAGTTTTATTTTTTATCTATATTTAATGCTTCATGCATGCGTTCAAAGATTCGATGTGACGAGGAATCTGAAAAATTTGGCAAAATTTTTGGCATCTAAACGGTGCCTATATTTCCATCAGAACGGAACCAAGAATCTGGCGCTCGTACCGTCGTACGTGCACCGGGCCGGCCAGTTGGATGAACCAGCGACTGTGCTGAGATTACGACGTGCTGGACTTTGACAGATCCGAGAAGCCCCCAATGATTTGTTATGGGGCCGCGCGTGCACTGAACAAGGCGCGAGAGAAACGGGACGGTTGGCGAGACCGACCGATGGTTCATGCATCTGTCAGATTCAGATCAGACAGATTGTCCCGGCGGCCCGACTTGATGACGCCGGGCGTTGGTTGGATCGTGACGAGGCGGCACCAGTCACATCGGTTTCAGCCCAGCCGGCGGCCGGCGCTGACGCGGGACGCACCAGAGAGTGTGGAAGAGGTACCGTACGGCGCCCAGGAAACGGTAAGAGTCAGCCCGGGAAATTGGGTGCGAAGCTCAGCTCAGCTCAGGCCGGAGACAACAAGTTGGTGGGTGGATAGGCGATCGGGCACGGCAGTGGACCAGAGGTGCCGTCACTCACGTGGAGAGCTGGAGGCTCGGAACGCTGACCTGGAACTGGAACCGAAGAGGAGGAGGAGGGGAAAGAGAGAAACGCCTCGAGGTCGAGGGAGGGAGCGTCGCTTTCGGCTGCTTTCCTCGGGTCCCCGACTCCCCGTGGCCCGTACCCCTTGAGCCTCGCTTTTGAAGCTTCCGGCCGCCTTTCCGGAAGCTCCCGCTCCAGCTTACTACATGCGACTCATCGCGTCAGCCCAACAACGTGTACACACACACACAAAAGGCAGACGAAAAGCGGCTCCGACGTGAGGGAGTTCCAGTTCCTGTCAAACAAAAGGAAACCGGGGCACCGGGGCCGGCTTCCGTTCCGTTTCGTGACGAGGACGTTGGTGCGGACCGAGTAAACACACTGAGAAAGTGAGAAGCACTCACGTCCATCTCCCCTGTCCCTGCTTGGTTTCGCCGTGTTGAAGTTGAACTGGGGTCCCGTTCCGTGCCTGCGGCTGCTCGTTTTTGCCCTCCAAAGACGCTCTCGACGCGAACTCGGCTGCGCGGTCCCGCTCGCTGACGCGGACCTGATCTCGGGCAGCACTGCCTGCTAAGGCTTGAGGCTTTGACCAAACAAGTGCTTCTGTGTCGCCTCCATTTCCTTTTGGTTGTGCGCATGACGGCACAAGGTCAGCCGAAACTGCTGCTACTGTTCAAGAATGACTTCGGGGCCGTAGTTGATGCAAGATCAGACGTACTACGTCATACTGATCCCGTATCCATCTCGACCCAATCTAATTCGTTGTGCAAAAAAAAAGTTTCCTGTGAAGCAGGAGTAGAGAAACTGGAAACCGCAGCGGAGGAGTCAGCATTCACAACCGTGTTGCCAAAAGGTCCGGAGAATTTCCTCTGTAGTGGTCTGTACCCAATGCTAAAAGCTCGATTACAAGCAGCAAAGCAGCAGACACGCAATGTGCTCCGTCCGTGTGAAAATGTGATGGTCAGAAGGGGAAGCATGTTATGTTGATTAATTCAGACTCCATTGCGAAATGGGAAGGAAGGAACAGCAGATGAGTACACACGGATCGAAATCCATCGACCAATCAGCAGTCCATCCCTGCCTGACGATCCATCTATGAACAACGGCAAGACGAAAGAAGAATTCGAAAAAGAAGTGAAGACGACGACGACGTCGACAATTAATTTCCTATCCATCTCGACCGACCGATCAGCTGGTGAAGAGGAAGCGGGACGCCTGGTCGACGGCGTCGTCGAGCCACCTGCGGGGCTCGTCCATGAGCTCGGGGCTGAGGCGCACCATGAGCACGCAGAACTCCATCTCGCTGAGCGCGCCGTCGCCGTCGAAGTCGCCCTCGGCGAGCATCCCGCGGAGGTCGGCGTCGGACATGCCGCCCAGGCCCAGCAGCGGCGCGTTGCGGCGGAGGCTGTCGAAGGTGATGAGCCCCCGCGCCGGGTCCATGAGCAGGCGGAACCCGCTCGCCAGCTCCCGCATCAGCCCGTCCTCGCCCAGCCGCTCCGCCATCACCGGCAGGTAGTCCTCGAAGTCCACGCCCGCGGCCGAGGACGCCGCCGCCGCCGCTCCCGCCTGCTGCTGCCTCTGCCTCTGCTGCTGTGACGCCATTTGTGTACAAGGTTGATGGATGGTCGGCCTTCTCTGTGCGGCGGCTGCTGCTGATTCTGAGCTCCGGTGGCGGCTGTTGTTCTTTCTCGGTGTGGATGGAGGAAGAGGAGGACGACGAGGGGAAGCGATGGACGATGGATCGAATTGGGGGATGGGAGGGGGGAGAATAAATAGGCGGGGGACGGGGACGGCTGGCGCCTCGCGGGCTGGGGCTTCTTCAGGGAAGGTGCCTGCCCCTGCCCTGCCGCGGTGCGGCCGTGGCCACGCGGGACGCGGGGGCGGGGGCCGCTGGATGGGGCTCACGTGCCCGCGCTGCGGATCGAGCGATTGATACCCCGACCCGACGCCGCGGTTGGTTGGTTCGCGCGGGGTGGCTCTGGGCTCTGGCTGACGAGGGGGCAGGGGCAGGCGGACACGCACCGACCGGGACAGGTTGGCTTGGCTGGACCTGGGCTGGACGGCGGGCGGACCGCGCGCGCGCCTTCCTGCGCGCTTCGGCCTCCCCTCCTCCGCGCGGGGCGGCGGGAGGACTCGCTTCGCCGTGCGGTGTGACGGAAAACGGGTACTTTTGCGCGTGGCGTGTCATACTGTCATGGCGTGCGTGGCCACGGACGCCGATTGTTGTTACCGTACGTTATCCACACCACAGAGATGTACAGTACTGGAGAGATATTATTGTAGCGCGTATCTGCAGTGACCGTCCACGGGAGACCCGATCCGAGCGTCCAGATGATCGCTACTGGCAGTAACTGTCACGGTGATATCTTGGCAATCTTGCTCTCTGTTCCAGTGACGTAATGACGTTTGTTCCAGCTCCGTGCCTCCATGCCACCATAGGCCTAGGTCCGTAGCACCAAAGCGTGTAACTGTGTATATATACAAAAAAAAAACAGAGCGCACGGGATTCGTGCGTATTTGATCTGGTTGGAAAAGCTTCATATTTCATACTCCATCCATCTCAAAACTAACTTGATGTTTTGGTTTTGTCTTTAGTCAAACTTTTTTTTAAGTACGATAATATTCTTGCGAGGACGTTTGGACGGACGGATGCGGCTTTGCCACTTGCTACCGTGCTGTTCGCTCGCTTCTGTCCACGCCCCTTTCGAAAAAAATCTCTCTACTGTGCTCCGCCTCCACCGCATCACACCCTTTCCATACTCCGCCTCCGCCGTGCCACCCGCCTTCCCCACTCCGCGCTCCACCGTGCTGCTCGCCTGCACTGTGGCATCCGCCCGCTGTGGGCACCTCCACTGCAATGCCTACTCGCCGTGGCCGCCTCCACCGAGCCGGCAAGCCTCCACGACATATGCTCCAGCAAACAGGCGAGGGGAGGAGCTTCGTGTGACACCGCCCCGCGCAGAGAGTTGCCCACGCCACTGCCGCATCAGTGAGCTCCATGTGTCGCCGCCGACCTCCGTGCCAGCGTCGAGCTCCGTAACGACGAGCCTCCGTTCGACCAACCAACAAGGTGACATTACACTGAAAGTGCATGTTGCAGAAGTATGTTTCAAGTGTTTCAGATGTTGCAAAAGTAGATTGGGATGTTGTACATGTTGCAATGGCTATACACGTATGCGTTTAGGTTTATGTTTTCTAAATGTTTCATCTGTTTCAGACGTATATTGCAAGTGTTTCATTTGGATGTTGCATATATTGTAAGAGTATGTTCCAAATGTTTCATGTGTTTCAGACGTATGTTATAGTAAATGTTTTCACGTTGCAAGTGTTTCATGATCAGGCGCGGAAAGCAAACGTAGGTGGAGGTGGTCCTCGTAGGCGATCCCCATGAAGTGGCGCAGGCAGGTGAGCAGTCACAGCAGGCGGGCAAGCGCAGCAGACCAGCAGGCGCGGGCGTCCGTCCAGACATCCGGGCGCTAGCCACGCCATTTTAGTTTGATCAGATCTATAGAGAAATTTGTCAACATTACGACACCAGAAAGACATACATGAAACTGTTCACCAAGAATCGTGAAAACTGTTCACCAAGAATCTATCGATACTTATTTGGTAATATAGCATTAATATTTGACTCTTTGAGTGTCTAAATTTGATCAAACTTCATATAGTTTGACTTAAAATGAAACTAAAACATTTTTGTTTTGGACGGAGGTAGTAATACTATACGCCGAGATATGCTGTTGTGCTTCCTAGAAAGGGATTCCTATTATCCATTCCTTAACACAATATATACGGTATACAGACTAGAAGGCAATCCTCTGTCCAATTTTTAACGCGAGATATTTGGTGCTACTTGTATGTTGTACATGTACAGTGTGTGATCAGAGATAGCTCCAGAAAAAGCTGGATCAGATCAAGCAATTGAGCAGGAACCTCACCAGTTCCGATCCTCAACGTCATGGATTATCTTAACATCTCGTGAACCGTACCTGTCTTACTTATCTGTCCCTCCTACTTAATTATCCATAAGAAGTTTCCTGCCCAACTTTTGGTGGCGCGTGGCAGCCGTGCTGTCGCAGGACTGAGCTACAGCAGCATGCCAGCATCTGCTGCTGACTTTCAGACACAAAATTTCCACGGAAGCTTCAGTCAGAACTCAGAACCAAGCCGTATTATACAAAAATCTCGGCAGCGTCTGAAACTCTGAACCGCTTTGTTCCGGTCCAGATCGCTACGGTTAGCAAGCAACCAAAGCTTTCCGCGCGAGGATCTCGTACAGCTTTGGATTCCGGGTTCGAAGCTTGGGCGCCGCTTTTTGGGGTTTTCCACTGCCTCTTTTGCTCGCAAACGCATGGTCCGTGGGGACGCGACGGAGAGTCAGCTTACCCGTACCTACCTGCCGGGCCAGCCAGCTTCGTCCGGCTGCCCTTTTCCCCATCTCTCGCCTCGGTCTCCACATTCCATGCCTCTTCTGTCGAGTGGTTTGGTTGGGTACTTGGGGTCAGCTGCAGACTGGCACTGGAAAAGCAGCGGAGATGCAGTGCCATGCTTGCTGAGTTGCTGGGAAAAGAGGTCCGGCAGACAGACCACAGACGGCAGGCACGTCTGTGTGAAATTGCGATGGGTTTTACACATCGCCCGCCTCGGCATTTTACTTTCAGACACAAAGAGGGGGAGGTCAATCAGACCTGTTGGTGCAGGGAATTTCAGGGGAGGGACCATTTCTGACTTCGATGCCCCGGAGGCTGCGAAGCCTTTTGCCCTTCAGCATTGGTGGTACCATGAACATACAGGATGTGACGCTGTAATCTCATTCTCGTTGGTTTCTGTAGCATCAATCAATCAATCAATGTACAACAACCATAACGACACATTCAACTGTGCGGTTGAAGGTCGTCCAAATGGTGGGCTATATACATCGAGAATAATCACAATCTAATCCAAAGCTATGCATGCATGTACAGATGGTAGCTGTATATATTATTATATACTTAACTAATGGCTACTGTAGAACCACGGTACTCCAAATTAGCCGTCTTCTGGGCCAAGACCTGCCTGAACCATTCCACTGACGCTTTGGGTATCCTAGTCAGGTTGTTGTTGTAGTCAATGTAGTAGAGTCCAAACCGCACCGTGTACCCAGAGTTCCACTCCCAGTTATCCAGCAGTGACCAAACGAAGTAGCCGTGGACGTTGCAGCCTTCCTTCCTGCAGTGATTCAGATTGAATTTGAACAGCCGTTGAGGGGCAATAATATACTCTGCTGAATGCTGATGGACAGTGTTAGCTTTGGCAATTCCACTCAGATGCATGGGCATGGAAGTGGGAGCTTCACCTTATTGCATCTAGGAGGTTAGACATGTAGTCGTTGTGGTACTGTATCCGTTTATCATCTTGTAAATCATTCTCTAACCTCGAAAACCGATTGTTCGCATCATCCATGCCTGCCATTTAAACACCTCTTATGCTAGTGAATTTTTCGGGGCAGAAACTTATCAGCTATTAATAGTAGAATTTTTTTAGCCACTCACCGTTTTCAGTAATGATCACAGGCGGATTTCCATACTTTTCTTTGATGTGCTTCATCAGTTTGAACATGCCCCAGGGTACTATGTGCAGCCATCCTGACGCTGCCTGGAAGTTGAAAGACACAGCTGTCAATCTGACATTTGGTGACTAGAGGATGGAAACTAAAAGTAGAACAAGTTAGCTTCGGAAATTGTACCGTATCTCCTATTTTCTTTCCATGTCTATAAGCTGTACAGTGGAGACAACGGAGAGTTCAGTAACTGAAAATAGGGGGAAAAACGGGGTAGACTAACTTGTTTAACAAGACTAACCAGTAGGTATGATTGCAGCATCAGTTGAAGCATCATTCATTACAAGTTTCCTGATCCGTATTCTGTCGTTCCTAACATACAATGTGGTATAGTGGTTTATGCCCACAAAATCTAGTGAGCCTGATACTAACTTCGAATCCTGAGTTGAAAACTGAGGCAGCCTATGACCCGCAAGTTTCTGCATAGAAGGAGGATAGTGGCCAAACATTAAGGGATCCAGGAACCTGTATTCACACTTGGAAAATTTCATAATTAATATTATGAGCAGCAGCTATGTATTGCAACTACAGAGGAATTGAATTGATGTGGTTATATCAAAATTGTGGTAGATGTATCACCATCCAAGCTCAAAGTCCATTGCTCGTGCTGCTGCCTCTGTGTCCTCATCAACATCTGATAATGGTTCATACCACTTTGAATCAAGCGCAATGCCAACGATACCTCCTTGTTCTTTCTGCAATGAATACATAAAACCCTTCATGTTTTTTTTAACTTTTTGATACATCTCGTGCATGTGTTTATAGTAAATTACCTTGAAATGCTGCTTATAAGAATGAAAAGCACCAGCATGTGCTAAGAGTATGTTGTGAGCTACAACATAAGGTTCAGTTGACGATTTTCCCTCCCTACAGAATATATGAGACAGAATAGAACACCTCCCAGGTGCCTGGATGCCAAAGTCATAGCCATCAATAGCAAAATTATGGGGCTCATTGAAAGTGATCCAGTGTTTCACTCTATCTCCAAATTCCTTGAAGCAAGTAGAGGCATAGTGAACGAAATCATCCCTGCATAATGCAGCTGCCAAACATCAATAAAACCACTTTCCCTCAATCTAGTTTTATGCTATGTAGACAGTGCAAGCGATGGTCTCCTAAAAAAGAAGACCGATATAATAGTTGCATACACGATTTGGGAGTTTAACCATCCACCGTATCTGTCTTCTAGTGCTTGCGGAAGGTCCCAGTGAAAGAGTGTTACATATGGTTGTATACCTGACACCACAAATATAGAGGAAACCAAATAATGATAATAAAACACTGAGAGTTGACAACAATTCAGATTTGACGCATTGAAATTTAGAATATGAAATACCTTTGTCTAATAGAACATCTATGAGGCTGTTATAGTAATTCAATCCTTCTTCATTAGGTTCACCAGTTCCATCTAGAAAGAAAAATGATAAACTACGTAGTATCTAGTGCTAAAAGGAAAATAACATATTTTACAAAGAAATTTCTTATTGCATACTTGGAAAGATACGAGACCATGAGATAGAGAACCGGTATGCATCCATGCCAATGTCCTTAATCAAGTCCACATCTTCCTGCCAGTCAAATGTTAGGCTTGTTGTTTCAAATGTTAACTACTTAGTCATAGAGGTTAAGCTAATCTGCGAAAATAGTAAAATCTTTATGTCAGAAAACTTTGTCGTTGATGCAAATGGCGCTTCATATTAAGGAAAACCTCTGCTCACTAACCTGCTTTTGGCAGCAGCATGCCAGAGAAGTGGACTATCAGTTTTTTTGGTAACTAAAATGTCAAAGCACTAGAAAAAGGAGGAAATTACTAGAAGATGAAGGTAGGATAATTATGTAAAATAATAAATAGAATGACTCTTATAGACATGAAAGGAACAATAAAACGCACACGTGATTTCAATTCTTACAAATTAAAAATTGCCAGAGGATGTCCACATGAAAGGTAGGCAACTTTTCAAACAAATGCCAAGAAATTCATTTATGGAGGGATTTGATGCTTTCAAAAAACAGAAATTCTCAGCTTTAGTAGAACAATCGAATGAATTAAATCAAACAGAAGATAGCAGAGGCATATATATGAATCATTGACAGCTTACCTTATAACGATGGTAGTGATCAACGGCAATATCTGCATTGCTGAAATCTATCACCCGACCTGCAAAATAAATGCTAATTGAGTCACAATTCTGGACAGGTTAGCATCTCATTACTGCACTATTTGCTACGTAATCCTCATTATCTCACCGGGTCGTCTTGTCAGAGTATCCCATATTGTAGGTCCACGTTGACCCTCGTTGACAGCGCCTTCATACTGATAACATATTGACCAGAATCAGACATCGAACTGAGAGCACAACGGTTGAAATCAAAGAGGCCACACCTGGTAAGCTGAAGAAGCAGTGCCAAAGACAAATCCTTGAGGGAAGTCTGCCCTCCTTAGAGCTTCAGCACAAGCAGCAAAGCTGACAAGGATATGAACCAGTGTCAGAACACCCATGGCGTATCCTTCAGTCGGTTGCACTGACTAATAGTTTCCTTATTCTAAGAATAAGTACAAGGTAGGATCATATGATATATATAAACCTTGTTCAGTTGGTGAAGCGTGGGAAGCAACTGAATGCTGAGCTAGTGAGCTCCACTTGTCTTGGAAGCCTTCCAACGTGCGTCTGTACTAAGTAACTCTTGTGGAGGCCATAGGGTGCAAAATCTCTATCACAGTGGCCAATTAATCAACAAGGGAAGGAAACTAATTGACACGCCCAGCTCCGAAACCTATCAAAAAATGGTCCACATCTGAAGTGTCACAAGCAAGTAAAGCTTTGCTTGGGTGCAACAAATTCAGTCAGATTGAGGTTTGCCCAGCACTCCAGCATCCATGCCTTAAAAAATTACAGTTTGAGAGGAAGAGGATTGCTGAGTCACATAATGAGAAGGCCTTATCAATTATTATTAGATCATGACTTTTCTTTTCTTACAAAATTATCAAAGTGCAAAGCATTACTACGGTCATGAGGAACAGATAGCTACGATAATGAAACTATCACAATTATCCTGGAAAAAGGCCACACCTTTCCTTATCCATTTCGTTTGGTAGTGTCACATAAAAACAAAAAATCGTGTCACGATTTGTATAGTGATCTCAACATGTGCCGTGAATAGAAAAGGAGAAAAAGAGAGAACAAATACAACATTCTTAACAATGATAAGGTACAATTTGTCCCGAAACATTTGCATAGTCACATGCTTATCCCATGGGGAACGTTAATAGTTTGCTTGCACGGCAGGACCATTCCTGATTCCCCAGATGGTAGTTAGATGACAGGGATAGGAGCGATTTGGGGATAGTGATCCTGAGTTCCTGACAGCATCTTGGACAGGCCCAACTGCCGAGTGATGTATTGTATTGCACGTGTTGTTTATGTGATGTGTCATGGATATCCTACTATGATTCAAGGATTCAGGATATGCACATAAATTAAAAGTTAAAGAGACATATTGACTACGAGGGGGAGAAATGTAGTCCGCTTTGAGAAAAGATACCCAATGTCTCTGAAGAAATCTTAGATAAAAACACCGAACTTGCAACCATGATCTGCACTAGAGAAATCCGATTGACATCCCACCTTTCCTCGGTGTAGAATGGGGTCCTGCAGCAGCAAAAGCGCAAAGCTTCGATGTCACCGCCATCCACCTACCCTCCACCGCCCAAACTGTCGCTGTAACGCGAATTTCTTTTACACAGCAGGAAAGTGAAAAAACTATGCGTGGGCGCAGCAGTGGCATGGCATCAGCAGTAAACTCAGAAGCTTCACAAGATACAGGTGGAGTGGAGTAGAGTGGAGTAGGAGGTTCGCTTGCCTCAGCAACCGTCGCGTGGCTTGCGCGCACGCATCTCCCGGGTAAGCAATCTTGCGTGGCCTCGCGTGGCGTGCGGGGAGACACACAGAGAGAGACCCTTGACCCTCGCCGTCCCTGATGGATGCAGCGATGCTGATGCTGATGCGTGCGGCGTTAGGCCATGAGCTCGCTGGACGGAGACGAGGCCCCCCCAGCCTTCTCACGGCGTGGGAGAAGACGAGCAGCCCATGGGCCTCAATGGATAACCCTAGGCGTCTTCCAGGCCCATTTAGTGTCGAGGCCCATGTATAATGCAACCCACAAGTGTCAGAAGGTAGAAGAGCGCGTTATCCTCTTCCGGGAACTCGACGAAGGCGTGTGCGTTATCCTGTGAGCAGTTTGGGGGCGGTGAGCGAGTCCAGAGAGAGGGAGAGGAGGAGAGAGGATGGCTGGGATGGCGGCCTTGCAGGGCGCCATGGCGTCGCTCTCCGTCTCCGCGCCCGGCGCGGCGAGCACCAGCAGCTTCTGGGGCAACCGGCTCGCCACCTACTCCGCGCCGCAGCATGGGGTCTGTTCCTGCTTCCAATTCCGTTCCATTCTGCTGCTCTGATGGTTTGGTAAATCATAAATAGCTGTTCAGGTGTAATATTTTAGTCTGGAGTACCTGGATAGAGTTGCAAAGCACGGTTGGATGGAAGTGTTCTTGGGACATTACAGCTTGCATTGTGATTTGGAGGTTTTGGAGGTAGTCTGTATGGATTGGATGCAATGAAATGGAAAATAGCAACATTTTGCGTTGTTATTAGTCGTGCATTTTCAAGGTTGACAAACCAGGCTTACTAGTATGACTATATTTGGATTGCAGCTTAGCTGCAATGAGTTTCCTTTTGCTCCCCACCCCCACCAGGCCACCACCACAAAATTTAGACCAAGGTGTATTGAATTTCCCTAGCTTCTTTTTTATCTTGTATCGAAGCTTAAATGGTAAGGTTTGAGTAGACTAAAAAAATTAAACGATTGAGATTACTTTAATTAAGGGAATTTCCTTGTCATTGGTACTCAGGTACTGTCAGGGACGGACCTAGTGTATTAGGAGTGGAGGCACAGGCCGCCACTCAAGTTCTTAGTTTTCAAGGGAATTAGACTCTTTGCTCAGTAGCTGTAGAGATTTAGTAAGAGAGGTGCTGCCGCTCATTTTTTGGCTGGGTCCGCCCCTGGGTACTGCCCCTTTTTGCATATACAACTAGATGTGTGCTTTTTACTGCTAATATAGAGCATGCTATGTTGATGGGGTAAAAGTTGTTTGAATACTCTTTATTATGTTAACTGAGGAAATTATGTTGTCTTTAAAGAAGTCAAAATGTCAGTGAGGAAATTACGTTGTCCCCGATGGGCCACTGTTTTAGTTTGGATATATTTATACCTGAATTATTTTGTTGTGCCAAAATATGCTCAGGATTGAGGGCCGTACTCATGTTTACTCTTATTTTCTTGTAGATGTTTTTTTCCTCACATACCACCCCACGTCACATAACACAGATGACTAACTAGAAACAAATTTGGCACCAAATAGTGTATTATGAGCATAATATTGTTTGTATTTGAGCCCTGCCTTCTTTTCTGTGTTATCTTCATTATGTCTTACCTCTATGTACTTGTGCCTGGAAAATTCCCAACTGATAAGAATTGGAAGAGGATAAACATTTCTGTTAAGAAGGAAAAGCAAGTAAAGATTAGATAGTGAGGTTAAGTAATCACTGTTAAAGGAAGTGATAGAACTACTGTATTTTAAGGGATAGCTTATACTCAAAGAAATATATGTAAAGAGCAGCCCTGAATCGTGTAGTGTCTTGATCAGATCACCGTGAACCACGACCACTATGTTTGAGTCGTGCCATATCTCAAAAGCATCTGATTAGTGTCTCTTTTATTTGAAATGGAATCTTATGTCTTTAGCATGTGAAGCTCTGACAAGCTGTTTAATATGTTCAATGTGCAGGTAAGATTTATGGTCAAGATATGCCCAATTGAAATGAGAGTGAGTAAAAATTCTTAGTCCAAGTATTTGATCCCATTTTATCCAATAATGTTAAATGACCTAAAATTTCACTTTCCACTGCAGCTTAAGAGATGGGAGCGAAAGAAGTGTAAACCAAACAGTCTTCCTGTGCTGCACAAGATGCATGTTAGGATTGGGGACACAGTACAGGTAATTGCAGGCCGTGAGAAAGGAAAGGTTGGAGAAGTTACACGCCTTTTCAAGCACAACAGCACGGTGATTGTGAAGGACCTGAACTTGAAGTCGAAGCACAAGAAAGGCACAGATGATGAACCCGGTGAAATCGTCATGGTCAGCAAAACTTCTATTGAACTTGTTTTTTTGGGCCTCTCATGAAGCTTTGCATATATTGATTTCAAGAGCATATATGTAGTTTTAGGTGCCTAATTGCTATCTCCTGATCAGACTTAAATTTCCTCTCACCAGATTGAAGGGCCCATTCATAGCTCAAATGTGATGCTCTACTCAAAGGAGAAGAGTGTGGCAAGCAGGGTTGGCCACAAATTCCTCGAGGACGGGACCAAGGTCCGATACCTGGTCAAGACCGGTGAAGTAATTGACAGTGTTGAGAAGTGGGAAAAGGTGTTTAAGGAAGGAAATTCAGAGTAGCCATTTTAGCATGAAAAACCTGAACCCTGACTGCATCTTGCATGCCGAATTGAGTCTGTTTATCCTGTGTTGTTTATGCCAGCTTGTTTTCCCTGTAAATTGTACAGTTGTCACCAAATTTTGCAACGCAAGTCAATGCATGTCAGCATTGTTTCACGAGTCAGAATTTTATTTGGAAGAAAAAATATGAACGGGCTTGTGCGTGCGGACAGCCCGTGTTCGTTTGCAGGCCTAATTTGGCCCACTACTCTCCATCTCGTTCTCCACATAAAGATCCGAGGCCCATATGTATCATTCATTACTCGCCCCACGTACCCACCGGCCACCGGCGCTCGACGGCTCTCAAGGCGGCGGCGGCGCTGCTGCTGCTGTCGCTGGCGGCGGCGTACATGTCAATCAAGTCGTACTGGGAGAGGAGCGAGGAGGAGGAGGCCCACCGGATGTTCGTGGAGTGGATGGCCAAGTGCAACAAGACCTACAACTCCACCGGCGAGGAGGAGCACCGGTACGCGGTGTTCAAGGAAAAACTTCCGCCGCCGCGGCCCCGTCCTCAACATCTTCGGCGACTGGACCGACGAGGAGCTTCACGCATGGCATTCCGGAGGATGCCTCCGAGAGGGAGACTTAGCTGAGCATCAGGTACCAAATCGCCGACAACGAGGACCTGACGGGCTCCGTCCACTGGAGGAAGAAGGGAGCGGTGGGCCGGTGTCCGAGGATCTGTTTCTAGCTTCTTTATCATTTTTTTTTTCTTTGGGTAAAAGAAAGCATCATTTGTACATGTTCGCTGCAAGCCTGCAACATACCATTTGCATCAAGCGGGGAAGATTAACCAAAACAAAGGATGTTAAGTGCATTTGTTTCAGTATCCATACAGAACTAGATGTTGTTTATCTTCTAGCTGCAGTTTCCCGTGCATATTTCAATGGTTCAATCGTGGAACCAATTTTGTAAAATGGCTTCATAAATAGAAAGAACCATGTGCCGTCACGAGTGGTGGGTGGACAAGGGAACAATTATACCTTTGTAGATGAACAAGTACATGACGTATTAAAATTAGGCCCGGTTTCTGAATCATTCAGTTTAACTCCCATCACATCAATGTTGCGGCAAATGCATAGAGTACTAAATGTAGACTAATTACATGCATGTCGGCACAGATTAGGAGTAATTTACGAGACAAATCTATTAAGCCTAATTAGTCCAAAATTAGAAACTTTTTGTCAAATAAGACGAAAGTGCTACAGTATTTGTTAACCTTTAACACCTCTAACCAAACATGCCCTTAACTGATCTTTATCTTGGTAGTGGTAGGATACTTCAGCTGATTATAAAAAAATTCTAGAGTTAACCACAAGTATGTGGAGATTTTTTTGAGTAACCTCTGAGTATGATTAGCCTCACAATTCATTCTTATTACTACTGTATGCCAACTGTGGGACTCCTTTGATTTACATGGTTTTATGACAACTTATTGTGTGACTTGGGTCACTTACATAGTTGAGTGAGTATTTTTTTTTGAGGTCAATGGGGGTAGCAAGGTCTCCCAACCTGAATTTTTTATTCCACAGATGCCGGTCTAGCCGGAGGGTGGAAGGGCTTTGGCGCCAATCCAAGGGGGTGATCACATGTTCAAGATCCAGCTCCAACAATCTCTTGAGTGAGTATATTACCTTCTGAAGTGCAGAACGGTAGACAATCAGGAGTTTTTTTTATGTTCGATTAGTGTTGTAGAAAAAACATAATTTTCAACTAGGTTCATCAAACATGGACCGAAGAGGAAAAGAAGAAAAAAATCATAGTGTGCTAATGGTTGATAATCTTTTTTTTAGAACAATGGTTGATAATCTGGTGGACCCATATGTCGTTTTTCTCTGACGGGTGGACCATCTTCACCATCTGCTGTCAGTTTTTTTTCTTTGAAAGAACCATCTGCTGTCATTTGATATGATGCCAAATAGACTCTTGGAAGCATCTCAAATCTCTGTCTCATGTGGGTGTTTCACATTCCTATTGGTAGCAGTGCTTCCTCTGCATAGTCATCACTGGCATAAAACCTCCCTGTTATTTATTCATTACAAATTTTTCGTATATCTATATATTCTCATCTGTTACTTCTAACCAGTTAGGTGAAAATAAAATCTGGAGGGAGCACCGTTCCACCATTCCTAACCAGTTAGGTGAAAATAAAATCTGGAGGGAGCACCGCTCCACCATTCCTGAAGAGATGAAGCATGGGTGGATCTGAATATGGCACTTGTGTTTGTTGCTGGAAGTGGGTTGCCTATGACAATTTTAGCATATAACATTGGGTGAAAGCGCATACGTTGCAACGCGAAGAACCATAATTTTTTTAATGATCTGTTTTTTTTTCTAAACATACTTGCTAAGCAAAGATTGATATATTGTTGAGCGAGTAAAGTCTGATTTGCCTGCCTGATCTTGTCGCCAAATTTTAAAAACATTCTCAAACTTGATAAAATTGCTCAGAGTGCTTTACGAGTGTTTACCCAATGTTTCAATGATTAAGGCCTTAGAGGTGCTTTCTTCATCTTGAATTTATTACTGACCACTACTATAAAACCGGTTTCTAGCCTTTTAGGGATGGGCTTATCGATCAGCCGAGATTGTACGAAATTGTCTCTTCTGGAAATAAACCATTTTTAGAGGCAGTGGCCTAGCTAGCCTCTCTGGAAGTTTGTTTCCAAAGACGGGCCACCTAATTCTACAATCTTTGAAAAGAGCATTTGTGGAATAACCTCAAGATGATGTCTGCCTCTATAAATGATTTTTTCAAATGTGCTGTTCTTTCTCTGGGCATTCTTTTTCAGAATTGACTGGCTTAGCTTTCCATGACGTATTCCCCGGCGTAATATCCATAGAGGCTTGTGCCGGTAGGTTACTTGTGGCACTACATGATGAAATATATTAATGATGATGAGCCATCGATGTGTCTGTTGCCGTCTCTATGTGTGAAAATATGTGACAAACATGTGCAAGAGTCATTCGATTAATTAATAAGTTGCATATGACAACCGTGCTAAATACTCTAATTAGCATACTAGTCATATGAACCAAGAATAAAATCTAAGTATACTGTGAAGCGGGACCAATGCTAATAAAGGCGTCCGCGACCCTGTGGCTGCTGGGATCAGCAGACATGATCAAGCCTGCTCAATGTAGCCGATCAGAAGCTGATGTAGTGCAACGAGGAAGTCATGTAGATGTTCCCTGCACACTTTTGTACTAGAACACTAGGAATTAGTTATTCTCGTCCTATTCAGGAACACGCTGCCACAGGAAGTAGGCGATGACCAGGCCACAGGAAGTAGGCGCTGACCAGGAAACAGGAGCAAGCATCGTGTGAGGATGTGCACTCCCAAAAGCATGACCATTAACCTATTCGTGCAGATGTCACAACGGACATGGTTACAGAGGCCTTCTCTCCCAACTGCCTGGGTGCAGGAGCCCATTTCGGCCAGGGCTTGGGAGTTGGGATTCATTTTTGTAGTGGTGGACAGAAAAAAATTTTTGGCCAACAATCAACTATCAACCTTCTATCTTCAAGGCTTTGCTGCGAGAAAATATTCAATAGCGCATTTCCATCTTTAATCTTTTTTGGAAGAAGATATCGCATTTCCATCTAATAGCTCTTTCTTTACAATTTCTCAAAGGGAACATGGTCTTCATTCTGGCGGTTCAACCAGCAGTGGTCCCAGGTCCCATTGAAAAGGGCTACCGCCTACCTGCATGTAGTTTCTGGTTGTCCCATGCACATCGGCCACCACAGATCGATGAACGATGATGTATAGATGTTGCATTCGATCTTGTAGCTGTTGGATGAAGTAATTGTCCGGCCCAACAATCTATATTTCCAAATTCCAATGTGATCGCACAGGTGTGGACGTGTTCTGTGGTGATATATTAATCTAACAATTCCTTATATCTATACTATAAAGGAGAAAAGGAATTAGAAAATATTTGTTACCAGAAAAGTCTCCTACCCACCTACAATGTACACCCTCTGCA
The DNA here is from genome assembly GCA_022457205.1 of Saccharum spontaneum. NCBI lineage: Eukaryota > Viridiplantae > Streptophyta > Magnoliopsida > Poales > Poaceae > Saccharum > Saccharum spontaneum. The sequence continues at coordinate 55,488,299 of CM039616.1, read as the reverse complement.
GGCGGGCCCGAAGACCAAAAAAAAACGCTACTTATGTGACAAAACACTGTTCGCTGTTATAGATCTCCACTCGGCTCTAAAATTTTTTTACCCACCGCAGAGTTTACCCGCCCGCAAGGCTAGGCCTTCTTCGCCGCGGCAGTTCCTGCGACGCGACTTACCTAATGCCACTAACCGCCCGCTGACTATACTTTCTGGCCGAAGCGACGGCCCCTACGCTTTCCGCTGCACCAGGGCCAACAAGCGACGGCCCTGACGCTTTCCTCCGTGCCTTCAAAGTGCTCGTTCACCACCGGCCGGTTGCCACTCGCCAGAGTACAGTCGCCCACAACAGCCGTCACTGCCGTAGCCCCGTCACGTGAAGGCGCTGGCATTCCCGAAGGGCCGCCGGCTGGCGGCGGCGGTGGCCGCTGGGTCGGTGTCTCCAGAAGAGAATAATGACAGGCAGCCGTCGGAGGATTGCAAGGTAATACGAAACAGTCATCTATTTCCTTTGCGTCCATGCAACTTCCTTGCACCAAGCTATCAAACAAACACGTTGCATCAGTTCAATTTTCGATCAGTTTGAACAATCGATTTCAGTAGAGTATTTCATCAATTTCAAAGATCCATTGATATAGTTAACTTATTTGTTTGGCCAATACATATGCACAAGATTGTATAGTTCAACATCTCAGTAATATTGACATGGTATTGTCCCAAGATATGAAAGGAAATATTTCTGGGTAATAAAGCTAGCATGTTGCGGTTTTGAGTTTTAAAGTATTATTAGTTATTAATTAATTAACAGTAAAAAGGTCGGAATTAAATCTCAGTGGCTTGTGCATGAGAGTGGGAAGCAGGCATAAAACGACGAAGCAATGCTAAAAAAATTCCTCCAATATAGAGTAAACCTTTCCTTTATGTGTGCAGTAACGTATATCAGTATGTATACTTGCTTTCAGATTAGAAGAGTATATCAGTATGTATACTTGCTTTCAGATTAGAGAATTCGCATGTCTTCTAGTTCTTGTTGCTCAAAGTGCTACATTCTTGTGCCCGTTTTCTTTCTCTTACTTAAGGTGGATGTGTACACACAGTAAACAAAGGCATGCTAAAAAAATTCCTGCAGTATAGAGTAAACCTTTCCTTTTTGTGTGCAGTAACGTATATATGTGTACTTGCTTTCAGATAAGACGATTTGCATGGCCTGTAGTTCCTGTTGCTCAAAGTGCTTGATTCTTGTGCACGTTCTCTTTCGCTTACTTAATGTGGTTGTGCACGTTCTCTTTCTCTTACTTAATTTTTATGTGAAATTTAGAACGGTTTCTTTTCATATATAACTCATATTGACTTTGGCCTCAGCGCCCTCGCCAACCACACCCGCAAGACACTTCCCAAACAAGCATGAAGCGAAAGAGAACATGGGGAAGCATGCTCGCTAACCAGAAACAAAACAATAAAAAACGCATGAAAGCAGTACCCTCGCTGGACGCACGCAGACAGGATGCAACCCAAGCAAGCATAAAGCAAAAGACGTCGCAGGGAAGATCGGCCAATTCCAAGCGCAGCAATAGACGCCGCAGAGAATCAGCGCCCTCGCCGACCGCACACAGCAAAGAACAACGTGAGGAATCAGCATCCTCACCAACCAAACACACAGCGACTGTCAACAAGAAAAATCAGCACCCTCGGCGACCACGCACGCATCGCCGTCCTACTGACCACATGCAACTTCAGGTACGTCACACAAACAGTGTTTTAAATTTTGATTTATTTATAGGGATCAATCCAGGGAAACAACAAAATCATAAATATCATAAGAAAAAATAATGTTTATTCCTCACATTTCTTTTCACAGTATTTGCAGAAATTACTCTATGATTTGTAATTTTTGTTTTTTTCACCTTTTGCAGACTGATTTGGGTACTGTTATGGATTCAAATGTTCAAAACTCAGAAGAAAAAAAATCTTCTACAAACGAACACATGATTGACAGTAAACATCCAAAAGAAATTGAACAACAAATAAAAAATGACCAAACATACGATGAACTTCCACAAGGTATTTAATTATATTGTTACATAGAGTTTCTCACAATGTTGTTTAATTTTTAAGTTATATTAAAAATTTATTTTACTTGCAGATTATACAATGACAGCCAAGGATTTACATGCTCAAATAATAATAGAGTCATCTTCGGCCACTGATACACTTGTGAAGATAAATGATATTTTTGTCAATAAAGATCAATTGTCATGTCTTCTAGATCCGGTTCAATATTTGAACGACAAGGTGGGTGTACCAATGTCTTTTAAAATATCACTATCTAATATAAATAATTCTCTGTTTTATAAATAGTATAATCTTATTGTTATTTCAATTTTTTTGTAGGTTATAAGTGCATATATTTGTTGTTTAAAGGAACAAGCAAATCTACAAGTTAGAAACGGGTTAAAGGTATACTTTGAGGATCCCATTAACTCCATACTGCTAAAACAGGATGACAATCTTAGAATTGATGGCGATGAAAGCTTCATTACAAGGATCGTTGAAAATTATCTAAGTCATGACATGGTAACATACGTTTCCATATTTTAATTTTATGTTAATTTTATTTAATACATTACTATTGTTTTTTCACATATCTAAGACTAAATTCATTGTCTCCATTAGATTCTACTTCCAATAAATATCAAGGACACACATTGGTATTTAGCTATTCTTCATGCAAAAAAGCATGAGATACAAGTTCTTGACTCACTATGTTGGGAATCCAATCGAGATGACCTCAGAACTACAGTAAGTTATGATTGCAGCATTACACTTTATTTTAATTTTTTACATTGATCCTCCTTTTATTTTATATTCTTTATTATTACTAACTAATAATATATGTATTTATATAGCTGGAAGGTCTGCAATCTCATTTAAACATTATTATAAACAAACGGAATGTGGTCCAAAATTGGGAAGACCTTGACGTCAATAAATGGACAGTCAAAGAACAATTAGAAGAACCAATCCAGAAAGACAGGTGTGTAGAACACACTATAAAATTGTAACGTATATGTGAACAAATTTATTTTTTAATACTCAATGTTCTACAACTTTGCAGTTCATCTTGTGGTCTATTCATACTCAAGTTTATGGAATGCTGGACTGGAGAAGCACTTACTCAACATATTACACAGGTATATATATTACTTTTCATAACCTATTAAATTACTGGACATGTGATAATACCAACTATTACCATGCAGGAAAATATTAATCATTTTAGATACAAGTTAGCCGGCATACTATTATGTTGGAAAACAAATAAAACAGTAATGAAACAGCACAACGGATCAGCACCGTCACCAATCAAACATACAGCGACAAACAACAAGGTGAATCAGCACTACTATCACCAACCACGCACACATCGCCGTGCTGCTGACCACGTTCAACATCAGGTACCACAGGACCAATATGACAATATGACTTATAAATATGACAACTGCTAAGATTATCACATTATGCTTGAAGTCCATGGCCAGGCTTTTTTAGCTTTGATCTATAAACATTGACAAGTGTGACAAAAGCATAGATGTCAGCTATAATAAATATATATCCTACGAAAAAGAAAATGTCAAAGAATTACTCTATGAATTATAAATTTGGTTTTTTATCTACCATTTGCAGGCTAATTTGGATATTGTTATGAACTCAAATGTTCAAAACTCAGAAAAAGAAAAATCCCCTGCAAATGAACACACGATTGATAACCAGACATATGATGAACTTCCACAAGGTATTTAAATTATATTGTAACGTATAGTTATTTGTCACAATGTTGTTCAATTTTTAAAGTTATATATAATATAATATAATATAATTTTATTTTACTTGCAGATTATACAATGACCGACAAGGATTTATGTGCTCAAATAATAATAGAGTCATCTTTGGCCACTGATATACTTGTGAAGATAGATGACATTTTTGTCAATCAAGATCAATTGTCATGTCTTTTAGACCCGGCTAAATATTTGAACGACAAGGTAAGTGTACCAATATGCTTTAAAATCTCTCTATCTAATATAAATAATTCTCTGTTTTATAAATAGTATAATCTTATTGTTATTTCAATAATTTTTTTTGTAGGTTATAAGTGCATATATCTGTTGTTTAAAGGAACAAGCACATCTACAAGTTAGAAATGGGGTTAAGGTATACTTTGAGGATCCTATTAACACCGTACTGCTGAAACGGGATGGCAATCTTAGAATACATGAACATGGAAGCTTCATTACAAGGATCGTTGAAAAATATCTAAGCCATGACATGGTAACATACGTTTCCATATTTTAATTTTATGTTAATTTAATACCTTTGTATTGTTTTTTACATATCTGAGACTAATTCATTGTCTTCATTAGATTCTACTTCCAATAAATATTAAGGACACACATTGGTATTTAGTTGTTCTTCATGCAAAAAAGCGTGAGATACAAGTTCTTGACTCACTATGTTGGGAATACAATTGAGATGACCTCAAAACTACAGTAAGTTATGATTGCAGCATTACCCTTTATTTTTAATGTTTTACATTGATCCTCTTTTTATTTTATATTATTTATTATTACTAACTATAACTAATAATATATGTATCTATACAGCTGGAAGGTCTGAAATCTCATTTAAATATTATTATAAAAAAACAAAATGTGGTCTAAAATTGGGAAGACCTTGACGTCACTAAATGGACAGTCAAAGAACAATTAGAAAAACCAATCCAAAAAGACGGGTATGTAGAACACACTAGAAAATTTTAACGTATGTGTACAGATTTATTTTTAAATACTCAATGTTCTATGACTTTACAGTTCATCTTGTGGTCTATTCATGCTCAAGTTTATGGAATACTGGACTAGAGAAGCACTTTCTCAACATATTACACATGTATATATATATATATATATATATATATATATATATATATATATATATATATATTACTTTCTTTAGTGAATATAATAAGAGATAACCTATTAAATTACTAGACAACAGGTAATATCAATTATTACCATGCAGGAAAATATTAATCATTTTAGGTACAAGTTAGCCAGCATATTGTTATGTTGGAAGACAAACACAACAGCAATGAGTCAGAGTGATGAACAAAGTCTTGCCGCTGAAGATAGTTTCAATGATATTACCATCTTGGAGAATCCCGAGATTAAAAAGGAATCATTACACTTATTATCAAGTGAAAGGAAGTACCAGTCATTAATGTCAGTTCTTTCGAAGATAAGTGGACATGAGTTAGTAAGCTGCCTTTGGGACTATATCAAATCAATTAATTGTGCAGAGACCTTAAAGTAAGTTTTCTTTTTAAAGCAATATTTATTAGTAAAACAAAAGGTCAATTTCTAACATTATCAATTTCATTTTCCTTACCCTTTACAGTAAAATTTGAATCCAAAGCTCCAAGCCTTATTCCATCAGCTTGACTCTTCAGAAACTGCAACACATATTGAAGGACAGTGAGCCCATGGACCAAGAATGTTTCAATTTGTTCATATGAAAAAACATGTCTGACTACATCCAGCAAATGAAGAAAAACAAAGGAGCAATATCAAAGCACTATCTAGACTTGCGGTTTTGGGTATGATAATCTAACATTTCCTCTTTTTAATATACTCATTAAGTTATATTCAATATTTTCTAAAACTAATTTAGAATGCTGATTTAATATGTTAGATGATTATTGATTTTGGACGACATCCAAACTTCCGTAAAAAGTTAGATGTCGAACAGCTAAAAGAGTCCATACGTAAATGGCCTGGTATTGAATACAGTGTTTCAAAATGCAAATGGGTAAGATGACTTACATCATCCTCATAATGATATTGGTTTAAATTTGATTTAACTATTAGCCTTTTGCAGATTCTTATACCAATAACTCAACTAAGCAGTGCCTTCATTTTGTTCATACTAAACCAAGAGACAAAAAAAAAGTATACATTTTTGACCCTAATCCTCTTAATCCAATTTACAAGCACAATCCAATCGCAAAATATGTGAAGATACTCCAATGCATTTCCGAATACTTACAAAAAGCCATGGCAAAAGCATGTCCTTGGTCTAAATGGAACGAAGATATCTTCTTATGGCGACAAATTATTTTAACTGATATTCCCATTTACAGCAGGTAAGCTTATTTTATTTCGTAACTATTACTTTACATGTTAGATTTTGAACAAACATTATGTTTATAGATTGATGTTTAGTTGACTACTCCCTCCATCCCAAATTATAAGGCATTCCAAGAATCTTGGAGAGTCAAAGCATCTCAAGTTTGACCAAGTTTATATGATAAGATAATAACATTTATGATTCCAACTAAGTATCATTAGATTCTTAATCAATTATATTTTCATAGTGTACCTATTAGATGTCATGAATCTTTATAATTATCTATATAATGTTGATCAAACTTGAGATGTTTTGACTCTCCAAGATTCTTGGAATGCCTTATAATTTGAGACGGAGGGAGTAATATTTGTGTCCTCAGGGAACTATCTGGTTATCTCATTTCCATGTTCATGTCTGCATGGAAAGATGAAGAACTTCGAATTCCACAATTCAAGGTAAAAAAAATTAATATCTATATTACTTAAATATTTTATACTTTTGTCACTTATATGAAACTTACATGTTAATTATTTTATTACAAACAGGATGCCTTCAATTTCAGAAAGCATTTTTTGGGACAGCTAATGACTATCAACGAAAATAAATGTGAAGATAACTTACCGGCTGGAGTTCAAGACCTCATTAGATGTATCAAAAATACTCCAATTTATAGATAGTCAAATACCTTCCTTATATTTTTATAATGTAAACCATTTATCTACAATTATTACAGCACTTCAAAAGGCTGAGTATTAGTCCAAATATTATCTTACCCTATGGCTCTGTGCTTTAGTTCATCCTCTACTTTTTTTTCATCACTGACAAATTATTTAAATTCTTTGATATCTTCCAATGAAGGATTGCAATAGTGTAATTATTTCTTTACTATGTCCAATTTCTCTCAACTATGGTGCTAGCCAACAATAAAGTCTTCACTCATGTTGTGTTATGCATAATAACATCTTATTGTCATCAATTTGGTACACATGATTGCATCAGCTTCACAACATTGACACTTGTGGCTGGTTTATTTTTAATGCACATGTTTACCAAATCCATTGATCTGATAGCCTTTGTTTGAAATTGAAAATCACTTTAATATATTTGGTTAGGCACGTGCATGTCTACTAGTATATTCCAAAGGTGTGGATATATTGTAGGTAAAAAGTCCTTATCCAGAAGGAAAAACTGAGTTGAGCTACTAGCGGTGGCGAGGCGGACCGGAGGTGGTGGCGCCGCCACGGCACCTCTCTCCGATGATACGATCCAAAGGCAAGGGAGATGGCGACCACGTGTTCCTGTGGTTTTGGAACCACGTTGTCGAGCGACGGAGCCAGCGGTCAGGAAAGCTAAGGTACGTTCTTCTGGTATGTTGGAGGATGAACATGGGAATGAGGACAGGGGCGACGAATGGAAATTCGTCGAGGACTGTGGACGTCGGCCTATGCCCGACCCTGCAGTGGACTTTCGACCCATTGGTTCGAGGAGTAAATTCTGGGCATTGGAGGAAGACGATGACTCCGATGAGGAGGTCGAGCCCCAATCGCCATTTACACAGGACTTGGAACGACATGCCGCAGTTCATGGATTCACCAAAGACCAGTTGTTCGAGGCGGAGCTAGCGCTGCAAGACTCGTCGGTTCGCCGGCGAGTGGAACAACCTGCGTCTCCGGCGTCCTCGGATGTTAAGGTTAAATTTGTGCGAAACATCTTGAAGGCTTTGACGGATGTTCGTCGGACGTCCATGACGCCTTGGTCTGGGAAGCTTCCGCAGCCTAGGGTGTCACCTGTGATGACTCTAGGAGCTTGTGCGGTGAAAGATGCGCGCGGCTGTCGAACAGTCTTCAGGGGCACGCTAGCGGAGGCTCTTCGGTCCTCAACACCGGTGACGACAGAGACGACAGTCGGTCCCGGAGATCGAGGATCTGAGTTTCAAATTCAGTCTAAACTTGATCCGATTCCCATGCGTGACGAACAAACTTGCCAACGATTGGTTTCAGCCACAGGGATGGGTGGGCCTTCTGAGGCCCAACGTGGGCCTTGTGTTCTGAGAGGATACGGTCGCAGAAGGGGTTGCACGGGGAAATTAGCGCCGCGCTTCCTGCTCGCCGCCTGCGACCTTGACACGATCAACAAGCTAACCCTAGCCGCCACTCCCTCCTCAGTTCGTCCCTCGTACGTGCAAGTTGTGCGTGCAGGCATGACAACACCAGGTGCTGGCGGCATGGGCAATGACGGTGGTGGTGCTGGAGGAAGGGGTTACGGAGCCAGTCGCGGCGGAGGGCGTGCAGGAGGTGGTGGTGGAGCGCGCGGTGGCCGGCATGGTTATGGCGCCGGGTACGGGTACGGCTACAATCAGGAGATCGAAGATGGCACATACTTCAACGGTCCTCGATTCAATCCTAACCTTGGGGCTCATCCACCAAACTTTGGCTCCGGGTGGGATTATGAACAGGGACGAAGAGGACGTTTCGGTGGCAATGGGGGTCAGGGTTTTTTTTACCGACCGGTTTCCGGTAACCGCCGGCCTCCGGTAGCGGTAAACCGGCCCGGTTTACCGGTAACCGGTCGGTAACCGGCCGAATTCAAATTCAAATTCAAACACTCCTTCAGTTCGGTTCGGGTCCGGTTTACCGGCCGGTTTGGAGCGGTAACCGGCCGGTTTGACCGGTTTACCGCTCGGTTTGAGTTTGGAATTTTCTTTTTTCTTTTTTTTTCAAACTTCTATACGTATAAATAAATACTAAACGAACTCAAATTTGAAAAATTTTTACACCATTGGCTTCTATAAATCATGAACTATTTTTAGGAATTTTTTCAGCATTTTTTGTTTTTTTTTTCAAATTTTAAATTTGAATTTGGGGGTCTTAACGGGCCGGGACCGGGATTTTTTTTATTTTTTTTCAAACTTCTATACGTATAAATAAATATTAAACGAACTCGAATTTGAAAAATTTTTACACCATTGGCTTCTATAAATCATAAACTATTTTAGGAATTTTTTCAGCATTTTTTTTCAAATTTTAAATTTGAATTTGGGGAATACCTAACCGGACCGGCCCGGTTAGGGCGGTAACCGCGGTTTACCGCGGTAAACCGAGCGGTATTTTTAACCCTGATGGGGTCACGGAGCGGATTCCGGCAGGGCCGCAACTACCAGCGGCAAGCCCCACGCTGGGATCAACAGCGACCACTGCCACAAGGTACACAGCAGCTTCAGGGCACTCAGTACCCACCGAACCATCAGCTGCAGCCGCAGCATCTCAACCAGCAGCAGCAGCCACAGCAGCACATGCCGACGCCTCCGAATCCACAGAATGCGCAGCAGCACACTCTTCGAGATCCCCCGGTTTTGTTGTCGACAGCACAGCAAACGGGGCCGACGCTGGAGGTGCAACAGGCGAATGCTACTGCTCACCAGTTGACAACAGGGAAGGGTGCAGCAACGGCTGAGCAGGTCAAGACAGATAAGTTGCAAAAGTCACAAATTTTGCAGGGCTGCTCGTCAACGGCTGGAGCTACTGGCCAGCAGGTTGAGAATCTAGTGATCGATGCAGATCGTGTTGGGGCTGCTGAGGTGACCCAGAAGACAGCCACGTCCAAGATTTGCAGGCGATGCGGAGTGAAGGGCCATTTGATGTTCGAATGCACGGTAATAGTTTTTGTGATATCTGTAAGAGTACGGACCATGCTATGGGTAGATGCCCGATTCTCAAACAGCTGAAACCAGTAGCACAACTGGTGGGACAAGCTGCCGATGCACTCGCCGGTTTTCATATTCCGTTTGGCCAAATCCAGCAGACAAAAAAAAGATTCTATAATGGCTCTAGTCTCGACCTCAGGCAAGAATTTGACAGAGGAAGATGTTGCTGCATTTTTGAGGGTTCTAGTGTCTGATACATTTGCATGGGAGGTGAAACGGCATAGTGCCTCTGATTTTAAGGTGCTCTTTCCTTCAAAGGGAGACCTTATGAAGATGACAAAATTCAACGCCGAGATGAAGGAAGGAGTGACTCTCAAATGTCAAGAGTTAAAAGAGGATGAGGAGTATTTTAGTCATGCTCTACTAGTGGTATGGATGCGAGTAAAGAACCTACCAACAATACTAAGGGAGTATGTCATTTTGTGGGCTCTTGGAACTCTATTCGGGGTCACTCAGGATGTGGATATGGTCACCACCAGAGCGAACAGTTTTGGAAGATTTGCAGTGGCGGTGCTAGAACCAGAGGCGATTCCGACCAAGTTAGATGTCATCATTGGAAATAGGTACTTTCAATTGCTTTTTGAGGTTGAACCCTTTTTACCCAATATTGGGTTGCGGAGCATTCGGAATACTCAAAATGATGGCGGTGAAGATCATGGCAATGGTGCAGCGAAGGACACTGAGATGAAGGAAGCACAAAACAATCGGGATAATAGTTTTTCAGATGCAAGTGCTGGGAATACAGAGAGGAATAGCATTGCTGCAAAAGAGGCCAAAGTTTCAGAAACACAGATGGACATGGATCTTTCAGAAGATGACTTGCTACGAGAAGAGAATGAGCTCAGCAAGGAAGCTTGTGATTTTGTAGGAATTAAAAAGGGGGTACAGTAAGTGTGAGGAATGCAGCACCACTTGCACCGTCCAGCTCGCTTGGATCTTTGTCGGCCCCGGCACGCCTGTCGCCACAGCTTGGCCGGGCGGGTGGCAAGCCACTGGGCTCGGCCTTGGTGGCCCAACCGAAGGAGACGTTGGAGGGTTCAGTGACAGGCGGCTCCGCTGACTGGGCACTACCGAGCACAGAAAAGGGGGGGGGGGGGGGGGAGGCGGCAAATAAGTCATCCATGGCTAATGTTGCTGCAGCCTGTACATCTTCCAAGCAGCAAGCTTTAATGAACAACGAGGAGCAATTAGAGGCTTCAGTGGGGCTGATTGAGAGGACTGCAGAAGGAGTACTTGTTCACATGGAACATCACCTTGGTGTCTCTCTGGAAGCAATACTAGGAGCTAGAGTTTCAGCCGATGGGGGATCAGATAAAGAGCTGGGCAGTGTCATGAAAATGGCGGTGTTATCAGAGGGAGAGCTTACACCTGTGCGGCGCAGCAAACGGAATGCAGATTTGGCCGATGTACATTCTCTCGAGAAGGCAGAAAAAAGAGTTGCTGTCAAGAACCTTGAAATTACCCAAGGTAACACATGTACATATTCAGTTTGTTCTTTTTCTAATAGTCGTATTGAAGAAAACTTAGAGGGAGTGAGCATTTCGTTGGGTAACACAGAAAACCTAGTGGCTACCTCTGTTGCTTTAATTAAAGATATTGAGAAAGAGAGCCAAACCTACTGGCTTTCACAAGATAGCTGAGGTTGGGAATAACTTTGACATTGATTCGGATTTTGAGGAGAATGAGATCGATCCTGACACCTCCACTATTAGTCGACTCTGTGGCGACTTAACAGAGGAGGTGATGGACGATAATATTGTGGACCTTGATGGAGTACTAGTAGATGTACCTATTAAGGTGGCAAAGAATAAAAAGAAAAAGAAACTCCTCAATAAAATTACAGTTGCAAGAAAAAAAATATTGTTCTAATGAAAGGGGTTTTTTTAGAATTACAGAGGTCTGCGTGACCTAGCTAAACATACATTCTTACATGATGTAGCTGAGGATAACAAACTTGATTTTATAGCACTATCAGAGACCAACAGAAATAGTTTCTTGACTCAGTGTCTGGAAATTTTTTGTGCGGGGGCTGATTTTGTCTGGCATTGGCGATGTCCTCGGGGTATGTCCGGAGGGATGCTAATGGGGATACATCAAAAATGTTTTGAAGTAGAAATTATTGTGGATGGGGATTACCACATTAAATTTGTTATTAAAAATAAAGAGGTTTTCGATGGGCCCTTTTGTCTGTATATGGTGCAGCACAAGAGGAGCACAAAGAGCACTTTCTCTCGGAGTCAGTACGATCTTGTACTAGCTGTGGGGATCTACCTCTCTTAGTAGGGGGAGACTTTAACATAATTAGGAACCCGTCAGAAAAGAATAACTCTAGATATAATAATAAGTGGCCCCTTTTATTTAATGCGATTATTGAAACTTTGAACTTGAGAGAACTTGAATTGACGGGTAGGAAATATACGTGGGCTAATTATGCAGAGGTGCCAACATATGAAAAGTTGGACCGTATTTTGGTAATAACGGATTGGGAACAGAAATTTCCTTTAGCTTCTGTTCAGGCTCTTACACGAGAGATCTCAGATCACACACCACTATTGCTAGTTGGAGGGGAACCTTCTCACAGAGGCAACACTAGGAATTTTAAATTCGAACTAGGGTGGCTGATAAGAGATGGTTTCTTTCAGATGGTGAAAGAGGTCTAGGAATCCGAAAATAGGGGTCGGTCACCAATGGAACAATGGCAAAATAAAATTAGGAGAGTGAGACGCTTCCTTAGAGGTTGGGCTAGGAATATAGTCTCACAAAAGAAGAATCAAAAATCAAAGTTGTTAGCTGAGATAGATGTTTTTGATAGAAAGGCAGAAACAAGTCTGTTGTCACCGCAAGAGGAGAGAATTAGATGTCATCTCAAAGGGCAATTAACTAAGCTGTTGAGAGAAGAGGAGATCTATTGGCTCCAACGATCGAAAGCAACAAAGCTATTGCAAGGGGATGATAAATACTAAATATTTTCATATGGTGGCAAATGGGAGATATAGGAAAACAAAAATTGTCCAACTAGAACAAGAAGAAGGGATAATTGTTGGGGATGTAAACTTAAAAAATTATATAACCAAGTTTTACAAAGGGCTGTTCGGACCACATATGCAGAATTCTTTCTCAATGGACGAGACTTTGAGGCATGACATACCTCAAGTGTCGGAGGAGGAGAATGCAGCATTGACGGCTCCATTCAGCGAGGAAGAAGTTAAAATGGCTGTCTTTGATATGGAACATAATAAGGCACCTGGTCCGGATGGATTCCCAGCGGAATTCTACCGATTCTTTTGGGATATTGTGAAGCCAGATCTGATGAGCTTTTTTCATGAATTCCATGCTGGGAGACTGCCTATTCACAGCCTGAATTTTGGGATAATTACTTTATTACCAAAGATTGTTGATGCGGTCCGGATACAACAATATAGACCTATATGTCTTCTAAATGTAAGCTTTAAGATCTTTACGAAAGTGATAAATAATAGAATTTTAAAAGTGACAGATAAGCTTATGGGACCATCACAAACGGCCTTCGTTCCGGGACGTTATATTATGGAAGGAGTTGTGATCTTACATGAAACGATCCATGAAGTACACAGGAGAAAACAAGATGGCATTATTTTAAAATTAGATTTTGAAAAGGCTTACGATAAACTAAAATGGCCTTTTATACAACAAGTCCTTAGAATGAAAGGATTCTCGCCAACTTGATGTGAATGGATTTCTAAAGTCATGTCTAGAGGAAGTGTTGCAGTAAAGGTTAATGAGAATTTAGGCCACTATTTTCAAACAAAGAAAGGTGTACGTCAAGGGGATCCGTTATCACCAATCTTGTTTAATATAGTGGTTGACATGTTGGCGGTTATTATCTCACGAGCTAAAGAGGCCGAACAAATTCATGGGGTTGTTCCGCATCTGATTGATGACGAACTTTCAATCCTTCAGTATGCGGACGATACTATTATTTTTTTGGACAATGATCTTGAGAGGGCAAAGAACATGAAGCTCTTGCTTTGTGCTTTTGAACAGCTATCAGGACTCAAGATTAATTTCCATAAAAGCGAATTGTTCTGCTATGGAGCAGCCAAAGCCAATCAAATAGAGTATACACAAATTTTTTGTTGTAATGTGGGGTCGTTCCCATTTAGATACCTAGGAATCCCGATGCACCATAGAAAACTCATGAATAAAGACTGGAAGCATGTCGAAGAAAAGTTCCAAAAGAGATTGAATTGTTAGAGGAGTAAGATGTTGTCGGTAGGGGAGGCTTGTCTTAATTAACTATGTGTTAAGTAGTCTTCCCATGTTTATGTTATCCTTTTTTGAAGTTCCTAGAGGGGTACTGAAGAAGTTGGATTATTTTAGATCTCGATTTTTCTGGTAGAGTGATGAACATAAGAAAAAATATAGATTAACAAAATGGGAGGTAGTTTGTACACCAAAGGATTAGAGAGGTTTAGGAGTGTTAAATTTAGATTGTCATAACAGGTGTCTCCTAAGCAAATGGCTTTTTAAGTTGTTAAATAGAGATGGAATTTGGCAACAATTGCTTAGGAACAAATATCTACGGGACAAAACCTTAACACAGGTTCAATACATGTCCGGGGACTCTCAGTTTTGGGCTGGCCTTATGAAGGTCAAGGAGGAGTTCCTCTCGTTAGGCAAGTTTGACATAGGTGATGGGTCTCAAGTGCGATTCTGGGAGGATGCATGGATCAGACCACGTCCACTAAAATCGCTCTTTCCAGAACCATACAACATTGTCAGGAAAAAAAGTGCATCTGTAAGATCAGTATTTTCTTCGACACCGTTAAATGTAGCTTTCAGGAGATCTTTGGTGGATGGTAATTTGCAAGCGTGGCACAATGTGGTGGCTATAGTTGCAGATGTACATCTAACAAACCAAAGAGACCGTTTTGTATGGAGGTTACACCAAAATGAGTCGTTTTCAGTCAAGTCTATGTACAGAGCATTATTAGGATCACAAGGTATACCTTATAATACATTAATATGGAAACTTAAGCTACCTCTCAAAATAAAAGTTTTTATGTGGTACTTGTACAAAGGAGTAATCTTAACGAAGGATAATTTAGCACGACAACCGTGGCAAGGAGATAAGAAATGTTGTTTCTGTTCTTCAAACGAATCTATACAACATATACTCTTTGACTGCCATTTTGCTAAATTTATGTGGAGAGTTGTTCATGTTTCCTTTAATTTATTACCGCCAATTAGTGTACACAATTTGTTTACGGACTGGTTGGTAGGAGTAAATAGGAAATTGAAATCTCAGATTCTTGTGGGTGCAAGTGTCATTTGTTGGGCAATTTGGTTAACCCGAAATGATATTGCCTTTGACAAAGTATTAGTACCATCTTCCTTGCAGGTTCTGTTCAGAGGGACTTACTGGACCAGGTTTTGGTCCATGTTACAAAAAGAAGAGGATCAACCTTTAATGAAGATGGGATGCAATACTATTGAAGCAGTCGCGATGGAGGTGTTTGCAAGACACGGCTGGCGATTTACCAATAGGCTTGCATTTTAGTTGTGGTTTCTCGAATACTTTTTGTTCTCGTCATGTAGCAAAACTTTATTTTTGAGATACCTTGGTTTTTTTTTTGCTCTAGTCTGTATTAAGGAACATCCATATGCATTGGTCGATGCAGAAGCTGAAATATTAATATATTCTTTTTTTAAAAAATGAATATCAAGATAACGTGTGATAACTCCGGTGTTTAACAATTTAGCAACAGGACCTGGACCTCTCATAAAATTCAACAGCGTCTAGCTAGACCACAATTCCTTATATATTCATATTCATTAAAAGTGCTATAATTTCTTCCTTTATTCACTACTAGTAGTTAATAAAAATATATATTTCATTTTCCATTTATGTTATAATAGAAAATCATAGGCAAAAGGTATATTTTGGAGCTAGATAGTGTTGTCGTCTAAACAGCGAGAATTATATAGAATCAAATAGAATAGTCATGAATCATGACCAGGAGATAGTTCCTAGCCAGTTCAGAATCGAGCAACTTTAGAATCCAATCAACCCTCTTCTCAATTATCATTGAAATTAGTACTAAATAGAGACCTGATGGGACTTCCGGTACATCACTACTGGTTACACAAGAATTGGTACTGACCGGAGCATCACTGCTGCAGGATTATTTTTTCGCGAACGTGCCCGCCTTGTGACACCTTGACTTATCAGTCATGTTACAGTGTTTTTCTCTCACAACAAATCAACGAACAACAGAACATGTTCTCTCTTCGTCCCATGCATGTTGGGTTGTGTAGGTGGATGCAATTATGTAGTAGTTACTTCACCGAAAATAACAGAAGTTAAATAATTACAAGATTAACAATGACCTCATATGCTATTCCCGATAAAACATTTCTTCTCGTCTTAGATTTTTTTTGGCTGCACCTGTATCCAACTCAATTGACAAAGACAAGACCTAGCTAGGAGGATAGTCTACAGATTGCGTAAACCCGTGCACGAGGATGGAGCCTAGGAGACTAGGACCGGCGCTCTGGCTAAACTAGCTACCAATTCATGCTTGGTTGTCAAGGTCAAGGCAGGGAAAAATGAATACACCCACAACAAAGTATAGTTAAGCGCCTCAAAATTAGATGAAAGAAGAGAGCTAGAATAGCTCAGCTCAGCTCTCACTCTCGGGGGCGTTATCTTGCTATTCCCGGTCAAATCATACGTGTACGTTTAAGAAGCCAACAAGACTGCACCACCAGCAAAAATTAATGAACAAGCGCTTCCTAAGGTGGATATATACAGCCAACTGAGCCAACAGCCAGCAGCACACTATTTAAGTTTCAGTGTGCGCGCGCGTCTCGCTATAGAGCTAGCAAAAGCACCCACCCCACCAGGCAAATAACATGCCGTCGTCTCAAAGCCAAAGCCGCCTGTGCTGCAGGTTGCTGCCGCTGCTTCTCGTCCTCCATTTCTCCGGCAGGGCCGCCACTGCCGCCGCCGGCGGCGGCGGCGGCAAGGTGCCGGCGCTGATCGTGTTTGGGGACTCGACGGTGGACGCGGGCAACAACAACTTCATCCCCACCGTCGCCAGGGGCAACTTCCCGCCGTACGGGCGCGACTTCGACCGGGGCGTCGCCACCGGCAGGTTCTCCAACGGCCGCCTCGTCACCGACTTCCTCTCGGAGGCGTTCGGCTTGCCGTCGTCGGTGCCGGCCTACCTGGACCCCGGCTACACCATCAACCAGCTCGCCACCGGCGTCAGCTTTGCCTCCGGAGGTACCGGGCTGGATGATTTGACAGCGGAAATCGCAGTAAGGAAAAAACTTCTGTATATACCTTCTGCTGTGCCAGCATGTCTTCCTTTATTTTGACTGGTGGCCCATGCTGCTGCTTCTCGTGATCTTGCAAAGTTTACATATGACTGACTGAGCCAACGTATAGAACTATAGACACAACGGTTCACCAAACTGACTCGTCAACGGGTGATAACAAGGCCAGCAACACCTTTTGCTCTCTCAAGAGTGATGGTTTTCTGTCACTTTTATTTTGACTCTGCCCTATATTAGGGCACCTTGTGGCTGTGTATGGTTCACGTTGATCCGATAAAACGAGCCAACATTAGCCATGGCAAAGATGTTGGTTAAGTAGAAGATGGTTGGGTTGGAGCCAAGCCAAAGTTTAAACTTAGTCAAAGAATAAGATGCCTGGATGATAACCAAGCCAAAGTGTAACCAAAGCTACATTCTCACTTGGTAGAATCCTCGAGTCATCGTCGCTCGCCATCCACACGACCAGAGTTACCCGCACGCGCCTCCCCTCTCCTGCAAGCGGCCTTTTCCCACTTGATGCTCCTCGATGCTCTTTTTAGCTGCCGCCACTGATGCAAGCTCACACACGCAGGAGGCCAAGGATTTTTTTCCCCTTGTATTTTCCCGTTGCCGCCTTGGGATTTCGACCTCTGGGTGTCGTGCCAACACCATGGAGCAGCGGGACGCTGGGAGTTAGACGCCAATTAATTACATTGGTGCCATTATGACTTTCGTGGATTGGAGATGAAGCACTATAGTTCACCTTTTTTGAATCGTGTTATTACAATTTTTGTTCTGCCTGATATATATCACTTTATACGATCGGGACAACATTGAACTCAAGCGCAGGTCATTGTATTCTTGCATTGCCCAAAGTGCCCCTCCACTCTCTTGTCTCCCCATGCCTCCTTCCTTCCCTATCTTCTACCTCGTGACTAAAGAGTGTTTGGTTTGGGGTGACTAAACTTTAGTCACCCCAGTTTAGTTTCTTATAGTCACTTTGAAGCTAAATACCCTAACTAAAAACTGACTAGAAGGTCTTTAATCATCTAGTCCCCAGAGAATGACTAAAAGGGACTAAAACCCCACTTTAAACAGGGGCTACCCCTCATTACTTCAGTAGGGAGCAAAGATTATGACTATTTAATAAGGGTATTGTGGTTTTTTGTCATCAGCTTTAATCCTTCCGTCACCAAACCAATCACTCTATGACTACGTGGATATCGCGCGAACCATCGCACAGAAGGGATATCACGCGACCCCAAAACATACGTGAGTGAGCATCTGGGCAACCCGACATGTTGGATGAGACCCCACTCCCTTCCCACGCTCTCTTCTCACTGCCCATGCATGCATGCTAACGTAAGCAAAATAAACCAAAATATTTTTTTAAAAAAATTGCTATAGATCTTGAATGGTGTATCTATTTTTAATTTCGTCTGCACCGGTGTGTTCTAGTGACGAGACGAACAAAACTAGACCTCACTTGCATATGTTTCGAAGAATTTTAGTTTAGTAGCAATTTATGCGTAAATGTGTTAGGAGATTTATCAAAGGAGTTACTACCATGTAATACTAAAGTTGCTACTTTAAAAATATACTAAAGTTTTTTACATAGTACGCATATCGATTGTTATCATGGAAATATAATAAAACTGTTAAATAATATTTACATATAGGTGCTAACCCCTAAACAGAGTAGCGGATCAAAACAAGACAAGCTGCAAACTGAAGGGGCAAATTATTAAAACAAGTATTGCGTAAGCTACAAACTAGGGGGGCATGTTATTATACAACACATTACAAAAAGCTAGCAAACATGACTTGCTGCCAACTGAGGACATTTATTACAATAGTCAGGAAACATGACTCGCTGCCAATTGAAACTGAAATTAGCAAACAAAGAATGGAACTGAAATTGATAAATAGACACCGAAAAGTAAAGTAGACAAATGAAAAAGATGAAAATTATCACTAAAACTAAAAATACAAAAAAATAAAATAAGAAATGAAAAGTAAAGTAGACAAAAACAAAAAAAATCAAGTATTGCGTAAGCTGCAAACTAGGGGGTAAGTTATTATACAACAAATTACAAAAAGCCAAAAAAACATGACTTGTTATTAACTGGAGGCATTTATTACAGAAGTTAGGAAACATGACTCGTTGCCAATTGAAACTAAAACTAGCAAACAAAAAATTGAGCTGAAATTGATAAATAGACACTGAAAACTAAAGTAGAGAAAATGAAAAAGATGAAAAATAACACTAAAACTGAAAATACAAAAAAGGAAATGAAAACTAAAGTAGACAAAAATAAAAAAAAAGAAAAACAATTGCGTAAGTTGCCAACTAGGGGCAAGTTACTATACAACACATTACAAAAAAAAAACAGAAAACATGACTTGCTGCGAACAGGAGACATTTATTATAAAAGCTAGGAAACATGACTCGCTACCAATTGAAATTGAGATTAACAAACAAAAAATTGAACTGAAATTGATAAATAGACACCGAAAACTACAGTAGACAAAATGGGAAAAAATGAAAAATAACACTATAACTGAAAATACACAAAAAAATGAAATTGGCAAATAGCGAATGAAAACTAGAGTAGATAAAACTAAAAAAACATCACTGAAACTGAAAATTAAAAAAAAGAAATTGGCAACCACAAAATATCACTGAAATTAAAAAATAAAAAATGAAAACTAAATTAGACAAAATAAAAAAACGAAAGGAACCTCCCAGCCGTTTGGAAAGGGTCTACTGGGCTCCCGCGGCCTGGTGTTGCGCCCACGCGGCCTGGTGTCGCGTGAACGCGCTGAGCGCGACCAGTCGTTTGCGTAAAGTTTAGTTAAGGACTAAACCAAACCAAAAGGGCCTAAATGAATGCCGCCAGCCAGCGAGCTCGCCCCCTCGGCCCTCGCACGCCACCGGCCCCGCTCCAGCGCTCCCGCACCAATGCTGCCGCACGCCTCCTGCCTCGCGCCCGTGTTCCCGTTGGCGCTCGCACACCACCGGCCCGCACGCCCACCGCTGTCTCGCGTTCCACCAGCCCATGACCGTGCCACACACAATTTGGTAACCAAATTTTGGCCACAACAAAATTTTGTTTCTTCTGTGGTAACTGGCAACTTTACTTTTGTTGTTCAAAACCTGTTCGGATTTATTCCAGTCAGTCATCCCACTGAGCCAGCAGCCACCGTAGCAGGGGCCACTGCCACGCCACGCTCGATGCCTATGCCTATGGTTGCAGCCCCGTTGTGCTTCGCGCCATCGTCGCGTCTGCCAACCGTGCATCCTCTGACGGAAGAACCTCTTCACTGCTATACAACTGATGACGTGCTATGCTCAAAATACAGGGGACTGGCTTTAGATGATCTGCGGCGACAAACACTTTTGAGTGGCTAAATTGATTCGGAGAGCCGATTTACTTATTTTTCAATTGTCAAATTTACATAGTTTCATGAAATTGCTCTAAGAATGCCAAAAGTTATGTTTGCTACTTTGTTTAAAGGGAAATGCTAGCGCACAGATGTACGATGAGGATGAATTCCATCGGACATCCGACGAGGATAAATTCCATCGGACGCCTGCCTGCACGACTGACAAGCCTGCCCTGGCGCCTGACCCGCCCCCATCCCCATCCATTCGCCCCGCCCCGCAGGCGCATCCCTGCCCTATCGTGCCCCCGACCGCCGCCCCCTAGCGCGCCGCACGCCATGTTCGCTGGCCACCGGCTCACCGCGCCCCATTCCTCGGCGCCCCTGACTCTCCGAACAATAGAAAACACGTGCAACATGAAACACTTGAATGCAACATACGCCCGAAACAGATGAAACATCTAGAATATACGCTTGCAATATATGTGTGAAAACATATGCAACATCTAGATAGAACACTTGCAACTTGCAGCATGAAAACACTTGCTGCAGCAGAAGACTAAAATAGATGAAATATTTTGGGACATACTGTTGCACCATATGTGTGAAAACAGATGATACAGTTTGAACAAACACTTGCAACATGCCTCTAAAACATTTGCAACATATGCAACATCCCGCGATCTATTTTTGCAATATCTGTATGAAACAATTGCAACATACATTTGCACCATGGTGGGAGAGAGGCCTGGGCTAGTCGATTCCGACCGACGAGGTGGGAGTCGGCGGCAAGAGCCTGCGCGCGAGCACCACCTAGCACCAGCACCAACGGCGTGCGCGAGCACACCACCACCACCACCGGCATTGGGCTTGGTTCGGCGACGATGGTGGTGGATGGGGGCGGGGAGCGCCATGGCCGCCGGGGTGGGGAGAGCTCGGTCGCCAGGGTTAGAGGGGGCGCCGCCGGGGTGGGGAGGGTGCCACGCCAGGGTGGGGGAGAGCCGCCCACTCCCCTGCAACACCGCCGCGCCACCTCCATGGATGATGCCAGAGGCGAGTGGATATCACTCGTGCTTCATGGATCTTGCCAGGGTAGGGGAGATGGCTGCCGAATCTGTGGACATTGGGGACTCCCGGTGAGGACGCCGGGCGTTGGTGCCCGCGGCAGGGGATGAGGAGCGCGAAAGGGGTAAGGATGGGGAGGAGGAAGCGAAGGCATAAGTCTTTTTTAATATACATGCGGGCGGGAGCAAACGACAGGGATAAAAAAGCCGTCCGATGTTTGTGTGATCTATCGGACGCACGACACGTAGCATTGCGGTTCTTTAAATCAATTGTCCTTCATTTAGTTGAATGCCAAATATTTGCTTGATATCCACCTTTTATTTGGTGACCAATGTTGGCAAAAACCTTGGTCACCAATCTGGTACCTAAAATTTGGCCATAACAATTTTTTGGTAACCCTAAAATAATCTTTTAAGTACAGTATTCAACAACTTTGTTGCTTGAAACCTGTTGGAATCTATTCCAGTCAGTCATCCCCCTGAGCCAGCAGCTGGAGTACTTCAGGGAGTACAAGGCGAGACTGCAGCTTGCAAAGGGGGAATCCGCGGCGAACAACATCATCGCTGAGGCCGTGTACATGTTCAGCATCGGCACCAACGACTTCATCGTCAACTACTTCACCATGCCTCTCCGGCAAGCCCAGTACACCCCGCCGGAGTACGTCGCCTACCTCGTTGGCCTCGCCGAGGCGGCCGTCCGCGATGCCTATGGCCTCGGCGCGCGCAAGATGGAGTTCACTGGCCTCGCGCCGTTCGGGTGCATCCCCGCGGCCAGGACGCTCAACCGCAACGAGCCCGGCGAGTGCAACGAGGAGTACAACCGGATGGCGGCGAGGTTCAACGCCGGGCTGCAGGAGGTCGTGAGGAAGCTCGACGGTGAGCTCGCCGGCGCGCGGGTGGTTTTCGCGGAGACGTACAGCGTCGTGTTTGACATCGTCGCCAATCCGTCGGACTATGGTGAGTGACCCCAAAATCTATCTTCAGTTCTTCACAACATATACTGGTTCTGGCATTGAATCAGCTCAAGAGTAGCACTGAGTCAAGAACATTGTGCGAAATGATGAATGACTGGAGCACATTGTGGGAAATATTCACACTGGGGATTTCTTTGCGATGACATGCAGGATTCGAGAACGTTGAGCAAGGCTGCTGCGGCACGGGACTCATCGAGACATCTGTGATGTGTGGCTTGGATGAACCGTTTACATGTCAAGACGCGGATAAGTACATGTTCTTCGATTCAGTTCACCCGTCGGAGCAGACGTACAGGATATTAGCAGACCATATTCTCAACACTGCATTACGAGTGTTCCTGTGAGTCTGTGACGTCATTTGTACCTCTTGAGATTTTTTTTGGTTACACAAGAGAATATACTTGTTTCTTGTTGAAAGCATACAGAAGTCTTAGAAATCAAAATGAAAGAAAGATAAATACCTATAGCTTGAGGTACCGGTTATTAGCAATAAAAGGGCATATAACCCAGTGGCTACAAGAGCCTCATTAGCACCTCAAATCCTGGGTTCGACTTCCCGTGGGATCGAATATCCTAGGTTTTACGGCGTTTGTACTTTTAGTGGTAAACGACTCCCAGGGAGTAACATGATTCTACTTACAGTTGTTGTTGTATAGCTCATGAACTTGGAAATGAAGGCATTTTAAGTCAGCTATTAGCCTCAGTTAACGAGAAAAATATAGAAGAAAAACAGAGTAAACTAAAAGGCCCAATAGTACATATGATCTATGTCTAACCATAAAATATACGTGTGTGTATATGGACTTATCCCTTCTATCTTTCAATCTCCAAACCCTACATACCCTATACTTGACGACGGCTCCTCACCTCCCTCCTCCAATCCTACCGGTGGTGGCTCATGCCCTCCCTACTCCAATTATATTGGTACAGCTCCACAATTATGTTTTTTCTTATTATGGCTGCTATAGTTTCAAACATAGATGAGATGTTGCATGCCTGCACAGAATGTGCCAATGCTGAAGAACAAATGGATGGATGATAGACCCAAGTTCTCCTTCGCAGAAGTTCAAATGTCTGATGGTGAAGGCTCCACTATGATGATTTTTTTGCAAAGACACAATGATTTTATCTTTTGGCTTCGCAGGTGAATACAATGATGTTATCTTTTGGATTCAGAGATGAATAAGAGGAGGTTTGATTTTATTTGTGATCTTTGAGCTTGCGGTGGTATCTCATAAAGCTTTGGGTGCGTATCGGCTCACTAAGAAGCTTCATTATATGCCCATGATCTAGTTATTGTATACTAACGCTGTGATTTAGCCTTTGAGATATAAACATTAAACCATAATCCCTCTGTTCTAAAGCTATACACATTTCTAGTTTTGTAAGTCAAACTATACTAAGTTTAATCAAATTTTAGAGAAAAGTATTAACATGAATACTATATCAAAGAAATAAAATATGAGAAATATATTCATTAATGAATCCAACAATGCTCAATTGATATTGTAAATGTCATTGTTCATTTTCTATAAATTTAGTCTAACTTAGTATAGTTTGGCTTGGAAAAAGAAAAAAATACTTATATTTTAGGAAGGAAGGAGTGATAGTATTGATAGATGCGAAAAGGTTCTGAAGGAGTAATAGTATTGATAGATGTGAAAAGGTTCTGAACTCGTATAAACTATACTAGTATACAATTGTGCAAGATGATTGTAATTCATGGTATACTCTCTCTTTAACATTGTTCATCCGGATATTCCTCATACTTAGCGTTTATTTGGCTACACTTCGATACACCCCAGTCCATGTGTATTAGGGTGGATTGAGGTGCCCAAATACATGCGGAATAGAGTGGCTTAGAGTGCAGTCAAACAAGACCTTAGTAGGAGCAAAATTGATGCCGTTGTTCTTCCTACGTCGTAGAATTCACGTTGGGTCATTCCAGCGGGTGCAGCTGCTAGGCCCTGCCAACTCCACTTATGGATGGTGTACATCTCTCACAGTAAGCACATACTACCATGGAGCCTAACTTCACTTATGGCTGGTCTTGTACTACCCTAATGCTGTCTTCATGGTGCGCTTGCTTAGACTAATGTCACGACCATTCGCTAGCTTTCCATTACCCAAAGAAACAAGACAAGCTTTGGCTCATTGCCCTGACCACAACAAAATGGAAACATCAAGGTGATCTGATGTTTAGCCAAGAAACTCAGCTAAAGTGAGGTGAACCGAACAGGAACCTTGGCATCTTGGCGCGAGCCAATGAATTCATTCAGGTGGTAGCAAGCCGAGAGATGCAAGGAAACCTTTTGTCGAGTATCTATATGTGCTTCTTTGTTGGTCGGATCTGAACAATAAACCTACCCATTGCTTAAATTTCGTGAAAGAAATTACCAAAATCAATAGCAGTCTCTCCCGTCTGCTTTTGGCTGCCTACGTTGCACGAACCTGTCATAGCCATTGTTGTGGTTCTAAGCTCCATTCCTCCCGTGCCCTTTAGAGGAGTCGGCTGTACTGGTTCAGTTGAGTAGCTGGCTTTCTTTGGACAACTTGTTAGTTCGTCATCATTCAAGACTTGGGACATTTATCTCCATTAATTTAATTAAAGATGCTATGATTCACGCAATCCTTAGCTTTGATTTGGAGTAATAAGGGTGGATTGTATTAAAGATAGTCGTGTACTATTTGGTAATGGTTTGTAGATATAACAAGTAGATTATTATTTGAGTTTATGTTTTCGGATTGATTGACGGCTAAGTAGTACTTGCTCGTATTCAAGTTAGGTGAAACATAACTGTCCAATTATACGAAATTAAGTAAAAAAATCATCCAACAAGCGAACGATTTAACAAACTTAAGCCCGTATAACCCGGTCGTCCGTGAAATCACGACGGATTTCAAACCAATTCACATACCAGCCAAGATCGTAATAAGTTTAGCGGTCACTATCACAAGTTACATAAAAGTTCACGTCACAAAATACATCGGAGTTTAAACATAGTTATTACAAACCAGGTTCAAATAAAAGTAGCGGAAGCATTTAGTTCAAACCACACACGCACACAGTGTTCAAAATAAAGTGCCAGCTCATGATCATTTCCAACAAAAGCATCAGACGAGACGTAGTGAATGACCACTGCCCATGGTCCTAAGCTTCACCCATCGCAGGATAAAGGCAGTTGATACAGTAGCCGTAATATATCTTTCCATCTGCAACAAGTGGGAACAAAGCACTGAGTACGAGAAGGTACTCAGCTAGACTTACCCGACATAACCGAAAATAAAATGACACCAAGGATCATGACAGGCTTTATGGTGGGATAGCTGACTCATCATTTGCAAAAAGGCATATTTAATCTTAACAAATCTTTTCCAAAAGCCTGCATTAAGTTAATATTTATTAACCAGTCAACTATGTTTGCACCTGTACTAGAGTAACATGTAATTAAGCAAGTAAGGATCACAAATGATCATTAACAACATTCATCATGTCATATTCCACATAACTGTCCAAGTGTTCCATCAATATTACTACGATGAAGTAGCTCAAGTCAAGTGTTCACTATCCAGTGAATGATGGCGATTCGAATCGATTATTAACCAGTTGGTAATTTATTCCTCACATAAACCTCACTCACCCGCTAAAGTGAGGTGTTGGTCACCGAGTCAACTATTCAGGCAAAGTCGCGAGTTGACCAGGAACCACATGTACCCGGGGGCCGCCCGACTGCTCTTTGGCCTTATCATCGCGCCCCCGTATCCTGCCACTACTGCTCCGGTACAGTGCGTTGCGGGCAATCCACTCGGCCCGAATAATCTCCCAGCTTCGCGGTCAAAAGGTACATTATTCGGCCAACTAAATGTGAGGCATGCGTTCAACATGACTCGAGACCCAACAACGGTCGGTCCTTAATCGACATAGACGGAAAACACTACAGTTCGAAACCCTGCAAGTCTCCGTCCGATCTCAATTTCAATTCGACACTTAGTTATTCCCATATGACATACTTTTCAAACAGATCCAGGTAACCACCTATAGCTCGCAGGTGACAGGCAATCACTCGACTTCTACCGGTCTAAGCAAACTAAACATTTCTTGACTACGAATACCAATGTAACAAGGATATGGTAGAGCAAGGGTAAACAAGGTATAATGCAGCAACGGTTGCAAACAACTCCTAAACGTAATGCATCAATTAAGTAAAGCATTTAATAAAATATTTGCAAACCAGGAGAGAAATGCTCCGGGGCTTGCCTCTCTCAAAAGAGCTCGGACGGTGGTCTGGGCACTCTGGAAGATCCTCACCGACTTCCTCGTCGGCTTCGGGCACCTCCTGCTCTTGCACCTCGGACTGCTCTTCCGGATCCTCGGGAGCTGCTACCAGGGTCACTTCTTGCGATCCTGTATGATGCAGATGTATAAGTGCGCATGCCTAGGTGCATTGCAGAGATGACATGAGATGATGATGATGAATGAGATATAGATGAACAAGTTACTTTATTTAGATTAAGTGGAATTACAACTCTTCTACAAGGTAGTCTACATCATCTAAGAACATGTACCATAAACTACCACCAACATTCTCTACCATGCAAAGGCATCCTAGCACCCTAAGATGCTTCAAAGATACACCAAAGCAAAGTTTATCAACTAATCTTGCATTAAAGTGTTAATTTAAACCCTAGTTAGCACTATGCTTGAACAGCAACACTTATTTTGGTAACCTAGAAAAATCTAATAAAATTACAGTCGATTACTATCATGTACTTCAGCATGTCACAAAAGTTTCATTGCAATTTAAGTACTATGACTGCCTACACAAAAATAACAACCTAGGGTCTCAAAATGAGCATAAAAATACTTTATACTATGAAAAGTATCAAACAACAGATTTATCATTTTTTCTAGATTCTACACAGTAAACAATCACTGTATAAAATTATCACTTGCATGTTTTATTCATATTTTTCTATTTAACAAAAATAACAAATATTAGCAATAAAAGGCACTTGAACTACACATAAGAATTTTTCTACAAAACATGCATGATACATATTTTTCCTAGCAAGTACAGTGCACAAAAAGATTAACAAACTTGAAACCATATTTTTCTGAGTTTTCTATAATTTATTACATATTTATCAAGAAAACAACAATTTTCATGATTAAATAAAAACATTACAGAAAAGTATCATAATTTTGATATGCAATAATTTTAGACTGTAGATCTGGCCCTAAGTAGTCTACAAAATTTTACTTCACAATTTTTGGAGCCACAAAGATTCAATAAACAATTTCTAAAGCATTTATGTTTCCAAAAATAAAAGAAAAACGAAAACCACATTTTTCTTCACACTAACGGGCCAGCCCAGTTGGGACAGGCCGGCCGGTCACGGCAGTCCGGCCTGCGCGCGCGGGAAAGAAAACGGGCCAGCTCTGATGAGGACATCGCCACGCTGGACACACCGACGCTATGGTCTTCTCCAAGTTGCAATTCGTCCCCAACTCAGCCGCCACGTCACCCTCGGTTTCAGCAGACACGTCGTCACCGTTTCGGTCATAACTCTCTCATACGACATCGAAACGGGGCGTTCTTGGATGCGTTGGAAAGGGGGCGACGACGCCGTCGTTTTGGATCTAGTCCCAGCTCCAAAAGGTCCGTGGATCATTCTGTGTGACCACAACAAGGTGCTGCGTCACCTATTTGGGCCAACTTGGCCATGCATCGTGTCGGGCCTTAAGCCCAAGTTGTGGGCGCCCAACCCCTGGCCGTCATCAACCCTAGGTCGAGTCTTAGACTATAAACACAGCCGCCACCGCTGTTAGATAATGGGGTTTTGTTTAGAGTTTAGTTTTCCATTGAGAAACTGAATCGTTCATTGTAACTGTGGTGACAAATCCTTTTACAGTGATCCAGGACCCCTGTTCTTGATCTCCTCCATTGTGTCGATTAGTCCTTTGGAACCGAGTTCTTGAACCCTATATTGATATTCGCATCATTCATATTTGCAATTTCAGATTGCGTGTTTTTACCTTCTTGCTTGTGTTCTTCGATTCGCTCGCAGGAAAAGCCTTCTTGGCGAGGTCAATCAAGTTGTGCTTGGTTGATAACCAACGGAGCAGTGGTGTAACGGTTGCAGGGTTCGAATCGTGTCTGATTTGAAGCCAGATCACCAACGTCGAGATCTCCACAAGTCGAACTTACCGGTTACCTCTCGGAAGATCGGGCCTGTATCTCATCAAGCTCCGTTGGAGCAGGCCGGCCCAAGTCGCCCGACCCACTCACGTGCGGGCGGGGACGACGCGCGGCCGAGCCGGCGCCCAGAACCGCGGCGGTGCGGTGGCCGCCGACGGCCAGCGGCTGCCTCCGGGCTCGAGCGAACAAGGCGAGGCGTGCAACACCATCGCGGGGACAAGGTGAACACGAACGCGCAGTTCGAGAGAGATGGGGATTTGAAGTCAAATCTTTTACAAAGAAATCAATTTCTAGATTTATTTTTAAAAGCAGAATTTGGAGAGATTTTTTAAAATAAACTTTGCTCCAAAATGGCTCCACTTATTAGTACACTACTAGAATACAAACAAGCATGATTCCTAATTATAATTAGCAGTGACCTATTATTTCTAATTACACAAAAGCTACTCTTATGGGAAAAATGCTAACATTTCATGTGAATGCTTAATGCATGATGATACTTATGCATGTGATTTGATGAGGCTAAATGCAAGCTAAACACCAGAGGTGTTACATTAGGCACATGAATTAAAGAAGTGTACTTGGAAATCGTATAATTTGGCCCTGTTCGCTTGAGCTTATCAGCCAAATCAGCCAACCATTTAGCAGTATTTTTCTCTTACAACAAATCAGCGAACAATACTTTCAGCCATGGCTTATCAGCCAAGCGAATATGGCGTATGTTAGGTATTGAATATGTATGAAAAATAACTAAATTAAGGATGAAATTAAAAAGGAAGTAGAAGTGTCGGGCCTAGCATTGATGGCATAAGGTGTTGAACGACATGCGCTATGACTACTTTCCTCCAACAAAATGACTGTATTACTCTTCTAGTCAGGGCTATAAATGGCCCAAGAAATTGCTACTCTCAAGGGTAAGTATGTCTTGAGAACCTTCTCAAGTGTATAAATAAAAACACGGGGAAGGGTGAATTCATTCTACTTACGTAGTTCAATCTCCACCACCAATGCAGTAGGATCTGGTAGTCACCACCATCTATGTAACAATGTGTTGTTGGCTAGTTTGCCAATTTGAGAATGAGAGGTGTTGGGACACGAAGAGCTATGGAGGATGGATGTGGTGCTTCCACCAAGGGGACTGGCTCGACTTAGGCCTAACGTAGAGCCACCCTTTGGTAGCATACTACTCTAATGGAGCTTGTGTAGCCCCATTTAGTGCTTGTTTGGATGGACTAGGACTAACAACTAGTCATATTAGCTCCTATAAGTGGACTAGTGAACTAACAACTAGCTCATGACTAGTGGACTAACAAATAGTCTGCCTGTTTGGATGCTTAGGGATTAAACATTATTTAACTAGTTGTTAGTTCTATGGATCCAAACAGGGCCTTACAACTCGTATATGATGTCCTTCTCGTATGTATCTTCTGTGTACGCTAGCGAAGACTAATTAGCGATGTCGTTGGAGACACCACAGATGATCCGTCCCTGTACCCGCAAATAACCCATCACCAACGGGTAATGTCAACAAGGCTTGGATAATCCATGGGTATCATGGTAAGAGAAGGAGAGGGACTATGTAGACATCCGTGGACTCATTGCTGCCTCCGCCTTCGTAGCCTGTGACACTGTTATCACACTGAGAGTCTAGAGGAACAAGGAACGCAAATGGGTCGTGTCGGGAGGCAAAACTCAAAACTATTTGGGTCGGAATGGATCATTGTGCTGGCAATGAAGTAACTAGTGAGGCCCAATCCCCAACACAATAACATGTGCTGTGTGGCAGCCGTATGTGTGCTCATTTTTGGGTGTCAAGAAACTGTAGAAACTTTACTCTGAACTCATACACATTCCAGTTTGGAACCCCAAATTCAATGATCCAATCCTCTGTTCTATAATATTCTCCAATTCCTAGTCCCTGCTGTGTGGTAACAGATGCCGCGATGGAACCTGCTGCTTGGCCCTGTGGGCTGCGGCGTCACTAGTCGGCGCGCTAGCTGCATGGGCATGGTCGATGGCGCCACGGACAATGCGCCCCTCGGCAGTATTTGGGTAGATTGTACTAAAGGTAGTCATGTATTATGGTTTGTAGATATAACAAGCATGATTATTTTTCAATTTATGCTTCCGGATTGCATCATAAAACAGTACCCCCTTATGTTCAAACTAGGCTTCAGGTTAGGCTTAGGAATTAAAGAGGTGTACCTAGAAATCTGAATGTGACTATCCTATCCAAGATAATTTATTTTAGCTATTGAGACATTAGACATGTACGTAAAAGAAAATAAATTAAGGATGAAATTAAGAGGCAGACAGTAGGAATGTAGGGCCCTGGCATTGATGATATAATAAGGTGTTGAACGGCAGGCACCAATGACTACATGTCTACTTTCCTCTAGCAAAGTGACTGTATTATCCCTCCAGTCAGGGCAATAAATGACATAAGAACGTCCTGCTATCCGGGTAAGTTCTATTTTTGAGAACCTTCTCACGTGTATAAATACCCAAACCCTGGAAAGGGTGAACTCATTCTACTTACATACTTATATTTCTTCTCTTCACCACCAATGCAGTAGGCTCCGTTAGTCGCTACCATCTATGTAAGAATGTGTTGTTGGCTGAGGTGTTGGGACACGTAGAGCTACAGAGGGTAGAGGTGATTCTACCAGGGGCTGGTGTACAGCCACGGGTAGCAGGGGTGTTCCTCGACTCAGAGTTACTCTAGTGGGCGGTGCTGCCCGAGCTCAGAGGCAGCTGCTACCATGCACGACGAGTTGTGACAGCAGCGAGACTGCGTGACCACGCGTGGAGGAAGATAAGGAGTATTTTAAAAGTTTAGACCAGAATGACACTTGTAAATAAGTTGGGATCGCAAAGAGATCCGACAGAACTATATTGAGAACTGTTTAGATACCTAGATAAGTATTTTGTAAGTCTCAAGACTGGAATAACACAGCAGTCCTCTGGAAATATATACATTTTCAACTCAAATTTATTACATGCAACAGCCATATTCAGGTCCACCTGTGCTTCATCTCTCCATGAATGGTGCTACCTCCAGACTTCATTTGCCTCAATAACTGGTAAAAAGTAACGAATGAAAAATATATAAAAAATGCAATGAATGAATTAACAGGGAGGTATGTGTCAGTGATGACAATGCAGAGCAAGCACTGGCGATGCTGCCAAGAGCCTATTTGGTATCATGTCAAATGAGACGGTTCTCTCAAAAAATGTTGACAGAGTGCACCGGATCATCAACCATTACCACAGTATTTTTTCCCTTTTTCCTCTTCAGCTAAACTTATTTCGGTCCAGATGCAGAGAAACTTAAAGTTCATATTTAATGAAGCTACTTGAAAAATATGTTTTTTTTCTATTAGAGGCCAATTAATCATAAAAACCGAACTGTCTTGGATTGTCTTCCATGCCATACTTCACTCCGTAATGAGGTAATGAGTAGAATTACTCAACTATGTAAGTGATTAGACACACAATGAATTCTGATAAAAATAAAACCATGTAAGTACCAACAGTAGTAATAAGAATGAATTCCTATTTCCTAGGTTAATCATATCCAGAGGTTAATAAAAATAATCGCATGCTTGTGGTTTAACTATAGAATATATTGTATAATCAGCTAACGTAATCTACCAAGATGAAATAAGATTTATTATTATTCTCTCTCTGTACTTGTGTTAACTGTTCACCTGTCCACCCACCACTCATGACTCATGAGCCATGATGCACATGGTTCTTTGTACACACACCAAGCCATTACAAAACCGGTTCCTCCATTGAAACATGCACTGGAAACTGCAGGGATTTTTTATTTGACCTGCAGCCTGCAGGTAGAAGATAAACATCCTCTACTTCTGTTCATCCGGATACTGAAACTACATACTTAACCACTAAAATCTATACATTTTGGGTAATCAAGCATCAACATCTCTATTTTCGCAAATGGTATGTGTGCAATCAGCAAAATACTTTCTTTTACCCAACGAAGTAAAAAATAAAAAATAAACTGAAGTTGCTTGCTTACCTGGAAACCGCTCCACCTCGGCCATCCCTCCCTTCTTCCACCAGCGGAAAGACTACCTGCTGCCGCTGGTCAGCTAATAATTCTTCGTGGGCTAATGCGCCGGGTTTCCATGCGCTAACCTCCTCGGCGGTCATGTCGCCGAAGATGCAGACGGAGACGCGGTAGCCCCGGCGGAAGTTTTCCTTGAACACCGCGTACCGGTACTCCTCCTCGCCGGTGGAGGAGTCGTAGGTCTTGTCGCAGCGCGCCTTGTACTCCGTGAACATCCCGTGGATCTCCTCCTCCTCCCTCCTCTCCCAGCACGACATGATCGACAGGTACGCCGCCGCAAGCGAGAGCAGCAACAGCAGCGCCGCCGCCGCCTTGAGAGCCGTGGACTTCCTCATCTCAACGACGCGACGGTGGTCGGTGGGCAAGTAGATCTGGGCCGTGGGTCACCACCGTCTGAGGAAAGAAGGGGATGAGATGGGGAGCGTGGGCCCGGAACCTGACGGCTGAGTCTTCCGATTTCTCATGTCCCGTTGACCCGTGCCCACTTCGGTTCATGTTCTCACAGTCACAGTCAATGTTTTTAAAAAAGAAATTCTCACAGTCAATGTCCCCGAGAACATTGCGCGAGGCTGCTGTGGCACAGGACTCGTTGAGACTTGTGTGTGCTTTGCGGCTTGATGAACCACTGACGTGTAAGACGCGGATAAGTACGTGTTCTTCGATTCACTCCACCCGTCGGAGTAGACATACATGATATTAGCTGACCATATTCTCAACACTGCGTTACGAGCGTTCCTGTGACATCATTTCATTTGTACCTCTTGAGGTTTTTTTTTCATAAACGAGAGAACGTATATCTGCTTTTGTTGAAAGCATACAAAAGTCTCGTAGATGGAAGTGAGTTACTAGCGCCGGGACGAGATTCGATCCGGGCGCTTAGCGTCGGACGGTACAAATTTTCGTGGAAACGTTAATACACGAATAAAAAAAAATCCTACACCTCACTACGCTTATTATGCCCGCCCGCACGCCTGACACGCTCACCCCGACGCTTACTTGTCCCCATCCGCGCACCCCGCCCCATCATCCCCATCCGTTCGCCTGTCCCCGTAGGCGCACCCCCACCACTGGCTCACCACGCCCCATTCTCCGGTGCACCTGACTGTCCGAACAGCATGAAACACGTACAATATGAAATACTTGAATGCAACATACATATGAAATGTTGGAATTTATATGGGCTTGGCCCAATAACCAATTGTGAAATTCCTAATAAATCTCAAAGGCCCATTCATATGAGCAAGAGGGGATGTGGGAACTCTTTAGTACCACCTTGCTTGTGGAAGTGGAGGTAGTCATACTTAAATATGAAAGTCCTCCCCACTTCCTCAAGTCTAGTGTGAGGAGGAGTAAGAGAAGTCCACACGCGCGCGCTCGCTTGCCTCGCCTCGCCTCGCCGGGGCGAAGGGCGCGGGTGCGCGGCACCTGCGTGAATGGTCCGCCGAAATCCGGCTCCTCGCCTTGCGGGAGCGCGGTCTCCTTTTGCTGTTTTCGTTTTTTGGTTTCTTGGCCTTCAAGTTGCATGAGTCCTAACCGGTTACAAATTAAGAGTCCTAAATCAATTTAGATCGTGATCGCGACACGAGATTGGTTGGACAGGACTATATAAGCAACCTGCCGGCCACGCCAAAACGCATCCAGTTAATCCTAGGGTTTTTGCCTCTACTCGCTATTGCGCCGCCGCTGTAGCTACTCCAGTCCGATCGCTTGCGTGCACCAGCGACCGGGTGAGCAGGTCTCCGGAACTCTCGTCTTTGCGATCCTGCACCGGGAGAAGACGAATAAGGTTTTTGGGAAGCGTTCTTCGCGCGACTGCTCCCAAAGCTTCCACAACGGCTCGACTTCCGAAGGGTGCATCGGCGCGTCGGCTTCGTCGTGCTAAATCTCGCGGGGTCGTCATCAAGAATACTCCTCCGCCTCTCATCGACGACTTTGACGACGACTTCAACATCGACGACATCGACATCAGCGATCTCGCTCCATCACCACCGCCAGCAACATCTTCAACACCATCTACTACTACAACTGAAAGGTATAATTCTCTTGATCTAATTTTGACGTTCGTACAATCTAATCTATCTGCTGGACTATCAATGCTTGTCATGTTAATGCTGTGGAATATGCTGATCTGCTATACTAGTATGCCATACATGTTTAATCTAGTTCTTATACTTATCATGATTTATGTTCTAGATTTAATCATGCTTTTAATCTGGAAATTGCCTAATTCTTTAACAATCCAAAAACCTTATTATAGGCTGTTTCCAGAATTATCTATGGCTAGTTTTGTTGACGCGCTGAGGCCGGAAAAGTTTTCTGGTGTGCATTTTAAAAGGTGGTCTGTCAAGGTCACTGATTGGCTTACTGCCATGAAAGTTTTCTGGGTCAAAGATGGCATGCCTGAGGGAAACATCTCTGATGAAGATCAGAGAAAATTCCAGGAAGCTAATGATATCTTTGTGGGAGCTGTGCGTAATGTGCTTTCAGATTATCTATTTGATACTATGATGCACTTAAGAGACGCAAAGGCTTTATGGGATCATCTGAATGCTACTTATGGTGCTTCAGATGCAGGCAAAGAGCTGTATACCATGGAGAGCTTTAATGACTACAAGATGGTTGCTAACAAATCAGTAGTCGAGCAAGCTCATGAGATCCAGCGCCTGGCTAAGGAACTTGAACTCCTTAAATGTGTCTTACCCGATGAGTTTGTGGCTGGGTGCATTATTGCTAAATTACCTTCTTCATGGAGGAATTTCGCCACAAGTCTCAAACACAAGAGACAGAAAATATCAGTTGAAAACCTGATAGCATCTCTTGATGTCGAGGAAAAAGCTCGGGCTAAAGATAGCATTGAGAAGGGGAACGAGGAAAAATCTAGCGCCCACTTTGTCCAGAGAAACCATGGCAAGAACAAGGGAAAGCCTAAGCAACCTGCTTTCAATGCCAAACAAAATACTGCCTTCAAGAAGAAGAAGAAAGACAAAGCAGAGCTACCTTGCTTCGCGTGTGGAGAGCTTGGTCATTTTGCTAAAGATTGTCCGGAGCGAGCGGACAAGAAAGAGAAAAAGAAAATTCACCTCGTGACTGCTAGCAGTGCTGATGACGGGTATGGTAATTTTCCTACTGTACTTTCAGTGTTTCAATCTCCAAGTTGGTGGGTTGATACAGGTGCTAATATTCACGTGTGTGCTGATATCTCTTTGTTTTCTTCTTACCAGGGGCTCCAAGGTTCCTCCGTCCTGATGGGGAATGGGTCACATGCTTCTGTTCGTGGTGTTGGCACGGTAGATCTGAAGTTTACTTCGGGAAAGATCGTGCAGCTGAAGAACGTACAGCATGTCCCTACTATTCGCAAGAACCTTGTTAGCGTCTCCCTTCTATTGAGAGATGGATTTAAGGTAGTGTTAGAGTCTAATAAAGTAGTCATGTCTAAGCATGGACAATTTATTGGTAAAGGCTATGATTGCGGAGGCTTGTTCCGCCTATCTTTAGCAGATTTTTGTAATAAGTCAGTGAATCATATTTGTGGCACGATTAATGATAATTCGAGTGTTTGGCATTCTCGCTTATGTCATGTTAACTTTGGATTGATGTTACGTTTGTCTAGTCTGAATTTAATTCCAGATCTCACTATTGTCAAAGGTTCTAAGTGTCATAGTTGTGTGCAATCTAAGCAACCTCGAAAGCCTCATAGGGCAGCAGAGGAGAGAAACTTGGCACCTCTAGAACTCATACATTCTGATCTTTGCGAGATGAATGGTGTGTTGACAAAAGGTGGAAAGAAATATTTCATGACTTTAATTGATGATGCAACTAGATTTTGCTATGTTTACTTGCTTAAAACTAAAGATGAAACGCTAGACTACTTTAAAATCTATAAGGCTGAAGTTGAAAATCAACTAGAGAGAAAAATTAAACATCTAAGGTCAGATCGTGGTGGTGAATATTTTTCTATATTATTTGATGAGTTCTGTGTGGAACATGGTATTATTCATGAGAGGACAGCTCCTTATTCTCCCGAATCTAACGGGATTGCCGAGAGGAAAAACCGCACGCTGACTGACTTGGTGAACGCCATGTTAGACACTGCTGGTCTATCTAAGGCATGGTGGGGGGAAGCTCTATTGACTGCGAGTCATGTCCTGAATAGAATTCCAAACAGAAATAAAGAGACAACTCCATATGAGAATTGGATTGGAAGGAAACCATCACTTTCATACTTGCGCACGTGGGGATGTTTGGCGAAAGTCAATGTTCCAATTTCTAAGAAGCGTAAGCTTGGACCGAAGACTGTGGATTGTGTCTTTCTAGGATATGCTCACCATAGCATTGCCTATAGATTTTTAGTAGTAAAATCTGAAGTTCCTGATATGCATGTTGATACAATATTTGAATCTCGTGATGCTACATTTTTTGAAAATATATTCCCTATGAAAGATATGTGTAGCAATGCTAGATTTTCCTCTGAGATAGCTCCTGATTTTACGGTACCTATTGAGTCTTCTATTGAATCATTTGAGCAACCACCTGAAGAAGTCTTTGAGGAGAATGACAATGAAGTTCCTGCGAGGAACAAGAGACGAAGGATTGCAAAATCCTTTGGTGATGATTTCATTGTGTATCTTGTGGACGATATTCCTACTTCTATTACAGAGGCATATGCATCTCCAGATGCAGATGATTGGAAAGAAGCTGTTCGTAGTGAGATGGACTCAATTCTTTCTAATAGAACTTGGGAGTTATCTGAGCTACCTTTTGGTTGTAAACCAATTGGATGTAAGTGGGTGTTCAAAAAGAAGCTTAGGCCTGATGGTACTATTGACAAGTACAAGGCTCGGCTTGTGGCTAAGGGTTATACCTAGAAGGAAGGCGAGGATTTCTTTGATACTTATTCACCTGTTGCTAGAATGACCACTATTCGAGTGCTACTTTCTCTGGCTGCCTCGTATGGTCTTCTCGTTCATCAAATGGACGTGAAGACAGCTTTCCTTAATGGAGAGTTGGATGGGGAGATTTATATGGATCAGCCAGATGGATTTGTGGTAAAAGGTGAAGAGCAGAAGGTGTGTAAATTACTGAAGTCTTTGTATGGCTTAAAACAAGCACCTAAACAATGGCATGAGAAGTTTGACACTACTTTAACTGGTGCGGGCTTTGCTGTTAATGAAGCTGATAGGTGTGTGTATTATCGACATGGTGGGGGCCAATCTGTTATATTATGTTTATATGTTGATGATATTCTAATCTTTGGAACAAATATTGATATTATTAATGAGGTCAAGTCTTTTTTGTCAAAGAGTTTTGACATGAAAGATCTAGGAGAAGCTGATGTAATTCTAAACATTAAGCTGATTAAGGAAGATAGTGGGATTACCTTGTCACAATCTCACTATGTTGAGAAGGTCTTGAGCCGTTTTGGCTTTATGGATAGCAAGCCTACTTCAACACCTTATGATCCTAGTGTGACATTGAGAAAGAATAAGAAGATTGCTAGAGATCAATTGAGATATTCTCAGATAATTGGTTCACTCATGTATCTAGCTAGTGCAACCAGACCAGATATCTCTTTTGCCGTGTGCAAGTTGAGTAGGTACATGTCCAATCCGGGTGAAAATCATTGGCATGCACTTGAGAGGGTCTTGCGTTATCTCAAAGGTACAATGAGTTTTGGGATTCACTATTCTGGGCACCCAGCTGTGCTAGAGGGATATAGTGATGCGAACTGGATTTCTGATATTGATCAAATCTATGCTGCTAGTGGGTATGTGTTTACTCTTGGAGGTGGCGTAGTGTCATGGAGGTCTAGTAAACAGACTATTTTGACTAAATCTACCATGGAAGCAGAACTTACTGCTTTGGATACAGCTTCTGCAGAGGCAGAGTGGCTGCGTGAGCTCTTGTCAGACTTGCCGGTGGTTGAAAAACCAATACCGGCTATCCTTATGAACTGTGATAACCAAACAGTGATCACTAAAGTAAATAGTGTTAAGGATAATGCGAAGTCAACAAGACACGTTAAAAGACGTTTGAAGTCTGTCAGGAAGTTGAGAAACTCCGGAGTAATCACTGTGGCTTATGTGCAAACAGACAAGAACCTGGCAGATCCTTTTACCAAAGGACTATCACGGAATGTGATAGAAATAGCATCAAGGGAGATGGGTTTGAGACCCATATGAGTTTACAGTAGTAGTAACCCAACCTTTTTGATCGGAGATCCCGTGACTTAGGATCTGGGAAGAACAAACTATTGGTAAACTGAGGAGAGTATAATTATAACCCTCTCTATGTGAAGATGCAATACTCTCAAAGCGTTGAGGCACTGTATGGTAGGTTGGCTAATGCCTTAACATGTTTTATTGGCTTTAACAAGCGAAGATGCTGTCCTACAGAGCATTCTTGAAAGAACATGCCTATATGATTTTGACTGTAGAACGTCGCAGTCTATGAGACTTGGGTGGTCTCTAGTAAGATCATGAAGAGACCAGGGAGTACGACGTATATGCTCCACCCACGGAGTAAGGCTACTAGTAGCCAAGTACTAGTTTGATTTTGAGCAAAGCTTATTCACACAAAACTTGCAATTCAAGGCATAGTCCATTGTTCAAGTTGTGGATGAGTGTAGCTTGAGATTCTAGGCGGAAGTTCAACTTCACAGTCTCTGCCAAAACACTGGTATATCAAACAGTAGTGAGAACAGGCAAATCTCTAAATGGGTATTTGAGATCTGGTGGGGGATTGTTGGAATTTATATGGGCTTGGCCCAATAACCAATTGTGAAATTCCTAATAAATCTCAAAGGCCCATTCATGTGAGCAAGAGGGGATGTGGGAACTCTTTAGTACCACCTTGCTTGTGGAAGTGGAGGTAGTCATACTTAAATATGGAAGTCCTCCCCACTTCCTCAAGTCTAGTGTGAGGAGGAGTAAGAGAAGTCCACACACGCGCGCTCGCTCGCCTCGCCTCGCCTCGCCGGGCCGGGCGGGGCGGGGCGAAGGGCGCGGGTGCGCGGCACCTGCGTGAATGGTCCGCCGAAATCCGGCTCCTCGCCTTGCGGGAGCGCGGTCTCCTTTTGCTGTTTTCGTTTTTTGGTTTCTTGGCCTTCAAGTTGCATGAGTCCTAACCGGTTACAAATTAAGAGTCCTAAATCAATTTAGATCGTGATCGCGACACGAGATTGGTTGGACAGGACTATATAAGCAACCTGCCGGCCACGCCAAAACGCATCCAGTTAATCCTAGGGTTTTTGCCTCTACTCGCTATTGCGCCGCCGCTGTAGCTACTCCAGTCCGATCGCTTGCGTGCACCAGCGACCGGGTGAGCAGGTCTCCGGAACCCTCGTCTTTGCGATCCTGCACCGGGAGAAGACGAATAAGGTTTTTGGGAAGCGTTCTTCGCGCGACTGCTCCCAAAGCTTCCACAACGGCTCGACTTCCGAAGGGTGCATCGGCGCGTCGGCTTCGTCGTGCTAAATCTCGCGGGGTCGTCATCAAGAATACTCCTCCGCCTCTCATCGACGACTTTGACGACGACTTCAACATCGACGACATCGACATCAGCGATCTCGCTCCATCACCACCGCCAGCAACA
This sequence comes from Saccharum spontaneum, assembly GCA_022457205.1. Taxonomy (NCBI): domain Eukaryota; kingdom Viridiplantae; phylum Streptophyta; class Magnoliopsida; order Poales; family Poaceae; genus Saccharum; species Saccharum spontaneum. The sequence goes on along the minus strand of CM039616.1, from coordinate 55,447,827 downwards.
TCTTCAACACCATCTACTACTACAACTGAAAGGTATAATTCTCTTGATCTAATTTTGACGTTCGTACAATCTAATCTATCTGCTGGACTATCAATGCTTGTCATGTTAATGCTGTGGAATATGCTGATCTGCTATACTAGTATGCCATACATGTTTAATCTAGTTCTTATACTTATCATGATTTATGTTCTAGATTTAATCATGCTTTTAATCTGGAAATTGCCTAATTCTTTAACATGAAATAGATGAAACATCTAAAACATACACTTGTAATATATGTGTAAAATCATATGCAACATCCAAATAGAACACTTGTAACTTGTCACATGAAAACATTTGCTGCAACAGAAGACTGAAATAGATGAAACATTTTAGAACATACCGTTGTAACATATGTGTGAAAACATATGCAACATTCAGATCAAAACGCTTGCAACATACGTTATCTACAGAGGTGTGATCAACGCTCCAAAAATCACTCCCCGGTTATCTAAAGTGCATGGGTAAAAAATATCTCCCCCTCTCCTCTCTCTCCCCCGTCTCTTCCCTTCCCCTCCCTCTCTCTTCCTCCCGATCTCTCCAGAAGCGGACAGAGCGGCGCACGGGCAGCCCCCGCTAGTGCCCGTCCCTCAGCGCGGTGACGACCCTCTACCTCCTCCTCCTCTCCCCCATCCTCCGTGCGGGCTCCTCTCTCCCTCTCCCTCTCTAATCTCCGGTTTCGCTTCATCTCTCGCTCTCCTCGCGTGGGCTGGGCGACCACGACAGCGACGGTGCTCGGCGTGGCGGCTGTCGCCCTCCTCACTCCCTCCCTCTCCCCCTCCCTTCCTCCCTCCCTCCCCTTTGTGTGGCACGGGCAGTGCGCCGTGCTGGGCCCCTCCTTCCTGTTGTTTCCATCTGTTGGTGCCGTACGAAACCCTAGCTGCCATTTTTTTTGTATTACTCCCTTCAAATTGGAATGCGTTGCCAAGCGTCCACGCCATCCACGGCTTCCTTCCTTGTCTAATGCTTCATATCTACCTGATGCTTTGGTTAACTCTGAAAAGTAATAAGATTTATAGATGCAGGTTATAGCTTCAAAAAACAGAAAAAAAATGATCCCGGCGATGGTCCACAATTTCATAGCAGCAAAGTGAAGACCTGAAATGCAAGGTATGTGCTTCTCTGTAGTGATTTGCCCCATGCTCCCATTTATATTTGTCTATACTTCGCTAATAAACGATTGTTTTTGCATTTAGAATGAAAGAACTTTTGGGTAATTTAGACTCCCTTACTTCAAATCTTTTCATGTTGTGCCGGTTGGTGCTTTCTGTGTTAGAGCTGATGAAGAAACTGAGAGTTTCTAGCCCGCCAAATTTCACCTTGCTCCTGCCCTCCTTAGGTCAGTAGTCTGTCTTCGTCCCTACTAGCATATTTGTATTCTTCCTTTGTGTAAACAAATTGAAAGGATTTGTTTTCAAGATGTTGTATATAATTAAAACTGGGTTTAGCAATTTGGTTAGCAGCAGACTATTTACCAAAAAAAAGGAATAGATGTTATTTGTTCTATGTCCACAGAAAACTATCAGTGTATATGGAAAGGATATATTTTAATTAATTCATTCGGGCCTGTTTTGGAATCAATGATTACTCTATCACCTCCTTCAATAGTTTGGGCCTTTCGGGCTAAAGCAAATTTAGGCCTCCGATTTTGTAAAACAGGATGAGAGTGGGTGGTTTCCCGGTATCCTGTAATCAAACGTGTTGCATGCTATGTTTCATTCTGGTTCTACCGGGCTATCTGAAGGTTCCACCTACGATAAGCTAACTGAAAAAACAATGCTGCCAAGTATGCGTCATTGGTATATGATTTTCCTGGTTACACTAACTCATCCTCCAAATTCATTGTCTGCATTGGGGTTTATGCAACAACAAGTGATGGTTTAGGAGATCCTCTCTAAATAATATTAGTTAGCCTTTGCTATCTTCAAAGTTCAAGAAGGCGCTAGGCACTTTCTAGGCGCTCACCCATAGCCTAGCGCCTAGGCTAGCCTAGGCATTTCAAGGTGTTTTTCTAGGCGTTTTAATGTTTTAATTTTAATTAATACACATACATATATTACCTTAGTTTATATCTAAATAAAAGAAGAAATAGGAGATCTGTGGACCTAAAGTTGGAAGAAAGGCTTATCAAAAGAGCCTAGCCCATCTTATCCATACTCCTCCCAGCCCCTTCCATCCTTTTCTCAAAAAAAGAAAAAAAGGAAAAATCCCCTTCCAACCGCGTCTCCTTCCCGCGGCCCGACTCTGCCCTTCCGTCCTATCGCGCCCGACTCCGCCCTTCTCCATCGTAGCTCGACTCCGCCCTTCTCCGTCGCCGCCTGACTCTGTCCCTTCCTTCCTTCCTTCTCCACCGCGGCTAGCCTCCTCCCTTCCGCTGCACGCGCCTGCGCACGCCCGCGCCCGCTGCCGCACGAGCCTGCCACCGCCGCTCACACCCGCCGCCCGCCCACGCCTGCTCCTATCCCACCGGTGCCGCCGACGAGCTGGTGCTGCCTAGGGGTCCGCCTACCCCCCTAGGCTAGGTAGACACCCTCTGACTCGCGACTATTCACGCCTAGGCGGAGCCTAGGTGTCACCTTTTTGAACTTTGGCTATCTTGTTTGTTAATAAACCCTTCTGAATTTTATCTTTGGGAACTGCGTTCCATCAGTATCTTTAGAGGTACTAATGCAAGATTTTAACTACGTAATGCGTTTTCCATGCAGGCTATTGCTGCTTCCTGAAACTCCAAAGGTGAAAAATCCTTCTATCAGAATATGTAAAAACAGGTATCTGCATTATCACCGAAATGCACTATAAGAACAGGTATGTGCATTGTTACAGAACATATCTATTCTTACAAACAAATAAATATATGCAGATTAGAAACATAGATCTGCATGTTCTTATGAATAAAATAAGTTACCTAAATTCTTTATATACCCATGGCATAGCTACGTACCATGTCTATAGGTCCGCTGGATTGTTGGTGCTCCCTCCCTCTCTTATCCATACTCCTCCCAGCCCCTTCCATCCTTTTCTCAAAAAAAAAGAAAAAAAAAAGAAAAATCCCCTTCCAACCGCGTCTTATTCCTATCCATCCGCGTCTCCTTCCCGCGGCCCGACTCTGCCCTTCCATCCTGTCGCGCCCGACTCCGCCTTCTCCGTCGCAGCTCGACTCCGCCCTTCTCCGTCGCCGCCTGACTCTGTCCCTTCCTTCCTTCTCCACCGCGGCTAGCATCCTCCCTTCCGCCGCACGCGCCTGCGCACGCCCGCGCCCGCCGCAGCACATGTCCGCATGAGCCTGCCACCGCCGCTCGCACCCGCCGTCCGCCCGTGCCTGCTCCTATCCCACCGGCGCCAACGACGAGCTGGCGCCGCCTAGGGGTCCGCCTAACCCCCTAGGACAGGTAGACACCCTCCGACTCGCGACTAATCACGCCTAGGCGAAGCCTAGGTGTCGCCTTTTTGAACTTTGGCTATCTTGTTTGTTAATAAACCCTTCTGAATTTTATCTTTGGGAACTGCGTTCCATCATTATCTTTAGAGGTACTAATGCAAGATTTTAACTACATAACGCGATTTCCATGCAGGCTATTGCTGCTTCCTGAAACTCCAAAGGTGAAAAATCCTTCTATCAGAGTATGTAAAAACAGGTATCTGCATTATCACCGAAATGCACTATAACAACAGGTATGTGCATTGTTACCGAACATATCTATTCTTACAAACAAATAAATATATGCAGATTAGAAACATAGATCTGCATGTTCTTATGAATAAAATAAGTTACCTAAATTCTTTATATACCCATGGCATAGCTACGTACCATGTCTATAGTTCCGATGGATTGTTGGTGCTCCCTCCCTCTCTCCCTCTCTTCCCCACCCCCTCTCCCCCTCCCTCCTTGGAGCTTTACCTTTGGCCATGAGCTGCTTTTTTTTTCCAAGTATTTTCTCAAACCACCCGTATTTGGCCGCCAACCAGGTCATCCACGGTATCAAATTCATCTTGGCCCATTTGATGCCGGCTTCAACATACAGAATCCCTTGTTGTAAAAAAAAACATACGGAATCCTTTCCTACCTCTGTAGACTGCAAGATATCACCTTTACTTGCACCTCTCTGTTTCTCTCTCCTCTTCCTCTCTTTCTCTCCTTCTCTCCGAAGAAGATTTACATTTCCTAATTCGGGTTTTGATGCACACAATTACCTCAGAAATTTCGTTGCTATATGCTGCTTTGTACTCTAGATTACCACATCTATTACCTAAATCTTTGCAAATCGCATGCAGGGGCGCGCGTTTCCACTAGTATTTATAATTTCTCATCAAAAAGGAACATGATCTTCATTCTGGCGGTTCAACCAGCAGTGGTCCCATTGAAAAGGGCTACGTCCTCCCTGCATGCACGTAGTTGTCTGGTTGTCCCATGTGGCCATGCATATCGGCCACCACGGATCGATGATGTACGGAGTATAGATGTTTCGTTGGATCTTGTAGTTGTTGGATGAAGTAATTGTACGGCCCAACAATATTTCCAACTTTCAATGTGACTGCACAGGTGTGGACGTGTCTGTGGTACATATGATATATAAATCTAACAATTCCTTATATATTCCAAAGGTGTGGATATATAAATATCAAGATAACGTGTGATATAACTCCAGTGTTTAACAATTTAGCAACAGGACCTGGACCTCTCATAAAATTCAACAGCGTCTAGCTAGACCACAATTCCTTATATATTCATATTCATTAAAAGTGCTATAATTTCTTCCTTTATTCACTACAAGTAGTTAATAAAAAAATATATATATTTCATTTTCCATTTATGTTATAATAGAAAATCAAAGCCAAAAGGTATATTTTGGAGCTAGATAGTGTTGTCGTCTAAACAGAGAGAATTATATGGAATCAAATAGAATAGTCATGAATCATGACAAGGAGATAGTTCCTAGCCAGTTCAGAATCGAGCAACTTTAGAATCCATAGCTAATGCCCGTGCGTTGCTACGGGTGCAAAAACTATGTTAATTGAATTTGTTGCTCCAATAAGAAGGGTTTTTGAAACGATGTTAATGCCAATAATGAAGTTGATCTATTAATTTACATCACTGGTATAAGTGGAAATGAAATATTAATCGAGCTACACGTCGAAATCTGTCAAAATAAACGTCAAAGAATCAAATGAACCATTTCCGATTATCCCCTCCAACATACGTAGGGTGCATACTTGATGTAGATGTTGTTGGAATTTATATGGGCTTGGCCCAATAACCAATTGTGAAATTCCTAATAAATCTCAAAAGGCTCATTCATGTGAGCAAGGAGGATGTGCGAACTCTTTAGTACCACCTTGCTTGTTGAAGTGGAGGTAGCTATACTTAAATATGGAAGTCCTCTCCACTTCCTCAAGTCTAGTGTGAGGAGGAGAAAGAGAAGCCCACATGCGCGGGCTCGCCCACCTTGCCAGGCGGGGCGAAGGGCGTGGCACTTGCGTGAATGGTCTACCGAAATCTGACTCCTTGCCTTGTGGGAGCGCGCGCGGTCCCCTTTTGTAGTTTTTGGTTGCTTGGCCTTTAAGTTGCAGAGTCCTAAACGGTTACAAATTAAGAGTCCTAAAACGACTTAGATCGTGATCATAACACGAGGTCGGTTGGACAGGACTATATAAGCAACATACCGGTCACGCCAAAACGCATCCAATTAAGCTAGAGTTGTTGCCTATTCTCGCTGTTGCGCTGCTGCCGTAGCTACTCCAGTCTGATCGCTTGCGTGCACCAGCGACCGGATGAGCAGGTTTCTGGAACCGTCTTTGCGATCCTACACCGGGAGAAGGCGAATAAGGTTTTTGAGAAGCACTATCCATGCGACTGCTCCCAACTTTCACAACGGGGTCGTCTTCCATCCAAGTCAAGCGGCGCTACGTCCCGGCGTATTCGTCCTCAACTGCGTCGAGCTCTCTCTCCACCTCTCATTGACGACTTCGACGACGACTTCAACATCAACGACTTCGACGTCGACCTCGTTCCATCATCACCACCATCTGCATCACCAACAACTACAGCTACAATCGGCATGTATAATCCTCGTGATCTAATCTTGTCGTTCATACTATCCAATATACTGATCTGTCGTTCATACTATCCAATATGCTGATCTGTCATGCTAGTATGCTATACATGCTTGATCTAGTTCATCTGTTTTACATTATTTATATTCTGGTTTTAATCTGAAAATTGCCTAATTACTTAACAGATGTGACGCCGATAAGCTGAACTGGGAACATGAATGCAGTCAATCCTCTCCAGAACATAAAAACAATTTGAAGAAGAGTTGAAGGCCAGATGAAATTAGCTTTGGACTTTCGGTCATTAGTTCAGAGCACAGGATATGAAAGATATCAACATGTGTTCTGAACTTGAAACATAAAAGAATTTTCAAATCAAATTCATGTAGAAATTTATTCCATCAATCTTTCATTTAACCTATAGACTTGCATATATATCATATAAAAATCATCTCCATAATAAGAAAAAAAGGGTATAATCTTAACATCCATTCAAAACAATTGGAGCGAATCTCTTTCCTTACTGGTACAATAAACACAGATATGATGATAATATATACTACATATAAGGTTAAGCAAAAGAGATCCATTCTTATCATCCCTCTAAAACCTGTGTAGCAAAACTCTTTAATTAGTAAACCCCTGTCCCTAGGCAAATCTGTTAAAACTTCCCAAGCTTACTGCAGTCTGCACGTAGCGAACAAATAAGGACGATGTGTTTTTGAGATGTCCCTGTATCCCTACTTCTACTTGCCCTCCTTTTCTAAAATTTTATCTACAAGAAAACCATAAAAAGATTATAAACTTCCCAAGCTTACTGCAGTCTGCACGTAGCAAACAAATAATGACGATGTGTCTGAATGGCATAGATGTCCCTATATCCCTTGTACTTCTACATGCCCACCTTGTGAGTTAATTCAGTTAACATTTTTAGGGCCTGTTTGGAATGTGAGATTCTCTTTCCTGTTCCTATATTTTTCCTGTAAAATTGAACTCATTCCTGTGAAATTTCAAAATTCCTGCGTTAGAAACGTACCCTTCCACTAACAATAGCTAACGAATAGGTTTATGTCAGTTGCAGTCACACGACAGCAGCAGCAGCACGACTTCTCACCGCCGCCACACGACCAGCACCCATGGCTGGGGCCTCGCACCCGCTGCTCCAACCGACGCCTGCAGAAGCAGCGAGTCATCCCGCCACTGCGGCTGAGGCGGATGCGGGCCCGTCTCCGTCCCCACCACGGGGGCGCCGGGAGAGGGCGCTGCAGCCACCGCTGACGACGTCGACCGGCTCTTCCCGAGGCGCTAGCACACCTGCTTCAGCCCCGCGGGCACGCTTGCGCAGGGCGCACGCACGCCGCAGGCCACCACCACCAGCTGCGGGGCCGGGGCCGAGGCCGTCACCAAAACTGTCGCCGCCGAAGGAGCCTGGGACGACGACGGGGACGGGGACGAGGATGGCGCCAAGGATGGGTCGGGCTCCATGTCTGTCTCCTCGCCCTCGCTCGCGCCGCCGAGCCGGAGGTGCTCGCCATACCGCCGGAACACCTTCACACCTTCACGTACAGTGGCTTGATCTTGCACAGGTACCGGAGAAGGTGCTCCCTGCCCATGCCGCCTCCTCGCCTGAGCCTTCGTCCTTGCGAAGGGCCTCCACCCCAGCCAGCCGAGCTGCCTTCTCACCGTACCTGCCGATGGAGAGCACCTCCATCCTGTCCGGTCCGCATCCTCGCCGGATCCACCGATGGCGAGTGCCTGCTCCCCAGTCGGGCCACCTCCTCACCAGATCTGCCGAGGGCATGCACCTGCTCCGCTGTCGGGCAGCCTCCTCGCTGGATCAACTGAGTGCCTGGCCATGGGAGAGAGCGGATCCAGCCAGAGGAGACAGGGGGCGTGAGAAAGAGCGCCGACGCGACCAGGTCGGCGTGACAGGGTAGGGGCAGACCGGCGGAGTGATGGCGGGGCGGTGGGGCAGGGTTGCGGCGTCAGTGGGTGAGGGGTTGGGCGACGGCATGCGTCGGCGCGGTAGGGGCGAGGAGGAGCTGGGAGCAGGGCTGGGCCTTCTGTTTTCGAGGGGCGAGCAGCGAGGCGTGCGGGGGACGGGGGAAGGGAGAGGGTGGGCACGTGGGGTCGGGGATGCAGGGAGTCGGAGGGCGCGTTGATTTGGCTGTTGACGTCTCCGCTTCGATCTTCTTAGGAGTAGAGATCAACCCTCTTATCAATTATCATTGAAATTAGTACTAAATAGAGACCTGATGGGACTTCCAGTACGTCACTACTGGTTACACACGAATCGGTACCCACTGGAGCATCACTGCTGCGCTTTTTTTTTTTCCGCGAACGTGCCCGCCTTGTGACACGTGTTTCACTGCTGCAGGTTCAAAGACTGCAGCACCGGAACGTGTTCTCTCTTCGTCCCATGCATGTTGGGTTGTGTAGGTACGGTGAATGTTTACGTAGTCAAGTTACTTCACCGAAAATAACAAAAGTTAAATAATTACAAGATCAATAAGGACCTCATATGCTATTCCTGATAAAACATTTCTTCTCGTCTTAAATTTGTTTGGTTGCACTTGTATCCAACTCATTTGACAAAGACAAGACCTCGGAAGATAGTACAGATCGCGTAAACCCGTGCACGAGGATGGAGCCTAGGAGCGGCGCTCTGGCTAAACTAGCTACCAAATTCATGCTTATGGGTGGATGCATGGAAAAATGAATACACCCACAATAAAGTATAGTTAAGCGCCTCAACATTAGATGAAGAAGACTAGAAGAGGGCTAGAATAGCTCACCTCAGCTCAGCTCTCATTCTCGCGTACGTGTACGGTGTACCGTGTACGTTTAATAAACAAAGCCAACAACAAACACCCAACCAGCAAACATTAATAAACAAAAGCTTCCTGCGATTGATACAGGCGGCAACACCCAACAACACACTATTTAAGTTTCAGCGTGTGCGCGCGCTTCTCTATACAGAGCAACCACCCAGCCACGCAAATAACATGCCGTCGTCGTCTCAAAGCCGCAGCCGCCTGTGCTGCTGGCTGCCGCTGCTTCTCATCCTCCATTTCTCTCGCAGGGCCGGCGGCGGCGGCGGCAAGGTGCCGGCGCTGATCGTGTTCGGGGACTCGACAGTGGACGCGGGCAACAACAACTTCATCCCCACCGTCGCCACGGGAAACTTCCCGCCGTACGGGCGCGACTTCGACCGGGGCGTCGCCACCGGCAGGTTCTCCAACGGCCGCCTCGTCACCGACTTCCTTTCGGAGGCGTTCGGCTTGCCGTCGTCGGTGCCGGCCTACCTGGACCCCGGATACACCATCGACCAGCTCGCCACCGGCGTCAGCTTTGCCTCCGGAGGCACCGGGCTGGATGATTTGACAGCGGAAATCGCAGTAAGGAAAAAACTTCTGTATATATACCTTCTGATGTGCCATGTCTTCCTTTATTTTGACTGGTGGCCCATGCTGCTGCTTCTCGTGATCTTGCAAAGTTTACATATAACTGACTGAGCCAACGTATAGAACTATAGACACAACGGTTCACCAAACTGACTCGTCCAAGGGTGAGCAACAACACCGTAGCGGGGGCCACTGCCACGCCACGCTCGATGCCTATGCCTATGGTTGCAGCCCCGTTGTGCTTCGCGCCATCGTCGCGTCTGCCAACCGTGCATCCTCTGACGGAAGAACCTCTTCACTGCTATACAACCGATGACGTGCCATGCTCAAAATACAGGGGATTGGTTTTAGATGATCTGCGGTAATGAACACTTTTGAGCTGCTAAATTGATTCGGAGAGCCGATTTACTTATTTTTCAATTGTCAAATTTACATAGTTTCATGAAATTGCTCTAAGAATGCCAAAAGTTATGTTTGCTACTTTCTTTAAAGGGAAATGCTAGCGCACAGACGTACGATGAGGATGAATTCCATCGGACATCCGATGAGGATGAATTCCATCGGACGCCTGCCCGCACGACTGACAAGCCTGCCCCAACGCCTGACATGCCCCCATCCACGCACCCCGCCCCCATCCCCATCATTTGCCCCGCCCCGCAGGCGCACCCCCACCCTGTCGTGCCCCCGACCGCCGCCCCCAGCGCGCCGCATGCCACGTCCGTCGGCCACCGGCTCGCTGCACCCCATTCCCTAGCGCCTCCTGACTCTCCGAACAACAGGAAACACGTGCAACATGAACACTTGAATGTAACATACATCCGCAACAGATGAAACATCTAGAATATACACTTGCAATATATGTGTGAAAACATATGCAACATCCAGATAGAACATTTGCAACTTACAACATGAAAACACTTGCTACACTAGAAGACTGAAATAGATGAAACATTTTGGAACATACTTTTTCAACATATGTGTGAAAACAGATGAAACAGTTTGAACAAATGTTTGCAACATGCCTCTAAAACACTTACAACATATGCAACATGTGCAACATCCCGCGATCTACTTTTGCAACATACATATGAAACAATTGCAACAGACATTTGAAACGTCTGAAACAATTGAAACATACATTTGCAACATGGTGGGAGAGAGAGAAGCCTGGGCCAGTCGATTCCGGCCGACGAGGTGGGAGCCGGCGGCGAGAGCCTGTGCGCAAGCACCACCTAGCACCAGCACTAGCGGCGTGCGCGAGCACCACCACCAGCAGCACCACCGGCATTGGGCTTGGTTTGGCGACCATGGTGGGGGATGGGGGAGGGGAGCGCCATGGCCGCCGGGGTGGGGGAGAGCCGCCCACTCCCCTGCAACACCGCCGCCCCACCTCCATGGATCACGCCGGAGGCGAGTGGATCTCGCTCGTGCTCCATAGATCTTGCCAGGGTTGGGGAGAGGGCCGCCGGATTTGTGGGCATTATAGACTCCCGGTGAGGACGCCGGGATGGGGAGGACGTCGGGCGTTGGTGCCTGTGGCAGGGGGATGAGAAGCGCGAAAGGAGTAAGGATGAGGAGGAGGAAGCGAAGGGATAAGTTTTTTTAATATACATGCGGGCGGGAGCAAACGGCGGGGATAAAAAAGCCGTCCGACGTTTGTGTGATCCATCGGAGGCACGACACATAGCATTTCCGTTCTTTAAATCAATTGTCCTTCATTTAGTTGAATGCCAAATATTTGCTTGATAGCCACCTTTTATTTGGTGAACAATGTTGGCAAAAACCTTGGTCACCAATCTGGTACCTAAAATTTGGCCATGACAATTTTTTTTTGGTTAGCCTAAAATAATCTTTTAAGTACAGTATTCAACAACTTTGTTGTTTGAAACCTGTTGGAATCTATTCCAGTCAGTCATCCCCCTGAGCCAGCAGCTGGAGTACTTCAGGGAGTACAAGGCGAGACTGCAGCTCGCAAAGGGGGAATCCGCGGCGAACGACATCATCGCCGAGGCCATGTACATCTTCAGCATTGGCACCAACGACTTCATCGTCAACTACTTCACCGTGCCTCTCCGACAAGCCCAGTACACCCCGCCGAAGTACGCCGCCTACCTCATCGGCCTCGCCGAGGCGGCCATCCGCGACGCCTATGGCCTCGGAGCGCGCAAGATGGAGTTCACCGGCCTCGCGCCGTTCGGGTGCATCCCCGCGGCGCGGACGCTGAACCGCGACGAGCCCGGCAAGTGCAACGAGGAGTACAACCGGCTGGCGGAGATGTTTAACGCCGGGCTGCTGGAGGTCGTGAGGAGGCTCGACGGTGAGCTCGCCGGCGCGCGGGTGGTTTTCGCGGAGACGTACAGCGTCATGTCTGACATCATCGCCAATCCGTCGGACTATGGTGAGTGACCCCAAAATCTATCTTCAGTTCTTCACAACATATACTGGTTCTGGCATTGAATCAGCTCTAGAGTAGCACTGAGTCAAGAACGTTGTGCGAAATGATGAATGACTCGAGCACATTGTGGGAAACATTCACACTCTGGGGATTTCTTTGCGATGACATGCAGGATTCGAGAACGTTGAGCAAGGCTGCTGCGGTACGGGACTCATGGAGACATCTGTGATGTGTGGCTTGGACGAACCGTTTACTTGTCAAGACTCGGATAAGTACATGTTCTTTGATTCAGTTCACCCGTCGGAGCAGACGTACAGGATATTAGCGGACCATATTCTCAACACTGCATTACGAGTGTTCCTGTGAGTCTGTGACGTCATTTGTACCTCTTGAGATTTTTTTTGGTTACACAAGAGAATATATCTATTTCTTGTGGAAAGCATACAGAAGTCTTAGAAACCAAAATAAAAGAAAGCTAGATACCTATAGCTTGAAGTACCGGTTATTAGCGAAAGAGCCTGTAACCTAGTGGCTACAAGAGCCTTATTAGCACCTCAGATTCTGGGTTCAACTTCCCATGGGAGCAAATATCCTAGGTTTTAACGGCGTTTGTGCTTTTAGTGGTAAACGATGTTTTCGTCGACAGTGAGGCGCGTAATCACAAAAAAGGTACCCGTTATAAAAAAACCTTTAGCACTACTCCCAGGGAGTAACATGATTCTACTTACAGTTGTTGTACTGCTCATGAACTTGGAAATGAAGGCATTTAAGTCAGTTATTATCCTCGGTAGAAAAATATAGAAGAAAAACAGAGTAAACTAGAAGGCCCAATAGTACATATGATCTATGTCTAACCATAAACTATACGTGTGTGTATATGAACTTATCCCTTCTCTCTTTCAATTGCCAAACCCTACCTACCCTATACTTCACGACGGCTCCTCACCTCCCTCCTCCAATCCTACCGGTGGTGGCTCATGCCCTCCCTACTCCAGTTATATTGGTACAGCTCCACAATTATGTTTTTTCTTATTATGGCTGCTATAGTTTCAAACATAGATGAGATAATGCATGCCTGCACAGAATGTGCCAATGCTGAAGAACAAATGGATGGATGACAGATCCAAGTTCTCCTTCGCGGAAGTTCAAATGTCTGATGGTGAAGGCTCCACTGTGATGATTTTTTTTGCAAAGACACAATGATGTTATCTTTTGGCTTCGCAGGTGAATACAATGATGTTATCTTTTGGATTCACAGATGAATAAGAGGAGGTTTGATTTTATTTGTGATCTTTGAGCTTACGGTGGTATCTCATAAAGCTTTGGGTGCGTATCGGCTCACTAAGAAGCTTCATTATGCCCATGATTTAGTTATTGTATACTAACACTGTGATTTGGCCTTTGAGATATAAACATTAAACCATAATCCCTCTGTTCTAAAGCTATACACATTTCTAGTTTTGTAAGTCAAACTATACTAAGTTTAATCAAATTTTAGAGAAAAATATTAACATGAATAATATATCAAAGAAATAAAATATGAGAAATATATTCATTAATGAATCCAACGATGCTCAATTGATATTGTAAATGTCATTGTTCGTTTTCTATAAATTTAGTCTAACTTAGTATAGTTTGGCTTGGAAAAAGGAAAAAATACTTATATTTTAGGAAGGAAGGAGTGATAGTATTGATAGATGCGAAAAGGTTCCGAAGGAGTAATAGTATTGATAGATGTGAAAAGGTTCTGAAGTCGTATAAACTATACTAGTATACAATTGTGCAAGATGATCGTAATTCATGGTATACTCTCTCTTTAACATTGTTCATACGGATATTCCTCATACTTAGCGTTTATTTGGCTACACTTCGATACACCCTAGTCCATGCGTATTAGGGTGGATTGAGGTGCCCAAATACATGCGGAATAGAGTGGCTTAAAGTGCAGTCAAACAGGATCTTAGTAGGAGCAAAACTGATGCCATTGTTCTTCCTACATCATAGAATTCATGTTGCGTCATTCCAATGGGTGCAGCTGCTAGGCTCTGCTGAAAGGTCCTAATATGGCTAGAGGGGGGTGAATAGCCTATTTAAAAATTCTACAAACTCACTAAAGTAATTGGTTAGTATGACAAACGGCGTAAAACAATTTTGCTCTAACTCTACAAGGGTTGCAAGCCACCTGTTTCACCAATTCTAGTTGCTATAATCTCTAAGTCAATCAATGGTTAAGTCACTACGAGCTCTCAAAAGCTAGCTACACTAAAGAGCTCAACTAGGTGAGAAGCTACACTAGCAAAGATAAAACAAGCTCTCAAAACTAATTACACTAAAGAGCTTGTTACAACTAGTTTGTGGGAATAGAAAAGAGAGGAAGGTGATCTTTATACCACCGCGTCGAGGAATGAACCAATCACAATAAGATGAAGACCGATCATAGGGAGAAATCCAAAGAATTAATCACAATTGAGACACGATTTTTCTCCCGAGGTTCACGTGCTTGCCGGCACGCTAGTCCCCGTTGTGTCGACCAACACTTGGTAGTTCGGTGGCTAAGAGGTGTAGCACTAACCTCATCCAACCCGTGGACACCGCAAGAACCTACCCACAAGTGAAGTAACTCAATGATACACACAATATATTAGAGTTGCCTTTACCGCTCCGCCGGAGAAGGCACGAGAACCCCTCACAGTCACCGGGAGATGGCCAAGAACAAGCATCACTCTTGCCACAACTCCTCCGCTGCCTCCAAGCCGTCTAGGTGGCGGCAACCACCAAGAGAAACAAGAAATCCTGCAGCTCAAACGATCCCCAAGTGCCACTAGATGCAATCACACAAGCAAATGCACTTGAAATCACTCAATCTCACTTTGAATTAGCAATCAAGCAAGAGAGATGAGTGAGAGGGAGTATGCTCAGCTCACAAGGATGCCAAGATGTTCAAATGACCAAGAGAGATTCCTTAGAGCCGGCCACCACGTATTTATTGGGCCCCTAAACAAATAGAGTCGTTAGAGTCACGAAGCTACAACTATATACAAAGCTACAACTATATATTTTAAATAAATAAATCTATTATGGTCTTTCTTTTTTACCCGAACGCAACACGTGAAGTGATTTGTAACTGGTTTTGTAATATCTAAATTCATTTTAGATTGGGACTCAAATTCTGATGGCGCAGCTTAGGGGTGTTTAGTTGGTAGGTGAAAAGTTTTTGGGTGTCACACCAGATGTTTCATGGGATGTCGAAAAGGGTTTTCGGATACTAATAAAAAAAATTAATTACATAATTCGCTTGGAAATCGCGAGACGAATTCATTAAGCCTAATTAAGTTGTCATTAACACATGTGTGTTACTGTAGCACTTAAGGCTAATCATGGACTAATTAGGCTTAAAAGATTTGTCTCGTGGTTTCCAACCAAACTATGCAATTAGTTTTTTTTCTACATTTAGTACTTCATGCATGTGTCCAAACATTTGATGTGATGGGGTGAAAAATTTTTAGGTGGGAACTAAACACCCCCTTAGTTTATTTTGTCAAAGTAGTGCTCGAGTTTTAGAATTATTCTTCTGGTGAGTGTCAAAAACCACAAGCCATGTTTAATTTATCCTAAATTAAATTTATATAGTTTCAAATAAATTTATAGACAAGATTTGCCTTAAAATGCGTATAATTACTTGGTAACGTAGATATTAATATATTTCTTTGTAAACTTAGAAATTTATAGGTTAACAGCAAAGCCCCCAAAAATAATTTCCATCTACTAGTAAGCACTACAAGACAACGATTATCACTGTATACTCCTTGACATAAAACCACGTACTCCTGCAAGTATACTTGTAGTAAGTCTGAGAAAAAAATCTGTCAATGCTATACTTGAAATACGGGTGATGCAACGTGACATGACGTGCTCGTCATTTCATCACAGACAGGGAGGAGAAAAGAAAGCCATGGGCGCGCAGCAAAAGCAGCAAAAAGCGTGACTAGCCCCTATGTTTTGTACGTGGGCGCCACAGATCTTGGCTTCAAACTCGGCGTTAAGATCTGTGGCTTCATTCTCGAAGCCAAGATCTACGGCTCCGAAGTACCAGCCACGTCAGCTTCACCTAGGATGCCCTGCTGTGGGCGGTCAGGTACCTCGGAGCTAAGATGTGTGGCACCGAGACGTTTTAGCTCGGAGCCACGAATTCTGACGCCGACCCTGGGTCCAAAGATGAGTTTACTTCTCTCAGGGGGCTAAATGTAAATTTTATTTAAAAGAAAGGCTAAATTATAAAAAAAATTAGGTCTTAGGATCAGGGTGCCAAGCATGATAATCTTCTGTATTTTCGAACAATGGCATGGATAAAATGATTTTTACGTCTTCTTCCCAAAAAGGTGTCCTTGACTAGCTGCTCATCCCAATTGCAAGTTATGGGATCAATTTTTTTTTGAGGCCTCTCGTCTAGGTACAGTAGCAGTATCTGTTCAAATACAGACATACACCACACACACGCACACCTCACACACACATACACCCTATATACAAACAAACCTACAACTATACCTAGATCACAAACACAGCTGAGAGGTACTCAAAGATCACCAGACTCCGAGCATGGCGGGCATCACTTGACCATTGTGGCACATCTGCGCGAGAGGCTACCTGAAAATGAGAGAAAATCCCAGTGGGAATCACGAGTTGAGCAGCGCTCGAACTCGTGACCGGTGCTTCTGCAACGGGAAAGCGTACCGATCGAGCTGCGGCTCATCAGCAACCTTGCAGAGAATTGATCCTCCTCAAGGGGTGACAACTCGCCTTGTATTGTTCCTTGGAATCCGAGGGTCATTCCAAATATTCACTAAAGCACCATCCCCAATTCTCCAAATAATGCCCTCTTTCAATAATTGCACACCCTTTAAGATACTACGCCAGGTGTAAGAGATGCCCCTTTTAGCTGTAGTTTCTACAACAGATTTTCCTGGGAAGTACTTGGCTTTCAAAACTTGGGCGCACAGGGTATAAGGGAATAGGAGAATACGCCAAGCTTGTCTAGCCAACATGGCAATGTTAAAAGTGTGTAGATCTCGGAAGCCCAGTCCTCCTTTGTTCTTTGATCTAGTAAGTTTCTCCCATCTTACCCAGTGAATCTTATTAATTTTGTCTTGCTGACTCCATCAGTACCGCCCTATCATGGATGAAATTTCTTCACATAATCCTTTAGTCAGATCGAAACAGGGCATAGTATAAGTTGGAATGGCTTGGGCCACCGCCTTGATCATAATCTCCTTTCCTGCTTTAGAGAGAAGTTTCTCTTGCCAGCCTTCAATCCGGGACCAAACCTTTTTCTTGATGTACTCAAACATTCACTTCTTTGATTTACCAATATACACAAGTAGACCCAAGTACTTCTCATTGTTAGTTAGATGTGTAATCTCCAAATTTGATAGCACTTAGTATTTTACCTGCTGTGGTGTGTTGGGGCTGAACATTATAGAAGTATTGTCTTTATTTATCACTTGGCCTGAAACTTCTTGAGAGGGCAAGGCGACAGTGAGCAACTAAGAGTCTACAATCAGTGAGAGTGGGTGGTGCCGTCCGAGCACAGAGACAGCTGCTGCCATGCACGACCAGCTGTGGCGGCAGTGACCGGATATGGAGGAAAATGAGGACCATTTTAATAGTTTAAACTAGAATGACATAGATAAACAAGTTCGAGAACCACAAAGAGACCAGATGGAACTATAGTGAGAATCAAACAATGTATAATGTTAGATATCTATATAAGAATTTTGCAAGTTTAAGGATCGGGATAACACAACAGCACAAGTTTAGGGACCGATAGCGGACTTTACCTTTTTCTCGTTTCACCCTCCGGAAATGCATAAATTTTTAACTCAAATTTATTACATGCAACAGCCATATTCAGGTCCACCTATGCTTCATCTCTCCATGAATGGTGTGCTACCTCCAGACTTCATTTGACTCAATAACTGGTAAAAAGTAACGAATGAGAATATATACAAAAATATGCAACGAATAAATTAACAGCGAGGTATTATGTCATTGATGACAATGCAGAGCAAGCACTGGCGATGCTACCAAGAGGCTATTTCGTATCATTTCAAATGTGATGGTTCTCTCAGAAAATGTTGAGATCGTCCATCACAGGAAAACGAATATGAGTGCACCGGATCATCAAACCATTAGCACAATATGTTTTTTTCCTCTTCAGCTAAACTTATTTCGGTCCAGATGCAGAGAAACTTAAAGTCTATATTTGATGAAGCTACTTGAAAAATATGGTTTTTATTTTTCTATTAGAGGCCAATTAATCATAAAACCGAACTGTCTTGGATTGTCTTCCTTGCCATACTTCACTCAGTAATGAGTAGAATCACTCGATTATGTAAGTGACTAGACACACAACGAGTTCTGATAAAACCATCCAAGTACCATCAGTAGTAAAAAGAATGAATTCCTAGGTCAATTATATATCCAGAGGTCAATAAAAATCATCACATACTTGTGGTTTAACTATAGAATACTGCATAATCAGCTAACGTAATCTACCAAGAAGAAACTAAGATTTATTATTATGTCTCTCTTTACTTGTTTAACTGTTCCCTTGTCCACCCACAACTCATGAGCCATGATGGCACACATGGTTCTTTGTACACACATCAAGCCATTACAAAATCGGTTCCTCCATTGAGAAATATGCACCGGAAACTGTGGGGATTGTTTTATTTGACCTGCTGTTTCTCGTCTCTTTTAGGTTTCATCTCTAGCCTATCCCAACTTACTTGACAAAAGGATATGTTGTTGTTGTGACCTGCAGCCTGCAGGTAGAGGATAAACATCCTCTACTTCTGTTCATAAGGATACTGAAACTGAACCACTAATAACATCGATACATTTTGGTTAATTAAGCGCAACATCTCTATTTTCGTTAATCTTTCCCATTGCTGCAAATGGTATGCGTGCAATCAACAACACGTAAAAAAATTACTCTCTTTTACCCAACGCAGTAATAAAAAAAATAAACTGAAGATGATGCTTACCTGGAAACCGCTCCACCTCGGCCATCCCTCCCTTCTTCCACCAGCGGAAGGACTACCTGCTGCCGCTGCTCAGCTAATCTATCGTCTTCGGAGGGTACTTCTCCGGGTTGCCATGCGTTAAGCTCCTCGTCGGTCCAGTCTCCGAAAATGTTGAGGACGGGGCCCCGGCGGCGGAAGTTTTCCTTGTACACCACGTACCAGTGCCCGTCCTCGCCGGTGGAGTTGTAGGTCTTGTTGCAGTGGGCCTTCCACTCCATGAACACCCGGTGGATCCCCTCCTCCCTCCTCTCCCAGTACGACATAATCGACAGGTACAACGCCGCCGCCGCTGCCTTGAGAGCCGTGGTCCTCCTCATCTCCGCAACGACGCGACGCGACGGTGTGGGCAGTGGGCAAGTAGATCTGGACCGTGGGTCACCCGCCGTCTGTTCGCACTCATGCGTATTCATCCTCTGTACATTCTAGTCATCAAGATTCTCTCCTCTATACTTATTTCTTCCGCATCCATCTATCCTCTATATCATCCTCTATCCACGGTGAGACTCACTTATCACTTTATTTAAATATATCCATGTAATATCTTATTTTGAAGTATTTATTGAAACGAATTTAATGGTACAATCAGAATTTAATTTGATTCTTTAATTTGTGAGTTATAACATTTTTTTTGGTTGGTTGAAGCAGCGAGGCCCGCCACTGGATTCTCTCCCTCTCTCCTTCCCATCTCTCAGTCACGTGCAGCTGGGCCTGAGCCACGATGCACATAGCGCACGCTTGCTATCTCCGCTTGATTTAGTGGACGCGCTCCCGTCCTGCTCGATAGCGGACCCGCTGCAATGATTTTTCCGCTATGCGTCTCTTGCAGGACCGGATACTGGACGTGAGTGCGGTCAGTCTGAGGAACGAAGAGGACAAAATGGGGAGCGTGGGCCCAGAACCTGACGACTGAGTCTTCCGATTTCTCATGTCCTGTTGACCCATTCCCACTTCGGTTCATGTTCACACATTTTTTTTTCCTAAAAGGGCCGCGATTTCTATTAGACTGAAGAAAGAAAAAAAAGTAAGTGCTAGCCCAATTTTTTTGAATGGAAAGCCAGAAAAACCATACAACTGAAGAGAGTGCCCTACTCAACCCATACAACCTTGAAGCAACTGTCATAACTCACGCCACCACTTACAGCTTGGTCGAAGACTACTCAACTAACTTTTACGCAACCTCACAGTCAATGTTTTAAAAAAAATCTCACAGTCAATGTCCCCGAGAACATCCGCAAGGCTGTTGTGGCACAGGATTCATTGAGACTTGTGTGTGCTTTGCGGCTTGGACAAACCGCTGACATGTCAAGACGCAGATAAGTAGGTGTTCTTCGATTCAGTTCACAAGTCAGAGCGGATGTACAAGATATTAGCTGACCATATTCTCAACACTGCATTACGAGGGTTCCTTTGACATCATTCCATTTGTACCTCTTGAGATTTTTTTTTTGTTCACAGACGAGAGAACGTATAGCTGCTTTTGTTGAAAGCATACAAAAGTCTTATAAACCAAAATAGGAGAAACTTGTGACACCATAGCTTCAGGTGCCGACGCAATAGAACACTACCAAATACAAAGGGAAATGAACGACATAAACTTTAGAGAATAACATCCTCGCTTTTCTTGTTGAGCAACTCTGAAAGGACACAATGCCTTAGGAGGTGTCCTTCTTTCTTACAAAAGAAGCACTTAATCATTTCATCATCTTAGTCACAAATGCCTATTTTGTCGCCTTTTTATCCTTCAGCAATAAAACATCGACATCTCAATTGAAAAACATTAATATTAATAAATTAATAAATGACAACAATGTGCATGAAAAGAATCCTGTGTTGGTATAATTAAAGGAATGCGCATTAAGCTTAAATTTACAGTTCTAGTCTACATCTCGCCCTTGGTATTGAGGTTCTCGGTGGCATCCTCACAAGTCTAATTAACAGGAACACCATAATTCCAACCAAGAAGATAGCCATTACTGCCGTATATAACTAGAGACAGGTTGTAATCAAGGTGCTTCAGGGGTGAGAGGGAGATGCCTACAGAACAAGCTCCTTGAAGGCATTCCATTAGCACCAAGATCTTAGCTCAAACACAAAAAATGTAAAAATTGAGCATTGTGTTAATATCTTGTTTGATCTGTATAATTTCTTAAAAAACTCTGCATGTAAGACACTTATCTCCTATACTTAAATAGGAGAACCCCATTACCTTATTTTGCTGGCTTCTTTAAGCCACGCCACGTCACTCTTTTTCTTTGGACTCGCCATTCCTCTATTCCACTATCGATTCGTCTACCGGAACGCACTATCCATTGGTCTGCCACGAGAAACTGCTACTGCTGCAAATGCATGCAGAAGAAAACCAGTGGTCATCGCCACAGTCGAGTTTAAATAAGTCTGCTCCGCCTAGGCCACGTCCTGCCCCGCGGCTCAGCCGTAGCTGCATCACGACGCCTCCATCGGTTTTTTCGCAGCTCAGCCGTAGCGACATCCCAGCGGCGGGATACCGTGCTCTACCTCGGCCATGGCTAGGCTCCTGCATAGGATCACCAAAGATGGACCTCCACTGGGTTCCGCCCCGCTCGGCGGCGCTGCGTTGCCAGGCCCGTTCGCCCGCAGAGCTTCGCCCGTGACGACTCGCGCGCCGCGTCCGCACCCTTAGCTGGCGGTAGAGCCCCGGGACGCTGTGCGACCGTGCCATTGAGCATATGCTGCCGCCATGCACGCCATGAGGGTCACATCCAGAAGGGGAAGAAAAACGGAGGAGGACGATGTGAGCGGAGGCCGGAGGTCCGATGCGGAACGACAGTGCCGTGCTGGAAAGGGGAAGACGAATGAGAGGACGAGAGGTAACATCGTGGCTGATTTTTTATTTTTTTAATAATGTTGTGGCTGGCTTTTTTTTAACTTAGGTAGTAATTCTATTACTCATGAGCTGACAAATCGCCAGCAACTATTACATCAATGTGCGCTAGAAGAAATCTCATAATTTGCTTAGACCCTTACTCACATTCGTACTCACTAGCAGCTATCAAATGAGCCACTCTATTATATTCTCTAGGAACAAAATTAAAATTAACCCGAGCTAGATACTTTAACTTGACTAGCAGACCACCCGAAGATGTGGCATCGTAATCACGTGAGTAGAAAGATAGGGCCGGGTGGCGGTTTTTTTAGCGTGAGATGGAGAAGATATATTTGATAATGACGTGCAGTTGTTTTCTTCTGATGGGTCCCACAACTGATACCCTATGTATGTTGTCTATTTATGTGTGCTTTTTTTGACAAAATTTAAACTATAATTGCGGTTTTTTTTAGACGAAGACAGGACCTCAGAAACTACTGTTCGGCTGGAATTATAAGCCGGCTGAAAAACACTGTTGACTGATTTTTTATGAGAGAAAAATATTGTTCCGGCAGAAAAAACAAGCCGAATAAGACAGATTATAAGCCAGATGAACAGGACCATAATGTGTTTTTACATGTTACACATGAGTAGTTAGATGCTTTCATCTTTTGTCATATTACCATATACATGTATTTTCTGTATCATGGTATGTATTTGATTGATAGGTGTTTTAAACACAGCATTTTGTTAGGCTTTACTCAAGATGGATCGTTACTTTCCGGTAAAATATTTCGAGCTATAATCATGAATAATGGAAGGAATATTTCTCTCACTATCATCGTGTACAACACTACAAAGTCCCCATATTACGCTACAAAATCCCCGTAGCAACGTGCGGAGTATCATCCAGTACCAACATAAAGGCATAAACCCTCTATCTCTATTTTGGCTTGGCAAAGATCCTCATAAGATTTTGTCGCGTCCGTGGATTTTAGTATTTCAGAATTTTTCGCCTCTTGTATGGATCACCATTGTAGCATCATAGAACGGCTGTGTTTTTCTCTTTACTGACTGGCTTGAATTGATTATGTAGTTCAATTCACATAGATTCTGAATCAGAGAATGGCAATTGGTGTGCTTGGGCACGAAGAAAGCATTAGGGCCGTGTGGGAGCGCTCCATAGAGCAGATTCTCGAAGAGAATCACTCCCTAGTTGTCAAACGCAAAAAAGCGACCTAGCTTCTTAAGGCAATCCAAGTGAATCACTCCTCCATTTTGTATACAAGCGAGAGAGCCAAAAAAAATCTGCTTCCCCGGATTCTCGCTAGCTCCCTGTTATATTTTGGTGGGGATCAGCAGAGAATTGATTTGATTCTCTGCTGATCCCCATCCTACTCCCTCCTAGAAATCCAGTGGAATCACTCCATCAAAAATCAAGGAGCAGAGCTAAAGAATCAGGGAGCGGAGCCCTCCCAAACGGGGCCTCAAGAATTCCACTAACTCTACAATATAAGACTTGTTTTGTCATTTTCTTCTACTTCCGTGATCAGCTACCATGCGTCCTTCTCACTGTGGCATACCCAGGCACATTTGAAGGATATTTTTCTCTATGAAATTAGCATCACTATGAAATGCTTGGTCTACGTCATGTCAAATTTCATAATTTTAGAAGAAGGTTTATTTTCCTTTTGAGTTTGTTATATGTTTGTAGCAATTGCTATTTCTGAAACTATGTCGTATGTCTGAGTTACGAAGGATTAAATGACTGAGTCATCGTCTGGAGAAGCTATGATCCTTTCATATCTGATCAGTCAAGTCAAGCGAGAGCGTACCCCAAAAAATGTGATCACAACAATCCCTAATTATCTGAATATATCACACATGATTGTTGCCCGTAGCAACGCACACACGAACGAGTACTAGATATAGCACAAGCAGAGCATGACGCAGAAAATTTGCCCTCAAGGGCATATGCTTCCATGTGCATCACCATTAGATATACATGGAGATATGTCAGCTGCACACGCATCCTGGAGCCTCTGGAGCTACGCCAAACACGCCCTCAATCAAACATTTAATTAGCTCAGAGCAGTGAAATGGTAAAAAAAATAACGCAGACACGATGGATGAACTATTGAGGTCAGCGGATGCTGCTGATGAGCTCTCACACGGCTATAGTCATTCTTATCCTTTCAAGATCCTGTAAAACAAGAATGGAAGTACAGTAGCAAAAAAATGAGAATGCCTGGTTTTTTAAAAAAAGAAAAAAAGCTAAGCTAGCCAAACACATCTATATAGCTAGGAATTCTATTATCAAAAGAAATAATATCTATCTATCTATCTATCTACGTAAGACGAAATCAGGACAAAGCTCGGATCTTTCATTGGGCCACATTTCCCTCTTTTTCTCAACCATCGGATTTTTATCAGCAGTCAAAACAGTGAGCACAAAAGTAAACCAACGAACCAATGATTTCACCGGTTTGATCTCCGGACCGATTCTAATAACATACTTCCTCCGTTCTAAATTATAAGTCGTTTTAAACTTTTTTAATTTATTTATTTTACTATAAATCTAGATATATTATTATTATTATATTTAAATATATAATAAAATGAATAAATTAAAAAAGTCAATAACTTAAAATTTGGAACGAAGGAAGTCGTTTGTATTCGTCATCGAATCAAACGGTTCAACGCGACACTAAAGCTGCTCTTATTGGTCAGCATGATTGGATCGCCGCGAACGACGCGGCGGCTGTCCGCAATGAGGCTGGGGAGGTGGGCACTCATTCCATCTTTTATCGCCTGGCTTTCGTCTGACATGTGTGATGCTTCTGGCGGCGGACGAAGCATCTTGCTCTAGAGAATGGTGTTATGTCCGGGAGTTATGTCCATGCGTTCCAGCTCTCCGTCGATATCGGTACTACTGTTCTAGAGAGCCTAATGCTCACGGCTTCTTTGTTCCTCCCGCTAAGTGCAAATATAATAAGGGGCTATTGGTGAGATGTGTGCTGAGACGGAGAAGAGAAAAAAAAAATAGAGCAGAAACGGCATGTAAGCTTACAATCAACTTGTGCACAAAAATCAGCAAGACAAACAAGTGGACTATAGGTGAACTAACCATTAGAAGCTTTGGGCCGGCTTAAATAATATTTCCAAATAAATCCCAAACACCCACTCACACATACATGGTATGGTGGGGGGACTTTAGTCCCCCATTGCTACTTTAGGAGGAGTGAGGCTAACTTAAATAGTTGAATTGTCTCTGTCTAGTTGAAGCTATTGAGGAGAGAAAAAGGAAGAAACAAACGCGCTCTCGCTCGCTCGCTCGCCTCGCCGATTGGCAACGGGCGCACGATATGCGCGTGAATGACCCGGTGATTTCTCGCCTCGACCTTACGGGTGCGCGGCTTCCTTTTGTTACTCGATATTTTTGCATGCATGAAGAAAATTGCGCAGGCAATTATTCTCACATTAATGGTGATTGTTATAATTGCTCTATTCGACTAATGGCAGGTCAATCACGTTAATGTTGTGATTGCGCGGCTAATTACTTACCTTAGTTGCGACATGACGCGTGTATATATTGGGACGAGACGTCGTCCTCAGTACTTCCCCATCCCGTCGCCGACGTGACATCGGCGCCGGGAGAACAGGTCTCCGAAGCCTACGTCTTCTCGTGTCCTTGCACGGGTTAGGAGGCGTATAAGGTTTTTGAAAAGCGCCTTCGCGAGTGCTCGTTGAACGTCTTCTTCCCTCTACACCGCCGGTGTTCGCGAATCTCCGCCGACAACCCCACTGTAAGAATGTATATTCTTTCTCTGTTGTTCGTTCTTATGTTCCTACTGTTACTGGCACGAGATATCTTGAGTTTGCTGGTAGTGCTAGTGATAAATCATACACCTATGATACATATTGTAGTTCTTTTCCTCACAGAATTAATTTATGCGTCAATAAATTGCTATTATTTCCAACACTAACAACTATATGAGTCAGCTGATAAATTATATAAGTTTACATACGACCAGTAGCGGGCCGTATTATTAGCCCACCGATGTTGGAGCCACTGACACCTCCTCCGTGTGCATGAAGTGTGTTGAGGCGTGGAGCCACGTGCAAGTTAAGTGCAATAGGTAAGACCACAACTGGAAACTTTTTTTTCTTTAGTTTTTTCTCATTGAGGTCCCTTTGCAATATGTTTTTTTTTCTGTGTCGAAATTCACCTATAAAATTCCTAAGTTCCAAAGGAGCTCTAAAAATGCGAAAAAAGAAAACTCGTGTCTTTGGCTTATTGCCTTCAGACTTCAGTGCACAGCTCATCCCTCATACACGAGTATATGTATGCCATTTCTTTGCCATCTTATACAGTCAATGTTACCGGCCGGTTTAATAAAATTATGATGTATAAACGCAGGTTCATATAAGGTACTATATACGCTATTGTTAACTATGAATATATTTTATTACCATGGAACGAGTCACTTGTATCATAAGATACCGAAACTTTTTATTCCCAACGAAGCTTCCAAAATGGGTATCGGCAAGCTTGCTTAACGCTTCAGAGGGTACGACGATTCTGTGAGGATGCCGCAGACCCCCTGCCTGACGGGCGTGTTGCGGCTGATGCGGACGTACCCGCCCTCGCCCCACCCAGGACCCCATGAATTCTTGACGATCCAGAATGGCCCGCCGGCGTCGGCGCCGTACCCCACCGCCGTCGCCGCGTGACCCAGCTTGCCCCCGCAGTTCCCACTGAAGACGCCCCCACGGTAGTGCCGGAACTCCCACGCGCCGGCCTCGATCGCCACGGCCACAGGCTGCGCCGCGACGGCAGACATCAGCGCGTTCGCGTTGAACGGCGGCACCTTCCGGTACCCGTCGATGGTCACCGGCGGGGCCGTGGCGTGCCGGCACCGGCCCTCCCTGCCCATGTACGGGTACGCTCCCTCCGGCACGATGCCGCGGTTTCTCACGATGAAGTCGAACGCCGTGGGCATAAAGCCGCCGTTGCAGCCGTGGTTCCCTTTGTCGCAGTCGACTAGCTGCTGCTCCGACAGCGGCACCAGGTTCCTTGTCCGGATCGCGTTGATGCCCTCCACCGCCGCGATCGCTGAGAACGCCCAGCAGCTCCCGCAGCCCAGCCCCTGGTCCTTCACGCGCGTCACCGCCCTCCCGCGCCAGTCCACTGCCGGCGGGAGGCCGAGCGCGGCAGTGGCGCCGCCGTCCGTGAGGTTGAACGACCCGTCGTCCTCCTGCTGGAGCTCCTCGTTCTCGCCGTCAGACATGCGCTGGACCACCGGGGCAGTCGTCAGGCAACCTCTGTACGGGGAGTTGCTGAACTCCTCGTCCGTCATGTCGCTGAAGCGGTTGAGGCCCAGCGTGTACGTCGCGTTGCCTGCTTGGTTGTGCTCGTAGATGCGGCGCGCGTTCTCCTTGAACAGGTCGAACCGCCGGGTCTTCTCGCCGACGTCGCGCGCCATGTTGTAGTGCGCGCACCAGCGCTCGTACAGTGCCCACAGGGACATCTCCGACGCCAGGTCGTGCTCGGTGTAGTCAATGGCGCTTGCCGCCGGCGCAGTGGACAGCGCGATCGCCACGACTAGCGCCACCGCCGCCATGGTCGTTGCGACCTCAGCAGCTCTCAGCATTGTAGCCTCAAGTGATGTCGTAGTGTTAGCAAGTGAATTCGATGCTGATTATGGGAAGTGAACAAAGACTAGGTAGCAAGAACTATTGGTAGAAGAATGATTGATTAAGCTATAGGTTTAACTTGTTCATACAACACCATGCCTCTGTTCTTATTTTATACTCCACCATCAAGCAATATGGGATAGAAGCAGGATCCATAAGATTTTCTTTTATGAAGTAAATCTATGTATTTATTATTGTAATCATACATGCATCTCACTAATTGTCATAGATTTTTTTTAACATAATTATCATAGATTTTGAAGATATGGAGTAGAGCAATTCTATAGCCACAAACACCAAGAACAATAATGATAATGATGGCATGGTACTTCCCTTTAAAAATTAGCATGAGTCATGAAGAAGACACTTCATTAATCACTTCAATTAATATTCATTTGACCCATGGGTTAGATCTAGAGATGGACCGGATGTTTAAACAGATCCAATATTCGTATTTGTTTTAGTCTCAGTATGGATATCCATATTCATATTAATTTTATTATGGACCAGAGGAATTCTAGTCAAACAATAACAATAACGATAATGATAGCACAATACTCCTCTTCTAAAATTTATCATGAATCCTGAAAAAGCCACTTCATTAATCAATTCAATTAATACTCATTTGACTCATGGGTTAGATCTTCAAAATCTAGATCTAACCCATGAGTCAAATGAATATTGGTTGAATTGATTAATGAATTAATGAAGTGGCTTCTTCAGGAGTCATGCTAAATTTTAAAATAGGAGTGTCGTACTATCCTTATCATTATTGTTGTAGGTGTTGATGTTTTACTGGAATTTCTCTAGTCCATATTAAAGGTGATATGAATATCAGATTTTTCAAATGTTTAGACATCCGGATCCATCCCTAAAAGAAGCCACTTCATTAACCAATTCAACCAATATTCATTTGACTTATGGGTTAGGCCTAGGGATGGATCCGGATGTCTAAACATCTGAAAGATTTGATATTCATATCTGCTTTAATGTCAATATGGATATCTGTATCCATATCAATTTTAGTATGGATCTGAGGAATTCTAGTAAAACAACACCAACAACAATAATGATAATGATGGTGCAATACTCTTTTCAAAATTAGCATGAATGTTAAAGAAAGCCATTTCATTAATCAATTGAATAAATATTCATTTGACTCATTGGTTAGATCTAGGGATATATGCGGATGTCTAAACTTCTACAATGTCAGATATTCATATTTGTTTTAGTGTCAATATGGGTATTCTTATTCATATAAATTTGAATATGGACCAGAGGAATTCTAGTACGCCATCAATATTTTAATTTAACAATGATTCATGTTTGTAGTTTATAGAAATATAAATAAACAACGTACTTTATAGTTATTGAATTACTTTGTATAACCACTTAATACATAGATTTGAAGAATATTTTATTTTACTTTTAATAATTAACTAACAAATATGTTTGTGGGTTGCTACAGTCAAATATCTGTTTAGAGGTTACCTATGGTGCCGGGTGCCACCACACACGCTTTGTCTATCTCCCGTATATATATCCCACCTCTCCATCTTTGCACCATCTCCCTCATTGTTGACTCCTTCGGCTCCACTCGTCTTAGGTCCAAAAAAAGGCAATGAGAAAAACATGTGAATTGACGTAATAAAACTAAAACATGAGACACGCGTGTATGCATTTTAAATCATATATAAGAATGTTGTGTTGTACAAAATTGACCGTGAAAGTGATGGAACTTTCTTTCCGAAAACCTACAAGTTTTGGTCAAATATTGGAAGCTCTAAAACCTAGTTAAATTTATGTGTACAAAGTATATAATAAAGGAAAAAACTAAGAGATGCACCTTGCTCGAGCCTTGCTTCTTTGGGCCATCTTAGATTAATTAACTAATATGATATACAATTCGGTGTCTTGGTAATTCCTCCTCCAGCTGCTCAGCCACATGGGCTTTGCGCTCCGGTGGAGGGAATGGATCACCATACTGTTGTCCTCGGCATCCACGCGGGTGCTGATGAACGGGCGGCCGGGACGAAAAATTTGGCATGCACGCAGGCTACGCCAGGGCGATCCGCTCTCTCCTATGTTATTCGTCATTGTGATGGAGGCTGTCAATGCCATGATCTCCGCTGCAAACCGACGGGGTGTGCTCCCGCCGCTCCCCTCCCCTAAGATCCGCACTAGAGCAACATTGTACGCGGACGACCTGGTAATCCTCCTATCACCCGTGGCTAACGACTTGAGATGCATCAGAGCCATTCTTGCACTCTTCGCGGACGCCTCCGGCCTCGTAACGAATACGGAGAAATGCTCCATCTCGCCGATCCGCTGCACTGAGGAGAAGTCGTGCTCGTCCTGGAAAACTTTCTGGGGCGTCTGTCTCCATTTCCATGCACCTACCTCGCCATCCCCTTGTCGTTGACGAGGCTGCTCTTATCGACAAGATCGCCGCCCGCATCCCAACATGGAAGGCTGGACTGCTCAATCATGCTGGACGTGCAACCCTCACAAAGGTCACTTTGTCCGCCATACTTGTACATGTATCCATAGCTTATGGGCTCTCCAACTGAGCGGTACGCCAGATCGATAAAAGTCGCCGCGCGTTCCTTTGGGCCGGAACGGACGGCGTGGCTTGAGGGCGATGCAGAGTCGCTTGGCGGACAGTACAGGCATCTCTACGCTTCGGTGGTCTGGGATTCCCGGACTTGAAGATCATCGGGTATGCGTTACGCCTACGCTGGGAGTGGTTGAGCCGAACGCGACTGGAGCTGAGCTGGTGCGCTCTACCGCGCAGACCAGAGCACGTTGCTCACGCCATGTTCCAAGCATCGGTCTCCGTGGTCGTTGGTGACAGACGTTCGACTAAGTTTTGGACCGACTCTTGGTTACCAGATGGACCAATATGTCGCTTTGCCCCACATATTTTCAACGCCGTGGCCAAACACAAGCGGGATAAATCTGTTCGGGAAGCCCTCACCAACAGGAGTTGGGTTCGCGACATTCGGGGTGCGCCGGTCGCTCACGTCCTGTGCGACTACGTTGTTGTATGGGACAAGGTCCGTGGCATCATTCTCAATGACTTGGCCTCGGGCAGGTTCGTATGGCGATGGACCGCGGACGGCACCTACACCGCGTCCTTTGCTTACCGAGTCTTTTTCATTGGAATGGCTTCGCTACCGGGAGCTTCGGAGCTCTGGAAGGCTAGGGCACCTAATAAGTGCAAGTTCTTTTACTGGCTTTTGATTCACGACCGACTCTGGACGGCGGCTAGGCGGAAGAGGCATGGGCTACAGGATGATGACGCTTGCGATCTCTGCGACCAAGACTCGGAGACCGCACATCACCTCGCAGGTGAATGCGTCTTCTCTCGCGAGGTTTGGTTCAACATCTTATCGTTGCTTGGCATTGCTGGCCTCTCTCCGCAGCCGGATCTGGGACACCTCGACTGGTGGCTTCAAAGCTGCTTAGCTTTGCCTTCAATGCTTCGTCGAGGATTTGATCGTTGGTCATCTTGGTTGCTTGGAATATGTGGAAGAAGAGGAATCGGAGAGTGTTCCAAGGAACAAGTCACACGTCGGTTCAGCTGCTCGCCCTAATCACTGGCGAGGCGGACAGATGGTCGCAGGCGGGCTACGCACACCTAGGGGCGCTGTTCGCTATTGCCCCCACTGGTTGACTCTGATGTTCCTACAGTCGCATAATCGTTACCAATGTAATCCATCGTATGTTACTAGGTTCGTTCCTCTATAGCTTTCAGGGTTGCCTTGGTCGGGCGTAGTGTGCCTCTCGCGTTCTAGCACGATCCTTGAGCAACGTTGTAACAAACTCTATCTTCTTTTTAATGATATACATGCTAAATGCTAAGCATGTTCGCGAAAAAAATATGATATACAAGTTGCTTCTATCTGCTATTGGATGGAGCCTAACTCCCTTTGTTTGGCTATTGTTTGTATCTAGCGAAGCTAGCCACACGGAGAGAAGTTAATATCAGCGTCTTGACAGGCTCGAGTATATCTGGCAGGATTCTTAGGGTGCTAAACAGGTTATAGATGACTTGCGTCTTGCGATGTCTGGACAGATTTTATCAACGTTTTTCCAGTGGTTGTATTGATTATCCATTCCATCCAATCCATTTAGCTAGACGAAGACGAGACAATTCAGCACTTGTTTTTTTTATTGTCGTTCCACACGCTTCATTTGAAGTTTTTCTCGAGTAGCTTTAACCTAACGAAACCCCAAAGTGTAGAACATATGTTCGGCAGCTGGCTAAATGGTGTTACAAAACATCTGAGATCTATAGTTCTGCTTGGGACAGCTGTGACTTGTTGGTCTATTTGGTTACACAAGATTTTTGAAAAGAAAAATTTTAATTCTCCTTTGCAGACTATTTATGCAATCTCCTAGAGGCTCCTTTCGTGGGCTATCCTTGAAAATTCGGAGTTCCAGGATATAGTTGTGGCAGCATCGCGACGTTTAGAGCAAGTGGCGAAGGATATCTTTACCCGGGCATATGGGTGACGATCTAGTCTTAGGATTGAATGTCACTAGAGTATGCTCCGTTAGGCAGAGGCTGGAAGCTTTCCATTTCAAAGTTGTGTATCATCTCGATGTACTACTAGAATGCAATAAAATATTCCGTTTCCAAAAAAAAGACGATGAACATACAATATTTTCATAATTTTTAGTCAACCACCTCTATACTAATTTTAGTCAATTTCCTTTAATTTCCTCCATCCATTTTAAATTAGAAGACGGTTTAGTTTTTTAGATATATTGTTTTTATTAGTATCTAGACATAATGTATATCTAATATAAGTATATAGAACGAAGGGAGTAAAAAATCAAAACGCCTTGTAATCAAGAACGAAGGGAGTACTTCTTTTCTACCAGATGATGAGATCGCCAAGTGGGTATGTATCTGAAAGTTTAAATTGACAGTGGTTACAGTAGGCGTCACTCTCCTGCCTAGTAGTATAGCCAGTAGTAGCAGATAGCCTCCACCGTGTGCTCGTGCAGGCGGAGTGGCGTACCTGGAAGTGTTCCGCCAGCCGATGCAAGCCGGCGGCGGCTGCCGTAGAGAATCGCGTGCACGTGCCGTGCCGAGAAACAACAACAACAACAAATAACGTGGAATCCAACCACGTACACGTAAGCACGTCTGCACCCTGAGCCGAGAGAGAAAAAAACTGGACGAGTACGATACATACGTGTCTATGCGGAAGCGTGCTGGACGTCGACGTCGTTACCACGTAGTACGAGCACGACGAGTGCTTTTCTCAGCGTCGGCGTCAGCCCGTACGTACCTGCCGCCTGCCGGGCGCGGGCGGCACTGTGCCGTGGCGTAGGCACCATGCCGATCGATGGGTCGGGAGACCACGACGAAACGGCCACGACGCCCATCCATCTGCTGGTGCGCGCCGATCGAGAGGCTTCGCGGCGGTCGGCCTCGGCGCCCGCCTGTGGTGATTGCCTGCCGGCGAGGTTGGTGCGGCGCCGTGCTCGCTCGTGAGTCGTGAGTGGGAGAGGCGGATCCTCCGGCCGCCTGCACGTGGATTGCACCCATACCCAGGTGAGCTCACGATAGAAAAAGAGAGAGGGTGGATATGAATGTGGTGGTCTATAGATCGATACGTCGTCGTCTTCGATGTGTGCCAAGATAAACTCTGCACGACTGTAAATGGTGCGGCGATGAGCTGGCACTCTGGCATTGTGTAGTGGTGCGTGGACTGAGCTTTGGTGCTCTGCGATACGGACGTACCGGGGGCGATGAATGGATGGACTGATCATGCTGATCCCATGACTTGTCTGCTTACCACTACCAGATCGGTGGTTTTCTCCGTGTACGGTGGGCTTCTCCGAGTATTTAATACAGGCACACGGAATATATCCTGGTGATGCTTCAGCCCACTCGGAAAGAAACGGGGAAGAAATCCTTCTCCGTGTGAATGTATAGGCACACGGAAAAGTGATCGGTCAAAATCAAACGGATGTGCTCGGATGGCTCCCGTTAGCATCCTCCGTCAACCGCGTCCGTGCTGCACCTCGCAGACCCCTCCCGTCAATCAAAAAAAAGAAAAAAAAAGAAAAAATAAATAAATCCTCCACACCTCGCAACTCGGCACCGCCGCCCTCCCGGTGTGGCCCCGCCGCTCGTGCCGCCTCCAGTGGCGCCCTGCCGCCCGTGCTGCCTCCCGGTGACGCCCCACCGCCTGTGCCGCCTCCGGTGCCGCCCCGCCGCCCGTGCTGCCTCCTGGTGACGCCCCACCGCCTGTGCTGCCTCTCGGTGTCGGCGCACTTCCTTGTTGTACTGCCCGCCGCCGCACAGGAGCTGTCGTCCCCTTCGTCTCATGTCTTCGCCTAATCCTCTCAGACGACTGAGCCTACTCCTAGCTATTCATAAGGTCAGATTAATCCTCCCCTCCTTTTTTCTCTCGATTTAAATCTGTTGGATCTCGCACTGGTTTTGCTTTTGTGGTGCGATAAGTTTGTCGTGTTCTGACTGATGGAGTGGTAGGAATGTTGGATTATTGAGTTCTGTGTGGCATGCATTTCTTAATTTGACCTAGGATTTGAACGCGAATTGATTCTGTAATTGTGTCGTGCAGCTAAGGAATTTTAATTGTGCAATTTGCTATGAATCTCTAGTACGATGAACTGAAACAACCTAAGTTCAGTAATAATTTTGTAAATTTTTAAAATTTTGGTCAAAACCCCAGTGTTCATGTGAACATGTTTGGCTTACTAGGATGCCACATGATCGTAGTTAGATGTACACCGGACAGAGGAAGAGGGGTGACTATACTGACGAATGGATGCAGAAGACCACTGAGTTTGTGGACTGGGCATTTAGTAGGGATACAGGGGAGGATGGTGTCTTGTGCCCATGCAACTATTGTGGAAATACACGGCCCCAAATGAGGAATACGATGATTGTGCACCTTTGTAAGTATGGTTTCAGGCCTGATTATTTAGTATGGGTGTATCATGGAGAGTCTGAACTCAATCTAAATAAGGTGCTGAGGCAGCGGACTGAAGAGAGAGCTGAACATGAACCTTATCAGATGGAGGACATGATAGATGATGTGCGTGATGCTCGTGTCTCTCTTGAGGATGAAAACCCAGAGCCAACAGCACAAGCTTTCTATACAATGTTATCTGCATCTACTCAGCCACTCCATGCACATACAAATATCTCTCAGCTAGACGCCATCACACGGCTATTGAGTGTCAAGTCCCAGTTTAGTGTAACCATTGCAACTTTTGATTCCTTTTTGAGTGTTTTTTGCAGTCTCCTACCACAGGGTCACAAGCTACCACCAAACCTTTATGAGGCAAAGAAGTTTCTTAAAGCATTGAGTATGCCATATGAGAAGATAGATGTATGCCTAAATAATTGCATGCTCTTCAGGAAGGAAAATATAGGCAAGGATCACTGTGATAAGTGTGGGGAGTGTAGGTATGTTGAGGTTCAGTCTAGTGATGGCCAATTGAAGCAGCTTCCTGTTGCAAAAAAAGGTCCTCCGGTACTTACCATTCATCCCACGTCTGCAACGCCTTTACATGTCTGAGAATCAGGCAAAATACATGACTTGGCACAAGTATAGCCATAGGTACCACCCAAACAACATGGTTCACCCTTCTGATGGTAAAGCATGGAAGCAATTTGATAGCGACTTCCCATTTTTTTGTTGAAGATGCACAGAATGTTAGAGTTGCTATAGCCACAGATGGGTTCAATCCATTCGGCATTCTTGCTGCACCATACACTTGCTGGCCCATGTTTATCATCCCTCTCAATCTTCCTCCTAGAGTTTGCATGCATCAACAATACATGTTTCCCACTTTGTAATCCCTGGATACCCTGAGAAACATATGAGTGTGTTTATGGAACCTGTGGTTGATGAGCTGTTAAATGCATGGGAGCATGGTGTAATGACATATGATCGAGCAACAAGGTGGAACTTCAAAATGCGAGTTTCCTACCTATATTCTATTCATGACCTTTTAGCCTATGGTATATTCAGCGGATGGTGTGTACATGGAAAGATGCCATGCCCGACCTGCAAAGCTGCAAAAGGGTCGTGGCTGAAGTATGGTGGCAAATACTCTTTCTTTGATTGCCATCGACAGTTTCTTCCAATAGACCATAGCTTCTGCAGAGACAAAAATTCATTCTGTGCAAATGTTGAAGTTATGTCTATAGCACCCCAACAGTTAACTGGTGAAGAGGTCCGTGCATAATTAGATGCTCTTATCCCTCTTGAAGATGGGGATGGGTTTGATAAATATGGTGTGGAGCACAACTAGACTCACATTCGAGGCCTGTGGAAGCTTCCATATTTTCACAAACTACTCATTCCTCACAACATAGATGTCATGCACACTGAAAAAAATGTTGTTGAGGCCATTTTTAACACTTGCTTTGATATTCCAGATAAGACAAAAGATAATGTCAAAGCTCGACTTGATCAAGCAACTCTTTGCAACAGAACATCTCTAAACATGGTGCAAAAGCATGGTTCTGGACAATGGTTCAAGCCACGAGCAGATTTTTGTTTGACCAGACCTCAGAGAAAGGAGATTCTAGAGTGGTTTCAGACACTAAAATTTTCTGATGGGTACGCATCAAACCTAAGGCAAGCAGTCAATTTGACAACCTTACGCATTAGAGGGGTGAAGAGCCATGATTACCACATAATGATGGAACACATTTTTCCAGTCATGTTCCGTGGATACTTTCCAGATCATATTTGGAGTGTGCTAGCAGAGTTAAGCTTCTTTTTTCGAAAATTATGTGCCAAAGAGATTAATCCTAATGAAATGGAAAACATGGAATGTGGTGTGGCCATACTAATGTGCAAGTTAGAGAAGATTTTCCCTCCAGGATTTTTTGTTCCAATGCAGCATCTAATCCTTCACCTCCCCTATGAAGCAAGAATGGCAGGTCCTATGCAATACCGCTGGTCATATCCACTTGAGAGGTGTCAAAAAAGACTTAAGACCAAAGTTAAAATCCGATCTCGTGTTGAAGCATGCATAGCTTAGGCTTGTGTACTTGAAGAGATTCCAAGTTTCCCCTCAATATACTTCCCTGACCATGTGAACACAGTTCACAATCCAATTCCTCGTTACAATGTTGATACTCAGTTAGATGACTGCCAACTTAGCTTGTTCTCAAGAAGGGGTGACACAACTAGCCATGGAGTCCCTGGCCGTTTAACAGATGAAGAGTGGATTACTGCAATGTTATATGTCCTAACAAACCTAAATGAAGTGGATGAATACTTGGAGTATGTTAATATCTTTTTTAACATTTATGTCAGCAAAAGATTTGTAACACTTCTGGTGTTACGAGCTCGCTTAGCAATACGGTTAGGGCCTAAGGGAAAATAGCAAAACAAATTCCTCGAGTTTTGAATTTTAAACGCACGTGAAATGATAGACAAAATTTTACGTGACTCACTTTTGTGGCTGAGAGAAATCAAACAAATATAATGAGTTAGTTTACTCAACGTGAAAGGGTGTTAATGAAAATGCTAACAAAAAGGATAAAATATGTTGTGTTTAATCGTTTGGCATGAAAAACAATTTCTATACATAAAAATAAAATATAACTTGAGTATAGTGCTTAAGTGAAGTTGGTGAGCTAGTTAACTAGATGATAGTGCAACCTTGATTTTGGAGTTTAAATATGGTTGATTGTTCGATGCAGACGGGTTTTGGGGTGTTTTGTCACCGATCGATACTTGCAGATGGCGGAATATACGTGTCTATATTTGCTAGTTGGCCATATATACACTCAAAGTATTTGTTTTGATAAGGATGCTTTTAATATAAATATATAAACAATGGATATATACATGTGTGTATATGTAGATTAGTGACAAAAGAATAATAGCATGTTTGTATTAATTACATAATTACCTATACGTTTTGGTACGAAAAAGGAAAATAAAAAAAATCAAAACACACACACACTCCCACCATCAGGCCCCTCCCCTCACGCACGTACACAATGCACGCACGCACGCCTGCACCACACATGTGCCCACGCACTCCTGCTCCCGCTGCTGCATTCCTGTTTCTGCACGCCAGCCATTTCTGTCGGAGGGAGTAGCTAGCGGCGTAGGCAGCCGTGCAGGCAGGCGTCCCCTTTTTCCTATTTGCGATTAATGCGATTCCTTCCAACCGCATGTGGCAAGGCATGCGAGAGAGACGTTGTTGCTCCTTGCACAAGCGCCCACGAGCTGTTGTCGCCAAGTCGCACCCTGCCGTGCTGCTCCCTCTCCCTGGTTTCTTATGCACGCCAAGGTTGTCTTGTTTGTCCTCGTGCTCCATCTCTCTCTACCCAGCGCCGGAGAGCACGCTCGCCAGGGCCGCATCGATGCTCCAGCTCAACTTTCTGCCGCCGCCGTTCCCGCCCCTCCCAACCATCCGCAGAGCCAAAGCCAGCGGCCCCGCCTTCCTGCACCGCGGTCACTCCAAGCTCCTTTGCGCTCTACTACTAGCACCGCAAGCTTCGCCTCGTCCTCGTTCTCGCGCAACCGACGCGTGCCAGGTCCGTGCTACACTGCCGCCCTGGCCGTCACATCGCCGAGCGTCGCGCTCCGCCCCTGTTCGCCGGCTGCCGCGCTGCACGCACGCGGCCAAGTTGCTGCGCCCTGCTCCTGCACGAGCGAGGCCTTGTCGCGGGCGCGCCATGTCCGCGTGGTGCCGCATAGCTTGCCCTCGCCGGCCACCGCGTATTTCCACGCTGCTGCCACGCAGGGCTGCCGTCCGCCCGCCTCAGCACGTGGTCAGCTGGACACGGGCCACCTCTGGTTGGGCGCGCGGCCACCCCCCTGTGGCGCGTGGGTCTGGCACCCCTCGGCGGCCTGCCCTTGCCGCCGGCATGGCCTCAGTCAGTTGAACCGGCCGTCGGCCGTTCCCCTGCTCTGTGTGGGACTGAGAAGAAGGACCCCACGGTGAGAAATGAAACAGTCCAGGGGTCCCAGTGTAAATATCATGACTCATATGAATAGTATAAGTAGTATTGCAGGTTAGTTTAGCTTAAAGCGGGGGTCTTTTATGCAAAATGCGCAGCTCGCGTCTGGGTCGGGCTGGCCTGCTATGCGCGCGACCACGCCGCGTGGGCCGCAGTAGGATCTTTGGGCCGAATGATCGACGCCAGCCCTCTCTTTTTTTCCAGCTAATTAAATTAGTTTTCCTTTTCCTGATAATGCTGTGAACTTGTAAAATCAATATAAAATAGTATAGAAATCCAAAAATTGTGAAACCAATTTTGTTAGACTTCTAGAATCGTGATCTAGTTACTGGTATATTTTGTTCACATAGTTCTATCATATTTTTAGGAGCGCTATCAGATACTTAGTATCTTTAGTACATAAGCTTGTGGGGATTTTTTTTGATAACATGACAATAGTGTTAGCTTTGAAACTTTTACAGTTGCTACATAATATTATGATATGCTCACTGTAATCTTTGTAGCCTCAGGTTAACCGGGTTGCTAGGATAGCTAAGAAGCTCTAGTTTGAACATATATTAAATCGATAAAATAAAATAAAGAAATACCCTGGGTTTGTATAACTAATGCACTTATTGGAAGATAATGTCTTGATCAACGACGTGGGTACGTGGCCTAGTGCGTAGCCAGTAGAGTTAGCTCATTAGCTTGCGAAGCGTATCGTGTTCTCCTAGTTGCAATTATCATTGTCTATTTACGTCTCTGTATTGCATCCACGAATGTTATAATAGGAGCGATGATGGATCGTGGAGTCACCCGGAGGCAGAAAAAAGATGGCGCCCTGATGATCGTGTCATGATGAGATGCTAACTTCCGGTTATATCTTACCTAGGCAAGCCCCGGTGCATAACCCCTATTATTCTACACTTTAAATTATGCTTGTGCATTAAGTTTAAAGGAGTTAAACGAAACCCACTTGCATATATATATATATATATATAAGTCTTACTAGTATGATAGGATCATGTAGTGTGCTATGCTATAGGATTCCGGTAGAAGTCGAGTGATTACCTACCACTCGCGAGAGATATGGATTATAATATTGTTACTATTATCATGTTACTATCACATGGAAAATAAAAATATATGGATAATTGAAGACCAGGCGGAACGGGTTGGATGGACTTGGACCTGGTTGGGCAACAGAGCGGGGCTCTGGTTGCATTTGTTCCGCCTGTGTCAATTAAGTACCGTTCGTTGCATGGACCCTGATCAAGTCACAGATTTATTGTCCCGAGCGTATACTTGCTTATGGGGGCGGAAAGACTTGTTTCTCTCTTATCATGGGTTCCGGCTCTTTCCGGACCGGCTTTTTAGGATGGTTCTATATATTGGGTCGAGGAGGTCTAAGCACCATACTAAGGCCGGGCCTACAGTGTTGGGGGCTTAGAGTCCGAGCTTAGACGGGGACCTGGACCCCTTGACAGAAGTGGAACGGGTTAGTCTTGCTTGTGCCCGGGGTACGAGCAAGGCGTGTGTTTTCTGGGCACCTAGCTAAGCATATTAATTCGCGAATCACCGTTTCTGCGTGACGGTACGGCTTGACTACGCTCTGGCATCATAGTAAGAACTGGCAGTCGAAAGATGAAGAAATGGTTCCTTTTGCTCAACCCTGCTTGATTATAGACTAGGTGCTTACATAGAAGGTTAGATAAGAAATAAAATTCGGCTATTAAAAGTAAGAACTTAAGGACACACTCTTAGTGCTGTTTCTCGCAAACAAGAAACCCACAAGTCAAAAAGCCTTGCATAATCCTTGGAGTCTTTTTCTTTCCTCCTGACGGGTAAGTCTTGCGGAGTACAATTGAGTACTTAAGGTTTGTTCTACCCTGTTGCAGGTGACAGGTGCTGATAAGCTGACACTTGTGTGTGGAAACCTCCTGGTGGGCTCAGCGAGGATTTCATTTACGATGTGGAGTAGAGTTTATTTATTAAAACTCTCACCAAAAGTTTACAAGGAAAATACTATTAATCTGTTATCATTTCATGCATTTAAACGTTCTTCATGTTAATGTTTAACTTGTCATTAAATGGTTTCATTTCTGCTGTACTCTGATAACATTTTATATTCCACTGTTATAATCAAATAATAAATTACTCTGATGTTGTACTAAAAGTGATGTAAGAAATGGTAAGGATGTTGTAAGCTTTACTCTCTCATTTGTGATCTTGATGTAAAAATGTGGATCTTCGAGTTCTCCTTTGCGGTGTGCTCGACGGAATCACTTAGTTTAGTGTTCTCCCTTGGGTACTTAGCGTCTAATGGAAGACAAGTACTCTTAGGAGGACATTAGATTAGAAGGTTCTGCCACAAGATTGTGATCTGATTCATGACCTGTGATATTCCCTTACTCTACATATAGGAAATTTTTTGAAGTGGAATGGACTAGGCATGTCCCACCAAGTAGGAAACAGAAAGAGAAAATGATGAGAAATGGCGTGAGAAGGGGTCGGCCTAATTTTATATCTTGGTTCTACAACCAAGTAATTTTCTAAACATTTTCCTAATTAAATAATTCCTCCCATAGCTTTACGTACAATATTACAAGATTTGTGTGACTCTAATGCTTGAAAAAACGGTTTTTTTGCTTTGTAGAGTGTAAGGGATATGTCCATTAGTGATGACTTGAAGCAAATAGCTAAAGGATGCCACACTCGAGTCATATCGTACAATACCTATGATGTTAATGGATATCGATTCCGAACATACAAACATGACAAGGAAAGGCCTAATGTTTCCACGATAAATAGTGGAGTGCTGACTATAGGGCAGGGAGAAGACGGTGAACTGATCGAGTATTATGGCATTGTCAAAGAAATAATTGAACTCACCTTTGATGGCAGCAGACCTCTCAAACTAATCTTATTTAATTGCCACTGGTTTGACCCAAGTCAAGTTAGATACACTCCAGCATATGGTTTGGTAGAGGTTGCACATGCATCAGTCCTCCCTGGTTCTGAGCCATTTGTTATAGCTCAGCAGGCAACACAAGTTTATTACATGCCATATCCATGCAAATCTGTGCCAGATCTGGAAGAGAGGTGGGTTATGTATAAGGTTCAACTACCTGGTAAGCTACCAATCCCTTTGGACCAAGATTACGACTTTATGCCAAATACCGACGCTATAGATTTTTTTCAAGAAGATCTTGAAGGGACTTTTGAAGTCAACCTTGGGGAAGGATTAGATAGCATCCTGCTGAACCTCGAAAGAGATATGGAGGATGTTATAGATGTTGATGACTTGGAGTTGCTGAACAGTTCAGAATTGCCACAAGTTGAAGAGGCTTCATTGGTTGAAGAAATTGAGGATGATGGTTGGGTTGAAGACTTACCTGATGGGGAGACAACCCTTGATGAGTACTTTTGATGTCTATATGGCTGTGCTATTTGCTAAGTGTATTTTATTTAAGTGGTTTAGATTTTATAATATGTTCTTTCCTTAAAACAATGTGATATATGAGTACTTTTGAAGTGTTATATGGATGCAATTGATGCTCAGTTCAAGTTTTGAGGTGTGTGGCATTTAATCTGTACTAAATCCATGCATGTTCTTCACACTAATGAATTTGATGCTTTTAGGTAGATGAGGCATATCAGCAGATCATCGAATGGTGCTGGGACTAGCTCCATTAGAAGGAGAGTCAATTTGTGTAGAGGGCCACCAGATCAATCGGAAGACTAGCAGAATGCCTTAGTTAATAGTACCGCAGAAGAAATGCCTCATCAGCTAGCTGATGATGAGGAATGGTTTGAGAGGGGGGCCTTCATTACTACCACCATTGCCTTGTGAGAAAGGTAAAGTTGTCTTAACACCACTTGGAGATACGTAAGTTTCACTTTTGTACGTACCTTCTAATAGTGTTATGGTAGTACCTTCTGTCCAAATTCGTAAGTTCACAATGACACGATTATGTCCTGATTCTGTTCCTTTGATATATTATCTGCAGGCAATGGCGTGAGGACTTTAGTGACAGCTCCAGAGTTCCTAATGGCATACTAGGTTTATTGATTAGAAGCTGCTACCCAAGGATTGTCAAGTACAAAGGAAAAGAAGTTCCAGCATGTAACTGGAGACACTACAATGTTGTGCCAGAATCAGCAAGTTCTGGAGAGTAGCCAATCAGTGCCCTCCGGCAGGTGGAGAAAAGTTCTCGGTGCACAATATAAAATTACAGATTATATCTTTTCTCATTTGTCATCTTTCTAATATATACATGTTAAAGTATTCTTTATGCATTTGGTCCAGCAATATTTCAAATGGGCAAATGAAATAGAGGTAGAAGCTAAAAGAGTGGTTCGCATTGTGATAAAAAATCTCATCCCACAAGCTATCTATGAAGCACAAATTTGGTCTATCACTAGTTATCACAGAAAGGTTCTTAAAGTTTCTATATCAAGATCTGAGGCGTGTAGGAAGTATCACACATTGGAGCAGTATATGCGCGTAAGTCTGACCTACAATCTTGACTAATCGGATTTATTCTTATAGATTGAAAATTAACTCTCATGTTATGCTCCATGTAGAGGAAGCCCTAGTGGTTCCAGAAGGTCCCAGAGGCATGGAGGAAGCAAGCAGAGATATGTGCCCTGCTCGCTTGAACTTATCAGTCAGAATTAGCCAGCCATTCAGCAGTGTTTTTCTCTCACAACAAATCAGCATCAGCATTAGCCACTTTTACAGCCAGCCGAACAAGGCCATGGTGTTCCGAAGACTGGAAAAGCCATTCACGTACAGGGAGAGCATGCAAAGATAAGATGGAACGTGGAGCGCATCGTCAAGAAAGTGCTTCTCTAGCATGTTATCGAAGACTTTGGTAAGATGTTGCCATAGATGTTGCCAATAAGGAAGGGCCCGGACACATTATTATTATTATTATTATTATTATTATTATTATTATTATTATTATTATTATTATTATTATTATTATTATTATTATTATTATTATTATTATTATTATTATTATTATTATTATTATTATTACTATTACTATTACTATTACTATTATTATTATTATTATTATTATTATTATTATTATTATTATTATTATTATTATTATTATTATTATTATATGAACCTCTAGAAAAGGCACATTGGATATCACATAGTTGTGTACCCATTTCTTACTCTGTTTTATCTTGATTTATTCATACAGGAGAAGAAGGAGCAAAGACCGGTGTCTGAAATTGAGGCGTATGCTATGGGTAGAATGGATGTGCAGCACGAAACCTATCGTAACCAGCGTACTGCAGATAGCATTGTAAGTTTCTTTAGGCGTGAACTAGCTGTATGATGCTTTTGACTACATGCAAGGCAAGCAACATGGTGATGTTCAATGCACTCTGTCTGGCTTAATTCTCTCTGAATTAACCTGATGCTATTTTTGCTGTAATGCAATATGTTTGTGGCATATAAAACCACTAATACATTTGCACATTGTATGGTTCTGGAGTCTTTTGTCTTGTAGCATTTTTGTTTTTTAATAAAAGAGAAGGTTTGGAGCTATGTTTGGGGCATTTTGTATCTGCTGCTCTGTTATTCTACCTGCCCTGCATGGGTGAGGATTATTTTGATTTGTGAAATTGGTTCTTATTAGAACCCTATGCAAGTGTTGAAATTGCAGCTATATTATTTGAGTCACTGCTTACAAGTAGAAATTGAAAGATAGCTCATTTTCAGAGAAGACAGGAATAGGAAATCAGATATGCTTGTACCAAATAGGAAATACTACTGATATTATCAAAGCTACACCAATGCAATCCAATGTTCCCATCCAGTTGCATCGTGTTAGTTGTTTCACCTGAATTTACTTGTCACATTCATTTTGTACAGGCAACATACTCTAAGGCTATCAAGGAGAAACATGGTGAGGACTATGATTGGCAAAATGCTGCCATTGATGGAGAGGTTGTGTACAAGGTTGCTAAAGGAAAGAGACATGATCGCTACCTTATTGGCAATGGCATGATCAGCACAATAGCACTTATGTCTGAGATGCGGTCATCTACAAATGATTCTCTGAATGGTTCAGGTCCATCAAAACGACTACGACTAGATACTAGAAGTACAAGTATAGAGCAAATTCAGAGTGAGATGCAAGAGACGCGGGAATCATGGGAGCAGGAGCTACAATTGGAGCGTGAGTCCAGAGAGCGTGAGCTGCAGTTAGAGCGTAATGCGT
Organism: Saccharum spontaneum; assembly: GCA_022457205.1. NCBI lineage: Eukaryota > Viridiplantae > Streptophyta > Magnoliopsida > Poales > Poaceae > Saccharum > Saccharum spontaneum. The sequence continues at coordinate 55,403,112 of CM039616.1, read as the reverse complement.
GGAAACAGCAGCTGCAGGAGGAGCGCACAGCGAGGCAGAAGGAACATGAGGCCAGGATGCAGGAACAGAAAGAACACAAAGAAGAACGTGCCTACTTCGACAATGTCATCTCGGTCAGTATCTTGTTCTTTGAATACTTGATGACGAGATTGTGTAACTTGTAGCTAAATCCTAGCACATGACTTGAATTTCATAGCTGTAATTAGGCACTGATTTAACATTTTTTCTGGTAGTTTAGATGCCTCAAACTTGGTTGGACAAAATAATTCTACTAGTTTCATCTAACTAGGAGGTTCATACACTGCTAATGAGTTTTTAATGTCATTACACCTGTTGTAGTGATTATTTTTCTATCTTTATATAGGCCATTCAACAACAGCTACATCTGAATCTACCTCCTCGCCCAGTCCCAGTTCACTTATCAAACTAGGTATGGTAGTACAAACTTGATGTAATATTTATCCCAAAAAAATATATACCATGGCATCTTATCATTTCTTAACATGTTTTTCAGTCCACGTCAAAGCTGAAGAGTAGGTCAAAATCTGAAGAATATTATACCCAGTTGTGAAGATACTGAATTCCTAGTTGTGCATAATACTGAATACAGTTGTGAAGAATACTCCAGATCTGTTTTAGTGTGATTAATGCATTCTTTTCCATGTGGAACAGGAGAAAATAATCTTGTCTTAATAATTGAGATACCTCAGATCTTTTCTGTAGTTGGTTATGACAGTTTTTTTTCATGTTATTAGTATTCTGACGCCACTTACTCTAGGACAAGTTGATGTCGTCCTGATATACTATATACATTTGACTTATGTACTATGCCCATTTGATTAAGGCATCAAAAGTACTGTGCAAATGATATTTGAGTTTCTCAAATCGAAAATACTGTGAAAACATTCTGTGCAAATGATATTCTGGATTTGAGTTTCTCATATCGTCTTTTATGCTTTTGGAAGGCTAGAAAAAATAATATTAAAAAATATCGGTGAATGTGATCTCCGAGTGCTAGTGAACAAAAAAAAATACTAAGTGCTAAAGTGAACAAATACACTCGGTAAATGAGTGCTAAAGTGAACAAAGACACTCGGTAAATGCAGCCGTTAGCATCTCCTTTCCGTTGGCATCTGTCCGTTAGCATCTCTTTTCCGAGTGATTGTATTCCCCACACCGAGTAACAGACAAGGAACAGGGGATTTGCATATCTCCTAGTAAACAAAGCAGAGCACTCGGTGACTCCCACCTTTTCCCGAATAAACGTCGCCGACGGAGAATTTCCTTGTGCCAGCGCTCAGAGAAGCCATCTCCGTGTGGTTTCAGCACTATCTCCGAGTGTTCTGGTCACTTAGGGGCGTGTTTGGTTCACTGCCCACCGGAGCCAGGCTCGTAGCAGGGAACCAGGCTCTCTACGGCCAGGCCGAACGCATGGAAGGCCCCTGCGTTTGGTTGATTGTGTCAGTCGAAACAGGCTGTAGACAAACGTTGTTTGGTTGCCTGGTCTGATGCCGAGCCGATGACTTTTTTGCCGTGCATAGCCTCTCCGCATGCACCTCGTGTACCGAGCGAACCTGGCTGCTGGGAAACGCTTGATTTCCCCGTATCTGTAGAGCCTGGCTGAAGGACGTTTTTTACACCACGCGAGCCAGGCCCAAACGTCCACAGGTAACCAAACATGTGGTTGTTGCATCCCGTGAGCCTGGAGACTTCCAGCGATCTCGGCATATAATAAATATAATTAAATGGATGGATCTGATCGATCCGTATCCCAGGACACGTACGTAGGTACGTACATGGTCCATGTTCGCATCAATCGAAAATGGCATGGTAGCAGCCTGCCTATCAGCTGTGTGCCCCAACATACACGTAAACTTTTGCACAGAGGACGGATCGGAGTGCAAGGAGAAAACTCGCACACAGGTTTCACCATTTATAGACGACCGCCGGCGCCTCCACTTCCTACTTGCTCCAGGCATCAGCTGCTAGTAGGGCCATTATTGTTCACCGCGCGAAGAGATCAGCGCGCGCAGCGAACGGCCGAAAGAGGGACCGATGGGCAGCGTCGGTGGCGGCTCGCCGGAGGAGGAGGAGCACACCGCGGGGAGTGGCGGCGCCCCTCCGCCGCCGGTGGTCTGCGTCACAGGGTCCACGGGCTACGTCGGCTCCTGGCTCGTCCGCACGCTGCTGCGGCGAGGCTACCGCGTCCACGCCACCGCCAGGGACACAGGTATGCATGTACTACGCCACCGTAACGGGGTCCTTCCTTGCTATCTACCTAGCTACCTGATGTTGCTAGCAGTGAGGTGTGCTGACTGCTGAGCCTGAGCTAGCTGAGTATACGTAGCTGACCATGGCCGAGGTGCCGGTGGTGTCATGGTGCGTGGCAGGCAAGGCCTGGCAGGTGCTCGGCGCCGTGGAAGGGAGGGAGAGGGACCGGCTCAGGGTGTTCCGGGCGGACATGGGCGAGGAAGGGAGCTTCGACGCCGCCGTCACGGGATGCGTGGCGCTCTTCCACGTCGCGGCCTCCATGGAGCTCCACGTATCACCCGCCCATCACGACAACCTTGGTGAGTTTTTGTGAACTTGCCGTGATAGATAGATGTACATACATGTAAAGTTGTCGACAGCTAGCTAGCTACCTCACTCTCCCTCCGTTCTGCGTGATCCACACAAATGCCCGAGTCATACACCGACGGGTTACGGCTAATGAAATTATACTCCCTCGACCCGGACATAAAAAAGTTGTGTTTAGACTTTAGAACAAGATTTGATGAATAAATAAATCTTAAAAACTGCAAACATCAATAAATTTTTAAGTTGTGTCGTTTCAAAACATATAAGCTACGTATATTAATTATTTAAAATACTTATGAAGAACTCATAATTTTGAATGAAAGGTACTCCCTCAGCTCTAAATTGCAAGTCATTTTGATATTTTTTTTGGTTTATAGCTTTTGTTACGCACCTAAGTATAATATTTTTTATATTTATGTTTACATATTTAGTAAAAGCTACACATCTAGAAAAACCAAAATAACTTATTCAAATGGTTCCTAGATGTACTAGCTAGTCCACCAATCCATGCCTTTCATGTGCTAGTGGTTTTAATAAAAGACAAAGTGTTAAAAGTGCAATCAATGAATTTTGCCTTATAATTTACAAGTAACTCAAAATGGCTTATCAGTGTTATTTCTCGATTATTCAAATTTTGACACAATACTCCATACTTTATAATATTTATTTATTTATCCATTTTGTGATATGAACTTAAGTTATCAACCAGCATGCATGTGAAGCATAGATGCCAAAAAAAAGTGAACATGTATAAAAAGAGTATACAAGAATCAGTCGCATCTTGTGTGGTTCCTTCGTAATTTTCATCGGGTTGTGCTGGATGGATTCCAAAATTTGACCGTGGGACTCCCTATTTTTACCCCGAATACGCTATGGTAAAAAGGGCAGAGAATTTGGACAATGGAAAACCCTGGGTCAATTGAGCCCCACATTAATAATTCCTATATGTGGATAGACAAAGCATTCCATCCTTTGATCAAGTATGCTAGTGAGTCTTCTACTAGAAGTCATCGGTCACTTGCATGTGGGTCTCAATCATACGTCGAGATCTTGCGGAAAACGAGAAGGAGCCAGGAGATAAGGTCAAGTGATCCTGCCACTCCTCGACCTCGTATGTCTTGATCTCCTGATAGACTTGCCAAATACTTCCATGCTTCATGCCAAAGTAAGCATGGCTCAAGGTACACTGAATTGCACATTCCCACATAGCTATAGCCTATAGGACCCAAGATGAAACAGCTTTAGATATCTTTGCACAATCCCACATCACAAAAATATGTTATGATCTCATCTTGTTAAAACTACAATGGTCGAAAAATGATATAACACACATTGGCTCCAGGTCAAATGCACCAACCAAAAGTTGGAGATCCTTGACCATCCTGGTTTCATGGGAGTTATGAAAAGAACAGAACGCAAGAACTTTCTAGAAGAAAAATGCTTTGGCCATTGAGGTAGTCACAAAGATCAAGGATGAAGTGACATGCTAGATTTAAGTTGAAAACAAGAGTCTCTGGCAGAAGATGACAAAGGGGGCAATTCTCTGAGTTCGTCAAACCATGAGTTGACAAATAATCAGATATCCTTGTTTCATCGCACAATGAACACGAGGCATGTTACTCCACCAATGTGGGACATTCTCATCATGGTCCCAACTCCCAAGTGCTTGGAAAAAGGTTGGTGATGTTAAGCCATGTCACAATGTTCTTCCACAATCGTCTAGTGAAACGACAATCATAGAAAAACGGTCTAATGAAACGACAATCGTAGGAAAGATGGATGTCGGTTGGCGAAAGACGACAAAGGGGGCAATTCCCCGAGTTTGTCCAACCATGAGTCACTAAATGATGAGAGCACAAATTTGTTTTAGTGGAGTCTAGGTATTAGGAATTTCTTGCTAAACGAGTTAAATTGTCCAATTGATTTAGCAAGAAAATCACAAAACTAACAGGTAAACAGGTTACGGGACAATTCGAATGGCAATAAAATAAAACAGGAAATGTACCATGTATAACGTTACTTTTTCTTACAGCACCATTAGCGCTCGGACGTCCGGACAGACACCCACGTCCGGAAGCCTGCGGCGGCAATATGTTTTTGCGGACGTCGCTCGCCTGCGCCTGCGTCTCGTGCACCCACGGGGGGCGGCGTGCCACCGGAATGTCACCCGCGTCGTGCGCCTAGGGGACCCATCGCGTCCCTTCCTGCTTCATCCCATATGAAACACCTGATCTACTTTTAAAACATTCAGATGCAACACTTACAACATATAAAAAAAAAGATAGACAAACACTTGAAACATGCATATAAAACACTTGCAAAAAACTTACGCAACGTCCAGATACCGCACTTGCAACACATGTGTGAACACATATGTAACATCCAAAATAAACATACTTGCAACATACGTCTAAAGAATAGATGAAATATTGGATAGGCGCTTGCAACATGTGTAACATCCTGATCTAGTTTTGCAACATCTGTATGAACAATTGCAACATACCTCTAAAACATCGGAAACGTTTGAAATGTGCTCGTATCCTAGTGCGGCTTCCTCCATCATCTGCATCAGGGTGCCGCAGCATAGCAGGAAGCGAGGCCAGAAGGCTTCCGCGCGCAGGGCCTGGTGCTTCTCCTTGCGCTAGCAACGGCTATCGGCATCGTCGGGTGGGGCAGGAGCAGCGGGACGGGCGTTGGAGCAGCGGCAGGAGCAACGAGGCGGGCGCGCGGAGCAATGCAGAGCAGGTGCAGGAGCAGCGATAGTGGAGCAGGAGCAGGCGGGGCTGGCGACAGGAGCAACGGAAGGGGCGCGGGGCGCGGAGCAGAGCGAGATGGGGCTGGTTGCGGTGCCACCACGCTGGAGAAGGCCGCGGCGAGCGGACCCCGCGATGGAGGCTCCCACGGCGGTCACATGCATGTGGCGCGATGGAGGAGCTCGCGGTGGTCACATGCATCGAGCGGTGGGAGAACGATCGCATGCGCGCGGCGGTGGTGAAAGAAAATGTCGCTGGTCTTTTTTTTCTTTTCGGAGAAACTATGCTAGCGGTGGAGTGGAGTAGGTCCAGGGGCGGATTCAGCACCGGGGCGGGGTGGGCTCAAGCCTCCGCTACCGCTGCTCGGACCATGGAGCCCCTCCTAAACCCCCGCTATAAATTTGCACATATTCAAGCTTAGAAGGAGAGACTAGGGATGAAAGATTATGAGATAAGCCCCTTCTAACTTATTTTCTAGATCCGCCACTGAGTAGGTCTATTGGGCCCGATCACTACACGAGCCCGAGTGCAGGGCGTTCAGCGCTCAGACGGACGTCCTCACTGAAGCATTATTGTTCCTAAAAAAACGAGAGCATTATTGTTTTTCTTAACACTTGTCGGATTGAATTAACCTCCCGTGATGTTGCAGAGGAACACGTGAGGTCAAGCGTGTTGGAGCCGGCGACGAGGGGAACCATCAACGTGCTGTGGTCCTGCGTCCGCGCGGGGACCGTGCGCCGAGTCGTCTTCACGTCCTCCGTCAGCACGTTGACGGCGGCGGACCCGGAGGGGCGGCGGAAGGCCGTCCTCGACGAGTCCTGCCTCAGACCGCTCGACGACGTCTGGCGCACCAAGCCCGTCGGCTGGGTGCGTGCGTGCACTTCTCGCTTCACGCAGCACACAACTGCTCTGTCTGAACTCCATTCCTCTGACCTGTGGCAGATTTACATCCTGTCCAAGCGACTGACTGAGGAGGCGGCGTTCAGGTTCGCGCGGGAGAACGGCGTCCACCTCGTGTCCCTCGTCCTGCCCACCGTCGCCGGGCCGTTCCTCACGCCAAGCGTCCCGACGAGCATCCAGCTCCTGTTGTCACCCATCACAGGTAAACCGACACAGGTCTTTCGATCCACCACAGTCACAGTCACAGGTTGCGCTGTTCTTGACGCTCTGTCTGATCTTTACCTGACGCCACGCCGACGCGGCGCCGTCCGCACTCCGCAGGTGATCCGAAGCTCTACGCGGTGCTGGCCTCGGTGCACGCCAGGTTCGGGTGCGTGCCGCTGGCGCACGTGCAGGACGCGTGCGACGCGCACGTCTTCCTCATGGAGGCGCCGCGCGCCGAGGGGCGGTACCTGTGCGCCGCGGGCGGGTACGCGGCGGCGCACCTCGCGCGGCTCCTCGCCTCGCGCTACCCTCCGTTCAGGCCCGGCGACAGGCACGAGTGGTTTCATTTTCTTCAATCAGGTGCGTTTTCTGATCGGCTGCTGTGTGCGTCGTCTCTGACCGTCGGCAATGGCGACTCTCGTGGCGCAGGCTGAGCAGAGACTTCGACGACGCCTCGTGCTCGCCGCCGGTGGTTTCGTCCAGGAGGCTGCTGGATCTGGGGTTCAGGTTCCGGCATGGCGTCGAGGACGTGGTGAAGGACAGTGTCGCGCAGTGCCTTGCCCATGGATTCCTGGAGCATCCTGAGACCTGAATGGGACAGGGCTCCTAGTTGGTTTCAGCCTTCAGGCTTTTCAGCAGTGATAGGATAGCACTGGAGGAGGCAGGCAGCCAGGCGCCCAGGCAGGGCCGCATGGACGGTTGGGCTTGGGCTCAAGCATGGCATGCTACCTGGGCCTAACGGCTCTTATGTTTTTGTGTGTGTTGGCTCGCTATTGTCAAATTTAAGAACACGAGTATGTTTGTAGTGTGGAAAATTTCGCAGGAAACCGTTCAGAAAAAAATACGGTGCGAACTTCCCACATTTTAAACCGTTAGAAAAATATCTACTCTCTCCGTTTTAAATTATAAGTCGCTTTGACTTTTTTTTGGTTCATCCATTTTCCTATCTAGGTAGATACATTGTTATATCTATAGATGCATAGCAAAATGAATATACCAAAACAGTGAAAGCGACTTATAATTTAGAACGGAGGGAGTACAAAATAAAGAAAATATGTATTTGTTTGTGTCTGAAATTCATGAAGTTGGTGGGAAACCATTCATTTGATGTTAGAATAGAGTTTTATCCGACATTTTCAATGTATGGAAACTCTCGCATTTTAAACTATTGAGGAAACATCTGAGAAAATAAATAAAACATAATTTTTTTTGTTTGTGTGTATCTTAAAGCACATGAATTTCACAGAAAACCATTCATTTAATATTAAGATTCTTTTGTGCTTTTTGATTTGTAGGAACTTCTCGCGCTTTTAAGCCGATAATGAAATTGCTAAAAAAAAGCAAAGAGAACATGTCTTTTTTGTTTGTATGTTATGGTTCTTTTGTCATTTTCGATTTGTAGGAGCTTCCCGTGCTTTTAAACCGATCTTGAAATTGCTAAAAAGAGTAAAGAGAACTTGCCTTTTTTTGTTTGTATGTTAGGGTTCTTTTGTGGGTTTCGATTTGTAGGAACTTCCCGCGCTTTTAAGCCGATATTAAAATTGCTAAAAAGAGCAAAGAGAGCATGTCCATTTTTGTTTGTATGTTAGGGTTCTTTTCTGGTTTTTGATTTGTTGAAGCTTCCCGCGCTTTTATGCCGATATTGAAATTACTAAAAAGAGCAAAGAGAACATGTCCTTTTTGTTTGTATGATAGGGTTCTCTTGTGGTTTTTTATTTGTAGGAACTTCCCACGCTTTTAAGCCAATATTGAAATTTCTACAAAGAACAAAGAGAACATGTCTTTTGTTTGTATGTTAACAGAGTTCTTTTATGCTTTTCGATTTGTAGGAACTTCCCGCGCTTTTAAACCGCTATTGAAATAGCTTATACAAATAACAAAGAGAGAACATGTCTGATGTTCCTTGTTTGTGCAAACCACGGACAAACATGATCTCCATCATCTATGAACTAAACTGTAACTACTTTAAATCGACAATCATATCAAATAAAATATACTATGATGGTTCTAAATCTTTTGCTATGTCTCCATGATATCGCTATACCAAGCCGCAAGATCTAAGCTTTACATATGACCACGAAGCACGGGAGAAGAGCACTCGGGTTGAGCAGGTACAGCTCCTCGATGCTCGAATCGTCGCCGACCTGGCCGGCAACCGAGTCGAACCCCGGCTCCACGGCGACGTCCTGCCTCAGCTTCTCCAGCGGGCGATGGATCCTCCCCGCGATCACCCTGCACACGAACAGCGCGTGCTTCACGCCACATTCCGGCCCGTCCTCGCCAGTGCCGCCGCCGCCGCCGCCGGTCTCCTGCAGGCAATCCAGCGCGTGCTTGCTCGTGGACGTGGTGAACACGCCGACGCCGCCGTTTCTGGAGAAGCCGTGGCGGATGATGCGGCAGACGTTGCACAGGCTCGAAGTGCAGACGCTGTGCGAGCCGCCGGCGCCGAGGGAGCAGGAGACGGTGGTGCCGTGGAACTGGAGCAGCTCGTTGCCGTCGGCGACGCAGCGGGGGTGCTTGTTGTTGTTGGGCAGCTTCGCCGCCCTGCCCTTCACCTCCTCCATGTACTCCTTGAACCGGTCCACCCGCCTCTCCATGCTGTGGACCTTGACGACTCGCTCGATGCGGTCCAGCGCGGCCTCAAGATTCGGCCACCCGACACTGTATATGAGCTCCACCACCTTGCTCGCCGTCTCGCCGTCCGCCACCTCGGTGACTGCACGGAAGAACCGGATCGGAGCCATCAGACATGAAATGCAGCATAACGACTTCGAATTCCTGATCAGAGTAATATGCATGGATCGGAGCACGCGGTGCTGGCGCTTACCGGCGTGGTAGACGAGGTGATGCGATTCCAGAGCGTTGTCGTTGGGGAAGAGGCCGCCGCAGCGGTTGCACCGGACGGCGACCTCGTTGCAGGAGGCCCAGGCGGGAAGGGGCGATCCGGCGTCGCCGTAGACGCCTGCGCCGAGGCGGAGCGGTGACTTCCTCTGGGAGAGACGTGGGCCGCCGGTGGCAGACCGCATCAGGAGCGGGCTGTGCGCGAACGGCGGCACCGCGCCGATGTCCCAGGCGGCGAGCCCCGGAGCGGCGCCGGCGCTGTCCCGGAGGTCGCGCCCGGACCCGGTGGCGAGCAGCACGTCGTGCGTCACCGCGTTGAGGACGCCGCAGCTCTCCACCGACATAGGGCTGTCGCACTTGCCGCGCACGGCCGCCGGTGGCGCCTGGAACCTGGCGCTGTGGATCACGTCCCGCAGGTTGGAGATGGAGCGCGAGCACCCCGACCTCGGCAGCGACGACGACGGCTGCAGCACGAACGACTTCTTGTGGTTGAATTCCCTGGCGCTGCCGCCGCGGGAGTCGTCGTCCCGCTTGATCACGTCGCAGGAGCCCTGGGACTTGCAGCTCAGGGATCTCTTGAGCGCCGTCCACCACAGAATGGCCATCTTCTTCGATCGAATTTCCTCCGCCTACAAGATCCGGGAACACCTTCACCTCGGTGGATGGCCGGATTGCTGCCGCTGCCGCTGCTGAGAGGCATCGCTATTTATCGGCCAAAACAGATAGGATGCATTCAATGCGAGATTGCAAATCGAATCTGAGCACAATAATGGTCTCAATCTCAAATGAATTTGCCAAAGATTCACCAGCAAGATCATGAGATGAGATCGAAGTACCTGAGGAGGCCCAACCATGGAAGGTCGTTGCAGTCGCTGCACCACCACCGGCACATACAGCCAGCGGCAATGGTAACTGTCTAACTGACAAACAAGTGAGGGAGGAGCGTCGCCGCCACTGGAATTTTCCTTCGGTGACGATCATGGAGCGAGCGTGCGCCGCTGCCACAGGGCCGCAGGCCGCAGCCTGCGTGCTCTCCCCAGGGACCAGAAAGCACAGAAGCGGCCGCCCCTGCTCTGTGCTGCATAGAATGCACAGAGGTTAGTCGTCTTTGAACATATTTTTTTTAAAAATATATATAACCACACTGGTCAGTCCAGTAACGGTTGCTGTATCTCTATCTAAAAGTAAAAATAAAAACAGAGAGTGGACTGCGGCCTAGAATTCAGAAATGTGAGTTTTACTGTATCAGCAAGAAGATATCCTGCGCTGTCGCTTTGTCAGTTGACGACCTAAGCGTATCCTGAGGATACCGTTGAGGACAGGGATGAGTGACGTGATGTTTCCGCTGTGCTCCCCAGTCTCAACCAAACCTATTGTGGGTTTTTTTTTCTTTTTTGAATTAAAAACTATTGTGGCTCATGCTTCCTTGCTGGTGTGCTAGCAAGGTTATGTGACTATTTTTTTCTCGAAATGCAAAAGGTTTACGTATCATTGTATTAAGTAGAAGAGTTTAAACAAATATACAACGCGCTTCTATCGAGCGCCGAAAGAGGTCGACCTAAAACAGACGAAGTTGGGCCATCCTAGCAAAAGACATCTTGTTTCGATAAAGACAACGTGTAGTTTTTTATTATTATTTAGATAATATATGTAATTTTGTTATTGTTTGACTTTAAAGAAAATCTAAATTATCTTTTGTGAGTTGTCCTTTTTAATTATACAAGCTGGTTGTCTAACATCGTTGCCTGAAAATTTAGATACCTGAAATATGGCAACTCTTATTGTTCTAGCTAATGCACTTCTTAAGGCAAATTCAAGGTGAAAAGGTGCAGTGATAACCAATAGCGTGTTAAGTTTGCAATGAACACAAACCATACCAAAATTGGTAACCCTAACAAAAGTCGGTCCCTATCGTCTGTTCAGTAATGTCACAATGGAAGTTGGTTCATATGCTGTTCATTTTCAGCATACAACATAACAGAAGGCGGTTTCTATTTTGTGTCTACTTCTAATATATTTTGTGACAAAAGTTCGCTTTGGTTGTCGGTTTCAATATATTTCATAACAATAGTAACATCATAACGGAAGTTGGTTCATTTGTTGTTCATTTTCAACATACGTCGTAATGGATTGTTTCTATTTTTCTCTACTTCTGATATGTATTTCACGACAAAAGTTCGCTTTGGTTGTCGGTTTCAATATATGTCATGACAAAAGCACTTTTCTATGTTGTTTCTTTTCAACATTTGTAACGGAAGTCGGTTCCTATTATTATTTTATGATAGTTTTCATAATGAAAACCGGTTCCTATTTTACATATTTATAATACCTATCATAACGGGATTTAATGAAAGTTATAATAGTTGCCTATTTTCGATGTATAACGGAAGTCGGTTCCTATTTTGTCAAATAGTAGCTTTGAATATCCACTTTCTTTATTTTTCTCTTGTGTTCTCTCTTCTCTGGTAAGCCTTCGGTTGCTTTTTGTAGACTTGTGTTTGCTACCCTCTTAATGAAAACATGTTTACGCTGGCTGCGAAAAAAGAATATATTCCCTCTGTCCCGATATGTTGGTCATTGTAGCATTGAACAAGGTGCATTAAACGTTGTCTGAACCTGGGCGCCCACATGGTCCAGATGCATGGACTTCCCTGTGAACTTGGACTCTTAAAAGCTGTGCCAAAACGACAAACATTGTGGGACAGAGGGAGTATGACACAAGCGATGTTAGACGAATTTAATGGTGCAAGCAAAGAACTAGAGTATTATTAGACTCCTCATATCTCCTCTAGGGTTTTGTAGCTTCCTTACCTTGTGCCACTCTGTTTCTATACAAGTTGATGTCGACGGACTAGTATGCATTGCTTAATGATCTGCTCGCACCCAGGAACACCTTTATTACTGATAATCAACATAAAAGAAGTCACATTAACTTTTGCATCCAACATGATTGTTTTTTTTACAAAAGCCCTTTGAATGATATAATAGGAATGCCAGCATAGCTTGTACATTGAAGTCCTTGATGAACAATCTACTATCATCGAGGTCATGAGGCAATAAGGTATATCTCTGAAATCTGAATCTTTCATGCCAAGCACTCAAGATGTTGCAATAGCAATTGCAAACAAATAAGAAATATAACTGATTACTTTCTAGATGACAAAGAAAGTCTAGTTAAATTACGTGCCCAAACTTGCCCATGGGCAAAGGTTCGGCCTATTTTTTTAGAATTACACAGTACAAAGCAGACGCCCACAACACGCACACACACTCACCTTTGAACACACGTACGCAAACCGTACCCCTATGAGCACCTCCGAAGGACTGAGCCGACACATCTTAGGCTAGGGCAACCACTCATTTTTGTATTAAAAAACAATCAGGATAATAGTTTTAGGACCAACTGATTTCTTTTGGGCTTCGTTATCTTTAACCAAGCTAGGTCTATTGAAGCCAGGGGCTTGAGGTGGGCCAAATTTGTTTAAGGATTTGTTTGGTTGCACTGTAATCTATACTCCCTCCGTTCCAAATTATAAGTTGCTTTGACTTTTTTGGTACATTCATTTTGCTATGCATCTAGATATAATAATATGTCTAGATATATAGCAAAATGGATGAACCAAAAAAAGTCAAAGTGACTTATAATTTGGAATGGAGGGAGTATGTATTAGGGTGGACTAGAGTAAAACCAGTGCTTGGTTGCACTTTAATCTACTCCAATCCACATGTATTGGATTGAATTAGGATGAAAAGATAATTAGTTTTCACCTAATCTACCATAATACATATAGTTTAAGGTTGATCAGAATGTTGCCGATCGAAAAAGATGAGTTCCTTTTCCATTTCAACAAAGAAAGAATCATCTTAAAAAAATCTTTTGAGTCCTAACCCCTTTGTAGGTAATTAGTAAGTGAACCTGCCCAAAGCGAGCCCCCTTAGAGTCAAGACCTAAGGGATCGTTTAGGACCGCTTCATAAATACTGTTCCACAAATTCCACCGTGGTGTAACTCCATAAAAAAATTAGAAAAAATCCCTTTAGGTACTCACAGCTCCACATTTTTTCTAGAGCAGAGTTTGTGTGGCTACACCTGTTTGACTGAAAAATATTGAGCGCTGCCAAACAGACACTAGCTCTATTACAGGACCCGAGAGTGAAATTTCACTCGATTTCAATCATCCATCGTTGGACATACAAACGGAGCGAGGCCTCGTTTAGATGCACTCAAAAAGTTGAAATTTTTTCACTCTCTCTCCATCACATCAATCTTTGGACCCATGCATGAAGGAGTAAATGTAGGTAAAAAAATAACTAATTACACAGTTTAGTTGGAAATCACGAGATGAATCTTTTGAGCCTAGTTGTCCACGATTGGACAATATTTGTCAAATAAGACGAAAATGGTACTATTTATCGGACTGAAATTTTTTCAGCATCTAAACGAGGCCCAAGGACTCATGTCATGTGCCCGTGATCCGTGAACACTAACCCTATATAATGGGCCGGGATTTTACACCAAAATGTGCCGGGTTGTAGGCCCTTTTCTAGCAGGGAAGCACGTAGTAGAAACCAAACCAGAGCCCACGAAACAGGACTTGTGAATTGTGATAACGGTCTAGGCCCAAAAAAAGCCCGGTTCAGACTGGATAAAAGGAGTCGAGACGCAGACACCTGTTGGGTTTCGGCGGTCCCCACGACACGTCATCGCCGTGGCCCAGCGCTCGTTTCTAGAAACAGCCGCGAGCTTCCACCGTCTTCCTCCCGTGCTTTTTCTCGAGCGATTCGTTTGGTCCGACCACCACAGCGAGAGAGTGAGAGAGAGAGAGCGGCAGAGGCGCAGAGCGCAACCGAGCGAGAGAGTGGACGGCGACGGCGACGATGAGGGGGTGGCGAGAGGAGGTGGAGGTGGTCGCTCTGTCGCTGCGGGGCTACGGCAACGAGGAGGATGACCGGCCTGAGAAGCCGCGGCGGTACGGGGTGACGGAGATGCGGAGCCCCTTCTACTCCTTCCGCCCCGCAAACCAGGCGCTCCAGGTTCGCCGCCTGTTTTGGGGGCGCTGCGTGTGCTCTGCTCTGATTCGTTTGGTGTTGTGTTGTGCCGAGCTCGATGCCTGGATTGGGGGTATTCTAGTTGGGAGTACGATTCAGTTTCCGTGGAATGCGAATACGGCGTGTTTGTTTTAGTGAAAGCCGCGTTTGATGGTTAATAGTCTCTATAATAGATTCATACTAGTGCTTGGATTGAAACCATATGAGTAGTTTCAGAATGTGATCGTCGTGGGCGTTGCCAAATTTTCGAACCGAAATAGCCGATTCATTTTTATATTTATCCAGCATCTAGGCTGTTATGTGATCGAGGCACAATGAAGTGTAGATTACTCCCTTGGATTTTGATTTTAGCAAGGAATAACTAGTCCCCAGCTGTTTTTTAAGACCCCCCGGGGGGATTGGACATAGACAGTTATGAAAATGAGTAAAGTACAGTTCACAATAGGAACGAATATCAATAGCTATTTACTGGTTTTTGCAGGCACTGGGTGGTTATACTTAAATGACTGCTGTATATTTTCCTCTTTTTTCACTATCCTGACCATTACTGACACTCAAGCCAAACATTTTCTTTTTATTATTTCAGGAAATATTGGATTCTGTTAGTCCATTTGTTGATGGTTTGAAGTTTTCTGGAGGATGCCATAGTTTGATGGGAAAGGAGTTGGTTAGAGAGATCACTGATCTAGCACACAAGCATGACATTTATGTGAGCACAGGTGATTGGGCAGAGCATTTGCTGCGTCAAGGACCCTCTTCTTTCAAGCAATATGTAGAGGTATGCGCGTCTGTTATGGTTATGTAATTTTGTCAGTTTGAAAACAATGTGTGAAATCACTTCCGAGTAGCACATGACATGAGTATTCCACTTCAGGAATGCAAGGCCTTAGGGTTTGACACAATTGAGCTGAATGCTGGATCTCTCAACTTCCCTGAAGAAGCTCTGTTGAGACTAGTCCGCCTCATCAAGAGTAGTGGTTTGAGGGCAAAGCCAATGTTTTCAGTGAAGTTTGACAGTTCTGATATTCCAGCATCTCGTGATATAGGGCCTTTGGGGCGTACATAGCTCCAGTCAAGGAGAAGACCTCAGGTAAACCGAACAGGGGTGTCTTTTCAACATCTATTATACACATTGTGATTGGTATGACCCTAGTTATTACCTCCTATCATACTGAGTACTGAATAATGTTTGCACAAAGCAACAGCTCTTATACTGTTAATGGACAATGGTCAGTTAGACGGTTCCTTTAACTAACTGCTTGTGTTGCGTTTTTTTCATTCAACATTCATAATTTAGCTGTTTTTGCCACTATTGTCTTCTGTTATCACAGTTCACAGCCGTGCAGATTATGCTACGCCTGTATCTTTTTTCTAAGCTATAGTATGGCGAATCAAATTCCTTTTTTTTTATTCAGAACACGTGTGTTTGGTGTCCACTCTTGCAGAAAGAGTTGAAGATGTTGACCTGCTGATTAGGAGGGCAGAGAGATGCTTGGAAGCAGGTGCAGATATGATCATGATCGACGCTGATGATGTTTGCCAGCGTGCTGAATCTCTGAGGACAGACATCGTCGCCAAGATTGTAGGCCGGCTCGGGCTTGATAAAACCATGTTTGAAGCTTCCAACCCCAACACCTCAGAATGGTTTGTCAGACAATATGGCCCAAGGGTACTGACTCCTCTCCTCTCTGAAAAAACTCAAGCTGAGGAAGGCTGCTACCATTGTTTCTCACTGTTCATTTGATCCCAAAGTTTTGACATGTATCGGTCTGCAAATGTAGGTAAATCTCTTTGTTGACCACTCGGACGTGATGAATCTGGAGCGCCTCCGGGGCTTCAACATGGGCAGAAGCAACTTGGCCTCCCGTTTCGCCTCGCCGTTCTTCCTGATGTAATGGGCTAACGACCATTCCCGTATCCTGAGCTGTGACAGTTACGTTTCTACATGGACTTGTGAGCCTCGTACAGCTTGTTATGGCCTGGATGTAACCACCAGTGAGCAGCGGCATAGCATCTGTTATGTTATCAGCAACGCTAGTAAGTGGTGTATGGGTGTTTGTGTTTCATTGCATCGATGAGCCAGATCCTTGGACTCATGTTTGTGCGGTTGTATTTGTGTGAATATCGGTATTTTCTGTTTTCAGAGCATGAGAGCACGTCTCCGCATGAACTTTCTGGTTTCAAAAGCAGGACAACGGTACAATGGTGAAAATAGTTTTCCGTCTCGGACTTACATCTTGCAGATCATTGAATCAAACCAACATGAATCAGGAGCTAGCAATTTGTTCTTGGTGTCTTCAGCAACAATGGCCTCAAACCAAACGAAGTCGATACTTGAAATCGCATCAAAACTTGAATGGTAGGATTATGTCGAATGATAACTACTAGAATCGTAAAATCTTAAAATCATATGACTGTTAGAGTTGTAAAATCTAATATTCTACTTAACAAAGTTGAAGAATCAACTAGTTAACTCATCAATTAGTTAACAGAGTTGTAGAATCAATCTGATAACCTAACTGGTGATATAAGTCATATGACACAGACTAGAGCTGGCAAGAACCATATTTCTATGCACTTTCTTTCCACTATGGTAATACAAATTTTCCATGGTAAAAGAAAAATATAAAAATCAACAATTCAGTAAATAAGTTTAGCAGTAATACAGTCATTTTCAGCCACAGAACTTGACCAAACTATCGGAGTATATCTGCCGTAAAACGATATATATGAAAATTACAGTAATTCAATATGCTCATTTTCTTGAGCACCAGTAATTTCAGACAAGGGGAAGCATAGTCACTCTAAGATTTGATTTGAATTTTGAAGACCGTGTGCCCACAACTTGAGTCTTCCGTCTTCGATGCATTTGCAGAACCAGCCCAGGTTTCTCACCCCTGGAGGCACATCCTAGTGCTGCAGAAACATAGACATTTAAAAAAAAAGAGAGAATCAACTAATTGAGAAATTAATGTTTGCATGAACATTTGTTACTCAGCAGTTAACTAAACAACCCAAGGTAACTCACTACACGCAAATACTTAAAAGCAAAACTACAAACATACTACAGATTCAGACCTCCATATAAACTAGAAACATCTCTGTTTAGCACAGATATCTTCATTCCTGTTTCTATGCTGCTATTAAGTGGCATTGTCAGGCACATGAGATCATCAGCTATGCATAAGCATGAAGAGATTAATTCTCTGGAGTGTAGAAGCTAGTGTAGGTTATTAATTCTTGGTTCCATGGCATCCTGCTCATCAATACCTTCCTAACTGATCAGCCTAGATTTAGATAAGTTGTCAGGAACCCCATCTTTACAATTCAACAATGGTTCATACTTCATAAAGAATAGGTAGGAGCACATATACACATATATCTCATGTTCCTAAGTGTATGGAACATAATACATGTTCATAAGCAAGCAAAGTTGTACTGCTGTACCTGGTCCCTGGAGGTTGGAGTGCAGAAGCTTATGCAAGGAACAACATCCTTGTCGCCGCAGCAGTAGTTGGCTACCTTCCTGACCTGGCTAGAATTTATCTCTATGCTGTATAGCCCATCAGACATCCTGATGAACAGGACTCGGCTGGCACCACCATCCGCGAAACCATTCACCTGAATTGAGTTCTTGATGAGTGCACCTGAAGGAAGCACCTTCCGAAGATCAATGAGTCTAGTTAGAACAAAGCCTGCTTCGTGTCAGACGACGGACTCTGTGTGGTAGGCGAACCATGGATACTTCCCGTGTGGCAATGTCGTATTCGGTATTCCACTATCTCGTCGTTAAGATGAACCAAGAAGTAGAACACACTCCCCACGAGGACGCCGGGCGCAGGCTTCAAGATGCTGAGGAAATTGGGGGTGGGGCGCTCACAAACGGTTACGTTGCTCCACGCAGCAACCTCAGATGAGTAGACGGACAAGTACATGTTGTGGGGCTTGATGTCAATGACGACAACCAGGAAAGGTCCCTGGCGGCAGTCGAGGTGGTCGCAGTCGCCACCGGCGGCGGCGGCGCAGGTCACGGCGGCGTTCCACCTGCGATAGTACCCGTGCAGGTACAACGGCGGCTCGGGCAGGTCTCGCTGCTCGTCCGTGACGGGGTCCCAGACGGAGAGATCAGCCCGCCCATAACTCGAAGGAGCGCTCCGCCAGAGCAGGACGCGGCCGTGGCGGGCATCGATGGCGCACCAGCCGTATTGGCCGCGGCCGGCGGCAGCGCGCGCCGGGAGGAAGGAGGCTGTGGGGACGAAGTATGCCGTCGGCATTCGCAGGAGGATTTGTAGTCTGTCCCAGCCGTAACGGTCGTAGGTGTCTGTGGCTGTGATCACGTCCTTGCTGTAGAGCACGCCGAGCAAGGGGGGCGCGCTGCGGTGGAACTCGAGGAACCTGCGGCGGAACGCGGCGCCGCAGACGAGGCGGCACCAGAGCTTGCGGACGAGGCTCGCGGGGTCCTCCGGCGGGAGGCGGAGGAGGACCTCCTCCATCAGCTCCGGCGGCGGCGGCGACATGCCTCCTTGGTCGGTGGTCGGTGACAGCAGAATGCAGAATAGATCGAGGGTGTGTTCACTTTCATATGCTAACCCAAAATATTTCCTCTTCCACTCATCACATCGAATCTTTAAACGCATACATAGAGCATTAAATATAGGTAAAAAAGATAACTAATTACATAGTTTGTCTGTAAATATAGAGACGAATCTTTTGAGTCTGGTTAATCTATGGTTAGACAAATTTTACCAAATAACAACGAAAAATACTACAATAACTTTTCAACCACTTTCGCCAACTGAACGCACCCGAACGGACTATGGTTTTCTCATCAACAGGTGGGTTTTGCGGCTTGCCTGGTCCGTTTAAACCAGGCCCGGTTTAGTTCCTAAATTAGGGGCCAAATTCTACTATGCAAAAAGAAGATTCCCCATCATATCAAAATGTTGACATATGCATAGAGTACTAAATGTTGATGAAATCAAAAACTAATTACACAGTTTTGCTGTACTTTGCGAGACGAACATTTTAAGCCTAATTAATCAATATTTAAACAATTATTACCAAATAAAAACAAAAATGCTACAGTGCGGAACAGTGATTTGGTCCTCACCAAATTAGGCAACTAAACGAGGCCCCAGTTAGTTCGATGGTCTTTGCCAGGTGGGTCCAGATCGAGGTTCAGATCCCACGGGCCAGCGACGACTGCAGCTCAGCCCAAGTGCCGAACGCTTAGGAAGTTACGATACACGGTATGCAGCAGCGAAAGCAGGCTGCGAAAAAACTTCTCTGAATGCAGAACAGCGGTAGCATATATCCATCATCACATGATTTCACTTATTTGTTTATTTCTTATGTCCATTAATTTCCAAAATTCTGAGAGTGCTCAAATTCAGCATCGGTACACGGTAGATGGCTCCCATACCCCACCTGTATATCCATATTTTTGTTTTTTTTTCAATAACTTGAATCATGCCCGTCCGTTGAAAAATAATAGCACATAATAATTCGAGTTTTAATACATGTTATATTATTGCTAAAAGAATGATGCTTTAAGTGTGATGTTTTTAACATTCTGTTTATAGCCAATCATCAATATTACATGAGTTTTCACCAAGCACGAACAATTAGAATACGATCTATGTTTTGATGTGAACGAAGGTAAACATCGGGTATTGATTAGTACGGTAAAATTATAGTACAGATGATCATTGGCGTTGCCAAGTAGTACCACCGTTCTGCATAAATTGGTTGACGAAGCTGACAACTTGTTTCAAAAATATATTAGAGGTTATCTGCTAATATGTGAAGATCATGACACTCACCATGAGTTGGATTGAATTCAAAAAAAAAACTATACATATAACATATGGGCTAATGTATCCCAACACCCTATGCTAATATTAATTCAAAATAGTTACTCAGTACCAATGTGGTGCTTGTTCTATAATCACATAAAAACATAATCCGTGCATACTATTTTGTAAGAATATTTTTATGGTATGTTTTGTGGACCTGAGTTCGGATGAAGAAAAAAGATCATAGCAGGAAGCAGAGTTGATTGGGTATGATCAAAGTCTAGTTAAAAGAAGGCAGTAACTTAATTATACACAAGATTTGAAGTTCAGTTAGAACTGCACTTCATATTTTATTTCTCGAGCGGCTCTGGCTTCGGCTCAACAATGTGCTTTCAAAATTTTGAAAGCAATTATCTTCTAAACCATGTATCCGATTCTAAGTCTGTTTTGACCATGATGTTATTTACAATTAATGAAATAAAATAAGATCAAACATGATTATATTTTGATTTTTTACTAAAAAGTTAATATTTTTATTTAGAAATACAACTATGGAAAATTTCTCTTTTGCTTGAAACATTTTTCTTTATTCTCATGACACATTTTTGCCTAACTCTTCCACATAAATGTGGTGCAAAATAGCCTTTTTAATATCGACCATAAGAAGAGCCAACACATGAGAAGCCATTTTACCAAATGTTTTTCAAAAGGGCTTCTGCTCCTCTAGAGAAGCCACTATTTCAGAAGAGCCAAGGTCGGGAGGTTTTGAGAGGAGCCAGAACCCTGTCAAAAAGCCCTAACTTTGCATACCGAGAGGGCACCCTCAACAGTATGAGCTATCTTAACAATAGGAAAAAGTCTAATTGACCCCCAACTATAGGGGGTGGTCTAGTTTACCCCCCGAACTATGAAATGGTCTAATTTACTCCCTGAACTTTGTAAAACCGGCCAAATCACCCCCTCGGACGGTTTTGGGCGGTGGTTTTGCTACAGTGTCAGCGGTTTTGCTACAGTAACAGCGGTTTTGTCTTTTTCTTTTTTATTTATTTCGTCTGAATCTTTGAAAAATCATAGTAAATCACAGAAAAATCATAAAATGAAAAATCTAATTTTGTTGAACTCCACATGAGTAGATCTACACAGTGAATATATAATATAGTATGCTTTAGTACAAAATTTTTATTTTTATTGTATGAATTATTTAAATTAATTACAGAAAAAAATAGATCAAAATTTACAACAAAAATTTTGTACTAAAGCATACTATATTTTATATTCACTGTGTAGATCTACTCATGTGGAGTCCAACAAAATTAGATTTTCCATTTTATGATTTTTCTGTGATTTACTATAATTTTTCAAAGATTCAGACGAAATAAATAAAAAAGAAAAAGACAAAACCGTTGTTACTGTAGCAAAACCATTGAAACTGTAGTAAAACCACCATCCAAAACCGCCCGAAGGGGTGATTTGGCCGGTTTTGCAAAGTTCAAGGGGTAAATTAGACCATTTTATAGTTCGGGGGTAAACTAGACCCCCCCTTATAGTTAGAGGGGTCAATTAGACATTTTCCTTAACAATATTCACTGTTAAAAACAATATAATTCATAATCTCTTGGACACGTGAATATAGTTATTTTGAATAGACAAATTTTTGAAAGAGTCATCCCTTATGAATGGTGGCATGTTCCTTTGATGACATACGCCCTGTTCATCCGGCTTATAATCTGTCTTTTTCAGCTTATTTTTTCAGCCGAAACAGTATTTTTCTCTGAGAACAAATCAGCCAATAGTTTTTTTCAGCCGGCTTATCAGCACAGCCGAACAGGGCCATAACTGCTCCTGCTTCTGAAAGTTATTGTTAACTAAATATCCAAAGAATTCCTTTGACAACATAACTAACTGTTCTTGATCCTAATATAGAAAATGATCCATATGGCTCTATTCGGCTAATGGTTTCTACGGCTGGTTGATATTGTTTTGTTGTGAGAAAAAAACACTATACCATAACTGGTAAGTCTAACCAACTGTTCCTCATCCTAATATCCAGCAGATGAGATCTACGGGAAAAGGTATAAAAAAATGAGATAATCTATGAGAAAAAGCATCAGGTGCACAGATCAACAAATGAGATCTATGACAAAATGATCGTTTGCGGCAATGAATACAGTGATCACATACTTTAAACGGGTGATGTAGATGCGTGTATTTGTCTAATGTCTCCCGTTCTCTCTAATGTCATCTTAGGAGTGACAACGTATTGAAATTGATTGTAATTGGAAAGAGAGTGAAAGAATAAATGATATATCGATGGATAACAAGTGATGCCGAGTTCATGACTAGTATTTGGGAAGGACATGTTCCTTCCCAAGGTATGACGTCATCTAATCCTAAGTAGCATCTGACTAAAGAAACTAATGTATGATCATCTAATTATATTTCCATCAAACTGCTTTCACGAAGTGAAAAAAGCTCTGGACTCTGGAGAACATCAGCAACAATTAGATTTGACCTCAAATAACATTCAGCGATCCAACATCTGGTCCTTAGGAATCATTCATACTCAAGAACTCTGTATAACACGAAAAAATGGAGAAAAATGTCAGGAGACAAGAAAGCAAACATGCCCTGAAAAAACACTAATTCAAGAACTCCACAGAGCGCAAACAAAACAGCACAAAAAAATGGGCAAAAAGAGCAGGACCATGTAGGGGAATGCAGAGAAGACAGTATTGGGCAAGGGCACTTAGGGATCTTCACAATAGAGAGCTGACTCGTTTTACAGAGCCGACTGAGGAGATTGAGGGAGCACAGAGCGACATGCTGCAGGCTGATGATATTTCGCAGCCTTCTGAGCCACAGCCGGATAGGTACCGACTGCAGGATACTTGAACTATTTATGCAGGATCCATATTTCCAGAACCATGCAGAATTCCTACACCTTCACACAGTTGGTGAGTTTTCAGTTCAGAACCGGGATTTCAAACTATGGGGGTGGGGTGCGCTTTCAGAACCAGGATTCCACACTATGGGGCAGCAGTCACATGGACACTAACTTCCAGAAGTTTGGACAGCATATACATAACTACATAACTATCAGATCATCATGGCCTTATGAAGATGTTGCCCAAACTGCTGAAAGCTAGTACTACCCATAGTCTGAAATCCCTTCATCTACTACTAGCTCTCACCAAACTGTGTGAAGGTGTTGTTCCAAGAAATTCTGAATATTTTTCGAATTTACCAAACCACCAGGCGGCTCAAAAATTAAAATTGCATGGAAGGATCTAACAGCACTAGCTCCCAAGCTTAGCAGGGCAAAAGCACTTTGGAGCCTTATCATTATCATGACGGCCATATATGACCAAACCACCAAATAAAATGTGTAAATTGAACAGTAACTGTAATCACAGATACCGGCTCTGTGGACAGATTGAGATGCAGTACCCAGGTTCCTATAAACATGTGAAACATGGAGACCACTCTGTATAGGCCTAATCATAGCATCACCTGATGCCCATGGCTACTGGAGACGTGGCATCAGGCCCATAAAAACATCAGGACAGTACACATCAACAAGATGTTTTATGTAGAATCCCTCAATGAACCTATTTAAATCACCCCCATAGGTGAATCAAACAGCTGCACATGTAAGCCCCATCCCAGAAAAAACCACAAAGGCTATGGGTAGAAATGGACATCTAAAGTTGAGGCCGCTGCAATTTAGAGTCAAACGGCACTTCCTATCTATGAGTGTTGAGATCTTCTCTGGGTCTAGATAGCAGAACTTTAACAACTAAAATAACAGCAAAGCAAACTTAAGAAAAAACTTGTCACATCAAACTAGAGAAATTATTGGTATTATAACAAAGGCAAGAATAAAGCAGTCATTCTACAATACCTTGTGGCCAACCAACAATGGAAAAACCAAAAGCCGTACACATATCTGCAGAAGAAATTTTGCAAAGGATTCAAGCAAAGTGAGGAATGTTGGACATCGGGATGCACACACTGTTTGAGAGGACAGTGAATGCATGATAACTTATTCCAATCTCGTTATTGGCAACGTACAGCACTGAATGCGCTACAGAAAAGAAGCACATCAGAGACTCTAATTTGTTGCCTCTCAAGACACAATATCAGTGATAATTGTTGAAGAGAAACCTCAAAACAAGCAAGATTAACATGATACATATATACATACAATACGAACAGCTCAGAAAATAAAGCAGAGGACAAGAAGATAATTCAGATGGCTCAGTTCAGCGGGATATTCGGCATACAGGTTAATCTCATTTAAAGAGATTGACATGTGATTTGGTCTGTTGAGCTTGAATATTACCAAGTCGTCACTGCCATCACTCTTAGATTCATTTATAAAGATATGAAATCAATCAACATTTAAAATTAGTTACTCACAACTCACAAGTGAACAAATGGTCTCACACCACACTAGTTCATGAGAGATATCAACAGATAATAGGCAAAAGTTTGCTTGTTTCGCAACAATCATCTCATCAAAGGCCAAGATCGAACAAAAAAGAAATCAAGCAATCAACTTTTGTTCAGATTTAAAATAAAATGCAGCTGAAAAGAGAAACTTCAAACTACTATAAATACATAGTTGTGTCAGATAAGTTTTCTCAGCACCCTTTGGAAGGAATAAGACAGGGATAACTGTATTTTACTTTGTTATCGTCATCCACACCCCTAACTAGACCACTTGAACAATAAAAAAAAGTTTCAGGGACAGATCAGGCGCTTTCACTTTCAAAGTTTCAAATTATTTATATCCCAAAAACACATGGAAAATTTATCAGCCTTGCATGTGATGGATTATATGTGGCCTTTCCAGGATTGGATTGACACAAAGAACGCCACCAATCAGGATATAACCACACAACTATCTAGAATAGCATGTCGCGTCCGAGCCATTATACAAAGAGGAACAGAGTCATCCTCCAGAATTGGTAATGGACGCATCTAATGGAAAAAAGGAAAAAAAAATCTACATCTAAAATGACAAAGATATTGCTCACTTGTTAGATGAGTTCAGACAGCCAAGGGTTTGGTCTTCAACTACCACAAGTAGTATCAGAAACTCTAGTCCAAAACACAATTGCTCATCACCACTCAAAATCTAATTTCTCAGAGCAGAAAGTAAAGAACAATGTATGTAAACTAATAATAAAAAGGTTGAGAACTGGTACTTGGGAGCTCAGACAGCCAAAGGTTTGATCGTCAAATACTACCATGATAATATCTGAAACTCTACTCCACAAAAGTTGCTCTTCACCACTCTCATTTCAAACGAACCATTGTAACCACACAGAAAAGAAGACACGAATCCAGTCTATGATGCTGCCTGGAACAAAGAGGATTAGCCCAGAACCAGGACAAGACACTGAGCTACAGCTTCGTGCCACAGCTGCACAGCTTATGCTTAGAATCCTAGGCAAGGACAAGAGATTGAAGGGATGTGCCTGAAGCTATTTAATACCTCGGCCCTCAGGGTTTCTAGGCATCATTATGCTGCATAAAATGCATTTTGGACTTTAGATTTAGTTATAAACTACCAATCCAGTCTAGTTTATAAGTCACACATGTATATCAAGAATCAAACTTTACAATCTTTGACAAATAATTTGGCCAACAGTTTTTACAGATTTGAATATTTGATACAGTTAGATTTGTGATCAATGTACTCTTCAGCATAATCATAAGTTTATAATAATTATAATAATATAATGTAATAAAATAAATGAATAGTGAAACCGTGAAAATGGAGGGGGGGCAAATCTAATTGAGACTTGAAAACTGTACAAAAGGTAGTATCCACTAGCGAGGCCAACCTAGCAAATAATTCCAGTAGTTTCTATACAAGCTCAAATCAATTTGGTCAGTCCTGTTATATATACAACTAGACAATGGAGGGCGTGAGCTACATGCAAAGGCAGCCAAAACTACAGGTTGTACATCAGACAGGTGAATTAGTTTGACATATAAGTATCTAACTTCCTTGTTCCGAAGGCTGAAAAACTAATTATGTTGCAACGAAAAGGCAAAATATGTGGCTTAAACCCACAGAAGTAAACAATCTTGTGCTGTTATTTAACTCCCAACTCACAGTACAGAGCCAAAGCTGATGACAACACACACTCTCCGAGTTTTTCAGCCTCAACACAAATCAGAAAGCACTAGTGCAAGGATAGTTAAACTCGGCTCCAATTTACCCAGTATAATTATTTGAGAGAAATAACTAAACTACAATACTATTACTAAACTGCAAATGCATTTGGACACTGCCCAGTCTTGTCATGCGGGTGCAGCAGCTCCAAGTTGGAGCTACGCAGGAACTTAAGCCGATTGCAGCCTCCAAACATTGGACGACTTCATGAGTGGCCAATGGGATACAAGGTTTGCACCAAGAAAAATGCATGATCCTAAGTATAGATTTGTCAAAACATGACACTGATAAGGCTCAGATATGAATCAGCTCTATCTGTCATGAGTTATCAGAAGCAGAACTGGCGTTGTAAGCTGAAGGTTGTATCATCACTGCCAAATCAATCACATGAACGAAATAACCTAATGCAGAAAATAACAAGAGACAATTGAATGATTACTAGATGGCTCATATTAAGAAATTCAACCATTATTTTTTTCCCTTTGCTTCACGGGTTAGATCAGAAGCGCGGGTAATGTCAAATCACTGCCATCAATCATCAATTCAATCAAACGAAAGAGCAAACCAAACATAATAAGAAATGGTGTATTACGAATATCTGTATCCATTACTTTGACACAGACCAATCACAAGATTCATCAGGGCCTGCAACACTGAATGGCATGGTGGATCTAGCACAGGCATTGGGGCTTCCTTCTTCAAGTAGTAAATCCGGCAAGCCCGGGGTTAGCACCGTGCAGAAACCGAGTTAGATCTTAAAATCGCGAGCGAGATTTTTAAATAAAACAAACAGAATAAAGGCGAAGCAGCGGGAGACAAAACTGTAGTCAAGCAACAATCATATTGCCTACTGGAGTCATGGCAACTGAAACGATTTCTTGACGCGTCGATCTATCCCCTCCTTGCGTGGGCGGCGCAGCACGGAAAATTCGTGCCCCCGCCGGGTATGAACAGGAGAGGAAAACAGTACGGTACAAATCAAAACGATGCAAAACTACTCCGCCGGCAAAGATACTACGAGTGAAAAGGGAGAAGCATACTGCAGCGCGGACGACAAACGAAAGCTTAGACGGTGAGTCGGGGACAGCCAGGATGACTAGCGAAAGCTTGGGCGAGGTGGCGGCGGCGGCGGCGCGGCGGCGCGGTTCTTGAAACCCTAGGTAGGTTAGAGGAGCACGGGTTGGCTCATTTTATAGCCTCCGTGGCGGCGAACGGGTCTAGGGCAAACGGCAAACCGGCAAAGCCGAGTCCAAGCGTGGAGCCGACGCTCGCCAAGGCTTGGCTCGAGCTCGATTCCACTTCCACCGAAGCTCGCCAAGGCTTGAGCTTCCCCTCGGCTTGCTGGGCTCGAGAACTCCCATGGGCCGTCTATAGGCCCTTCCGGCCTGCCCTGTTCTCCTCCCACTTCCCTTCCTCGTGGGCATTCGTCGTCTTCGGTTCACTTCACCCTCTCGGCCGCCGTCTCGACTGTAGCGCGGGGTCGCCGTCCGCCGCGTCCAGGAGCCATGCGGGAGGGGATGAGGGAGAGGGACAGAGGCGGGAGCCCGGATGCGTCGGGCCCTCCTCCCTTCCGCGGGCCGGCGTACAAGACGAAGCTGTGCGCGCTGTGGAGGGGCAGGGGCGGCTGCCCCCGCCCCAACTGCGGTTTCGCCCACGGCGAGGCTGAGCTCCGGAGGCCGCCCCCCCGCGCCTCCTTCCAGCCTCGCCCTCGACCTGGTATGCACCACGCGAGCCTCCCTCCGTCCGTCCCTCCCTCCCGCTCTCATTCTCGATCCGCGCTTAGTTTGTCGTTTTAGGGCTTTGCATCGCCTTACTGTCTGCTTCTGGGGTTTGCCGTACCCAAAATCAAGAGACACTAGTGCGCTCTTCTTCAAAGAGATGCATCTTCTGCCTGTTTACATCGAGTTATTGGGATGATTTGTTGATGACTGGATGCAAAGCCCAATGTTTGAATGCTAGTGGCGCAGCAAACACTGACAGATAGCAATGTGATCTGAATCATATGGTCTCAGGAGCAGAGCTAGCAAACAGGGAAGATAGTTGCAACTGCAAGAATTGTATACTGGTAACAACTTGCAGGTGCATCCTTTGAGGATGTACAAATGGGGGTGCAAATGTTAATAGCTGACCATTCTGGGAGGCTTTATAGTTTCTAATCGTGGTTGAGAAGACTCTACACTTCAATTGCATAACAGTATGATGGTTTGGCACCTGAATCTTTTCTCAGTTTGTGTTATATCTTCTCGTCTTATGGTGCATATACACTATGATTCCTGTGTAGTGGTACTTGAACTGAGTGCTTGCTGTTGCAGAACACAAAAATCATCAACAAGCCTGATTTCAGTGCAGATAATCTTGGCATTGCTGGTTATTATTTTGGTTTTACAATAGATGTCTCATGGGCAGATCTGTTGAGATTGACTGCTTCCAGAGGATGACACGTCCTATTTCCACCCTGGCCTTCTTTTCAGTTGACAATTGGTCATTTATGATCACTTGAATGCTTAACCTGCCTCAGAAGAACTTCATATGGAAAATATCATATATTTTATCTTCTCGATGAGATTCATGCTTTGGTCAGTGAGCTTTAACAATGCTGTTAGAAGTTTTTGCAACTAACTGAAACACGCCCTTTGAATATGCTGCATCAAGCTATATCCGTGGCTTTATTGTTACCTGCTCTTCAAGCATCATCTTGGAACAAGATTTTTGGCAGTCATATGGATAACATCTGGTCAAGTGAAATTTAATTTATTTGGTGCCATTGGAGTTTTGGAAGATTTTACGTCATGATGATTGGAATATGATAGCTAATTTTGGTGATTCCATCCAAATGTACTTCAGATGATTGGTATTACAAGTACTGGGTCTATTCTAAGTGGTGAATCATGATGTATAATTATGCATTGGCATCTACTCTTTCATTAGTTGTATTGGCTCGTCTGTGTTTATGGCCTAAGGTGTATTGATGTTATTGTGGACCCTCTAATTCTTGTAGCTAATTGAATAACCATATGGCTCAAGGTTGTGGTAAGCTTAATGGGTTTCTGTGTTGCCTTGTATCTATGCAGTTCCATCTAACTTCTGTTCTTTGATGGCATAATGTTTTTGGGGTAAATCTTCCACCTTCCTGGTTTGTAGGGAGAAGGGATTACAGAGATCATGAGTTTAGACTCAGGCCTGAGAGAAGACACTCACCAAGGTATTCCCCCGAAAGAGATA
Source organism: Saccharum spontaneum (assembly GCA_022457205.1). Taxonomy (NCBI): domain Eukaryota; kingdom Viridiplantae; phylum Streptophyta; class Magnoliopsida; order Poales; family Poaceae; genus Saccharum; species Saccharum spontaneum. The sequence goes on along the minus strand of CM039616.1, from coordinate 55,373,585 downwards.
TCAGGCGTCGTTCCTTTCGTGATAAGAGACCAAGTTCTGAAGATAGGGGTAATCACTTTTTCTGTGCACACTTGTGCCAATAAAAATTATTTGCCATTGTCCATTCTATCTTCTAACTACTCCCTGAAATTTGATGTGCAGGATCTAGTCGTTCAAGATCACCTATTAGGAAGAGGTATGTAGGAACAACTATTAGGGATTCATTTCAGAATGTGGCCGCTGTTCAGTCTGTTGTGTGTTCAGTTAACTCTGTATATACTTAAATTTGTTTATTCCATTAGGCTAGTCTATCTTCATGTGACATCATGACTTAATCCCTGCTAATTTATTGGTTTCCTTTAATTTTTTATCTGTGCGAGCTGCAATGTTAAGTTTGAGGTTTATGAGACCCTTTATTCTATTGTTCAACCACAATCTACCATGGAGTGTAATTATTATCCATTTATAACTTCGGGGTGGGGGTGTAGGGTCTTCAGTGTTGGTTTAACCAAGGAGAATTTTGATCTTATGTTAGACATGTGACCTGTATACATGCTATTTTTTGCAACTTTTTATGGCTTCTGAAATCGCCTGTCTTTATGTTTATAATCTATGGACTGTTCAGTGAGAGAAAACATAGCAAAAGTCCTGATGGTGGAAAGACCGATTCATCCATAAGTTTTAGAAGTTCTGATAATGAAGACAGAGGAAAAGATGAAAGGTACTTAAGCAGTGATGAGAAAAATGGTCGCGAAGAACAAGTAAGTTTGGACTATGCGATCCATTTCATTGTCATCATAACATACAAGTGAATCTATCCCCATATTCCTAGACCTTTTTATATATTTATTTACATGTTCCTTGCAGCTGAAACAAATGCATCTGGACATGGAAGCATTGCGTGAAGATAAATCAAAGCTGGAGGTCAGTTATGATTTTTCAGGACGTGTCTTACATATTGATTGCTTATCACGTTGAGTTGTTAATATATCTGGAGGAATTGAAATGATAATACATGGATTCCATCAGTTATTTTATTTGTCAGTTGATCACGGTTGTGATTTTTTTAGTTACTCTTTGATTTGAATTGTTCCCTCTTTTTTTGTTATTTTTCTGCCTTAACTGTAATGATTGTGATGAAACTTTATTGCTGTACAATTTCTCATCTATGTTAAAAGACATTTAAATTAACCCATTAAGACCAAGTAGAACTGTGTGAGGACTAAGCAACAGCCCTGATCATCAAATTAGCATAATCAACCTTGGCTGTATATATAGATATTACAATTTTTCACCGGTTCACTATATCGCAGGCAATATTGGAGAAGAAGACTGATGAAGAGCGCAAACTTGGTAGCAGAGTAGAAGATCTTGAATTGCAATTGAACAAAGAGAAAGAAGATTGCCAAAGGTCTTATATTTCTAGAAAATACTTCTTTTCATATCAGTTGGTGGGTTCTTCAGCATAAGAGAAGATCACCAAGTATTTGTTTCCCCCCTAATGCCTCCTTTTCAATTTAGGATGACCTCCAAAACCAAAAAGCTAATCAAAGCACATGGGCGCTATATAAAAGCACAGGAGGATTTAAAGAGGCAGGTTTCTTTTCCCCATATATTAAATGTACCTGAACTTGTGTATGGTCTGAAATAAAACATAATAGCACTCCTAGTTTAGCCCTTACATGATTACCGCATAGCTGTTCACCATTTTGAGGTCTGCAGGTCTCAGGCTCGCTTTGAGAGGCTAGCAGATTTGCTTGCTTCAGATATTTTGAAGCCTTGTACCAAGGAGCAGGGTTCCATCGGGATTACTGCCAAGGAAGATCCATATAATGCTAATGAAATGAGCCCAAGTGACCAAAGACAAAACCATGTTTCAGCATTGAGAAAAAGACTTATTTCCCTCCCAACAAGTGAAGAAGCAAAAACTGGTAAACCTGTGAAATCTTTGTAGACATAAATTTGATCCTGGAATGATATTGTTTATCCATATTGATCAAGTCTATCAAATAATTATTACCTATTCTCCACTTTCCCCTCTTACTAGTTGATGCTTTACATATCTCCTGTTCTCACACGGGCATCATTATCTTGAATATGTGCACATTTTACCACAATTTTTTTCATGTGCAAATTGTTCTTTTTCAGGAAAGAGACAGAGAGAGAATGACGATGATATGATCCCAACATCAGAGAACTATAGACCTGAAGATGCTCTGGAACATGTCCAAGATAGCAAGGGAACTGATCTACCAGAATCATTTACAGTGAAGAAGAAGTTAAGGGAGGGTGACTACGATGATGTAGGAAACATTGTCTCTTCAAGCAATATTTTTGCGGATAGGGTGAGATGTCTTTCTTGCATTAACTCATTTAGTAAAATTGTTTATAATCATTTACTAAGTATGTCATGATCTGTCGCCTCATTATGTTATTATTAGACGTTCTCTTTAATGCCCTTTGTTAACCTACAGCAGTACAGCTATTGTAGTTCTGCAAATTCCATGGAAATTTCTGAAGTTTTGTGAGTTTGGTATCATAGAATTTAGGAGAGGTTTCAGAATATGGTTCTCAATATGCATGCTCCACTAAGATATAACACTCAATATGCATGGATAGTGGAGGTCCAACCAGCAGGAAGGCAGCACAAGAGTTGAGACGAACAGGAGAGCCACACATCGATATGTTGCACTCACCCTCTAGAGGTGTTTGGTTGCCTGGGCGAGCCTCTAGGCTATGCTATCCTCTGGGCAATCTTACTGAATTATTCGATAACTGTGGAGGAACAGATGTCTGTTTTTGTACAAAATAACGTAGACATAGGACTAAATCTTCATGTAGCCATATAGGTGGCACCAGTAATGGTTACGGTGATCGACATTTCAATTGTTCAGCAATAATAACTTTATCTATATGTAGCCCCATGTTACCAAGTAGTATCCAGCAACTGGGTTATGATACCATTAATTTTCTTTGTTATTAGCATGTCCTTGGTCAAGCAACTCATTGCGCATCTTATTATTTACAACAATTATGTCATGAGGCAAATCTTAGTCATGTACAAGTTGTAAAAATACTTTTCACCTTGATCATTTCAAGGAGTTTTCTAGGGTCTGATGGCTTATTGTGGTATTTCAAGTCGTCTACATATCTCTTCCTAACCTATATTTTATCTTTTAAAACATTTTAGTGTATCATGGAATATTATGTTCTAATTTGACTGACTTAAAAAATGTATTTTGATTTTTCTCCATTGCTCTAAAGTTTTGTTAGTGCCGCCTTCTGTTCCGGATACTTACAGCTCATTTATCACTTTTGGAAGACATTTGAATATGATTTGAAAATTAGCTTTTGTATGCAGTTCTTGAAATAAACTCTTGACACTATGCCTTCTGTTTTTCATTCAGTACAAGGGCGACGATGAGGAAGTTGATGTTGATTAGTGAGCGGATGCTGTCAGTGGTTGATCATGATTTGAGCTGTAGGAAGCAATTTCAACAGACGACATCGATGCCAGCTTCTAAAACTGCCTTTTGCATCGGGTAATAGGTGCTGGTATATTTGGTAGCTATTTATGTGCTTAGACTGAGCTGTGATGCTGTCAAACATGAGTACATTATTTTTCTTTTTAGTGTTTCCTGAGGCTCGAAGAGTTTTCTTTTTAGTGTTTCCTGAGGCTCGAAGAGGATACTAATCTGTACTCGCTTTATGGATTATTCTTAGCCAGTTTGAGTAGACTTTTGGATTGGTTGTGTTATTCTATTCCGCCAAGCCTCAGGTTACAAAGCATGCATCCATGATTCATCGCGTGATCCTTAATAAACTTATCAAATGTCTTCAAAGTCTATGAATTCTGATACTGGAGGTTCATAAAGTTGTGGAGTTATGTTCAAAGTGCACAAAAAATGTTTACGAGTTTGACTTGTCAACATGGAATCTCCACATTGCCATGCCATGTACTCATGTTAGCAACCTTAGGGCGTTCTGAGCGTTTTATACTTGAATGACATTTAAATGCTAACTGTGTTATGCTTGTCTTAGGAAATCAACATTGTGTCGTGGGAAATCAACAGTATGCTCGCCTAGATATCCAGACGCTAAAAAAGCCTGTGGGTGTCCTTGTTGCCATGATTAAAAAAAAAACAGCAAAATGAGAGCAGGGAAGGGAGAAGAGAGGAGGAACGACAATTGCAACTTTCTTCACTAGCAACTTTCTGTGAGATTGGAGATCTTGGAGGATGCTCTAGAAGGGGCCGCAGTAGGCCAGGTCATGCAACATGCTAGGAAGGTTATATGGTCTAGTTGCTGGGCTGGGGCTTTTTTTTTTTGTGCCTTGTCCTTTTTTTTCATTTTCATTTTTCTTCCTCCTCCATGGTGCTGCTTTGAGTTTTTGTATATCCTATGGTGTCGCCTTGTCTTGCTTTATATCACCTAGGTGTCGCCTAGGCAACTCAAATGGGTGGATCACCATGTCGCGTCTTACCGCCTTAAAAGTCATGTGTACACCCTCTGTCCCTAAATGTCTGTCTCTAGAAAACCTTGTTTCCCTCACAGACACGTTTCTCGGACGACCAACATTAAGGGACGGAGTAGTATAATATAAAAATCTTATGCTTGGTTGGTTTCATGCATGTAAAATTTGTGCTCTTATAAAGACCGTAAAGAAGACGCCCTTTTGAATTTACATGAACTCTAGAGAACCAAGTTCCTTGTGACCGATCACAATCCAAATTCTTTCAGTAGGCACATTTGCAGTATTCTTATACCAAGAAAAAGTCTATTCTATCTTCTCGAACTATCATATTTCTCGTTAAACTTTAAAACTAGATATCTTACCCACTGAACTCTCAACACCATTCAAATTACTAGCCTGTCTTGGTTTGGAGTGGCTTTAAATATGAGTTTGTCCTTTTAGTTAAAAAATCAGTAAACACTTGGTAAGGTTTCTAAACCACCAAAAATGTCTAAACTTGTAAGAATTTCAAAAAAGTATAGATATAGATTGAGATATGAAAAGTCAAAATAAAATATTTAGAGCTCGTGAAATATCCCTAGATGCTTAAAAAGTATATATATCTTTAGGAAAATGGAAAACTATCCATAAAATCTAGAAAATTCTCAAACACATATGATATAATTGATATGCAAATGTGTTTTCATATCAAAAACATAATACACGACTAGCACAAAATGCATTCAATATTAATGTACATTGCATTCATGTTGGTTGCACCTAATATTTTTATTTTTATCTTAAAAAAATTTTAAAACATGTTTATACATCAATTATAATGTTTTGTAATTTTTTAGTTCTTTCAGATATTTCTCATTTTCCTATATCTAAATCTTATTTTTGAATTTTTTAAAATATTTTTATGACCTCTTAATATTTTATTTGGATTTTTAATACCTCATTCTATCTCTAGAGTTTTTTCCGGAAATTTTTAAAGGCTGAGAGATATTTTAAACCTTTTATAAGTATTTATTTATAATAATTATTAAAAAAAGATAAAGCCGCCTTAAAACCACTCCAAACCAGATCTGCAATTGATTGGTGGGCCGAGTGGATCACGAAAACGAATCGCCATCCTATTGCATGATGGGCCGATTGGAGTCTGGATCGGGACCGTGTCTGGTCCAGCGGCCTAGCCCTTTGCGAGGCCAGCGTGACCACCTCGCGGACTCTCTCCCCCTGTCCCGTCTCCCCCTGTCCCGTCTCCGCCGCCGCCATCGCCGTCGCCGGCTTTCGGAGCCCTAACCTTCTTCTCGCCGGGGCCCCTCATGGACCGGCAACCCCAGGACTATGCGGCCGCGGCCATGGCGTACGCGCAGGGGCAGCAGCCGCCGCCGCCGCAGTACGGCGGGTACCACCCGCAGGCGCCGCCGCCTCAGTACCCGCCCCACCCTTACGGCGCGCCGCTCCCGCAGTACCCGCCCGGGCCCTACGCGCGGCCCATGCCGCCGGCCTACTCGCACCTGCCGCCGCACCAGCAGCCGCCTCCCCCGTACACGGCACACCCGCCACCGCCGCACGTCCTGTCCACGCCCTCCCCGCCGCCGCACCACCCTTACATGCACCCGCCGCCGTTCGAATCCGCCCCGCCGCCTCCGGCCGCGCCCCCCGCTGATCCGGAGCTCCAGAAGCGCATCGACAAGCTCGTTGAGTACATCGCCAAGAACGGGCCGGATTTCGAGGCCATGATCCGCGACAAGCAGCACGACAACCCGGACTACGCCTTCGTCTTCGGCGGGGAAGGTCACGCCTACTACAGGTACATGCTCTGGCTCTTGCCGCGCCCGCCGGTGCCGGCGCCCTACCCGCCGGGCTCGATGCATATGATGCCGCCTATGGGCCCTATGATGAGGGGGCCGCCGATTCACCAGCCGGGGTACCCTCCATTCTATGACCAGCACCAGCAGTTTGCTGCTGCTCACGGCCATGGGGACTATGAAGCTGCAGCACAACCATTCAAGGGACTGTCTGGGCCGCTCCCAGTAGATGTTGCTGCTGAGCTGCAAGACGTGCTTAGCAATCTCAATGGCACTAAGGAATCAATAAAGGGAGCAAAGTCATGGTTTATGCAAAGATTGCCATTTGCACCGGCTCTGGCTGAAGCTCTTAAGGAGAGAGTATTTGTGTTGGAGGATTCGGAGCGGCAGCTGCATATAATTTTCCTGGTGAACGATATTCTTTTTGAAAGGTATGGCTTGAGTTGTTTCCTATCTTTATTAAAGTAGAACTGCTTATGTTATGCCTTTTATTTTTTTAATTGTAGTTTAGTTGAGAAATTGTCCTCATGATCCTTTTGATGAATACTTCAGTTATCATGCTGAATGACATACCAGTGCATGAAGTGTTATCTAACCAGCATATATTGTTTTCATATCTCATTGCTGTAGTGCAGCAGCTTGTAGAGTGACTAATTCATATTTCCAGCATCCACACTAATTATCTCTTCATAAGCACTCATCAAATTGGGAGTACTTGATGCAATCTTAGTTCACCCTAATTCATCTCAAACACTACTAATCTTCCAATGTTTTTTTTTCAACATTGGAAGATAATTACTTCTAGGCAAATAGAAGGCCTTAAAAAAACAAACCTACTTTTGTCTTTTGACAGCTTATAAAATCGATAAACATAGAAAAATATCCAGGTGCTTTGTTTCATCATAATGATAAGAGGGATCATATATTTAGTAATTTAGGACCCTTTTCACATGCAGATGAAAGTGGTACTCCCCAGTTTGTTACCATTTTTTGGTCCATTAGAAACTGCAGTGCTATAAACATAGCAAGTAGCACCCTGGTGAAGCTGTGATGTGCTTTTCTAAACGATATTATGTTGTACCAAATGCATACATCCTTTTGTTCGGAGGGTCCCTAACAAGCTTATCAGTACCATTCTGGATGCCATTCTGCTTTACCCATTGAAACAGATTGTTTTGGACCAGACAATATCTGTGTATGGTGAACCATTCTGGAGTATAATAAACTGTAAATGCATTCATATTTATTAGTAATTATTTGCTAAAATATTTTTATATATTTATTTTCAACTAGCAAATATACCCGTGTGTAGCATCTTGAGAGAAAAAAAATTCCCTATAGCCAATTAGCCATATGCCGGCGGGTCTGAACGAGCCCCTAGGAGGCATATAGCTCTAGCAGGTCACCCAGGCCCACATGCCACATCTGTTCTGACTAGGCTAAGCACTGTGCTCCCGCATTGAATGATGGTTCAATTGTGAGCAGAGAAAATCAGTGCGAGACTCGATTGGAGATGACGGACAACAGAAACACTATGTTTAGACCCGTATGCAGAACACATGAGGGGCGGATATGGTGGACTGAAAATAGCTAGAACTATCGTTCCCAGCGGAATCGCTAAAATGTATTGAGACGAAGATATATCTTACACTAAATACATAATTATGTGTGAGTGAGAGCGATTCATACGAAAAACGTCATGTCTGGGAGGGACCCCACCAAGATCATGGCGTTGCTATGATGTGGCCTAGCCAGCTTGACCAGCTATATAATTCATCATGCCTTCGTTGCCTTGCATGAACCATTTCTTTAACAGGGTAAGAGTACTATAATAGGAGTCTATTCCTTGAGTTCCCGTAACTATGTGTCGTACCATAGTAGCAGTCTGTTCCTTCCTTGTGTGTGTGACAGCTGTTCCATGTAGGCAAACATGCAAGGCCGTACTCAACTTATTGCTTGTGTCTTGTCTTTGTTAATGACAGACGGAAGACAGTCCTATCCAGGCATGGGAAAGACGTAGGAGTGAAATAGGAGGGGAAACTAATGAAGGAGGTTTCTAGAAGTGACAAAAAATTAGCCTATTTAATATTATGGATAGATATAACAATGTTTGCATGTTTTTTGTGATGCACATAACTTAGGATTTACTTGCTTACAGTTAGGTTTACACAGACGTGTACCTATATTACTGGCCCCACAGCTCTTCCCATAAAAATATTTACTACCTATTCGGAAGATAGCTACTGCCACCTGCATATTCGGAAGGCATACACAGACGTGTACATTTGTTTCCTTCTCTTACTTATTTCTTCCACTCAGTGAAAGCCAGACAGAAGCATTTCTCATTGTCTCTCTGCCTTATCCTTTCTCCTATCCTCGCTGTTTCGCTGCCATGGCGGGATGGCCCCGAGCTGCTGGCCATAGATGGAGTTGAGGTTCCAGGGGCGCTCCATGTCTAGGAAGCAGACATCTTCTCCATCCCAAACCTTTTTTTATCGCGCCATAGCTGCTGGGAGGGAGAAGCAACGGCGGTTGCTCCTATATTAGCGTGCCCGCCCAAGCTGAACTTGAAGAATCTGTTCTTTGACAACTGGACTCTCCTTTATCAATTGGTACCGGCATCCACGGAATGCTAGATTTCGCCTGGTACAACCAAAATTAGCCAGAACCATGACCAGTACTGGATGTGACCTCTGTTGTGCTAGTCTACACGGTGGTCTGAGGTAATCCGGCCATGCCGGCCTGTACCAGAATGAGATTAACTACTCTGTCTGTAACCAGATCTTAGTCTCCATGTAGCATAAGGAAGTGCTAAAATATGGTATAAATTTAGACACTGCAATAGGAGGGGGCCATGTGAGAAAATAGAAATGCATGTATCAAGTTGAAACAAAGTTTTGCTATATGTTTTAAATGGGCTGATGTTTCATGATATTGAATAATACCCAACTAAGTAGATTGGAATGGTTCAGATCACTAAGGATTCTGTTTGGTTAGGATATTTAACACCTGTTCTCAAGAAGCCGCTAATGCATGACCTTTGACTGATCAAATCTAGCTTCTGAGAATTTCAAAGTGTACATGACTTATAACTATGTGTATTTAATTTAATGCATCACTGATTTGTGAATGTATTTGACATGCTGCAGTTTACAGAGACGAACTAATATTCGGGACCTTGACAATGAGGCTATTGCTTTTAAATCCGTACTGGGTTCCATGCTTGCAAGGGTTTACAATAATTCACAAAGTAAAGATGACAACCAGACCCGCGTTGAGAAAATCCTGCAGTTTTGGGGTTCAAAGGAAGTTTACGACCAGGAAACAATCGCTAATTTTGAAAGAGAGATGAAAGGTGGCTTGCCTTATCCTTTGGTGCCACGACATGTTTCACCAGATCCATCGACCTTTTCAGGTATCTCCTTTCTCTGCTTCCTTTACTACCTCTATTTCCCATTCTATCTAGGCACTTCAACCTTTTTTTTTCTGTTATCTGATGATGATGCTAGCTCTGAATTAAGGATGCTATTTTGTATTCTTTGAGTGACCTGTGAGTTTTCACCCGATTCCTGTTTTTCTTCATTTGATTCATCAACTCACATAGCTGCGATCATGATATGTTGATCCCTGAAATTTTCTGCACCTCTGGACTGCACTAGCTGCTATTGTAGCCACTATTTAGAATGATTCATAACTCTCTAGAATTCATTCCTGGAAACCTATCTGGCCCATCATCCAATTAGATAACTTTATTCTCTGGCTGATTACTTGCGTTTCTCTCAGTTAAATCATTCTATTGTTTGATTCACTGGTGTTACAATGTCTATTTGGAATAGCTTTTTAAAATGTAATGCATGGACATTTTGCTTTTTGGTAGTAGAAAACCTAAAACTGCTAGATTCTTTTTGCAGGATCAGTGCCACTGCGCTCAAAATGGTCCTCGGAGCCTCCAGAGAAGGATAAGGCAATCCATCCTGTTTCTGGTGCAACCCAATCTGTTCCCTCTGCACAGTTTCCTGCAAACCAACTTCCAGCTGGTGTTTATCCTCCTGTAGGTCAAACTACTTTTGCAGCATCTTTGCCAGTGCAACCATCGTTAATTCCCTCTGTGGCTCCTCAAAGCACTGCTGCTACAAATGATTCGAATCCACCTCCTTATCCACTCTTCCCCCCTGGCCTCATTCCTGGAATGGTTCGGAAGATGCAAATAGGGAGTGGAGTGCCATACTCTCCCTTAAGCCCGCTTGACATCCCCACAACCATCCCTCCATCGACTGTCCCAGAGTCTGAGATCCTTGAGCGTGTATCGAAGTTCTTCAGCGATATTGGGGAGGTAAACCCATCAGAAGGTCCAATGAGACAAAGCGAGCCCGACGACTATGATGACTACGAGAGGGAACTTCCTGCCCGAAAGGGAGGCGCTTGCATTCCTCCCCCACCGAATCTGCTTGTAACAAACCCTGAGACAGGGATGCGTGCTGATGGTAGCGTTGACAGTAAACCAGGGTCCAGCGGACGGTTGGGTCTCGGAGCTTCTGCTGATCCAAATGAGGTGGGCCAATATGATGATGTATATTCTTCTTATCGTAAGCAAAGGAGCACAACGTATCATTCTTCCATCACTGCTCGCTCATCGACGTCAAAGTGAGGGCGGCAGAGATGCTTCAAGCACCCCCTTTTTCCAACATTTCCAGGTGATGCTGTATGGTTACATGAGATGACGAAATTGTAAGAACTATCCTGTCATTATTGTACGATGTAACTTTGTATGGCAAATGTGATCTACAGCTTCTTAAATCCAAATGTAGTTGCCCCTTATGCATGTTCCAGGGATCTGTTGCTTACTTGCCCTACGTTTTACTCCCAAAATTTAGGTACTCTAGAAATTTATTTCGTACTTAATGTTTCTAGCAACGAAATCATAACCACAGCAGAATGCTTCTATAAACGCGAAGCGAATCATGTTACTTTTCTTGTAGGCTGATTGTCACCTTATAAAAGGAAAAAAAAAAAGAGTATCAGCTTGTAAAAGGAAATATAATACTCTACTTGGGTGTTTGTGCTAGAGATACGGCTGTAAAACGTAGACGCCAGTGTACATGTGCTTTGTTTGAGCAAATCACATGAAAACATAAACCGATGCACATACAGAATAATGGACACAGGCAAAGATAAACAAAAGATAGAAGTACAAGCTAGGATCTGGAACTGTACAAAGAACAAATGATATCAAAGCGTTGATTGCAATAAAAAAAAACTGCCTCGATGAAGAATATAGCTTACCTGGGGTTCGCTTACACTTGCACCAGCAAGGAAAAAAGCAATTTTCTTGAGGGTTTAGTTTTGGCCCTCGAGGTAAGGTGAATTAAGATTCTAGTAGCGAGAGTTTGATGTAGGACCCAGGATACCGTGATTTGTAACGTTGCTTGGTCGAAACATCAAGAGGAAGATTGACAAAAAGTAACTATTTTGTGATGATGTACCTAAACCATCATAAGTGTATGTAGTGTCTTGATGTTTAGTTGTTATGCGCAGGCAAACCGTGTTTAATAAATCGTGTTTTGTTATTTACATTTTGTGGCATTTAGTTACCTCCATATTCTAGTTGAGATTATAATCGGCCAAAAGGCCCCCGGCCTGGCAAGGCACGGGGTTTTGGCCTGGCCTAGGAATGGCACGGCTCGATGGCCGTCGGGACTGTGCAAGCCCGAACAGAAAGGATCGTGCCTAGGCTGCAACCTCAGCCTAGCATGCCGGCCCGACCATCGTCACACCATATGTAATCCTCCGGCCAGACTCTCTGACGCCTTTAAACCCTAACGCCCTCCATTCCATTTCCATTCCCATTCCCACGTGGCTATGCGCGGTCGTGTGAACTCCGAAGAATGGATTCAATTTTTGAAGCAACATGACTTGTTTTTTTCGTGCCCGCATTTTTTAAGTACGCTGGGTTCATTGGGCTGACGAGCCAGCTTGACACGACATGAGCCTTAAACGGTCACGACACGGCTCGCTAAGCCAGGCGTGCCATGCTGGTTTGATGCCTAACGAGTCATGCTCATACCCTAGCTCTATGTCCATGCGAGGCCAAGTAGCTCATTGAGATCTCATATTTCTAGAAGTACGAGAATGAGAATATTTGAGATCTCATATTTCTAAGTACGGGAATGAGAATATTTTATTTTTGAATTTCATCGGCTAGTACAAACCTGTACTGTCTAATACAAGCCTACATAAGAGTTTAAGCAGACAATCAAATCAGACCTATTATGTTTTTTTGTATACCGAAAAATATATGGGGTTCATAATCTGTGGCATAGGACCAACCATGTATATATAGATTGTCAAAATGAGAGAGAGATGAGGACGTCGACGAGATGCGGGGCATGATTTAGGATGGTAAAGGCAGGTGTGTGTGTGGACATTTGACACCATGTGAATATATTTAGGATGGGATGCGATGCGAGCAAATAGCTACCATCATTGGGCTACCAGAATCACTTCCTGAAATCATTTAGCAGCAATGCTTTTAAATCTTTTGGCCAGCAGCCATTTCTGTTCCAGATTCTCCTTGGCAACACTTGCGAACCGAATAACAGTGAGACGTTTGGTAGTGATTCATGAATCAACAGAACCGACAAAAACATTTCATTCACGGTAGTGATTCATGAATCAACAGAACCGACAAAAACATTTCATTCATGGTAGCTACACAACAAGTACTACCTCGGTCAAAAGAGAATACAGTAAGAATTTTTTGTAAAAATTTCTAAAATTAATGTTTATGACACCAAACAAGTAAAATATATTAATCTCATGACAAATATAACATATTTCATATCATATTTACAAGTACTGCTAAAAAGTGACCGGAGAAAGCCTAAACCTCCACACATCCAATACTGTTCAACTTTGCAGAACCTGCTTGCACGTCATCATCTGGTTGAACTCGACGATCTCGCCATGGCATTCGGAGCCTGGCCGATCATGCGGTGGCAGTCGTGCTTGACCCCGACAGAGGAGAGGACAACACGGTGCACAGCTTCATCTACAGTAACAACATTGGAGTCGAGGCGTCGAGACCACCCAGCTCGCCCTTGTCGAATGCCACATTGTGTTGTTGCCTGTTAGTTCATCTTGAGTATGACAAGGTTATAGTAAAAAATAACAATACTAACATCCAAATAAACAACAATAGGACGATGCATCCATCAAAATACTTCTCGGATACATCCCTCTCCCAAATGAAACAACAGAAGGACAAACGATTCTTTGAACAGAAGAGAAGGCATGTACCAGCCGAAAGGGCCCAGAAAATCAGGGTGTCAGATCCAGGTGAGTTTAAGCTGGCTCGGATTGCATCTCGCAAGATGGCAGGTTTATTGCCGATTGCCTGGACCGGATTTCAGTTTCAAAGTCCAAACAAGAAGCTGATCTTGCACAGCACACAATTTAATCAAAACCAACAAGAAACCATAAACGCATAAAACTATTGGGAAGCTCTAACAAAAGAAACGAAACCAACAGGAAAACCTCACAAACAAGGATGACATAAAGCAGAAGGACAAATAAAAGCAGGGAATATGAAATAACTGTATGGCATTGCATCAGACATCCAAGGAAGGATTTAGCAGCACTAGCTCTCAAGCCTGGCAAGGCGAAAGCTCTTAGGCGGCAACTGCGAATGTAGAGAAACAAGCCTTGATTTTTTCATCATTTGCAATGCAACTAAAACATGTCTAGCACAAATCACAGCATCCCAAGTAGCTCACATACAGAATCTAATTTAACATGCAAAACATAGTTAGACAAAGGAGTCAGAATTGATAACATGTCAATCAGCACAGGTCCAGATGTCCGGATCCTAAGACTGGGGCGACAAAACCATATCATCATCCTCCAACACAGCCAACAATGATCAAATCAAAATCAAAAGATGGGAAAACACTGTTCTGACTAACAATCCACAAAAGCCAAAGAATCAAAAATAAAACAAGCATCACAGGTTAATACTCAACTACAGAATCGAGAACATACAAAACAGCCATAGATAGTTATGTAGACTCCCTCAGAGACCCGATTTAAATCACACACCACAGATGAATCAAACAACTCTGCAGGTGTGAGCCCCATCACAGATCAAACCACAAAGGTTATGATTGGATGGACACCTGCAGGTGAGAGATCCAGCTGTTGGTTACAGTGTCAAACGGCACTTCCTATCGGTAGGTCTTGAGATCTTCACAGGGACTAGATACAAATTTTCATAAGCATATTGATAGTAAAAATATTGTCATGAAATAATTATAATGCGTATGCTATCAAACCTCATAGTAACTTATACACAAGCAAGCAACCTAAGCTGGGTAAAACAGGAAGGATGTACACAAGTGAGATAAATCCTCAGAAAGCCAGACAATTGTCGTCACAAGTATATCTGACGGTAATTCCAGATGTATAGCTAATCATCAAAGGAGTAACTGCACAGTGCTTTATAATTTATAATTCTCCAATCAACTAAAGAGTTGGCCCAGAAAAGCAAGCAACAGCAAAAACAAAGTTTTAAGGGGAGAATAGTTACTCAGTGGTGGCAATAGGGTTTATTGGTTCGATTCTGCCAGCAAGTGTCCTCAATACCTTCAGAAGAGGGAGCTTGTTTCACATCATCACAACACCATACCCCAATGGTGTAAATAAAGACATAAAAAAGGAATTGAAGTGTAAATAAACAAGGACGAAAAAAGAATTAATATGGCCCGGTTCAGCAGGATAATCGGCATACAGATCAATCTCATCTATAGAGATAGACATGTGATTCGGTCTGTTGAGCTTGAATATTTCCAAGTCGTCACAACCACTCTTTTGTTGGTCCAAATATCAATCTAATCTAACATTTAAAAAGCATCAATGATTGTTCAAAGAAACAACTTGGCACCAATTGCCCAAAAGATTCATGGTCATCAAATGGCCTCAGACCGTCCTAGTTCATGATAAATATCAACAGGTTAGACAAAATTTTGCCTCTTCTGAAACCATCATGTCATCAAAGGCCAAGATCGACAACAGTAAAGCAGTCAAATTTTCACTCCACAACAACAACAACAACAACAAAGCCATCACTCCAATTATTGAAATATAATGAGCAGGCAAAACAAGACATTAAGTTTTTAAATACGGAAATGTGTCAGATAAATGTTATCAGCACCCTTTTGGAGGAATCAGACAGGGATAACTGTATTTTACTTGTGTTATCATCATCCACATCTCTAAACAGAGCAGAGCAAAGAAACAAAAACAAGTTTCAGTGATCTATCAGATCTTCCTATTCAATATGAAAGAACTGTCATGGTGCGGCACAATCACAAAGATTGAACGCTTTCCCTTTCAAAGTTGCACATCATTTAGATCCCGAAACAAATGCGCAAAAAAAACTAACAATATCTAGAAATTTTACATGTGAATGAATATACGTGGCCTTTCCAGGATCGGATTGGCATAAGAACGCCACCAATCAGGATATAACCACACATCAAGAGAATAGCATGTTGCGCCCGAGCCATTATACCGTGAGGAACGAATTCATCCTCCGGAATTGGTAATGGACGCATGCAATAAAAGATATTTCTAATGACGACAATGTAACAAACAAAGAAATATGCTGGTTTGTGAGATTTGAGTTCAGACAGCCAAGGGTTTGGTCTTCAACTACCACCAACGAAGTAGCAGGTAGCAGCATCAGAAACTCTAGTCCGAAACACAGTTGTTCATCATTACTCGTAATCTCATTATACCATGGCACAGCAGCAGGAAATAAAGATCACCGATCTAGTATATATATATAAACAGCGAAAAGGTTGAAGAGTGTGAATTGGGAGCTCAGACAGCCAAGGGTTTGGTCGTCAAATACTACCGTGGTAGTATCAGAAACTCTAGTCCACAAAAGATTGCTCATCACCGCTCCTATCACCAAATCAACCATCAACCATTGCATAAATACAACAAAAGAAACAATACCGATATATACCCAAGCTAAAGAAGAGGGCGTCTAGAGTACGTAGAGCAAGAGCTGCGATGGATGCAACGGCGAAGCATCAGCATCGTCGTCGACGGCCGCGGCGGCGGAGGGTGGCGGAAGTCGGAACCCTAGGTAAGAAGAAGCAGGGTCAGGTGGTTATTTATAGCCTCTTGCTCTACAACAGAAGAAAACCTAGATTTTTATGGGCCTGTTTGCACTGCTTGGGCTTTTGTGGGCCTATTTCACTGCTTGGGCTTCGCCAGGTAGAATAGATGGAACCGCAATTAAAAAAAGTGTCTGTTGCTCAAAAGAAAAAATAGGTGTCTGGCCTTGGTGGCTCCTCGCCGCTCCGAACGCCGCCGGCGCGCCGTGCTCCCGTCATCTCATGACCCGAAAACAAGATGCCGCCGTCCCCAGCCGCGCCGCACGACGTGGCCGCTGTCCTCCGGCTCCTGGAGTCCCGCGACCTACCCGCCGCCGCGCGCCTCGCCGCCGCCTCTGCTTCCTCCTCGCCGCTCCCGCTCGCCGCGGTGCTCCTGCACCGCCCGCTGCCCCCGCGCCTCGGCTACAGCCTCCACGCCCGCGCGGCGCGGGCGGGCCTCCTCGCGGACCGCTACCTCGCTAACGCGCTCCTCGCGTTCTACGTCCGCCTCCCGGACCACCTGCCCCACGCGCTTAGGGCGTTCGACGACCTGCCCCGCCGCGACGTCGTCGCGCACTCCTCCGTGCTCGCCGCCTTCCTCCGCGCGGGACTCCCGCGCAGCGCGCTCCTCCAGCTCAGGACCATGGCTGCCGGCGGATACGGCGCCGACGACGACGTCGCCCCCAGCGCGCATGCGCTTTCCGCCTCCGCCAAGGCGTGCGCCGTGCTGCGCGACCTCCGCGCGGGAGCATGCGTGCACGGGACCACCGTCGTGCGAGGGTACGGCGACGATGGCGTCGTGCTCAGCGCGCTCGTGGACATGTACGGCCACTCGGGCGCGCCGGGCGACGCGCGGAGGGCGTTTGAGGAAATGCGCGCCCCGGACGGGATATGCTACACGTCGTTGATATCAGCATTCGTGCGGAACGACTGGTTCAAGGAGGCCCTGCAGTGGTTCCGGGCTATGCTCGCGACAGATGGGGTTTGGCCGGACGGCTGCACATTTGGCTCCATGATGACGGCGCTGGGGAACTTGAAGAGGGCAAGGCAGGGTAGGGAGGCGCACGCGCAGGTTGTGACACGTGGCCTGTGTGGGAACGTGATCGTGGAGAGCAGCACACTTGACATGTATGCCAAGTGTGGGATGATGGTGGATGCACACAAGGTGTTCGACAGGATGAAGGTCCGGAATGCAGTTTCATGGTGTGCCCTGCTTGGGGGGTATTGTCAAAGCGGGAAGCATGAGATGGTTCTCTCATTGTTTCGACAGATGTATGTGGAGGACAATGACTGGTATAGCTTCGGAACTCTTGTGCGGTCTTGTGCTGGTCTGTCTGCAGTGAAGCTAGGAAAAGAAATCCACTGCCGTTTTATAAGGATGAGAGGCTGCGGAGACGTCATTGTTGAATCCGCACTCGTGGACCTGTACGCGAAATGTGGTGTGGTAGAATACGCCTACAGAGTTTTTAAAAGGAGCAGTGTCCGCAACATGATTACTTGGAATGCCATGATTTGTGGTTGTGCTCAGAATGGCCATGGTGAGCGAGCCATCAGCCTGTTCAATGAGATGGTTAGAGAAGGGGTCAAGCCAGACTACATCAGTTTCATCGGTGTTCTTTTTGCTTGTAGTCATACTGGGATGGTTGAGGAGGGAAGGAACTACTTCAACTCAATGAGCAAGGACTATGGTATCCCCCCTGGTATTGAACACTACAATTGCATTGTTGACCTCCTCAGTAGAGTAGAACTTCTAGAAGAGGCTGAAGATCTTGTAAACAAGTCACCATTTAGAGATGATTCATCACTGTGGGCAGCAATCCTTGGTGCCTGCGCCACACATACTAACCCAGATGTAGCAGTAAGGGTTGCAAAGAAGATGATGGAATTAGAACCTCAATACCACCTGAGCTATGTTCTTCTTGAAAATGTGTACAGGACGATTGGGCGATGGGAAGACGCTGTAGAGGTAAGGAGGCTGATGAAATCAAGGAAGGTAAAGAAAGAAGCCGGAACAAGCTGGATTGATGTAAACAGAAGCAAATTATACATGTGTAATGCTAAGGAGGCAGCCTCACAACCTGTAGCCTCTGAGGACATCAGGAAATGCAGTCCATATGACTGATATAGCTTTGGCGGTGATTCTGGTATCTGAAATAATGTTTAAAGTCATTTCTCAATTGTACGGATGAATTTGAGCAGGTCTTGTTCCAAATCTGTTGCACAAGTCCTCCCTACATATGTGATGAGTGTGTTCAAACTTCCACTGACTTTATGTGATGATCTGATGAAGCACATACAGGCCTTCTGGTGAGGATCTGAAAATGGTAAAAAAAGATTCAGTGGATTCTGGAGGTATGGGTTTCAAGGATTTAAGAGTTCTCATTCAGGCTTTACTTGCTAGACAGGCATGGAGGCTGGGGCCTTCCTAGATAGCCTCTCTGTGTGTCTCTTTTGGAAGCTAAATATTTCCCTCAGGGTAACTTACTTGATACTGCTCCAGCAGCTGATGGATCCCAAACATGTAGAGGAGTTGAATATGGGTTGGAGCTTTTAAAACTTGGGTGTACAGGATTGGTGATGGGAGAAATACAAGGATATGGAGGGATGACTGGATTCCTCGGGGACACAACCTGAGACCAATAGGTAGTACCCGTGTTTGCCGTCTTCGGTGGGTGCATCAGTTAATTGATTCTCAATCTAACTCTTGGGATGAAACTGCAGTGAGGAGGTTTTTCTATCCACATGATGTTGCCGAAAATTTGAAGATCGAGCTTCCTGGTGAAAAAGACGACAGGACTGCTTTGTGTGGCATTATGAAAAAGAAAAACTGTACTGTTTACAATCAGGAGTGCATATAGAGTTGCCATGTGCTTGGCCACTTGCACCATGTTGTGGTGAAACTGGTGGAAACTCAACATCTGAGGAAGGGAGACGGATTTGGGAGGAGCTGTGGGAGCTCAAGATACTGGCAAAAATCAGAATCTTTGCATGGAAAGTCATAAACAACGGATTGCCACCTCGAGCTATCAAATGCTTTCGACACTTATCTACACAGGCTAATTGTGAGTCGTGTGATCATGACATGGAGGACCGCTTCCATGCATGTGATTCCTGTCCATGCAGCTGCTCTCAGATTTGAAATGCACAAGTACTTGACCTTACCTGCAGAAGATGACATCAATGGACAAGGCCAGACTGACTACTCGTTCTCTTGTCTAACTATACAGAGGAGGTAAAAGCAAATTTCTTAATGATCATTTGGAGGATCGGTTTGTTTGGAGTGATGTTTTAAAAGCTAATGGCAAGATATCCATGCATGGTTCAGTTGTTTTCTAACCCAGCATATAGGACTCTCTGTCACTTGTCCAACAACAGAGGCAGCAGGTTGATTACAGCAGTAAAGGGAAGTTTCTGCCATGGAGTGCAAAGTCCTCAGCTAATACCAAGGAAGCCTTGTGCAAGAGCTGGATGCCGCCATGTCAGGGTACTCTAAAAATTAATGTTGATGGGGCTTTTAACCCTGATAGACTGACACTGGCTCAGCAGCAGTGAGCATGATTATCTGGGACTGGGAGGGCCAGCTGAAACTTACTTCCTGGTGATTGCTTTTCTAGTGCTGGGATGCTGAAGGAACTGAGGCTGCAACCTGTCTTGAAGGTATCAGTCTTGCGGCTCGCTGGGCTCATTGCTCATTTATCCTGGAGGCTGATTGTGCTGCAGTGGCTGGAAAACTCAAGGCGCGATGTCAAGAGATATCATTGATACAACCACTGATCCAATAAGTTCTTCGAGAAAGTGACCTCTCTTAATCGCCTAGAGCAAGTCTTGAAGATTAGGTGTGATCAGAATGAAGTGGCGCACGAGTGATGTCAGATAGCTATTAGACGCCGTGAGGGTCGAGTGTTTTTTATTCTGTTTCTAGGGACGTTGTTGCCCTCCTCTGTATTGACATTAAAATTTAATCTTTAATAAAAACTCTGGTTTGAAAAAAAAACTAATGGAAATCAGGATCAATTTGGTCTGCAAAGATCATCATATCTGCTTTACAGTTTGCAACAACAGCCTCTTTTGTCAAGCAAGCTGTCCAAAACTGTAGGCTTCTTTTTGTAAGGACAAACACATTTAGCTTGCCTGGTTTGATAATATATGACAGGGTTTTCATGTTTTTCACCTGAAGCATAACTAGCTGCAGTCCTTCAGGATTGAAGAGGACTCGATCCTGTAATATTACTCCAATCGAGAAGACAGAAGACCTTTTAGGATAGAGTGACAAAAAAGTGTCTTAAAGCTAATGCTGTGGAATTTTCAACTTTTTGGAAGGAGCAAAGCAAAAAATACGTTGCGAGTCAAAGTCAGAAATAAACAGCATTTCCATGGCATAGGGCTTAAAACACCTCATTACATATAGGCTCAGTTACCATTGCCTGCGTTTCACCATATACATAATACAATTTTCAGCTACTTGTACCCTTCTAGAAACGAACACCTTCCATGAATCACAAACAGAATTTACTCTTCCGTATGAAATTGGTTGTACCGATGTAAATAACTAGTACAAGATAAAATAAAATACGGATCCCAAAACACTTGTTTCTCAAAATTCTGAAAGTAGGCTACTCTAACTTAAGTCCATGTTCATCTCTTGTCCTGATGGCACGGCTTAAGGAAAAACAAAGAAACTACTCATCTGGCCAACCCCCTCTATACAGTGTTGATAAATCACACGGTCCCAGGCAACTATGAGACAACATCAGTGGCATTGGTACTGCTGGGCAAATGAATCGTGTCATCAACCATGCTAACAATTGGAGTTTCCTGCTCTTGCTGGACAACCTGTGGAGACTCTCCAACTGGTATGTTGATCCCAGCAAAACCGACTAGGACGGCAGCAGCTCCAATATAGTCCAGTAGATGAGGAGCATGACCGGTGAGCGTGTCCACGATGGCAGCAATTGGAACTTGGATTGTGAGGCCAGCTGTGGCGACCGTAGTTGTTGTGAGAAGGATCGCTTTTGCCCACAAGTAGTCACTCAAAACGTTGTCTATCAAACCTGCAAAGAATGTCGACGAAATCATAAATTAGCGGCAGTTCATTTCTCACCGTGTAATTTTATTAATGGATCCTCAATATTTCTACAAGGTATTCCTACATATCATTGAGATACGGCATTGCAGTATTATTGTTTGCGTTATGAATTAGAGAGTAGGGAACTTTCATGAATAGAGAGCAAACCTACCTTTTCCGACAACAAGACCAACTTGTTCCCATGTGAGCTTGTGGAATGGCTCAAGCTTGGCAAAATTCAACACCAATGCAACAGGAAGGAAAAACAACATATTAAACAGTCCCAGGAATCCCAGAAACTGAGCCATGCTCACTTGTCCTTGACCTTCTTTCTCATCAGGCAGCTTTTTTCGAATCAAGGTGATATACACAGCATATAAACCAGCAGAAACAATGGACAGGAAATCTCCAAGGAGAGGATTTGTAGCAATGGCATTAACTGAACTACTTGAATCAGCCAGGCTGACAATTATTGTACCTCCCATGCAGAGAAGCACACTAATTAGCTTCAACCATGTGAATGTCTCTCCAAGGAAAACCAATGCAACCAAGAAAGTGAAGAGGCTAGACGTGCTACTCAAGATCGTGTTGGACTGAAAGTTCACAGAAACAGAAGCATATTTTAGACCAACTAGTGATATGACAAAAGAAAGTTAGTCTCAATAAAATATGGAAGTAGCATTAGGCTCTTCTTAGTAACACTTACCGTAACAGTGGTGTATCTTAGAGACAGATTGAATGTAAGCTGTGCAAGGAACCAAAAGGGACTGATTAGCATGCTCACTTTGGCCACACGAGCACGCGTCCAGCGCCCTTTTGCATCCAACCCTTTGCTGCAAGCTACAACACCTAGCTCCGTCTGGGCAGGAAAGCTTGTATCTGGAACTGAAGTGTCTTCAGACGGCCTTGTTTGTGCTTGATCCGAGGCAACACTGATCTCATGGCCCCCACTTTGGAGAAGATTCACACTCTCCAGGTCAGAAGACTGCTGCAGGCTTTCAGCATCCTTGAATTTCAACTTTGTCCAAAAGTCGCCAATAGAATCCTCAAAGTACCAGGCAGCCTCAACTATGGGAATGTAGACAACAAACAGAGAATTGCATATGTAGGTGATCAAGAATGGAGAGACGCCGGCATCCACGACAGACTGCACGATGTAGCTAGCGGCAATCCATATACCGGCAACAGCAACGATGTAAATCAACCCTAGGCACCATCTCCACGAGTTTGTGCTCGTAATCTTGGTCCACTTGTTGATGCTGCTTCTGCTGCCATCAGCAGACTCCAAACTTCCTGTTAAGGTTAGTAACCATAAGTTCAACATCTGGTGTAGAAAAACCAATTCGCTAAGAACTTGAGACATCTGTCATCTATAGTATATACGGAACAAAATTTAGGCAGAACATATATTTTCAGTTTGGAAGATTAAGGGCATCAACTATAACTTGTCCGCGACCAGCATGTTCCTGCTTATGTCCCCATTACCAGTAACAGATTGCTTCTTTTCTTCAAATGTTGTGCCCAATTCACTCATTGCAAACCATGGAACGGCTCCTAACTGAAAAACCAACCTATGTCCCATTACCAGTAACAGATTGCTTCTTTTCTTCAAATGTTGTGCCCAATTCACTCATTGCAAACCAGGGAACGGCTCCTAACTGAAAACCAACCCATGTCTGCACAGCCCCCACGAGATTGGTGCCCATTGATATGCCAATCATTGTAGTAGAGGTAACGAAAGAGAAGATGAGAGAAGCACGCAACCTCATTGTATCAGGAAATTTGATGGGCAAGTAATCGTAATCCACATCCTAGTATGACGAAACCGCTTGCTAGGAAGTTTATCGACGAGAGCCGAGTTACCTGATGCGGAGATGGAATCGTGCTGGGAGGACGAGCCCATGGATCCAATCTCTATGGATACCGCCACGTCGCCGACAAACCCGGATCCAAGATCTCCCCGCCCGCCCCCCTCGGCAACCTCAGCACCGCGTCAGCGAGCCACGCACCGGGGCATCCGCGCGCGGCGCGCAACAACGACGGGGGTGGTTGCACGCGCCTACCAACTACCCTGCGGCCAGGCGCACGAGGCACAGCGCCGGCGTGGCGACGGGGCCCTCGCTAGCAGCTGGCCGACTGGGGCGAGTCGAGGAGGCGACCCCGCTCGCGCTTCCGCAGGGACGGTACAGTGCACGGTGAGGTCGGCGGCGGCCGGCCGTTGGCGGGCCCGGGGAGCGGCGGCGCCGGCGACTTCGGACGACAGGGGCTCGCAGCCGCACGCGGATTCGGAGGTGGGGGGGTGCGGCCGTGCGGGTGGCCGTGGGCGTGCGTCCCCCACGGCCGTCGGTTGGTGCCGGCTCGGTCGCTTCTTCCTGTTGCCGTGGGTCCCAGTGTCAGCCTCAGCCAAGCGGCCTAACTATTTTTTTATTTGTTTGAAATTTAATTTGCCGACGAATACTTTGGACTATCGTGGAACACGTGACAGTGAACCTCCCCTCTTGTTGCATGACCGCGATGGTTCTTCAGGAATTAGGTGCGTGCCATTGACGATATATTAGGGATGTAAAAGTTGACGATATATTAGGGCAGCTCCAGTGTATCGTTCGAACCATGGGGCAACGTTCGATCTATGTTTTTAATATTCGGTGGCCACAGTGTGTGCATAACCAAAGACTGTTAAAGAAATATTATCTCTCTCTTCTTTGTTTTTTCTCTCCGTGTAAGACTGTACGGCCGAGGTGAGAAAAGCTAAGAAAGTAATTCTGTCAGTTGCTTTTCAAGGCTTGGTCGAACCAAGTTTGAAGTTCGTTTTTCATTCTAACAACGAGCAGCCGATTACTCCAGTGTTCTCGGTTCGACTTGGCTTTCTCTCGGTTTGCTTTCAGCCTAACACTAGAGCTGCTCTTAAGGATGTAAAGTTAAGTTGGGTAACCCAATGAAATAACACCTAATTTGAAAAAAAAATTATAAAAATTCTATAGAGTTGGTTCATTATTTTCTGGTGTCTTGTCTTACACCATGGGCCACTAGGTTACCCAAATAACATCATAGGATGTGTGCTGCTAGTGGGCATACGATTGGCGAGCTTGAGTCTACGCTAGAAGAGCATATGGTGGTTAGGTGGATGACGCCCAGGCAGAGACGAAGATGGTGGCGGAGGTGCAACTCTTGAATGGGCTACTCGTCGTGGTGTGTATTGGCGGCTGCGCAATGGCATCACCGAGTAGGTTGAGCCTGCCTCCGTCTCACCTCCTAAGGCAGACAACAACATGTTGCTTCAGCTGAATTTGACCTCATGTCATGTGCAAGAGTGCTTGTGGAACTCCAAACTCGGGCCCAACGTATGGCATGAGAATAACCCATTCACGCTGGCAGTGTCGTAGGATGAGACGACATGGCGGTCGTGGCCATGGTGGAAGGAGAGAAAGAGCTCGTCGAACGCCTTCCTCGCAATCTTTCCATGGTGGTGGAGGTCCATGGCGAGCTTGCGACCCAACAGCGGGCCTTGGCACAACACAACAACTACATGAATACAAGATGGCATGCACCACCCTTCACAAAGCGCCACACCGCGTTCGGCTCCGCTACAGCCACCATGCTCTATTGTTGCTTCTCGGCCACCATTGCTTATCCCTCTTCTCTATGATCGCAGAGTTGGAGAAAATCCTAGGTGTTCAAGGTGCTTTGGTTTTCGCCACTAACCATCCCTTTCTTCACATGCTTATGTCATACCTCGTAGTCGTGGCAGCATTCGTTAGTCGTGGCCCCCACAGGGAAATCATTCACTCCCTATATGGTCCAAACATCTCGGCGATATTAGAGTATGTCATGGCCCATCAAGTATACCCGTTAGATGTACCTCTTTATCCTCATAATGAACGCTAAGATTTGCTACTGCATACCATCATATAATATAAGGCCAATCATTGTTATAATAAGCTGGCACTGCCACGTACATTGATCTACCATAGTTGACTCAAATTTGTGTAGCTATAGTGGCTCCTCTACCACTGTTAGGGATGGCAGCGGGTGGGGGAAAAGCCCACATACCCCCACCGGTTGTAGGGTCAAGATGGCGGATTAGATGGGATGAATAGTCCTTTCTAAAACTAATCGCGCCGGCTAACCGAAACAAATGCGGAATTAAAACTATTAAAAGCATCTAGGCCCCGAGAGTTGGTTTCGGCAATTGATGACAACGCATTATTACCATGACTAACGTATGTTTTGCATAAACTTTGGTAAGTTAGGTCATGGGGTTGATAACGGCTTTGGGCACTATGGTATTCATGCCCCTTGATGGAAATCGTTTTGGTTTTCAAAGGATTGACGTCAAGATTAAGGACGGTTAGTTCCGGATGTCAAGGTGTTGAGTTACATTCGGAATAGTCGTTAGGATCTTCGCTTTTTTCTTTGGCCGTACTATAAAGGGGGGCATGAGCGAGTAGCTTGACCTAGGTGAGTCTTTTTGTTTAGGTGTGGTGCACACTTATCAAACTTAGCACTAGGTAGCTTAAGAATAGCTCAAAGTTCAGTTGAAAGCAACTTGGTCCAAGTTGCGTCGCGTTTCGGAGTCGTTAGAGACATTTTTCCTTGACC
Source organism: Saccharum spontaneum (assembly GCA_022457205.1). NCBI lineage: Eukaryota > Viridiplantae > Streptophyta > Magnoliopsida > Poales > Poaceae > Saccharum > Saccharum spontaneum. The sequence goes on along the minus strand of CM039616.1, from coordinate 55,347,515 downwards.
GGACGCGGTGTCTGTCACGACCGGACGCGTCCGGTCAGTAGTAACAGATACTGCGGTTCAGCGCTGTTAACCGGACGCGGTCCTTGCGAGGACCGGACGCGGTGTTCAGGCTGACACGTGTCACAGAAGGGAAAACAACTAATCGGACACGACTGGGAAGTGATCGGTGCGTCCGGTCACATTCCAGTAAGGTACTCTGACGATCGGACGCGTCCGGTCATCACTGATCGGACGCGGTCGCGTGTCAGGTCAAAGTACAGTAAGCTCCCTACACGATCGGACACGTTCGGTCACCCCTGATCGGTGCGTCCGGTCACTCAGCGAAGTGTTTCAGACTTTTGATCGTTACGATCGACCGGCGCGTCCGGTCACGTCGACCGGCGCGTCCGGTCAACGCGTATTTTGCTGAGTTGGCATGTAACGGTTGGATTTGACTGTGGGGTGTATAAATACATCTCCTCCACCTCTTTTAGAGGTCTCTTGCTCATTTGTTTAGCTGAGAAACACCTTTAGAGTGCAAGGGAGTGCAAGAGCTCTAGTGAGGGTAGTGATTTGAGAATCAAAGTTTAAGAGTCCCTCACTAGTGACTAGGGAGTAGCAAGTGTGCATCCATCTTCTCATTAGGCTCGTTGTGGTTAAGTGAGAGTTCTAGCTTGTTACTCTTGGTGATCGCCATCACCTAGATGGCTTGGTGGTGATTGGGAGTTTGGTGATCATCCGGCGGAGCTTGTGGATGACCCAACTCATCTTGTGAGCGGTTTTGGGCGATTCACCGCGACGGAGTGTCGAAGAATCAGCCCGTAGAGAGCACTTGATCCTTGCGCGGATCAAGGGGGAGCTACACCCTTGCATGGGTGCTCCAACGAGGACTAGTGGGGAGTGACGACTCTCTGATACCTCGGGAAAACATCGTCATGTTCCTTGCCCTTTACTTTCAAGCATTTACTTTCTCGTATTACTTTCATTGCTTAGTTTACTTTCCTAGAATTGGCATGCTAGACTAGGATTGGAACTTAGGGTGCAAAACTTTTACCGGTAGAATCACAAGGAACACAAGTAGGCACTAGGGGTGAACTTTGGCTTATAGGATTTAATTCTTGCAATTAATTTTTAGAAAAACCCAATTCACCCCCCTCTTGGGCATCTTGATCCTTTCAACTATCGGTCTAGCCAAGACCACACCCCTCTATCTAAGTTCACAAGTACCTTATAAAGATCCTAATTAGGAAACAAAGGTGCCGGATTAGCTAGAGCTCACCTAACCAATCTAGCTTTGTAAGGTCACATAAACCTATGCAGCTAGTACTTCACACAACCAGGGGAGCTCCTACACAATTCTAGTAAGCAAAAGCACAGAGCCCCTAAGCTCACTAGCAATGCTCAATAACAAGGCTACACAAGCCAAATTAGAGAGCGCAAATTACTTAGCTACACAAACTAAGCAAAGTGACTAATAAGGTTACTCAAACCAAATTAGTCATGCAAGGGAGCTACTTCTATGCTACACAAGCAAGAAGGTAACTAGTAAACTATACAAGCTAACTAATTACAAGAGAACTACACAAAGCACAATGTATATGAAAGTAATTACAAGCTTGTGTAAAGGGATTGCAAACCAACGGAAAGAACAAGGTTGACACGATGATTTTTATCCCGAGGTTCACTTGATTGCCACCAAGCTAGTCCCCGTTGTGTCAACCGTACACTTGGTGGGGCGGTGGCTAATAGGCGTTCACAAGTCTAGCCCACACGTTGGGCACCGCAAGAACCTACCCACAAGTGAGGGTAGCTCAATGACATGCTCTACTAGTGTTGCTCTTCGCGGCTCTCGCGGGGTGAGCATGGTACCCCTCACAAATCCTTCTCCGGAGCATTGCACAATCTTCTTGCATACTTTACGGATGGAGAACTTGCCACCAAGCCGTCTAGGAGGTGGCAATCTCCAAGAGTAACAAGCACCACCAGTTTGCAACTCGAACACCTAGTGTCACTCGATGCAATCTCATAATGCAACGTACTAGAATCACTCGCTCACAATGGATTCACAATCTAGCAACCACAAGTGAGTTGGAGGACTCCAAGCACTCTCAAGCATGGACAAAGTCCCCTTAGGTGCTCAACCTCAGCCATGGCCAAGACACCCCTCTATTTATAGCCTAAAGACCAAAAATAGCCGTTAGCTTTTTCTGCGTATCGACCAGACGCACATGCATAGAGACTGGACGCGTCCGATCATTCTGACGCCGCCATGTGTCATGAACGTTTAAAAATAGCCGTTGGCGCGCTCACACACCTGACCGAACGGGTCTCCATGCAATGACTGGACGCGCCTCTACCAGAGTCCTATCGGTGTCTAAAATTAAACCAAGAGCTACACTCCACAGTGTCCGCTCCTCCTCAGCTCAAGGACAACGCGCCACGTCACAACGACCTAATGCTGAACAGTGAATTGCCAGCGTCCGGTCCTTCTCTCTTTCAGCGTCCGATCAAGTCTGCTCCTCTGCCTGTGCCTCGGGTCACATGATTGGACGCAACCAGTCATCCCGAACCCATCGTCCGATCATCCCGGACCCAGCGTCCGGTCACTACGACCACTCGTTACTTTCACTTCTTTTTTCTTCTCCAACTTCACCAAGTTGATCCAAATCAACTCCAACAACTTCTCCTTTGCAAATGTGCCAACACCATCAAATGTAAAACATCATGTGCAAGTGTATTAACATTTTCACAAATATTTTTTTTCAAAGGATTAGCACTCTTTTCTCATCGCCACTCGATCCTAACACGTATGCAAAGTTAGATTGCTCAAGTGGCACTAGATGACTGAGATGCAAACAAGTTTACCCCTCTTGATAGTACGACCATCTATCCTAAACCCGGTCATAAACTTCTCTACACACCTATGACCGATGAAATGAAATGTCCTACAAATATACTTTTGCCCTCCTCCAACGTTGATGTAACATATGCACCAACCTAGATCAACAAATGATATGATCCACTTCATATCATCATGTGACCTTATTGGTTCATCGATCTTGACCTCACTTGCTTTTCACCGTTGCCTCGGTCCATCAGCGCCAAGTCCTCGACTTGCCCTTCACTCTTACAACCGGTCCATCAAGCCAAGTCTTGTTTGATCTTCTCCACCTTAGTCACATGACTCCATGTCATGTCTCATATGCAATGAGCTCCTTTTATCACATGTGTGAGCCTTACAACATATCCAAGTCATTTCCACCTCCATGGCATGTGTTGCTCACACAAGTGTTCATGCAGACTAATCACCTGTGTATTTCACTTAAACACATATTAGTCCAATTAGATTGTCACTCAATTACTAAAACCAAACAAGAACCCTTCACTCGTTCATGTATAACTCCCCGTCACCCGCACCCATTATCCATGCCGGGTAAAAAAAAACCCATACTCCTCACTCGATGGATAACGAGTACCCATCGGCTAACCCACACTCGCCACTTGATAAGTAGAGCACCATGAGGATTAGAGAAGGGAGCAATGGTTTTCAGTATATATGTGCTAGATAGTACACTCCTGCATTCTAGATCCACCTATTATCTGCTAACGGGTCCCCTATCAGGTAGCGAGTTTGGGGTAGAAGGGAATGTACCCATATCGATGTACCGGATAGGGGAAGAAATGTCCCCAATAGCATACTCATGGGGGTTAAAAAGGCCCCATACCTGCACCCTAATAGGGTTTTTAGCCATTGGGTTTTGGGTACCTATTACCATTCTACGCAATGGGGAGACATTTGACATGTTTGGACCATTGACCTGTCTTTTTTTCACCCCTTGGTTGCACACAAAGGCACGTTGGGAAAGAAGAGCACACTTCAATAGAAATGTGGGACTAATATGAACCCTGCTCTCTACTACATGCATACTTCCATAGAAATCAAGTGGGACTGATATGAACCATGCTCTCTACTACATGCACCACGAACAAGGTTTTGGGCTTTTAGCTACTTTCGTTCTTTTTTTCTCGAAAGGACGGCAAAAGCTTTGCCGCAAATTTCATTAGACGATAGAAAAAGAAACAAAACTGTACAAGCAAAGCCAAAGCAAAACTATTTTACAACTTGAAAAACAGGACCTCAAACATCTACTTTACTTAGCCTAACAAAGAAAGCCTGCTCAGCAGAAAAACTGGGGACGAGAAGGAAAAGGAGCCTGCATCAACTCATCAGTCAGTCGTTGTCTCCTGCTGAAACGGCGTCTCCACTTCCCTACGATATTGATTTATATCATCTTTACACAAACCTGCTACCTGCCTTGGATCTAAAGCTCTTTGTTGGCAAGTACATCGGTTTCTTTCCTTCCAAATATTCCACCAAAAAAAGATTATTATCCCATCAAACTGCCTTCTCTGATTTTTGTCCACCTTTCTCCTGCATTTACGCCAATACTTGCAGTGATCCACTTGTGTTCATTGTGTTCAAAATCGATAGATGGAACCATAGCTTGATGTCTTCCCAGACCTCCTTTGTGTAAGGACAGTCCTTACAAAGGTGAGTAGGTGATTCTTTCAATCCCGCATAGTTTGCAAATTGGGTCATTATCCCATACGCGCTTCATTATATTGTTTGCCGTAAGGATCTTCTTATGCAATCAAGTCCAGGCAAAGAACCTACATTTCGGCTCAGTTCTGGCCTTCCAGATCGGCACAATCTGAATTTTGCTGAATGAACCTTCGAATTGACTTTCATTCGTTTCACTCGTAAAATTTTTTATTTCCTTCCTTTCAGGGAAAAAAAATACAACATGATCGAAATGACAGTGGTGCAAAGACATGATTGGAATCTCATCTTATTACTAATTATTATCACATATCTCCATGTATACCATTCACTAAAATAAAATTACAGTTGCAGAGACCACAAGAAGAAAACAATAATAACAAGAGAAAAGGAACCAAAAGAATACCAGAAAAAAATCAACTGAACGTACAAATTAAACAACAAAATCCATGCACTGATGTACAATTTAACGTTCACCACACCACCGAGAACGCCTGCAAATGCAGAGCATGTATCTGACAAGGATTTCCCGATGAGCAATCGAGCCATTTCCCGCATCAATTCCGGCGTCCCAGATGGGCCGCCGCGCTAGTGCTTGTTGACGAGGGCGCAGTGCTTCCTGATCTCGCCCTCGGAGCCGGTCTTGACGTCGATGGCGCCCATCCTGACCATGGAGCGCGCGAAGACCTGGAAGAACACCTCGGGCGGCGCGTTCACCACGCTGAGGATGTCGGCCTTGGACGTGGCGTCGGTGATGAGCGCGGCGTCGGACTGGAACAGGCCCCGCCGCTTGAGCACGCCGCGGTAGTAGCTCAGGTCGAAGGTGAGGAAGCTCCCCGGGTCCATCTCCACGATCGTCGTGTTGTCCGTCAGCGTCTTGCACTTCCGCCGCAGCGTCGCCGCGTACTGCGGGTCCAGCGACGGATCCACGTCCCCGGGAACGGCGCGCCCCGTGAAGTTGTACAGCCGCTCGCTGAAGGAGTTGCAGTGGGAGATGCCGATCGTGTGAGCCCCTGCACACGCAAGTGGAAGTGGTTGTGGTTTATCATCAGCATGACAGCATCAGCATTCAGCAGCAGCTAGCGCTAATATAACTCGGTGACAGTTACAGAAAGTGATTAGGAATGTCTGAATTGTTCAGTGTACTAGGTATAGTTTTTGGAGCTATTCAGGGAATTCTCAGTGTTCTCTGAACTGCTTTGCAATTAGTATATCCTTATATTTATCGGCAGGTTATAAATATGAGGCACGTATTTATCAACCTACTTCATCAGAAGCATCTGTTCTAGGAAAAGGACCATTTCAGAAGTATCCTGTCTGGAGTTTGCATATAGGAGTATATACTAAAGGCTCATCATCTATGATACTAGATTGGAACAGACCAGTGGAAGGTAGTTGGCAGCAGCGTGCATGTCTACATCAGAAGAGGTTGCCGATTAATGTCACGCACATACGGAAAATGGACGCCCATCAGTGGCCCAAACCTGGTCAGTGACCCGGGATGTCCTCCTCAAATGATGAGGAGTATACACAAATTCAGATATTCAGAGTCCAAGTTCTCCTTCTCCACAATGCCATCAATCTCTTCTTATTACTTTAAGCAAGCAAGATGACCTGCTCTGAAAAATGCTGTAAGTTAAGCCTGCCTCTGCCTGGGATGCAATGTAGGGGGTGATCACCTACAATCTCTTTCAGTTATCCTCATAACTAGGTTTTTAGGAAAATTTATCTTATCTCTGTCGTACTGAATCATTTCCCGGCTACCAAACTCCATCTACATACATAGGCAGGACAAAACCATCCTTTAGATGCTACTAAGGCCTTGTTCAGTTCCCCAATTCTCTCCCCTAATTCCACTATGCAAAAAGAAGATTCCCCGTCACATCAAAATGTCGGCAAATGCATGGAATACTAAATGTTGATAAAATCAAAAACTAATTGTACAGTTTTATTGTACTTTGCGAGACGAACATTTTAAGCCTAGTTAGTCAAAATTTGGATAATTTTTACCAAATACAAACGAAATGCTACAGGAATTCTGATACAGTGTTTTTCTCCCCAATTCACCAATCTAAACAAGGCCTAATACTAACATGCTGTGTCTCTCGTCAAGGACGACATGCAGCTGTCAGCTACAGAGCTACTCTACTCAGTGCTTGACACTCCTGAAGACGAACAGAGTTGCAGCTGCCCAGTTTAAAAAGCCTCCTTTTCTGTTGTCAAGGATTCACTCTAGAAAGACAAAACTATGCTTCCTAACATTGATTGTGCATGCATGTACCGTCACTAAAATACTGTTAGGTGCTGAACTTCTGTCTTTTAGGCCTTGTTTAGATGCCGACTCGGGGGTGGCCGATTTTGCACAGTGCCACCCCCGAGCACTGTAGCACTTTTTGTTTTTTATGATAATAATTGTCCAAATTTTGATTAATTAGACTCAAAATGTTCGTCTCGCAAAGTATAATAAAACTGTGCAATTAGTTTTTGATTTTATCTATATTTAGTACTCCATGCATATGTCGACATTTTGATGTGATGGGGAATCTTCTTTTTGCATAGTAGAATTTAGGGGTGAATTTTGGTATCTAAACAAGGCCTTAGATGAAGATTTGACCCACAGAATGAACTTTAACGGTGCGTGCATGTTCAGGTTGTCTGTCCAATCCGGCCAATCGGCCATGGCATCGAACTAACTGCTCCTAGAACGTTCTAGGCTCCTAGTAGTCGCTTGTTCAGTTTACTCATAACTTGAGACATCAGTTCTAGTTCGGGACATCAGTACTCGTCCTGTAGAGAGTAAGTAGCTAGAGTAGGAGCATGTCATAAACAATTTGCCAAGGCAACCAGTCATCTAGTACAATCAGAGCACTACTACTCCTATCCTACTGCTAATGCCGGCCTGACCATACGTACTATTCAGATAGGAGTACTGCTCTCCAAACAAATGATTCACCCAGCGAAAGGAATGCAAGTCGGTGGCTCGGCGCCGTTGGTTGGAATTAGCACGTTTAATATATAAATAAACAGAAGATAAACTTGTAAGTGCGCCTTCTTCTAATCTGAGGACTAGTCACACCTGTCACTACTAATCTGTCTAGTTCCTTGGCATGTCGGTTCTCTGTCTGTGTAAATTAAGTTGATTGATTGACAGGTGAAAAGATAACCTTCTTGCTTTGTTTGTTCTTTTTAGCAAATTGTTGAATGATGGTGAAGTTGTCGTGAGGTGGAATAACAAATAAGCGGTGTAGCTGAGCTCAGAATGGTGGCGGCAATGGAGTACCGTACCTGAGAGCCAGACGAGGTCGGGGAGGTCGAGGCTCTTGTTCCGGAAGGACTGGAGGAGTGTGGTGAAGTTCATGGTGGGCGCGGGGATCTGGTCCAGCGCCTCCTGCTTGATGGACACGGTGCCGTCGCGCCTCCCCGTCGGCACGCTCCAGAACGGCCCGCCCTGCATGCATACGCGCGCCGGCGCGCGGAGAGAGAGAGAGAGGAGTCACGGTCACCGGCCGGCGGCTGATGCAGCCATCACGCATTCAGATGGGGACGCTCAGGAAGGCTTACGATGACGCCGACGGAGTCGCGGGCGGCGAGCGCGAGGATGTCGGCGCAGGACACGACGCCGGGGCACTCCTTCTCGAGCAGCGCCTTGATGCGGTCGATGAAGCCGAAGCCGCGCAGCGTCAGGTTGGGCGCCGCGTCCTTCTCCGCCTCCTTGCCGCCCGTGGCGTTGAGCAGCACCGACGCGTCGCAGCCCTGCAGCAGGGGAGCAAGCATGCATAGCGCAGTCGGTCATTGGCATCGATCGCATTCGTCGGCGCGCAGGCAGCAGGCAGGACGCTGGCATGCTAGCTAGCTAGCTGTAAGTGCTACGTACCCTGACGAAACAGTCGTGGAAGTGGGTGCGGATCAGGGTGGCGGCGACGCTGGGCGCGTGCGGGATGTGCGCCTTGACGAACTCCTTGACGATCTTCTCCGCCTGCGGGCAGGTGGAGTCGTAGAACCCCTCCTTGAGCGGCGTCCGCGAGCCGCCGACGAGGACGGCGGCGGCGGCCACCACCAGCGCCGCCGCCAGCGCCATTCTTCTCACCATCATCGCCTCGATCGACTGCTGCTGCAGTGCTGCTGCTGGCTAATGGCTGCTGCACCTACAAGCAAGCTACAATGCAAGCTTCGCTCTGCGCCGTGTCGATCAGCTGACTTGGTCGACCGGTCTCGAGCTCTTGCTGGTGGTGCCGAGCCCGGTGCTGCGCCATAAATACACAGCGTGCCGGACTGCAAGGCACGGTGACGTCTGACGTGTGTGTACTGTCTACTGGGCGGCTGGCTACTCCGCTAGTGGGGTTCGGTTGCCGCCGCGCGCTGCCCTGCGACGCTGCCGCTGCGCATTGGATATTCCGAGTTCTGATGGCGAGTCGGTAGGGGACTGAGAAGCGGACGACGCGGTCTCCGTCTCGGACAGCGCCGGGTCCGTCTAACTACCTGCGTACGGTCGGTCGAGCGGCTTGCCCAGTTCGATCGATCGCATGGTCGATGTATGTACGCTTATACTGGGCCGGCCGGTACGCATTACGCACGCACGATTCTGGCTTCTGCTACCTGATTCGCAAGCGCAAATGGAGGACGAGGACGAGGACGACGCCGGGGCGGCCGGCCGGCGGCATGTCAGCGCCAGTGCCAGCGGCGGTCTCCGCTCCAAGTGTCACCCATCAAGGCGCACAGTAGGTCGGATGTGCGCGTGGACTTCCGCTCGCCTGCCCGCCCGATACTTCTTCTTTTTGCTTCCTGCAACGAACTGCCGTCCGTAGCAAAATGATCGATGTAGTCCGTCGCCCGTCGTCGTCGTCGTCTGAAAATTTCAGGCGCGCCACGTACTCTACAGTGGAAGTAGGCTTTGTTCAGTTGAACCGCAGGACGGCGTGCGGCGGAATGGAGCGAAAAGCCGTCGGCTTTCCACGTACTGTACATCTCGCAGCGGACGGACGGACCCACGGATTGAGATTGGACAGGGGAATCTCGCCGTGCCCGTGCCCGTGCCCGTGCGTGGTGCCTAGCCGCCGCGGCGGTAGGGTGTACTCTCCATGAGTCCATCACGAGGTGGGCTCCTTCACGCTTTGGAGCGGCTCCTTTCTGTGCGTCCATGATTCCAAGCAGTGCGAGAGAGGAGGCACCCACATCCACATGCGCACAATGAACAAATTAAAGCCCTGCCAGCAGCCATTCACAGCCGTGGCGTCAAATCTGTGACTGAGCAAGTGTGGAGGCTGGAGCTGCTGGACACGTCTCTGCACTTCCCCTCTGCATCTTCTGGATTGCAACTGCGATCTGGTTCGGCTGTGATCATTCAGGGATAACAAGGTCTGCAACTGCGATCTGGTTCGGCTGTGATCATTCAGGGCGAGAAGAGCAGTAGCTAGACCGTAGACGCATCGTGCCATGTGCTGATGTTTACTGTTTGTTGAAATGATGGAAGAGGAAAATACTATGAGCGCTCAAAAGTATGGCTGAAGTAGTGCTATACGACGTACTCCCTCCGTCCTAAATTATCTGTTTTTTTTCCGTGACACAAGTTTAACTGATTTGTAGAAAAATACGTGTAACATTTATATCTTCAAATAAATTTATTAAAAATTAGATTCAAAGATTTTTCTAATGATATCAATTTTGTACCATAAATATTAATATTTTTTAATATATATTTTGTCAAAGTTGTTTTTTTGGTAAACGAAAACGACAGATATTTAGAGACGGAGGGAGGATATACATGCATGCATATGTGTCACCTATCACGGAGTCCACGACGGGAGCACTAGTAGGTACGTAGGGCATGGGCGGGCTACGTGTGCTCGTGCTAAAGTGTGCTCCGGAAAGCAGAGGCTAGTCGCAAGAAGAATCCGAGTGATGGCAAGCCACGCACGCAACTCCAACAACGCTCCTGCTGCTAAGCCCGCTGCTGTTCCTGCTCATGAAGCTTCCTTTCCTTTCTCTCTCTCTCTTTTTTTCTGTTACACAGACGACAGATCGCTGCTCGTGGTCACGGCCATACCGAACTACTGAAGCATCCGGAGATGAGAGGAGATGAGCTGACCTCCAAATAAAAAGGAGCAGGGTGGTTAGGGCGCGTCACTGCTTACCAAATACCCATTGGCGGATCCGGGGGGGGGGGCTGGGGGGGCTGCAGCCCCCCCCGGGAGGGTGATATCTCCACTAAAACACTGTAGCAATTACTGTAGCATTGCATCAAATCATCGTTAAATCTTAATTGTAAATCAACATCTTCCTTAATTAGCCTCCCTGGGTGTCAATCCTGGATCCGCCACTGCAAATACCCATGGTCGTGATTGGTTCCACGACGAGGAGAGCCTGGCTCGCTTCTCCCAGCCAGGCCAAGTTGAGCAGCAGTGGCGCGCGGCAAATATGTGGCTGTGGCTGAGCAGTGCTGGAGATGGACAGTGGACACATATATCTCTGCATCTTTTGGTTTGTTGTTCTAATGCTGCACATACGTACGGTATCAATAATGCACGATCATCTGGTACAAAGCAGGGCCAGTAGACGACGCATCACGCCATGATGGCTCGCAAACGCCTCGCGCTCGCTGTGTACTGACTTCATGCGTGTATCACCTACTGGTATCACGGAGTCCACGTAGGTACGTAGGGCATGGGCGCATGGCATTGGCTACGTACTCCTGAAAGCAGAGGCTACCAAGAATCCCAGCGATGGCAAGCGACGTACGCAACTCCAGCAACGCTCCTGCCGCTAGCCTGCTACAGTGCTAGCTGCCAGCTGTTCCTGCTCCTCTGCTCATGAACCAGCCAGTTCGTTTCGCTGGTTTATTGTGGCTGAAAGTACTGTTCGCTGATTTGTTGTGAGAGAAAAACCCTGCTGGATGGCTGCTGATTCCGCTGAATAGCTCAAACGAACAGGGTTGCTGATTCCGCTGATTCAACTTTCTTCCCTTTATCCCTTTTTCTGTTACACAGACGACAGACGCTGCTCGCGTGGTCACGGCCATACCGAACTACTAAACCATCCGGAGATGAGGTGAGATGAGCTCCAGATTAAAGGTGCAGGGTGGTTAGGTCGCGTCACTGCTCACCAAATACCCATGTTTCTTGCTCTTGTTGGGTCCTGGTCCTCGGCGCTAGCTCCATCTCTCGTCGTCTCGTCGTGCTCACCGACAGCCTCTCCACACGTCGCCTTGACAAGCCGGACGGCCAGTTGTTTGCATTGTCACCAAGAACACTGTTTCCACTGGTTCATAATTTTAACGATAAACGGATAGATAAAAGATAGACGACAACTTCACCATCATTCAACAATTTGCTAAAAACAACTAACAAAATAAAGAAGATTATCTTTTCACCTGTCAATGAATCAACTTAATTTACACAGACAACTAACATGCCAAGGAACTAGACAGATTAGCAGTGACACGTGTGACTAGTCCTCAGATTCGGCATCACATTACTGTTTAATTTGCAGTTTTCACGGCCGTCTGCTGCGACTGCAAGATAAGGTAAACACTGAAAGTCGCTGAGGCTTTAATTACAGTCTTACAGAGGAGGAAACAGGTAAGGGAGACTCAAGTGAAGCCCCGTGAAAAGCATGCATGCAATAGGACTCTTTCCCCTGCAAGCAAGCAAGCATTCCTCGCCTCTTCCACATCTTTTGCTTCCTCCCTCCCTGAAGATCCATAGCCTGCCTGTAGCTACTAGGCTAGCGCAGCGTAAACATGGTTCTTTTAACTTTGTTCAAATGAAGATCTTTTGGAATAACGTGTGACCAGGATCAAATATGGTCACTCTCATGCATTGCTAGCTGTGGGTTACAAGCAATGCCAACCTAGGAAGTACTTTAATTTTGTTTTCCTGTGACGAGCAGCCTAAAAAGGTAAACAAGAAGCTGAAAATTTAAAGTAAAACTAGAAGCTGCAAATTTCTTTTGCAATGCCTCTCAGCAGCTTAATTAGTTTGATCATGTAGCTAGTTCAGGACCAGTCTAGACATTATTCCTGAATGCTCTCAAGAACAGAATCAGCTCAGCATCTGATCTGGTTATGGTGTGGATACTCCATATGCACCATCATGACGGGCATAACGTGCATGCATGCTCATCACTCATACTGCCTAGCTTAGCTAGCTAGTGCAACACTACTTTTTTCTGATAGTAATAATAAAACAAATTACAGAAGTTTTCAAAAATCCGCGAGACGGATTTATTAAGCCTAATTAATTTGTCATTAACAAATGTTTACTGTAGCACCACATTATCAAATCATGAACTAATTAGGCTTAAAAAATTCATCTCGCAAATTAGTCACAATATGTGCAATTAGTCATTTTTAGTCTATATTTAATAATCTATGCATGTGTCCAAATATTCGATGTGATAGAGACTAAACTTTAGAGGGAGGAACTAAAAAAAGGCCATAGTTCTACGCATTTGGTATCTCCGTTCATACAATCATACGTACTGTAAATTCGTTGCGCCGTCCAATCAGAGCGGTTAGGGCACAAGTTTTGTTTAATTTGGCTCTGCCAGCAGCATATCATTTCGATTTTAAATGTACAAAGACAAAGGACTGACGATTTTGATGTGAGCACATGACTAGAGCCATCTACCTACTAACTGATGAGCTCAGCACAATGTACACATCTAGTTAGTGACAGCTAATCGACAAGCTGAAGCTAGCTAGATGTACGCTGTGGACCGGTTAAACGTGTTTCTGGGCGCAATCCATCACCGTCCCTTTCCTTCTTGACTACTACAACATGGTTCCTGCAGGGATCACTCGTAGGGGCAAGCAAACAAGCTCGGTCAGACAAAGTCACAAAAAAGGTTCAGGGAAGAATCATCAGGGACAGCAGGCAGCAGCAGGTGGCTTCAGGGTAACTGTTGCTTGCTGCAAATTAAGGCCCTGTTTAGTTCCCAGAAAATTTTGCAAAATTTTTCAGATTCCCCGTCACATCGAATCTTTAAACATATGCATGAAGCATTAAATATAGATAAAAAATAAAACTAATTACACAGTTTAGACGAAATGGACGAGACGAATCTTTTAAGCCTAATTAGACCATGATTGGACAATATTTGCCAAATAACAACGAAAAAAACTATAGTGCGATTTTGCAAAAAATATTGCATCTAAACGCAGCCTAAGATGAGCAGGAAGCTTCCTTCAGGGTTAGCATTAGCATCTCGGTCTGCCAGAGGTAGGTTTTGTCAACTACACCTCTCACTTTCAGCCTGCTGTGTGGGTCCCAAGTGAGTCCCAACCGTAGTGATAGGCTGTAATAATACAGAGGCATATTAAACACATCACCATTCAGATCAGAGGTTTTTGGTATCTAATAAGCTTTCCAATTGATATATCTCCGTTTTCCTCCCTCTGGTTTCTAGGAGTTGACGAGAAGATTCTTTGTGAATATAAAGTGATTGCTGAAAAAAGAATGAAACAGTGAGACCGGTGAAGAGACCCATCATCATCCGTCAGTTTCTGCCTGCTGCCTTCGCCGAGAAAGTAAAAAGGCGCTTTCAGAGATGGGAACAGACAAGAACAAAAAATGGAGAGAAACCAAAGGATAATTTCAATTCCAATCAACAAATTAAAGTTGTTTGTCTATGATGACGGATCACCTCCGTTGCCAACTGTAAGGCACGATCATCGATGATGGCGGTCTTGAACTCTAGCCCTTGTCCTCCTTTTTTGGTCGGTTATTCCTATAGGACACCGCCCAATGGAGACTAACATTCTAGTACAAATGAAATGATTCATATAGACTAACAAATGTTGAGATTACTATTTATACATTGCAAACTATCACTACTTGTGGTTGGTATAGAAACTTTTTGCTTTCTTTTTTTTTGAAAGATCCGGATATCCGACATTATATTAATAAGCAAGAAAAGAGTTGCAAACACATGCGCGAGAAGCGCTAACCCACACGGCAGACCGCCGTATGGGGTACCAGGAAGCCAATGCTAATTACTCATGTTGTTTAAAACCATCCTTGGGAAACCGAGCCCTCGCCCCCGCCTTCCCGCTGAAGCCCAGTCAGAGCATTAAACTTTTTGTTTTCATCATGCATCACATTTATTTTCTCTTCCTCTTCTTTTCTAGCATGAACCACCTTCTCTTCTCCTAAGCACATGTAGCTTCTGCAACCCACTATAACAAATATAGAGCACGTACTTTTTTTATCCGATCCTACGTGACACTTTGGGCCACAAGAAAAAAAAACATAGCGTTGGGGAAGGCGTGGCCCGTACCATGAACAGCGCGTGGTAAGTGGATTGGTTGCACGCATGGGACCGGATCGATTGGCAATGCTTGCTGTCTTGCTGCACGGCGTATGCATGCCTGTGGGCAGAAGAAGACAACGTACGCGCCGGGCCACGGTCAGGCCACTCTTTGTATTACTACCAGTCGGTTGCATGGATGGACGTGTCTTGAGACGCTTCACCACCAGTCGGTTGCGACGTCGCTGTCGTAGCTAGAGTACGTACTCCAGAGACGACGCTGTGCCTGTGCTGACCGGGTCGTCCAAGTACTACAACGACAACGAGGCTGCGACTGCGGGGTTGTTGCTGGTGCGGGCAGGTGTGTTGTTGGTGCGCATTGAAGAATGGCCGTACCGGCCGGCCAGTCAGCCAGCCACCGCCCACCGGAGCGCGGCGGCCTAGGCTACGGGTGGGCGACCGACGGAATTGTCGGGCCTCGTGCGTGCGCGGCACAATTGCAGAAACATGCGTGGATCGCAAGCAAGGCCTCGTTTAGATAGGTGAATTGGGGGAGAAAAACACTGTATCAGAATTCCTGTAGCATTTCGTTTGTATTTGGTAAAAATTATCCAAATTTTAACTAACTAGGCTTAAAATGTTCGTCTCGCAAAGTACAACAAAACTATGTAATTAGTTTTTAATTTCATCAACATTTAGTACTCCATGCATTTGCCGACATTTCGATGTGACGGGAAATCTTCTTTTTGTATAGTGGAATTTGAGGGGAGAATAGGGGAACTAAACAAGGCACAAATGAGAAAAATTCACGGCGGTCTCTGAACTGTGTCACTTAGGTTCTCGAACTTTAGACAGTGTATTTCTGGATCTCTGAATTTGACTTCAGGTGTCATCTAGATCCCTGAACTTGGCTTTAGGTGTCACTTAGGTCCCCGAACTTTGAACAATATATTTCTGGGTCCCTGAACTTGGCTTCGGCTGTCATCTGGGTCCCTGAATTTAGCTTCGGGTGTCATTTAGGTCCCAATACTGACGTGGTACGGTCCTACATGTGGGGCCCATATGTCAGTCGGTTATATTTCTATTTCGGGGGTACTGTAGCTACAATTTCTAAAATATTCAAAAAATTATATCTTTTTCATATGATCTCGGATGAAGATGATTTTTTATATGAAAAATATAGCTCTCGACGAGATCTACAACTTTTTAGTTTTGAGTTTTTAAATTTGAGATCATTAAAATGCTTAAAAAAATTAAACAAATTTTCAGCAGTATATTAATCGCGTACAAGCGCTTGTCGTCTTCGAAAAATCATATCTTTTTTACATGTTGTCAAATGGATATGATTTTTATATGAAAGTTGTAGCTCTCGATGAGATCTGCTACTTTCTAGTTTTGAGTTTTTTAATTTGAGGTCGCTAAAATGCTCAAAAAATTAAACAAATTTTCAGGAATTAATATACTTTTGAAAATTTGTTTAATTGTTTTGAGCATTTTAGCGACCTCAAATTAAAAAACTCAAAACTAAAAAGTTATAGATCTCATCGAGAGCTACAATTTTCATATAGAAATCATCTCTATTTGACAGCATATAAAAAAGATATGATTTTTCCAAGGCGACAAGCGCGTGTACGCGATTAATATACTGCTAAAAATTTATTTGATTTTTTTAAGCATTTTAATGATCTCAAATTAAAAAACTCAAAACTAGAAAATTGTAGATCTCATCGAGAGCTACATTTTTCATATAAAAATCATCTTCATCCGAGATCATATGAAAAAGATACAATTTTTAGAATATTTTAGAAATTGTAGCTACAGTACCCCCGAAATAGAAATATAACCGACTGATATGTGGGCCCCACATGCAGGACCGCGCCACGTCAGCATTGAGACTTAGATGACACCCGAAGCCAAGTTCATAAACCCAAATGACACCCAAAGCCAAGTTCAGAGACCTAAAAATACATTGTTCAAAGTTCGAGGACCTAAGTGACATCCAAAGCCAAGTTCAAAGACCTAAATGACACCTGAAGCCAAGTTCAGAGACCTAAAAATACACTGTTCAAAGTTCGAAGACCTAAATAACACCAGCTACTAAGTTCAGAGACCACCGGTGAATTTTTCTCCAAGGAAATTGCAGAAACGTTCGTCCGCACTCGCTAGATCTGTAACGACTAACGAGCAGACGCAGTCTCTGCTTGTGCTTGCAAGAGGCAAGGCAAGGCAACACACGAGTGGCGAGGTCATGTGCTGGCCCGGGGCGTCAACCACGGCGGCCAGTAGCGGTGAGCCCGCGCGCGGCGGGCCGGGGTGTCGTTGGCCGTGGCCGCGTGTCGCGTCATTTTTTTTGCTTTTTTTTATGAGACCAAAGGTCCCACGCGGCCATGCTGCACGCAGCACTGCAGCGGACCACGACGGCCTGGCGCGCTCTTGCAGGGCCCGGCTTCAGCTATGCCCAATAATAGACTCGCGCGGTTCATTCTCTCGTGTTGCGCGGCCCATCCCAACGAAGAATTGTTGTCACTGGTTCGGCTGGCCCGATCCACCTGGCGTAGCGTCTGGCGTGTCTGCAGCCTGCCCGCAGTTGTGGTTTTCTTTTTTCGCACGCGATTTCCAGCGAACACGGAGGATCTCCGCTTGGAATCGCTAGGAGGGTCTCACTACCCGGTCATCTCGTACCGGCCAATCGGATCATCCCAGTACCGGCTAGTGATGAGCGACCGAAGCAATATTCCACCCCAAGGCCACAAGTAGCAGGCAGATAAGGCGCGGCTGGTCGCGCGTTCGGGGAGCGCGCGAATCTCTTCTTCCTACTTCCTCGTGCCCTGTCAGTCCCACTCCCACCCCCGCCTTCGTCCCCTGCCGCCCCGCGGCCAGCGGCTGCCTCATCGCCGGCCGCGCATACCACCCACCTCCCGTCCTCGCCCTCGCCCTTCCCTAACCTTCGCACATTAGGTTCTAGAGATCCGTCTGAGCATTATGTGGGGGAAGGGCAAGGCATTGGAGTTTCCTCTCAAATCGTTCGGTACGTGCATTACGACAAACAACAGATGAACCCTGCCCTGGTTCGTGTTTAATTTAATTTTCCTCCGGCGCGCGCGAGATATCCTATCTCTGTGCCCGTGTCATCACAGTCATTTTAGCTTACTACAGTTTTAGCACTGTCCAAAACAAATCACAGTTATGACACACTGCACGCCTATTTTTCCCTGACTCTCTCTAGGATTCGCCGACTGCAGCGACGTCCTCCCGGCGTACATCGATGACGACCGCACCGATGAGGATGCTTTCAAGGTGCTCATCTCATCATCTGCCGCTACTCGATTGATCTCGACCATTTTTTAGTAGCTAATTAATCTTGTCGTGCCGCGTGGCAATATAGGCATCAGGTGTTGAGGAATAGGGGCCAAGGCATCGGGATCCTTGTGTCCCAAGTGCCCCAAGGAGACAGACGCCTCCTACTCCCTGCAGGACCCAGGTGAGGTGATGTACTTCTTGCTCCGTCTAGTGGAATGGAAGCAGAAATCCTCATCAGCCTCAATGATTCGGCCTCCGCCATCCTCCCCCTCGCCTCTGCCCCTGCCCCCGCCCCCGCCCCTTGACCCTGCCCTCCCGTAATCCCAGAGCATGTCACCAATGACCTCCGCTGCGCCGCCTGCCCTGCCCAACCGCCTTGTTCCACCGCCCCGCCCCATCGCCGTCTCGCCCGCCTCCACTGCCGTATCGTGGACACCACCCCCCCAAAATCTCCTTCTAAGGCCACCGGGAACAGATCCCCTAACCCTGCTGTCACCAGAACCCTAGCCGCCGCCATCTTCTTTCTTCGTCTCCAGTGGGGGCGGGCGCAATCGGAGCGGGTTCGCGTCGCGTAGTAGAATTACTGCTAGAAGTAGGAGTATGAAACAAGGAATCAAGGAGCTTTAATTTGGTTCTTGGATCACAGATAGACGCAACAAACAGAGCAAAACATACCAAATAGTATCCTTGAAGAAAAAGGAAATCAAAAGCAACATGGCGTCTATATGCTGGCCTCGATGATCTCTCGCAATCCTAGAGTGGCTCGGCGGGGTGAACTCCTGTCTCCTGGGTTGGAATTGTAACACTGCTCAATGCTCACCACACACCAGGTCGCCCGACGGAAGGGCTGATGCCGCCTCAGCTGTTGCTCATGAGATGCATCGATGATCGAACTGATGTGGTAGATGGATAAGGCGGGGACTGTGCCGTTCTACGTGCTTCCAACCTTCAGCGACTAGATGGTGTTTCATAAAAAAAACACCGACTAGTTGGCGTTGAGAACTTCAATGGGCCTTACACTGTACGGCCCTCCAATATAATGAGGCCTTGGATGAACTTTTGAAGCAAATAGTTCATTAGTGCACCCTGCATTCTGTATATTGTACGAGTAGTATTTATTAATTTTTGCAAATACATACTCATATACATAATATATAATACATAACACCGGAATGGTATGCTGGAATGGACCGGTACCGACACATTGCAATTCAGGAGGAAAAGTAGAATAGATACGTTTGGTTTGTGCCAAACTGCCAACGTATTCCCTTCAATTTGTTCCTCGATTTCACCTTGAGGCTTGAGCCACATCTTCATCCTCAATTCTGTTTCTTCTCCATCATCGGTATCCTCATGCAATTCACTACTATTGCCAACCCTCTTGAGCACCTGCACAAACAACACTGACTAGAAACCTAATTTTGCATGTTCTAAATATTTGAATTAATAAATAGATTTCTTAATTTACAAAACCTAGTCCATGATATCTTATGTACAATACACGATTCCTACTAAATATTTTCGATTTAATTTTAATAAAAAGACAACTATATAAATATAATACATAAATACAATTTATTAGCTAAAATAATCTCTATAAATTAAACCTATTGACCACTAAACCTATGTGTAGATCCTGGGTCCAAATCTAATCGTAGGACTAATTCTTATCAAAATGGTAGGCCTAATTCGATCTGGTCTAATACTCTAACTAATCTAAATCTAACCACTAGATAACTAAAGTGTAATCATAGGCCCTTTCAAAAAAAAGTGTAATCATAGGTATTCTTGCCAATAGATCAAATGTAAAATAAAGTTCGTGCAATGCATCTTAAATGAATCTCAATTTCAATAGCGCCTCGCTATTCCAGTTCCCTCACCCCTCTCTCTTTCCTCTCCTTCCCTCCTCTTTTTTTCAAATTATTCTAGCATTTCTAGCGATTTTCTCTCTTTTTATAGGCACTGACTGCCACACCAATAGAGGACAAAAGCCTTCTACCGTTTCTCTTGACATGGAAGCGCCGGAGATCAAGTACCAGCATCTCCAAGAGTTTGCTATCTCAACTTGGCATCCATCTAATTTTGGCAAAATAAGAAAAAAATAGCCTCTAACAGTTTGGCAAAACAACTTGACATCAATAACAACTTGGCATATCTCCCCTCCGCACGCGCAAATATACGCGCGGGTACTCGGCTTGCCATCGCGATTTCTCCATGCATGCGTGACTTATGGCCGCGATTTCTCCATGTATGCATGACTCCTAGCCGGCGATTGATGGATCAAGAACACCTTGAAGCTCTTGTGGGCCTTCTTTTTTCATTTTGCTAAGTCTAAAATACCAAACACTTGGAGAGGAGTTTTTTTTACTCCCCATATTATTTTGGAAGTTGGCAAATCACAAGATTGACTAAGTAAAATATAGCAAACCCCATGCTGCTCATGACTTTTTCAAATAATGTCCGTTTGGAACGATGGTAGGTCATGCAAGCCTATATGAGTGGGGATGGAAGGGGATTTGTCCGCAAATCCGCATATAAGCTTAATTTTAAGGATAATATGTATGACCCGTGAAAAATTATTCTGTTTTTTAGATTCACGAATAAACCCGTTTGCATCTGTAGGTAGAGTGTGGTGTGAATTTCTTACTACTGCCGATTCCACTAGCAGTACCAAACAAATAGCTGTTTGAAGTCGCGTTACTATTACACATCAAAATGCGTCGAATATGGCCAAATAATACGAAATGTGTGCAACGGCCAACTTCAGAAAATATCACTCCAAACCGATAGATGTTTATACTGCCTGCGGGTACAAGTCTACAATCTACTACCGCCGTTGTTTCAAGAGGCGATATTTATAAATCGCATTTTTAGCCTAGATTTGCAAATCATTTCCGTCTGCAACTATTTATTTTATGCAAAAATAATAACAATAAAATAAACAAAATCAAATCCCGCAGTGGACGCCGGCCGCGCGAGGTGCAACGGTAACGGTTCCACACACGCCGCCCCGCTGGATCTTCGCCGCGGACGCTTCGCTTCCGCCCGCAACTTCCGCATGCACGAGAAGTGAACGCGCGCCGGCAGCACAGGCACAGCTCACCGCGCCACCACGTCAGGGACCTTCCTCTTCAGCGCCTCGCCGCCCCGTCCCGTGGGGACCAGCAGGGGACCACCGCGATATATACAGACCGATCGATCGGCCGAGGGCGAGGGATAGTGACAGCCGGGGAACGAAGGCGAAGGAGCGCGATCGACGGAAATGGACGTGACGTTCGCGACGCCGGGGGGCCGGGAGTTCACCGTCGAGGTGTGGTACTTCGCGACGGTGCGGGAGATGAAGGAGGCGGTCCACGCGCGCGAGGGCATCCCCGTGGCGTCGCAGCGGCTCTTCCTCGCCGGGAGGGAGGGGGAGGAGGACGACCAGGAGCTCGACGACGCGCGCGACACCGCGCACTACGGCATCGTCCAGGGCTCCCGCGTCGTCCTCGTCCTCCCCGACGACGCGCCGCCCTCTTCTTCGCCCTCCACGTCCCCCGCCCCCGCCCCCGCCGCCGCCGGCGTCCGCGTCGCCGTCTCGGCCCCCGAGATCATCGGGCCGCGCAGCGTCGCGCTCGACGACGTCCCCGCATCCGACACCGTGGCGCGCCTCAAGGAGCTCCTCCAGGACCGCACCGACGGCGCGCTGCCCGCCGCGAGGACGGCGCTCTTCCTCGACAAGGCGGAGATGGAGGACGGCAAGACGCTGGCGGACTACGGCCCTCCGTCCGACGGCATGGACGTGAGCGCCGTCGTGCGCCCGCAGGCACCCGTGGCGTCGGGCGGCGGCGGCGGCGGCGGCGGAGACGGCGCCGGGGCCAGGAACCAGCAGAGGATCGAGGTGAGCGTCATGTTTGGCGAAACGGCGGTGGCGCTGGAGGTGAGCGCCATGGACGTGGTGCGGGACCTGCGCAAGGAGGTGGAGAGGCTGCGCCTCCCCATGCGCGACGGCGGATACTTCTTCGTGTACAAGCAGAATGTTATGGATGAGGACCGTACCCTTCGGTGGCACGAGGTTGAGAACGGCGACACCATCGAGATCTTCAACGGCACCGTCACCGGTGGCGCCTGATCGCCCCCATCAGATCAGGGGTTTAACAAAGGGTTTATGCCTTTAGGGTTTGTCTCATCTCCAATCCTGCATTGCCATATTTCAGAGCTTCATCGTTTTAGGGGCATGTCCAACAGCGATCGAACAATGCTATGCTATAGTAGGAATTTTTCTTCTATATAAATTCAAATGGTACGGAATGGAAATGTAGGAACATCCACAGTACAAGGATTTAGTCAGATCCATTTCAAGAGATTTTGCAGATTCATTAATCAAGGCTTGGCAGAAGAACTTGAGAAGTTTCCAGCAATTAAAGATCCAAATCACGAAATTGCATTTCAATTATTTGTGGAAGGATATCAATTGCTGGAACCCTTGATAAAAAGAAAAGGAATGATGTGTATGAATCACTCACCTATTCTTCTGAATTATATGTATCCGCGAGATTAATTTTCCAAACCTCGAAAGTATCATCTAGTTTCCATAACCATTATATCAACAAGAAACTATCTTTAGAAACTCCTTATCACAATGCATGATTTCAATGGCCCTGTTCGGCAGGCTGTTTTTGGCTTATAAGCCGGTTGTGGCTGATTTGCTGTGAAAGAAAAACACTGTTCCACGACTGATAAGTCGTGCTGATAAGCTCAGCCAAACAGGGGGAATACCTAAGCCCTAATAATTGTATCTATCATTTCTCTCACCATCATCCTCTTCATGTGAATATCGAGCAGCTGGCGATCTCAACCTTTGCATGACAGTTGGGCCCAACGGATCTCTAGAGTGCTCAAACGGGCAAGACTCCATTGTCTGATTCGCGATAGCTGTTAGCGGCTATTTTCTAGCCATCTACAATCACACTTTGCAACGAGCAAGGCATGAACGAGCACGGTGCTAAGGCATAGTCTGGTCCCCCATCTTTGGCCCCACTAATTTCTACGTGTGTTGGAAGTTGTGGATTCCGTTTCTTGCATGATAAATGCTTTCTCTTTTCTCTTTTTCCTTGTTAATTAACTCTCTTGTCACATATAATATTTGCCAACAAGGAAGGTTGTTTAATGCTGTGAAAATCATATGACCTGACTAGTTGGGTCTGCCCTAAGCATATGGTCATATCAGTTCTGAATCATAAGGTTTAACAAGGGGTTTGTGGTGTTCGATCTGCAATCCTGCATTGGGATTTCACTATTTCAGAAGTTGTTTTGTTTTTTAATAGATTTCCTCTGCTTTTTAGAAAGCCATAGAGTTTAAAGAATAATGTTGGGGTTACTAGCTAACAAAGTTGCAAAAGTCAAGAACTGAACTCAACTGCAATTACACACAGATTAGAATTCCCCAACATCAGAAAGCCAACCTTTCTTTCTCTTGGTAGTCAACTCATTTTTGTGGAAATTGGTCTTCAGAGTAATTTCCACAAAAGTGAGGTCCTTGTGTATTTTCTTCCAAGGACTACTCTGCTAGCTGTACATGTATTTCGAGAGGATATAATTCTGTATGCACACATTGTCTTTTTTTTTTTGAAGAGTTAGCTTAGATTATTAGTCTAGTCTCTCCGCTTAATTAAATTGTCCAATGCATTGTAGATCCATGCTTAATTTTCCTTGTCCTGTTGATCGAGATGTCGCATTGTTTGATACAAAAACAGTTCTCTGATGGATTGAATTTGTGTGTTTGGTCCTTCCAGAAGTAGATGTAGACTATTCTATCTCAAGGAAAGGCATTAGGGAGAGTCAGACAGCCCTGGCTGTCTCTTGACAAGGTGCAGGCAGAGAGACGAGTGGACTGTGGAGTACAGCTTTCTTGGTGCTTTTCGGTTAAAACATGTTCATTTTCTTGGTACTTTTCGGTTAAGAAATGTTAATATTGCTGTCGGTGTAAACAAGTTAACCATGAGACATGCTCCAAAAAGATAATTGACAAGCCTATGCGATTTTGAGAATGTCCTGCATAAGTATCATGTCCAGAGGTTTTTTTTCTTTTTTTTTTTGGGGTCTTATATATGATATGACTAGCTGCATTACAATGTACACTAAAATTACTATCCCCTGTTCGGCTGAGCTTATCAGCACGGCTTATCAGCCGTGGAACAATATTTTTCTCTCACAGCAAATCAGCCACAGCCGGCTTATAAGCCAAAAAAAACAGCCTGTCGAACAGAGCCTATAATTCCTGTATTAGTAGATTGGATAAAGGCTCCAGTTTTTCATAGCAATTCTAGATCTATAGAGTCTATCATATGTCATATGTCTTTTTCAGCAAAAGAACAAGGAAATGTTTCCTTCTATATGTAATAGAGGATTATAACTCAAAAGCTTTAAGAAATTGTCTTCATTTTTTTTTTGATAAATAGAAATTGTCTTCATTACAAAATTGTCCTCATAAAAGGTTCCTAAAGTAAGAGGAGATAAACAATGGATGTCAGAAATAGATTGTTTGGTTACAAATATAAGAAGAATCGTAGCCTTTGCTACAACTATATTCTAATTCTAATGCATTTTCAATTTTCCATTGCATAAACATTATATCTATAGGATGTGAGCTGAAGTCATGTATGCTGCTATCAAAGCAAAATGGTAGTTTAGGTAAACACTCAGTCTTTTTATAAGTAAACACTCGGTCTTTTTCAGTAAACGAGATCTTATATTTACCTCAATAATAATACCCTTTGCTGGTGCTGCTTCTTTGATTTGTCAAGGTGATATGGAGCAGAAGAGGTCTGATTTATCTGTTAAGTATAAGTTTTTTTTTAAAAAAAAGAACTCTAGTAGATTATTTTGGAGAAATAGTTCACTCTTGTTCGAGCACTCATCTTGATCCCAAATGCTGAAAGTTTAAAGTTCATAGAAGGCTTTAAAAATGTTAGTTTTGAAAATAAACTATTTTTTTCTCTGACATACCAAGTTTATTCGATATCCATGCATTGTATCCCACAAAATGCTAAACATGATCTAAATTTGTAGCCTTGCAAAATGGAGCAACACGTTTTCAAATTATGCAGTGCTGTGTCAGAATCGAATTGGTGGACCAATAGTGCTGTGTCTATCCTGTTCGCTTAGACTACCCGCACTCATGGACCTCTATATTCATCCTCTATACATCCTAGTCAGCAAGATTCTCTCCTCTATACTTCATTCTCCTGCACCCATCCATCCTCTATATCATCCTCTATCCACTCTACCAAGTGTGGGACCCACTTGTCACTTTATCTAAATATATCCATGTGTGATCTAGTTTTGAAGGATTTATTGAAACGAATTTAATGGTGCAATCGAAATTTAATTTGGATTTTTGGTTTGTGAGTTATAGCATTATTTCCCTTTGTTTAGCTAGTGGGGCCCGCCACTATAGAGTATAGAGTAACCACTGTACTACTCTAAATATAGAGTGAGAGAAAGGATAGAGTATCGTTTTAGAGTACCCAGTGCAGCAGTTTTTACTCTATATTCATACTCTAAAGCTTTAGAGTATCGTTTTAGAGTATCCACTGCGGCTAGTCTTACGCTGAAATGTTATGAGAAAATACTGTTCCATGCTGAAAATTGCAGCCAATTAACAGGCACTCCACAGATTGATCAGCAAGCCACTGGAGCTGGCAAACATTTCAGCAGGACCATGACAGAGGTTTGTAAGGATGACATCCGGTGTCTAATATATCCGAACATTTTTTTTATCTAATTAAGTATACTATTATCAGTTGAAACAAAGTGCAGGGTTCTAAGAATTTATTCCCTAAGTAAAGGTGTACCTTTCCTAGGGATTGATCAGTTGAAACAGAGTAGTCACCAAAGATTATTACTCTTGAAAGTTACTCTTTGCAGCAACAACCACCCAACTAAATGCAAGTACACAGAACTTTTTTTTTAATTAAACGGGAGATCTAAACCTGGGGATCTAAACCTTTTCAGATGTGAACACCGGTGGTTTTTGACGATAACTCGAGCAGCAAAAAACCTGATTAGATGTGAACACCGGTTGTTTCTTACTATCACTCAACCAGCACAAATGAAACCTAGAAAACCAGAGCAACCAGCATGACCAATTGAAAAATGACCCCAAGTTAAACTGCATCTTAGTCTGTGGAAGCAGAATTTAACCAAGAACCATCAAATCACAAGCAGAATTGTAGTAGCAACGCAATAGAAGATTAGAGCTTCCACTTCAAAACATTAGCTAACACACACATTACCAGAAACCAGGGTTCAATTTATTTCATTGCACAGTTCCAACCAAACTGCTGCTCAGCAGCAGAAATGTTCACAAACGCAACCAGACTGACATAGGACTCGCATTTCTTGAAGAAAAACATAGGGACTCGACGACGACTCGATCAGGACACGACCACGACATGCAGGTAATCTCCATCGGAGGTAGAGAAGAAGGCACCAGACTTGTGAACCCTGGAAGGACAGCTGCTCATGGCCCAGGACTTACTGGCCACCACGGAGACGGAGCACCAGGTGGAGAGTGGACTCCTTCTGGATGTTGTAGTCTGCCAGGGTGCGGCCATCCTCCAGCTGCTTGCCGGCGAAGATGAGACGCTGCTGGTCCGGGGGAATGCCCTCCTTGTCCTGGATCTTCGCCTTCACATTGTCGATGGTGTCAGAGGACTCCACCTCCAGGGTGATGGTCTTGCCGGTGAGGGTCTTGACGAAGATCTGCATACCACCACGAAGGCGGAGCACCAGGTGAAGGGTGGACTCCTTCTGGATGTTGTAGTCAGCAAGGGTCCGGCCATCCTCAAGCTGCTTGCCAGCGAAGATGAGACGCTGCTGGTCCGGGGGGATGCCCTCCTTGTCCTGGATCTTCGCCTTCACATTGTCAATGGTGTCCGAGGACTCCACCTCCAGGGTGATGGTCTTGCCGGTGAGGGTCTTGACAAAGATCTGCATACCACCACGAAGGCGGAGCACCAGGTGAAGGGTGGACTCCTTCTGGATGTTGTAGTCAGCAAGGGTGCGGCCATCCTCAAGCTGCTTGCCGGCGAAGATGAGACGCTGCTGGTCCGGGGGGATGCCCTCCTTGTCCTGGATCTTCGCCTTCACATTGTCAATGGTGTCCGAGGACTCCACCTCCAGGGTGATGGTCTTGCCAGTGAGGGTCTTGACGAAGATCTGCATACCACCGCGAAGGCGGAGGACCAGATGAAGGGTGGACTCCTTCTGGATGTTGTAGTCAGCAAGGGTGCGGCCATCCTCAAGCTGCTTGCCAGCGAAAATGAGACGCTGCTGGTCTGGGGGGATGCCCTCCTTGTCCTGGATCTTCGCCTTCACGTTGTCGATGGTGTCCGAGGACTCCACCTCCAGGGTGATGGTCTTGCCAGTGAGGGTCTTCACGAAGATCTGCATGCCACCCCTGAGCCTGAGCACAAGGTGGAGGGTAGACTCCTTCTGGATGTTGTAGTCGGCGAGGGTGCGGCCATCCTCAAGCTGCTTGCCAGCGAAGATGAGACGCTGCTGGTCCGGGGGAATTCCCTCCTTGTCCTGGATCTTGGCCTTCACGTTATCGATCGTGTCAGAAGACTCGACCTCAAGCGTGATAGTCTTGCCAGTGAGGGTCTTGACAAAGATCTGCATGCCTCCCCTAAGCCTGAGCACCAGGTGGAGGGTGGACTCCTTCTGGATGTTGTAGTCAGCTAGGGTACGGCCATCCTCGAGCTGCTTGCCAGCAAAGATCAGCCTCTGCTGGTCCGGAGGAATGCCCTCCTTGTCCTGGATCTTAGCCTTGACATTGTCAATAGTGTCTGAGGACTCAACCTCAAGGGTGATGGTCTTGCCGGTGAGGGTCTTAACGAAGATCTGCATCTGCAAACATTGAAGACCAGAAGAAGAAGAAGAAGAGTAAGCAACCATAAGTTACTGTGAATCTAACAAAAACTGATTCAACTGTCGAACAGAAAAAGAATTGAAACATGAAACAAAGTTATAAGATCAGCTGCTCAGCATCCTAATTTGAGGGATATGCAACTAAACTATTAAGCAGATCTTTCTAACAAGTACCAGGACTATATAGCATTTTTTATTATACAAAAAATATACAATACATGATATATGGTCTAATCACAATATTACACACTTCAATCTGCATGGGTTAAGGAAGTGACTTAAGCAATTGTGCCATGGTATGCACTTGAAATATGATTTAACAATCAACTAATTGATTCCAGTGATATATGATTATCATCAGGCACGAGCAGATGGCACACAGAGCATTAAGCATATGAAGCTGATTCTTACTATCAAGTAGATGTAGTATTTCACATTAGAGAACCACACAAATCATACATGGATCAGTCAAATTTGCATTTGTTAAGTAAGGAACTACAAGCAATTATGCCATGGTATGTACATGAAACACGATTTAACAATCAACTAATTAATTCCACAGTGATCCATGATTATCATCAGGCATGAGCAGAAAGTCACGTATGGCATGTAATAAGGTAATAAGTTACCAATATAATATATAATCTACTAAAGAGATTAACAGAAATCTAAGCAGTGTCCCTTTTACAGCCTAGATGAGTGGAACAAACAATCTAAACCAAATCACATAACTGCAACATGAGTACAGGACCAAACAATTAGACGCAAGTCTCTACCCGTACATGATACGTGACTCGACAATCAACTAGTTAGTTCCACAGCCATCTATGATTATCATCAGGCATATGAGCAATAGGCGCAACTGGCATATAATATATAAGCAGAAGCTACAAATCTAAAAAATTCCAAACCAAATCACATAATCGTAACGTGATTTGGCAGCAATCAAACGAAGTCCTGCCGCAGGATCACGCGCAACGGCGGATGCAACATGAGCCCAGCCAAACCCTAGCGCAGCCAACGAACCAATCGCGGTCCAACCATCATATCTACTCGAGATCACGCGATCACGATCACACCACATAACTTTATCACAGCCCGCAGATCTACACCACGACCCGCAAATCGACTACAGATCCGATCACACCAAATAACTTAATCACAGCCCGCAGATCTACACCACGACCCGCAAATCGACTACAGATCCAAGGACGCGAGCAGGCCATCGCCTCACACGACCTAATCAGACCCTACGATGAACACGAACAGGGAAAGCATACCTAATCAAACGCTACGACGAACACAAACAGGGAAAGCATACGAGGGGTCGAGAGGGGGATCGAAAACTCGCAGTACCTTGAGAGGATCGCGAGGATTCGCTTCGCTTCGATGAATTTCTCCGACGAAGGGATGGGATTGGGGACTGGGATTTGGATGGATGAGGCAAGGAGGGGATGAAGCCAATTTATAGCGGGGGAGGAGGGAGAAAGAGTCCCGTGAGGCTACGGCACCGAGCGGTGTGGGGCCCAGCGGCGAGAGGCGGTTGCGTCGCGGTCTCGTGGAATCCGTCCCCACCGCGCAATTCCGCGGAAAAAGCCAGAGGTCGCCGCGGAGATATCGAGGAGGGGGACGCCGTTTGCTCCCTGCGGTAGGTGGCCGTTAAGGATTACAAGAGTTAACACCGTTGCTATACCGTTTGCTTCAATCATGCATGGGCTTGAATTTTTTTAGAACATTTCAAGTTTTCTTGTATATAGACCTACCTAGACCATGGAATGAATTCTTGGCCGACCACCGCGTCCAAGTGTCACCGTTCATCTCGGTATTACGCTTACGCCCCGCATGTCAAGAATTAACACACCACACATATACCAGCTTAGAACGTGGAACGAATCCCTAGACGGCCACCGCATCCACGTGTCACCATTGTTCACGAACATTGTTGCATGCCATCTCGGTATTACGCTTACGTCTCGCATGTCGAGAATTAGCACCGTACAAAATGGTATGGAACCCCGCAATTTTTGGTCTTTGAATTGAATGGAACGAATCCCTGGACGGCCACCGTATCCATGTGTCACCACTGTTCACAAACGTCGTTGCATGCCATGTCGGTGTTATGCTTACGCCTGTCATGTCGAGAATTAGCGCAGCACAGAATGGTGCAGAACCCCACGGTTTTCCTCTACGCACTCGCCAATCCAACCAAACCTACTAGCAGTTCATCCATTCCCCCATTGGTCCACCTCCGCGTCGCTGCGGTGCAAGGAACGGCCGCAGGAGCCACCTAGCGCATGTGCGAACAAACGGCGATGCAGCTGGCGGCCGTGTGCGGCGCCCCGCAGTGGCTGCATGGCCTGCTATCGGATTTCTTCGACGTGTGCGCCGCACACCCGGGGGAGCACAAGAACGGCAAGAACCACTTCTTCGTCGAATGTGCCGCGGCGCTGTGCCACCACTGCCTCCCTCACGAACACACGCACGACATCCTCCAGGTACCACTTGTGTTTTTTATTTCCGTGCCGCGGTTTGACAATCGGCATGCATGTCGGGCTATCACATGCTCCCAACAAGCCGATCTCAAACTCTTCTCTTTATTTATTCGATTAACGGTACGTAATGGAACCTAAAGATATGGAAGTACGCGTCCTGCTTCGTCTTCTGTGTCGACGACCTGAAGCTGTTCGATTGCGCCGGCATCCAGGTATGATATTGGTAGCGTGCATGCGTACGCACTGCACACCAACCATCACCAAGGCAGAGGTGGTCGAGAGGCGTTCCGTTTCCATTTGGGTCCTGATTCGTAGTGTTGCATGCAGTCGCACATGGTGAGTGACCACGAGGTGGTGTTCCTAAACGAGCGCACAGTGAGGAAGTGATCAGCGAGCGAGGAGAAACCCCTGCATCGTGTGCACGCAGCCACTCCTCTAAAGCCACTACAAGGTACTAAAACACATCAGGGTGACAGGATCATATACTCCGTACTATCGATCCTGACTAGTGTACGTGTTGTGGTATCACGTACTCCATACGTACGAGTACCATGTGACACGATGGGCTCACACTAATTGGCTGTAAGGTCCTAGATGGCTAGAGGGGGGTGAATAGCCTCTTAAAAATTCTACAAGAACCACTAAGCAAACTTGTTAGAATAACAAACGGCGTAAAGCGAGTTTTGCTTAGCCAAAGGTTGTGATGCAAGCCTCCTATCCACAAGTCTAGTAGATTAAGATCTCTAGTTCACTCAAGAGCTATGTCACTAAAGAAACACTAGAGAACAAGCTAAAAACACTACTAGCAAAGCTACTACTAGAGCTACACAAGATAAACTAGTGAATGTAAATGCAAGAGAGAGGATTGTGATTATTATACCAACGGTGAAGTGAAGATGTTGCCAATCACCAAGATGATATACAAACAATCAATATTGAGAACAACCCAAGATGAAGACCAATCACCGGGAGACAAGAGACACAATATTTGTTCACCCGGTGTTCACTTGTGCACCGACAAGCTACGTCACCGGTTGTGTCGACCAACACCTAGATGGTTCTCCGGTGTGACCCTCAAGTCACTTGCCCCTCAAGGCACACCCCGCAAGGCACCGCAAGACACCACTCTCAAGTGAGGTAACTCAATGACACGCGGATTCCACTAGAGTTGCTTTTGGCGTCCCGCCGAGGAAAGCACAAGAACCTCTCACAATCAACCGGAGGTGGCCAAGAACAATCACCTTCTCTTGCCAACGCCTCCAACAATCTCCAAGCCGGCTAGGAGCGGTACTCTCCAAGAGTAACAAGAAATCCACCGGCTAAACCACCCACAAGTGCCACTAGATGCCCTCAAGCTATGCAATGCACTTTGGGATCACTCAATCTCACTTTTGATTTGCAATCAAGCAAGAGAGATGAGTGGGAGGAGTAGCTCTAGCTCAAAGGATGCACAAGAGTGTTAGAAATGTCAAGAGACCTCCCCAAGGGCCGGCCAACAAGTATTTATAAGCATCCCATCCAAATAGAGCCGTTACAACTCCACTCACGATTTTCGCGGGACCACCGGACGCGCCGGTCGTAACAGACCGGACGCGCTCAACCGCGTCCGGTGTCCCCTGATTTCAAATTCGTCCGTTAGATCCTCCAACGGTCACAACGCGCCAACGGTCAAACGAGCGACCGGACGCGCTGCTGTGAACCACCGGACGCGCCGGTGCGCACAGTACCCGCTCGCGCGAAGACATCATCGGACGCGCTCCTCTCAACCACCGAACGCCACAGTACCCGCGTCCGGTGGGAGTCCAGTAAGCTCCCTGGACCACCGGACGCGTCCGATGGTGGGGGACCGGACGCGCACCGCGTCCGATGACTTCGTGACTCGCTGTTCGTCAGACCGGACGCGCCGGTCCCGTGGGTCATGAAAGTCCCTAGTTTGGTTTTGGCTAATTGATGAAACCTAGGACTAACCTTTGTATCTAAGTGGATGATTTAGATAAAGGTAGTCATTGAATATGAGACATGACATTGACTCATGTGACCAAGATGGTGAAGACCAAGATGAGGCTTGGCTCGATGGACCGGTTGTGAAGGTGAAGGGCAAGTCGAGGCTCCGAAGCGAAGGACCATGCGATGGTGAAGCTTGAGCAATACTTGGCGCCGATGGACCAATGCAACGGTGAAGAGCAAGTGAAGTCAAGGTCGATGGATCGAGACGGTCATGTGATGATATGAAGTGGAACATATCATTTGGAGAAACAAAATGGGCTCAAGGCAAAGGTATAACCATAGGGCCATTTTGTTTTACACTCAAGACACCATAGAGGGTGTGAGTGGTTTAGGGTCGATAGCCGAACTATTAAGAGGGGAAGTCTTATCGGTTATTCGACGCATGGGTGCCACTAGGTGAATTCATGAAGTGCATTGCATGTAGGGCCTAGTGAGCTAACTGGAAAACCTTTGAAAATGATTGAGAAAAAGCTAACACACAAGCACATGAAGATGTACACTTATTGGTGTTGGCACATTTGCAAAGGTGGTGTTGGTCGCGCTGTGGTTTGCGGGAAGAGAGGGGTTTGGGTTCCTCTCTCCCTCCCGCCGAGCGTGCGAGCGCGGGATTCAGGCGATTTCGGGGAAATGAAATGCCTATTTTCCATTGCGCCGGAAGTCGGAAAAGAAACGGAGGCGAACGCGGTCACAGAAGGCACCGGACGCTGCACCGGACGCGGTCAGTTTCGACCGGCGCGTCCGGTCAGTACAGCGTCAGGGTCTGGCGCGCGAGCTAGGGTTTGACACCGGCGCGTCCGGTGACCCACGGGACCGGCGCGTCCGGTCTGGCGATCAGCGAGTCACGAAGTCTTCGGACGCGGTGCGCGTCCGGTCCCTCACCATCGGACGCGTCCGGTGGTCCAGGGAGCTTACTGGACTCGCACCGGACGCGGGTACTGTGGCGTCCGGTGGTTGCGAGGAGCGCGTCCGGTGATGTCTTCGCGGGCGCGGGTGCTGTGCGCACCGGCGCGTCCGGTGGTTCACAGCAGCGCGTCCGGTCGCTCGTTTGACCGTTGGCGCGCAGTGACCGTTGGAGGATCTAACGGACGAATTTGAAATCTGAGGGACACCGGACGCGGTTGAGCGCGTCCGGTCTGTTACGACCGGCGCGTCCGGTGGTCCCGCAGAAAACGGTTAGTTGAGTTCTAACGGCTCTATTTGGATGGGATGCTTATAAATACTTGTTGGCCGGCCCTTTGGGAGCTCTCTTGGCATTTCTAACACTCTTGTGCATCCTTTGAGCTAGAGCTACTCCTCCCACTCATCTCTCTTGCTTGATTGCAAATCAAAAGTGAGATTGAGTGATCCCAAAGTGCATTGCATAGCTTGAGGGCATCTAGTGGCACTTGTGGGTGGTTTAGCCGGTGGATTTCTTGTTACTCTTGGAGAGTACCGCTCCTAGCCGGCTTGGAGATTGTTGGAGGCGTTGGCAAGAGAAGGTGATTGTTCTTGGCCACCTCCGGTTGATTGTGAGAGGTTCTTGTGCTTTCCTCGGCGGGACGCCAAAAGCAACTCTAGTGGAATCCGCGTGTCATTGAGTTACCTCACTTGAGAGTGGTGTCTTGCGGTGCCTTGCGGGGCGTGCCTTGAGGGGCAAGTGACTTGAGGGTCACACCGGGGAACCATCTAGGTGTAGGTCGACACAACCGGTGACGTAGCTTGTCGGTGCACAAGTGAACACCGGGTGAACAAATATTGTGTCTCTTGTCTCTCGGTGATTGGTCTTCATATTGTGTTGTTGTCAATATTGATTGATTGTATATCATCTTGGTGATTGGCAACATCTTCACTTCACCGTCGGTATAATAATCACAATCCTCTCTCTTGCATTTATATTCACTAGTTTTATCTTGTGTAGCTCTAGTAGTAGCTTTGCTAGTAGTGTTAGCTTGTTCTCTAGTGTAACCTTAGTGACATAGCTCTTGTGTGAACTAGAGATCTTAATCTACTAGACTTGTGGATAGGAGGCTTGCATCACAACCTTTGGCTAAGCAAAACTCGCTTTACGCCGTTTGTTATTCTAACAAGTTTGCTTAGTGGTTCTTGTAGAATTTTTTAATAGGCTATTCACCCCCCCTCTAGCCATCTAGAACCTTACAGGTCACCGGACGCGCCGGTGTCAAACCCTAGCCTGCGCGCCTGACGCCCGCGCTGCACTGACCGGACGCGCCGGTCGAAACTGACCGCGTCCGGTGCAGCGTCCGGTGCAGCGTCCGGTCACCTCTGTGACCGCGTTCGCCTCCGTTTCTTTTCCGACTTCCAGCGCAATGGAAAATAGGCATTTCATTTCCTCGAAATCGCCTGAATCCCGCGCTCGCACGCTCGGAGGGAGGGAGAGAGGAACCCAAACCCCTCTCTACCCGCAAACCACAGCGCGACCAACGCCACCTTTGCAAATGTGCCAACACCATCAAGTGTACATCTCCATGTGCTTGTGTGTTAGCTTTTTCTCGATCATTTTCAAAGGTTTTCCAGTTAGCTCACTAGGCCCTACATGCAATGCACTTCATGAATTCACCTAGTGGCACCCGTGCATCGAATAACCGATAAGACTTCCCCTCTTAATAGTTCGGCTATCGATCCTAAACCACTCACACCCTCTATGGTGTCTTGAGTGTAAAACAAAATGGCCCTATGGTTATACCTTTGCCTTGAGCCCATTTTGTTTCTCCAAAGGATATGATCCACTTCATATCATCACATGACCGTCTCGATCCATCGACCTTGACTTCACTTGCTCTTCACCGTTGCATCGGTCCATCGGCGCCAAGTCTTGCTCAAGCTTCACCATCGCATGGTCCTTCGCTTCGAAGCCTCGACTAGCCCTTCACCTTCACAACCGGTCCATCGAGCCAAGCCTCATCTTGGTCTTCACCATCTTGGTCATATGAGTCAATGTCATGTCTCATATTCAATGACCACCTTTATCTAAATCATCCACTTAGATACAAAGGTTAGTCCTAGGTTTCATCAATTAGCCAAAACCAAACTAGGGACTTTCAATCTCCCCCTTTTTGGTAATTGATGACAACCCTCACAAAGATGATTTTGATAATAAAAATTTTGAACTTGTCATACTTGTCCAATCATTTTGCTCATAAGTAAAGTTTGGACAATTATCACAAGCTCGGTTTTGGTAGCATTAGCTCCCCCTACATATGTGCATAGAGTTTGGATTGAAAGCTTTGCACATATGCATGGATAGACGTGTTGGGAGAGTAATTCTACCAAAATGATGCTAAGGTGTAAGAAATGGACCTTTGAAGCGTGATACCAATCGGAGTTGCCTTTACACCATCCTTAGCATCATGAAGTAACTAGACATCCATCAAAACTCAAGAACCCCGTGAGATCAACATTATATGTAAAGGTTCTTGGACCACTTGTAAAAGCTTTAGGCAAGTCTAGATACCACATGTAAAACTATTCCTATGCATGCTAGTAGATCATTTCATCATCCAAGTTCTATACTAGCATTGCACCACACAAGCAAGTATATTGAGTTTAAAAACATGTGCAATGAGCAAGTCATATGAAAATGCACAAACAAATGCAACAACTTTGTTTATGAGCTTGCTCCCCCTACTTGTGTGCATCAAAAATTTTATTTACCCCTTTATCATGTTGAATCATCTTTTTCTCTCCCCCTTTGTCAACAACTTACCCAAAAATGGGATCAAATTGTGGAGAGAAGAAAAGTGTTCGATGGAGTAGATTAAAATTCATCAAATTTGATTCAACCTAGAACACTTGCCAAAGATATTTAATTCGATTTGAACCAAAGACAAGCTTCTTCACTCCTCATAATAAGGGTTATCTTGCCTATGTTGAATTAAACACTTATAGCAAATCTTCTAGATTCAACACTAGGTTAGCAAGCTCACAAACATGTCATATGCCACCACTAGATCAAATCAAACATAGAGGCAATAGTGGTAACATATATCCATCAAATTTATTTGATTTATCATGAATGCTCATGCATACAACTTAATATGTCTACATGCTCTAGCAAGTCCTTAGCATAGGATGAATGACATGTCAATCAACTTTTACCTTGCAATGTCGAAGGAGAGGCATGTCAATAAGTGAGTGGGGTGCATTCAACTCATGTTTGAGAAATCAAGAATGTTCAATTCATTCCTTAGCTTGCAAAACCTCTTTTCATCAAGTGGCTTAGTGAGAATATCGGCAAGTTGATCATCGGTGCCAACACTCTCAATGGCAATATCTCCCTTTTGTTGATGATCTCTAATGAAATGATGTCTTATGTCAATATGCTTTGTTCTTCCGTGTTGAACCGGGTTTTGTATCATCTTGATTGCACTCTCATTATCACATAGCAATGGCACATTCTTGAAGTTGAGACCATAATCCTTCAAAGTTGATTTCATCCATAGCAATTGTGCACAACAACTCCCCGCACTCACATATTCGGCTTCGGCGGTAGAGATTGCCACACTATTTTGTTTCTTTGAGGACCATGACACAAGTGATCTTCCAAGTAATTGACATGTGCCACTTGTGCTCTTTCTATTGATCTTGCAACCCCCATAGTCGGAGTCCGAATATCCAATCAATTCAAACTTTGACCCCTTGGGATACCATAGTCCAACATCTCTTGTTTGCTTCAAGTACCTCAATATTCTCTTTGCGGCCGTGAGATGACTCTCTCTAGGTGAGGCTTGATATCTAGCACACATGCAAACACTAAACATGACATCCGGCCTTGATGCGGTGACATAGAGTAGACTTCCAATCAAAGACCGATATTCCTTTTGATTCACCATATTGCCATCAAGATCACTATCCAAATTGCCATTTGTACCCATTGGAGTTGAAATTGGCTTTGCATCTTGTATTCCAAATTTCTTCAACATGTCCCTTATGTATTTCCCTTGACTTACAAATGTTCCATTCTTCAATTGCTTGACTTGGAGACCAAGGAAGTAGCTAAGTTCACCAATCATAGACATTTCAAACTCTTTGGCCATCATAGCACCAAATTCTTCACAATAAGCTTGATTGGTTGATCCAAAGATGATGTCATCAACATATATTTGCACTATGAATAGATCATTTCCAATCTTCTTGGTGAATAGAGTTGTATCAACCTTGCCCATCTTGAATCCCTTAGAGAGAAGAAAATCCCTTAGCCTCTCATACCATGCTCTAGGTGCTTGCTTTAAGCCATATAAAGCCTTCTTCAACTTGTACACATGGTTGGGTTTCTTGTCATCTTCAAATCCGGGCGGTTGCTCAACGAAGACTAACTCATTGATGATCCCATTGAGAAATGCACTTTTGACATCCATTTGATATAGTTTGATGTTGTGTGCACAAGCATAAGCCAGTAGAATCCTTATTGCCTCCAATCTTGCCACGGGAGCATATGTTTCATCATAGTCAAGACCTTCTACTTGAGTGTAACCTTGAGCAACTAGTCTTGCTTTGTTTCTCACTACAATGCCATCTTGATCTTGCTTGTTTTTGAACACCCACTTGGTTCCAATCACATTGTAGTCATTTGGCCTTTCTACCAACTCCCAAACATCATTTCTTGTGAAATTATTAAGCTCTTCTTGCATAGCCATGATCCAATCGGCATCGCTCAAAGCTTCTTCTATCTTCTTTGGTTCTATGGTTGACACAAATGATGCATGCTCACAAAACATAGCCAATCTTGATCTTGTTTGCACACCACTTCTAATATCACCAATAACACTATCAATGGGGTGATCTCTTGCAATATGTTGTGGTTGGAGTACTTGCATTTGATTGCTTGAGCTTGGTTGATCACTTGATGTATCTTGATGAGAAGAACTAGCTCCTTGATCTTGCACTTGAGAGTCACTAACTTGCTTGAATGGTGAATTGAGCACTTGATCTTTATCATCATCTTGAATATCAATTACTTGCTTTGCTCTAATGTCCCCAATGTCCATCTTCTTCATTGCTTCCACTAATAGAGTTCCACCAATATCATCTAGATTTTCTTCTTCATCTTGTGACCCATTGGTTTCATCAAATTGCACATCATGGACTTCTTCTAGAATGCCACTTGAATTGTTCCAAACTCTATAAGCTTTGCTTGTAGTTGAATAACCAAGTAGAAATCCCTCATCACATCTCTTGTCAAACTTTCCCAATCTAGTGCCTTTCTTCAAGATATAGCATTTGCAACCAAACACCCTAAAGTAAGAAATATTTGGCTTTCTTCCATGAAGTAGCTCATATGGGGTCTTCTCTAGTAATGGATGACAATATAGTCTATTGATGTAGTAGCAAGCGGTATTGATTGCTTCATCCCAAAATGATTGACTCACATTGTACTCATGAAGCATTGATCTAGCCATATCAAGCAATGTTCTATTCTTCCTCTCAACTAGACCATTTGATTGTGGAGTGTACTTGGCCGAGAATTGATGTCCAATACCATAATGATCACAAAGTTCTTCAATTCTTGTATTCTTGAACTCACTTCCATTGTCACTTCTCACTTTCTTGATTCTAATCTCAAACTCATTGTGAACTCTAGTGAGGAATGTCTTGAAGGTGTCAAACACTTCACTTTTATCACTAAGAAAGAATACCCATGTGAATCTTGTGAAGTCATCCACTATGACAAATCCATACTTGTTGCCGCCTATGCTTGTATATGTTGTTGGTCCAAATAGATCCATGTGCATCAACTCAAATGCTTTGCATGTGCTCATTGTACTCTTCTTTGGATGTGAGCTTCCAACTTGCTTCCCGGCTTGACATGCACTACAAAGCTTATTCTTCTCAAATTCAACATCTTTCAAACCATTGACAAGATTGTGAGTTGTAAGCTTCTTCAATTGTTTCATGCCAACATGACCAAGCCTTCTATGCCAAAGCCAACCCATGCTTGATTTGGAGACTAAGCAAGTTGTCAAAGAAGTTTCTCTAGCATTGAAGTCAACTAGGTAGAGATTCTCATATCTAAAGTCTTTGAATGCTACATTTGAACCATCCACACTAATAACTTCCACATCATCAACCCCAAAGATGCATTTGTAGCCTAGATCACATATTTGTGCCACGGATAGAAGATTGAAATCCAAGCTTTCAACTAGTAACACATTGGAGATACTCATGTCATTTGATATTGCAATCTTGCCCAAGCCAATAACCTTGCCTTTCTTGTTATTGCCAAATGTGATAGAGTCAACACCACTATCATTGTCATTGATTGAGTCAAACATTCTTGATGTACCGGTCATGTGTTGAGTGCACCCACTATCAATAATCCAATGCCTTCCTCCGGCTTTGTAATTGACCTACAAGCAAATCAATGAAGTTTAGGTACCCATTTTTGCTTGGGTCCTTGTAGGTTAGTAACTAAGCTCTTTGGTACCCAAATAGCCTTCTTCCTTGGGCCCACAATTGGTGTACCAACAAACTTAGCTTGCACACCCTTCACACCCTTGGTAAGCACATAGCAAGAATCAAAAGGTATAGCATTAACAAGGTTCTTGCTTTGGTTCCTTTTATTGCAATTATGCTCTAGGTGCCCAACTTGCTTGCATCTATTGCAAAACCGACCATTGCCCTTCACAAAGCTAGGCTTTGGAGTTGCAAAGGCCGACTTGCCTTTCTTGGGGTTGTAGCCCAATCCTTCTTTGTTAAGAGAGAACCTTTGGCTACCCAAGCACTTAAGCAAGCGGGCCTCACCACCATAGGCCTTGCCTAGGGCGTGAGTGAGCTCATCCACCTCTCTCTTGAGAGTCTCATTCTCAACCATTAGTGAGGCATCACAAGTGAAACCATCACTAGTAGTGGAGGTAGAGTTAGTGGTGGTGGATGAAGAGCTACAAGAAGGGTTAGCATTTGACATGATGATAGGTTCATTAATGGATTCATCAATTATATCACATGTAACACCTATATCACATGATACAACAACCTTCTTCTTAGCTTGTTGCTCAAGTAGCAATGAGTGAGCTTTTTCAAGCTTGAAATGAGCCTTATCAAGATCCTCATGGTCTTCCACTAGACTCTCATGAGTGGTCTTGAGCTCACTAAGAACTTTCTCAAGTATTGCTACTTTCATTGAAAGCTTCTTACACTCTTTGTCTTTGGCAATAGCTATGTCTCTAGTTTGTTGCATCAAGTCATATAGTTGTTCTTTAGTTGGTTCATCATCATCATTTTCATTATCATTATCATTATCACTATCATGAGCATATTCCATTTCACTTTCATCATCACTCTCATCATATAATACCTTAGCTTCTTTAGCCATGAAGCATGAAGAGGATGAATCAAATAATGATGGCTTCTTGTTGATAGCAATGGAAGCAAAAGCCTTGTTGGATGATTCTTCTTCTTCTTCTTCATTATCTTCACTTTCCCAAGTGATCACATAGGCACCATTTTTGCCTTTCTTGAATGTCATCTTGGCCTCTCTCTTCTTCTTCTCAAACTTGTCCTTTTTGTTCTTCTTTTTATCATAAGGACATTCTGCTTGAAGGTGCTCGGTGCTATCACAATTGAAGCACTTTCTTTGTTGCTCATTTCTTTTGAAGTTGTCATTTCTCTTCTTAAAGCCTCTTCTCTTGATGAACATGTGACCCATCTTCTTGACTACAAGAGCAAGTGCCTCATCATCAATTTCAAATTCCCCATCTTCATTGTTGTCTTCTTCTTCTTCAATGATGGTAGCTTTGCCCTTGGAGGAGGTGGCTTTGAATGCCACGGTCTTCTTCTTCTTCTCATCTTCCACCTTCTCCTTGTCATCAACATCTTGATCATATTTGTCATAGGTCAATACTTCACCAAGCAAATCATTAGGCTTCATTGCTTCAAGCCCATCTCTTTGCAACATCATGATCAACATCTTGAATCTTCTAGGTAAGCTCAATAAGAACTTGTGACAAAAATCTTGATCTTGAGTCTTGTGCCCTAAGCTCTTGAGATCATTGACTATCACTTGCAATCTATGAAACATTTCAATGATTGTTTCATCATCCTTTTTCTTGAAGTTCTCAAACTCACTCTTGAGCCCATATAGCTTGGCACTCTTCACAACCTTAGTGCCCTCATATGTTTCACTCAACCTTGTCCATACTTCATTTGCCAAATCTAAATCCTTGATGCCCTCAAATACTTTTGTGTCAATGCCATTGTAAAGTGTATTGAGAGCCATTCTATTGCATGTTCTATTTGCTCTATCTTCATCGGTGAGATGATCGGGATCAATGATAGCAAAATCATTCTCGGTGACTTGCAATACTCTCTCATGAATAGAACCAAGGTACATTGTCATTTTTCTCTTCCAATGAGCAAAAGAACTAACACCATCAAAGAACGGTGGCTTGCCCCCAACATGATTGAACACAATTTGAGCCATTTTTCACACCGAAGGATGTTAAGCCTTGATTAAAAATGGTGACCACGGCTCCGATACCACTTGTAAGGTCCTAGATGGCTAGAGGGGGGGTGAATAGCCTCTTAAAAATTCTACAAGAACCACTAAGCAAACTTGTTAGAATAACAAACGGCGTAAAGCGAGTTTTGCTTAGCCAAAGGTTGTGATGCAAGCCTCCTATCCACAAGTCTAGTAGATTAAGATCTCTAGTTCACTCAAGAGCTATGTCACTAAAGAAACACTAGAGAACAAGCTAAAAACACTACTAGCAAAGCTACTACTAGAGCTACACAAGATAAACTAGTGAATGTAAATGCAAGAGAGAGGATTGTGATTATTATACCAACGGTGAAGTGAAGATGTTGCCAATCACCAAGATGATATACAAACAATCAATATTGACAACAACCCAAGATGAAGACCAATCACCGGGAGACAAGAGACACAATATTTGTTCACCCGGTGTTCACTTGTGCACCGACAAGCTACGTCACCGGTTGTGTCGACCAACACCTAGATGGTTCTCCGGTGTGACCCTCAAGTCACTTGCCCCTCAAGGCACACCCCGCAAGGCACCGCAAGACACCACTCTCAAGTGAGGTAACTCAATGACACGCGGATTCCACTAGAGTTGCTTTTGGCGTCCCGCCGAGGAAAGCACAAGAACCTCTCACAATCAACCGGAGGTGGCCAAGAACAATCACCTTCTCTTGCCAACGCCTCCAACAATCTCCAAGCCGGCTAGGAGCGGTACTCTCCAAGAGTAACAAGAAATCCACCGGCTAAACCACCCACAAGTGCCACTAGATGCCCTCAAGCTATGCAATGCACTTTGGGATCACTCAATCTCACTTTTGATTTGCAATCAAGCAAGAGAGATGAGTGGGAGGAGTAGCTCTAGCTCAAAGGATGCACAAGAGTGTTAGAAATGTCAAGAGACCTCCCCAAGGGCCGGCCAACAAGTATTTATAAGCATCCCATCCAAATAGAGCCGTTACAACTCCACTCACGATTTTCGCGGGACCACCGGACGCGCCGGTCGTAACAGACCGGACGCGCTCAACCGCGTCCGGTGTCCCCTGATTTCAAATTCGTCCGTTAGATCCTCCAACGGTCACAACGCGCCAACGGTCAAACGAGCGACCGGACGCGCTGCTGTGAACCACCGGACGCGCCGGTGCGCACAGTACCCGCTCGCGCGAAGACATCATCGGACGCGCTCCTCTCAACCACCGGACGCCACAGTACCCGCGTCCGGTGGGAGTCCAGTAAGCTCCCTGGACCACCGGACGCGTCCGATGGTGGGGGACCGGACGCGCACCGCGTCCGATGACTTCGTGACTCGCTGTTCGTCAGACCGGACGCGCCGGTCCCGTGGGTCACCGGACGCGCCGGTGTCAAACCCTAGCCTGCGCGCCTGACGCCCGCGCTGCACTGACCGGACGCGCCGGTCGAAACTGACCGCGTCCGGTGCAGCGTCCGGTGCAGCGTCCGGTCACCTCTGTGACCGCGTTCGCCTCCGTTTCTTTTCCGACTTCCGGCGCAATGGAAAATAGGCATTTCATTTCCTCGAAATCGCCTGAATCCCGCGCTCGCACGCTCGGCGGGAGGGAGAGAGGAACCCAAACCCCTCTCTACCCGCAAACCACAGCGCGACCAACGCCACCTTTGCAAATGTGCCAACACCATCAAGTGTACATCTCCATGTGCTTGTGTGTTAGCTTTTTCTCGATCATTTTCAAAGGTTTTCCAGTTAGCTCACTAGGCCCTACATGCAATGCACTTCATGAATTCACCTAGTGGCACCCGTGCATCGAATAACCGATAAGACTTCCCCTCTTAATAGTTCGGCTATCGATCCTAAACCACTCACACCCTCTATGGTGTCTTGAGTGTAAAACAAAATGGCCCTATGGTTATACCTTTGCCTTGAGCCCATTTTGTTTCTCCAAAGGATATGATCCACTTCATATCATCACATGACCGTCTCGATCCATCGACCTTGACTTCACTTGCTCTTCACCGTTGCATCGGTCCATCGGCGCCAAGTCTTGCTCAAGCTTCACCATCGCATGGTCCTTCGCTTCGAAGCCTCGACTAGCCCTTCACCTTCACAACCGGTCCATCGAGCCAAGCCTCATCTTGGTCTTCACCATCTTGGTCATATGAGTCAATGTCATGTCTCATATTCAATGACCACCTTTATCTAAATCATCCACTTAGATACAAAGGTTAGTCCTAGGTTTCATCAATTAGCCAAAACCAAACTAGGGACTTTCATTGGCGCAGGTGAAGCATCTAGGGGAGAGCGAGCACGGGCTAAGGCGCGTGCTATGTGTGAGCCGACAGGAGGTGGCTCCCATGCCGAAGCTGCAAATCGAGAAGAGGATAGCATCGTCGTCGTCATATGCGAGGCCAAACTACGGCGGATCGTTTCGGAAGCAGAGCTGGAAGCAGCCAAAGCTGGCATAGGCGCCATTTTGTTGACACCCAAGCTTTGGCTTGCCGCTTTTTATGGCTGGGCTATTGCATGCATGCCCTGCACATATCCATTTGTTTCCGGGATCTTTTTGGGTGGTTTACGGGGTTTGTTTGGCACCAATCCCACCAACTTTGGCTATAGTTTCACCAATTATTTGTTCATTTAGCAAAAGCTTTATAGGGGCCGTTTGAAAGGGCTTATACAAGGTCCGGCTCCTCCAACTCATATATTGTTCATAATATTGTTTATCGGAGCCATTTTTCTTTCTGTTCTTCAAACGAACTAGGGACCTGTTTTCTTTACCAAAAATAATGGCTCCAGCTATATCAAGCAGGTTCTAAATTTATTATGACGACCAAAAAATAAATATGCTTGATTTAGGATTTAGGACAATACTAAATTGAACTATAATAATTTGAAATGGAGAGAGTGACTCTTTAGAAGACGACTAACCAAGGATGACTAAGAACCCTATAGATGGTCACTAAAATCTATCAA
This sequence comes from Saccharum spontaneum, assembly GCA_022457205.1. NCBI lineage: Eukaryota > Viridiplantae > Streptophyta > Magnoliopsida > Poales > Poaceae > Saccharum > Saccharum spontaneum. The sequence goes on along the minus strand of CM039616.1, from coordinate 55,302,609 downwards.
CGCTTAAAAGGGTTTGAACATCAAAAACAAGATTAGGACGTAGATGTTTATAAAGCTAAAGGAAAGGCAAAGGAAAAAAACATATGTGTTAAAAGCATGCATAAGGTCAAATGACCCCGTACACGGATAGAAAAAATTGGACGAGAGGGTTAGAACATACTCGTCCTAGAAGATAATAATCATTTGGAGTTGCATACCCAAAATGTCAACTTTTTGTAAAACGATTAAACATGAATCTACGTGTAGTTTTTGCTTACACAAGAGTGCAAGACATTTGACACTTCGAAAAGGTTGGCAACATCGCATCCAAGATTAAGTTACCTTGAAACTCCCCTATCTATATAAGCTTCAAAATTTATCAACTAAAATATAGACATGAAAATATTATTTCACTAACACTTTTTGTTGTCACGAATGATTGTGTAAGTCTTTGGGATATAGTGATAAAGATATATGATTTATTTGGATGGGCTAAAAACAACCTAATTTAGGTGTCGAGTTTTTTTTGTCTCTAGCCACTAGAGCAACTCCAAAACCCTCTTTATATCATTTTGTGTTGTGTTGATAGGAGATTTTCAACTACAGTCATCCTCTATTCTTGGTTTTCTCACTAAACAAAGATAGAGAACAAAAATGACTCTCCAAAGTGCACGCACAATATATAGAGAAGCCATTAGATGGAAAGATATAGACATTATTTTTATTCAAATGGCTCGAAATGAGAATTTAGAGAATTGTCGTCGTGTTCATAATAAAAAAGAAAATAATAGGCTTAGCACTTAATCATTGGTGGTCGTGATGCTATAGAGTTATATTAAAACAGCAGAACCTAAATTAGCTGGAGTACTCCAAGATGGACCAGAAATGCCTAGAGGAAAAGAGCACGTCGGCATTCCTAGCGGGCCGTGCGCTTAACGGCCACGTCCGTTTGGCCGACGTGACTTTTACACGGCGAGTAACGGAGGGAATCTCACAAGCCCTGCCCATCATCCATTGCGCTCTCGTGGTCCTCCCCTCCCAATCTTTGCGGTTGCTTTCCTTGTGGACGTTTGCTTTCGTCCACTTTTATTTTTCTTTTCATTATTTTATTTGTTTATTTATTTGTGAAAGACGTATGATTAGACCGAACGGTCCTTGTTGGGCCATTTCTCAGCGAGAAAAATCGTACAATACAGAAATGGCCGTCGCTTTCTGCTCATATACTCCATTTATGTCGTAAAGAATACGATTCTAACAAAATATAAAACAGATCATTAAGTGGAATATATTTTATAGTATATTCATTTTTATATTTATGTTCTTTCTTATAAGTTGGATTGGATTTTAGATATATATTGGCTAAAAAAAGCAGAATTGGAATTGTATTCTTTTAGCACAGATGTAGGCAAAGGCAAGCGCAGACATGCTCTGGTTTTGCAAAAGCGGTTTCCTTCTTATCCGCCGCCTGGTTTCTTCTCCTTCGCAGCCACAATCACATACGTAAGCAAAGCAAAGAATCTTTTAATCATCTACCAATAGCAGACAGCAGCATCTCCCTCTCTCGTCGTTTCCTATTGGAAGGAAAGAAAAATTGGCATTGCTTGGTCCGGCAGACTTGCGCGGATGTAGGGTTCTAATAATTAAAAAAAAAGATCATGAATGATGGAAGGATCCAAGACTCCAAGACCTCCAAAGAGAAAGCGTAGACCATACTCCATCCATTCCAAATTTTTAGCTGTTCTGACTTTTGTAGTATGTGTCTAGATATAATAATATATATTTAAATATATAGTAAAAGTTATGTATTAAAAAATCAGAATGACTTATAATTTAGGAGAGAAAGAGTTATGATTGAAAAATTCAGCCGTTAAGCAAGATTTTCTACTCAAGAATAAGTAGGGTTTTTTTAGCGTCAGAGAATGCCTGCCACTCAGAAAGATTTTTGTGCCAAGTCGTCACCTTTTTTTTAGGGGAGCCAAGTCATCACCAGCTTGAGTAACAAAAACCCACCAATTAGGTCATGACCGACGACGTCCTTAGAGTTCTGAGTGGGCCTAATACCGCAAAAGGCCAGGCCCAAGTATTATACACTGAAACGTAGCCGAACTGGATGCAATGCAAGCTTTCGGGCTAAAATTAGCCCGCCCATTTTTTAAAAAAAGAAAGTATATCTTTCTTCTTTGAGTGATATCTTTTTAACCATATTTTTTAGTTGGATGTACACAGGAGAGCAAATTTTACAGCAACATTAAAAGTTGCTTGCTGTAGTGTTTTTACACTACTGTTTTGACACTATCTACTGATCTGATTTAATTTTTGAGGGTTAAACCGGTAAAGGACACGTCGACATGGACACGAGCCAAGCATGGTTGAAAAACTGCTATTGTTTAAACCTGCACTCTTCGGGCCATGGAAGGAAGAGATTTTCGTTTTCGGACCATACATGTAAGTTAAAAAAAGCCATGACAGGAAGACACATTTTTCTTGAAGGCCATACATGTAAATATCTCAATGTTTCAAGTTCTACCACACACACTTCAAAGTGCGACCCTCTCCAACCAACAGTGGAGGAAAGCAACAAAAGTCCATGGAAATAACAGGTGAAACCATATTCAGTCCATGGAAACAACATGTAACCGCAGTTGCAACCCAAGAGGTTGCAGACACGAGATGGGGATAAAAAAAGTCTTAGTGTCTCTTACCACAGTAGATTTTGTATGTTATCTTGTACTCATTGCTAACAACTTCTAGAATTTAGATATAAAAGTAGAGAATGGCACAATGCATTGTACTGGTGAAGATTTTAGACCGCATATTTAGGGGTAGTCCTAGCTCTAGAAATTCTTAGATCTAGAGCCCTGGGCATTAGAACATATTTGATTGAGCAATTTTGTTATTATTTTAGATCATATCTTTAAACCATTCTATTTTATCCTGCAAACTACAAATCATGCATAGATCCTAGATCTAGAGATGTGCCAAATAACCCCAAAGTCACGTGCTTTATCACTATTAATGTAGTTCCACAGCTCAGACCAACCAGTTGAATGAAAAATGCAAATTTGAAATTGACAATACAGAGTTAAGATCATTCAGAACATAGCTAGTGCCCAAGAAAGCAGGAAAAAAACTCAAAACCGTGGCATTAAAGGTCATAACAAAGCTCTGTTAACTCAGAGTGATAACTTATAAGTTATAATAGTATCACCTTGTTCCCTTTTTAACTGAATAGCATCATCACATTGCTTCCAACTAGGCAACTAGGACAGATAAGACTTCCATACATTAGCGCTTATGTGCGCACTTGGCATTACTTCCATCAGGGAACTGTATGGGTCCAAAGGGATCGATCTGGCCTGATAACCCCATTATTTGCAAGTAAATACCCTAATCGAGCCATGTATGTTATATGTTACATATTTTGTCTATAAAGGCGTGCTGTTTGATTTGAAATGCTGCCCAATGGGGAAATGGGTAGAAATACGAGTAAATACTGCCAGTTTGGAACATCTCTAAAGCCAATTGGTTAGGAACGCATGAGGAAGAAGGGAAGCTATTATTATTATCTACAGTTTTACATCAAAATTTTAAAAATATAATACCATCACATCTTAGCCACTTGTTCACCATATATATCCCATACCTTTTTCCTAAACCAAAACTCAACTAAATACCAAATATAATGCACCTTACCACATATCCACCACAAGAAACTTTGATGGCAAATTATGTTTTTAAATCAAAATTCCAGAATGGAAAAACAGAAGATGACAAGAAGTCTTAATAAATGATTCTCACGTTAGACCAAGACTCGAACGAAAGTCCTGTCCCACATGATAGGTGCTATTGAGAGGGGGCAGTGTATCAATGTATACATCATGTAGAGGACCAAGCGTGCTAGGCTAAAACCTGCTTATAGGAATTATCAATTTTCCAAATAATGACATCAACACAAGAAAAGGAGGGTAGGTTATCTTGTGCATAATTATATCTTCTTTTGTAATTTAGTGCATAATTATCTATTCTTTTGTAATTTACATTTTGTAGTTTTTATGTGAGCACACCAATAATAATTTCAGGTCGAAGAAAACAAACTCTCTTCTACATATGCATGATCACATGTTGCCTACACGTATAACATATATAACCATGTCCATACTAACAAGAGGAAAAATTTTCAAGTTTCAATTTTTTTTAGCAAATCAACTTTCAAAACTATATTATATTATCCAATGACTATGCAACCTTCCACGATAGCTTTTTTCTCCCTTTTTGCAAGGGACAATTTCCGGTGCACCAAAGCGCAAAGCCCAACCGGTTTAGTGTCTGAGGCCCGGCCCGTTTAGTGTCGAGGCCCGCAGCCCACCCACCAGTGATCTACCCACCCTCGTCGTCGTCGTTGCCGGCGACAAGATGGGGCGGGGCTCCATGGTTGCTCTCGTGGCGGCGGTGGTGTCGCTGCCGGCCGCGGACACGTACGAGCAGGAGACCCGCCGGATGTTCGTGGAGTGGAAGGCCAGGTACAGGAAGACCTATAGATACGCCGGCGAAGAGGAGTGCCGGTACACGGTGTTCAAGACAGCCGCCGCCGCGTCGCCCGATCCAGGGCCGCTGGGGTGTCCACATCTGGCCTTAACAATCTCAGCGCCAGCGCCATTGAGGAGATATACCGCGGGCACGGGGTCTGGATGGGGGAGGAATCGTACGAGCAGGAGACCCACCGGATGTTCGTGGGGTGGAAGGCCAAGTACGGCAATACCTACAGAGACGTTGGTGAGGAGGAATGCCAGTACAGGTTGTCCAAGGGCAGCCGCCGCGTTGTCGTCCGGCTCAACACCGCCGCCGCCGGGCAAAACGTGTACGGCCTCAACCAATTCGGCGACCTCACCAACGAGGAGGTCCAAGAACGCTGCTACCCGGAGATGGAGGACCGAGAGTTGAGCGCCAGGTGCCAAGCCGCCGTCCCCGTCCCCGACCCGGGCCCGGACCCTGTCCATGGGAGGCTGTTTCGGTACCAGGTAATCATCTTGCTAGCTGTTTTTAGTTTCTTTATTATCATTGTTGTTTCCTTACATGTGGTTGATTACCATTTGCATCAAATGGAGATTATGGATTTTGTTTCCCGCTCCCAGGTACCAGTCCTCTAATTCTTGATTTTGTTTGGTCAACTGCACTAGTTTCTTTCTGTATCCATATGAACACAAGTAGGGGATGCCTTCTGCCATCAGATCAAACGCATATTTCAATGGTGTACTTGTTTGTAGTGGCTTCGTATGTGCAAAGAACTCATGGAATTTTGAGTAGTGCCTTGGTCGGTAGACAAGGGAACAATATTCTAGAGCTAACCGCAAGTATGTGAAGATTTTTGTTAACCTCTCTTTGGATATGATTAACCTAGCAGTTCAATTTGTATTACTACTAGTATATGGTAAATAGACTTTGGTAGATACTACAAAACCAGGAAAGCCTGAGGATGGAAAATATTCAGGGCATTTCTAATGCTGACGGTTGTGGCTGTATCTATGGCACTCACTTTTGTCGTACAAGGCTTTGTATCTATATGATTTCTGATTGCAGTTCATTGATGGATATATCATGCTTCTGAATTCCATCTTGAGAGTGGCTCATTTTTTGCATCTGAATCAAAATCGACTACAACATTGCTTGAAAAAAAAACTAAGCTGTCTTCTCTGTGCACTTTATAATTCACATTCCACATACCATACTACAAACTGTTATCACAGGATCATTAACCAATATATGTCTTCTTGGCAGATAAAAGACACAGTGACTAACATGCAGTCCATTGTTCGCAAGAGGCTGTTGCTAGAAAGCGAAGTTGACAGAAAGGTCAGTTTTCAGTTTACATATAGACAACCTGATTTTGTCTTCAATTTCTTTATGCCATTCACTTATCCTCAAATAATCTACTGCTATATGATTGCAAAAAAAAAAGAAGGAAAAAACGAGAAGAATAAACATTGCATTTGCTACACTTAGATTTATATATGACTTGCCTTCCATTTTTCCATGCTTCCTTATCAATTTAGCTTTTCTTGCATAAACTAAGTATCTTCATTGTGAACTCCATAAATTAAGACAGACTGAGCTGAATGTTTTACAGATATTTGCATCACCAAATATTCTGGCGCTCTCATTAATTCTAATCATAAATGATTGATACTCGGCCTTTATGGATCACTTCTTTGATGTTTCCATCGGTACTTTACACAATACCTTTGCATCACCAAATAGTGATGATCAATTGGAAGGCAAAAGAAGGTAAAATGAAAGAACTCGCTGCAGCTTTAGAAAATGAAGCTACACTGCAGCCCCCCTCCCCTGTCCCCCAGTAAAAGTTTGAACTTACAAAAATGGCATGTGTTTACTTATGATCAATCAGACTTTTTGTACAAAGGGACAAAAAAAACATCTGAGTGTTTCATGCATCTTCTGCAGGCTGAGAACTGAAAACTGGTCAACCAAAAAAAAATGCAAGAGAGCTGGTGTTGATAAAAACCAAATCATCACTAAGAATACCAAGTGATTTAGATAAGCTTCTGCTTATAATCTTTTATGTAGCCACTGCAAATCCATTAACACTAATCAGTCTCATTCGACCTTCATATCTTGTAGCCCAACAATGAAACACAGTCATTGTTACCTTTGCTTGCAGCTGTTCCCCAATTTGTGCAACGGCAAGAACTACACCTTTTGCAATGTATTTGGAAGTGTTCTAGGTTCTAACTGATATTTTTGAGCAACAATGACTCAAACGATGCCCCACTTCAAATGACTATACAAATACAAAGCTAGCCATCACTGAGGATGCTTTAGTCAACAATAATCTAAACAATGTTATCTTCTCAGTGCCTACAAAATCTATCTGTTTCTGGCTAGTGTCCAAAGTTGCAAATGTCATTTTCTCATCTATGCAATTTTCAGAATGATAAGCTGGTGGATCCATAAGTCGTTTTTACTCTAATGGATGATCTCACCATGAATCTGCTGTCATTTGACATGATGCTAAATAGCCTCCTGGTATTGGAAACATAAGTCTGAATCTCGTGTGGATGTTTCTTATCCTGTTGGTTACTTTTTACTTGTTTTATATAGGTTTGCCGATGCATTGCTACGGAACTGAAACAAGGAGGTAGCGCCATTCCTGGAGATGATCCAGAACGTCACTTGTGTTTGTTGCCGGAGAATTTTAGAATAGAATTGTTGATAATGTGATATGGTAAATCTGAAAATGTATGCATTTCCAACCTATATATGATAAAGATTGTTTCTCATGGGTGTTTTCGGCTATTTGCTGTGTCAAACTGGCGGGCCTCGTAGGACAGCCGTTCCATCGTGATGACTCTTGGAAATGGATATATTTCAGGGCCTGTTTGAAAGAATTGCTGTCTAATTTAATTTGCGGACTTATCGAAGGATATATATCCTTTTTCTTCTTTGATTGATTGTTGGCGTGGCAAAATAAATCATTTCTTGGGCACTGCTGTATATATGGAGAATTGGAGATACTATTAAAGTTTGAGAAAATGTGTCAAGAGAACACATAAGAATTTTCTCCACTATTTTCAAAGGTAGCAACTACTTCTCTGCAGACGGGTTCCATAGTACTATTGTAAACTACGAATAGATATCATTTTCTAGACTACTGAGCAAGCACTGTACTTGAACTTGTGTGACTTTTAAAAATCTTCTATTTAACACAGGTCTTACCATTCCTGTCTCCTTTTTCTATGTTATTTTGACTGCCGCGCCCTCGTACGTGAGCGGTGAGTTTCGTGTCTCAACGGCAAACCATGAGCCGCGCGGCCCACACCCATCACCCACCCCGCGTGGCGACCGGTCGGCCACCCAAACGACGCCAATGCAAGCAGCTCGTCCCCGGCTTGCCGCAGCGCACCATGCATCTTCGAGTTCGACTCGCGCGGCGCACTGCTGCCTGGCTGCCTGGCTCGCTCGCTCACTGCATCGTCTATAAAAGAGCCGGCAGGCAGCACCGTCCGGCCGGCCCATCACTTGGCTTCTTCCACAACACGTACGTAGCTAGTAGCTCGCAGATGAGCATCGCCAAACCAGAGAGTGTGCTAGCAGGTCGACCGCTCCACCGATCGAGACCATGGTGATGAAGCAGCTCGCCGCGCTAGCAGGCGTAGTGGTGGCGCTGGCGCTGCTCGAGCCGGCGGCCAGCAGCCACCCCGCCTGCTAGCGCAGCGAGCTGCTCCATCGATCACCATAAATGTGGAACACCTCCTTGTTCCATGTCTCACCCTCACCTCCTTGGCTACCTAACAGGATGGAACACGCCAAGAATTTTTTTTTAATTCTTTGATAAGCTGTGATCTGTGCAGCTCTCACCGATGGCTGATATATATAAGCTTGAACCTCTGTGGCCTTGCAGGTTGCAGCAGTGCAGAGGGATGGGCATGAGATCGAGATCAGGTACCCTACAGACGTGAGGCATCATGTGTCGCACGTAGGCCTGGGCGCCAGCGACTCCTGTCCAACCTCCTACGAGGTTCCTACGAGGTTCTGCAGATCAAGCTCTTCAAGAAGGAGAACAAGGAGAAGCAGAAGCTGGACTAGACCCTGTTCCTGGTCTCCTGGAGCACCAGTAGCTGACTAGCAAGTGGAGGATGCCTCCACAGGTAGGGTGATTCCTCATTTTTTTACTTGCCTCTCTCAAATTCTCATTTTGCCAACCCAAGTAGCTGTGCTACCACCAGATCCACAAGCCATCAGCATATTTCTATTGCTCTGCTGCATCGTATTCCTTTGGTTACCTTTGGTAAACTGATGCATGGATTTCGGATGTGCCAACTCCATCTAATGCACTTTGATCTTTTTAGCACTATAACCTATTGAGCTTTTGATTGATTTTATGTTCAGTTTCAAGGCACAGCCTTGTCTACACTGTAGCCTTAAATGTTTCGTTCACAAAAAAAAAGAGAGGTTGCGCTTGATTTTAGCTAAGAAAAGAAGTATGTGTCTGACTTTTTTTTAGTTCTCCAATATTGATCAAAACCTTAGTAACTCACATTTTGTTGTATATGATTTCAATGCAGAAAAATATCATGATGACAGTAACAAAACAAAGGTAAGGTAATACTCTCAAATTTGATTGTATTGGTTCAATCATTGGTACACATGGAATTTGGTCATTCAACCATTCATGCTAGCCTCAACTAATTTGGTATAGTCATTTGTTCAATGTTCTCTAATTTCTTCTCTGCCGACATTTGGAAAGGGTAAGAAATTAGTTATCAAGGAGAGTGGTGGTTCTCTAATTTCTTCTCTCCCGACATTTGGAAAGGGTAAGAAATTAGTTAGCAAGGAGAGTGGGATACCTCTGCAACCACTGAGATCGAGAGGTGAGCATTACATCAACTAAAGGTCAAATAATAATTTATCATTGGTTGCTGGTTATCTTTTAGCATTCTGACTATTCGGGATCTATTGTAGTGTGGTCAGTTTTCGCAATTAATAATGACACTCCGATTTGACGTTTGCACTGCATTCTGGTTCTGTCTGATGCAAGGCCTGCTGGATAAGCTTGTTCCCATGCTAGGAGAGCAGTTGCTGAGGGACTACCATTCCTGGGTTCAGCCTCAGCAGCAGCGCGAAGCGTCTTGATGAGATCTGAGGTAGACGGCCCGCATAATTTTCCATGCCTTCAGAGATCTGGGAAGGAGTTCTGGGGATCCATGTTGGGATGGCTCATTGCAGAAATGGTTGCTCATGTATACAGTACAAGTGTCAAAAGATTTAGCACATTCAGATATAAAGAATTTCAGAGTCAAGGTGCTTCATTTTTGCTACACCAATTGGCCATCAATTTGAGCTTTTGTCCAATCCTGCTAAAGTTTTGTCTTTAATCCTGTTTACTGGCTGTTTAGTTAAAAAAATATTTTTATTGTGAGAAAAACTTATTAAATATGTGCTTGTGTCCAATCCTTGCTAAAGTTTTGTCCTTAATCCTATTTACTGGCTGTTTAGTTAAAACTATTTTTATTGTGAAAAATACTTATTAAATATATAATATATTAATTGAATGCATACAATCCTTCTACTACGAATAAAATTGTATGGCACATACGTGTTGCATGTGCCTGTTCACTATGTATATAAAAAACTAAAATAATTTATAATTTAGAATGAAGAGAGTTTCTTTTGAAGAAATTCAGCCGGAAATAAACAAGATTTTCTACTCATAAATAGAAGAGGATTTTTTTAGCGACAGAGAATGCCTGCTGCTCAGAAAGATTTTTGTGTGAAATCATCACCTGTTCGTGTTCCAAAAACACGCCACAACGCCATCACCACCAATGCAATGAGGCCATGACCGATGTCCTTGGAGTTCTGAGTGGACCTAAGGCTATCTCCAACAGCTGAAACATAAAAGGGACACCCATTCTACGATTTAGGTGAGGTACAGTGTAAGGGACAGACGCCTAAAAATTCCCATCTCCAACAGCGACCGCAAAAGAGAACACCCAAAACTGCCTCACCCGGCTCCGACCGCTCCCCCCGCGAACACCGCTTCGCCCCGCCTGCCGCGGACCGTGCCCCTCGCCCCACTCCTCGCCGCGGACCCTGCTGGACCCGCTGCTTGCCGTGCCCAGCCTGCCGAGCTCAGCCGCTGCCGCGTCGATCGAGCGCGCGGGAGGCCGGGAGCCCCGGCGACCCCGCCCCGCTCCTCGCCACGGACCCGCCCACCTCGTCTTCCATGGCGGCCACAGACGGCGCAGTGAGCACGAGAGCAAGAGGGGCGCGCAGCCCCTCCCAGCCCAACGCGCGCTCGTCCCATGGATCCCGCCATCCCGGCGTCCTCCCCCTCTGCTCCCAGGTGGCGAGCTGCCCCAGCACGACGTCCTCCTCCCTCATCCGCCTCGCGCAGCCGGAGGGCGCCCTCCCCATCCTCTGCTCCCAGGTGGCGAGGGACGCGGCCGCGCCGCCGCTGCGGCCGAGCTCACATCATCCTTGCGGCGCGCCCGCAGTCACCGTTGCCGTCCATTGCAAGCGTCCCCGCGCGCGGCCGCGTTGGTGCTCCAGGGCGCGGCGGATCGGGGAAGAGGCCTCGTTCGCATGGAGAGGCGGCTCGCGCCGCCGTGGATCGGGGGCGGGCGGCCAGCGCCGCCACGGATCAGGGGCGGGCGGCCAGCGCCGCCGCAGATTATGGAGGGTTGTGGCACGACCGCCGCACGCCTGCCGCGCGCCCTTGGCCCGCGCCGCTGCGTGGAGAGGGGCGCTGACCTCCCGAATCCCGGTGCCGACCTGCCCAATCCCGGCGGTCAAGCGCAGGCGGCTCGAGCAGAGTGCGCATGGTGGCGTCTCCATCGGCTTCCTCGAGCGCGACCATGGAACACGGCGCCCGGTAGCACGAGCTCATCCTCGGTGGCTGCGGCTCACAGAGCTCCTCCGTCTTCGTCTTCGCGACGGCGACGGCGCCTCGGCGGGCCACGGCGCGAGCAGGGGGCGCGGGTCACGCCTGCGGCGGCTCACGGAGCTTCTCCGTCTTCGTCTTCGCGGCGGCGGCGCACGGAGCGCGACGTCTTCCCCGCAGCCGGCCACTGAGTTGCGAGCTCCGGCGCGCGGCCCCACCGCCCACTACCCCCAATCGCCTCCTTCCCTTCGTGCCGTAGAGATGGGTCGAGGAGAGAGAAGGAGCCATTTTTTGCCTTTCCATTGGGCTGGCACCGAAAAACGGTCGTGCGTATGGGTGCTCTGTTGGAGGCTGCTTTTGAGAGGCAAAAGCACTGTGAGCAACGTATATTTGAGTTTGGGTGCTCTGTTGGAGTTAGTCTAATACCACAACAGGCCAGGCCTGAGTACATATATACACTGAAGCCTAGCCGAACTGGATGCAAAGCTTTCGGGATGAAATTAGCCCGCCCATTTTTTTTAAAAAAAACTTTCTTCTCTGAGTACACGGGAGAGCAAATTTTACAGCAGCATTTAAAAGTTGCTTAGTGTGGCGTTTTACACTATACTGTTTTGGCATTATCTACTGATCTGATTTAATTTTGATGGTTGAACCGATAAAGACCACGTCGCCATAGACATAAACCAATCCTGATTTCCTGATCCAAACACTGTTATCACTTAAACCTGCACTTTTCTGAAGCCTAAAGTCATCAAGAAAAAGCTTGAGCATGAAGATCTGAGGTTTATTTATTTTGGGGCGAGTATCTTGTCAATCAAAATGGTATAATATAAGCCAAATTCTGGAGAAACGAAAGGAATACGTTGCTGATGTTGAACTTTCAGCTAAAATTTGGACCACAACCGTAAGAACGAAATTCTCTAATCATATAGGAGTAGTATTTAACAGCTAATGACATTACTGATGGAAACAACCGGGAATTAGAAAAAGTGCATTTTAATTACTGCGCAAAAGTTTTGAAAGAGTGGAACCCAAGGAATTGGTTGCCACTGACGCTGAACGCCCAGATAAAAATCTGTACTTTGGTAAGGAAGACCTCCTGACCTCAGGAATCAAATTTTGTACTCATATGTTTAACAACTAATCTATTCCACTTGATACTACTCAAAATAATGTGTCCTCTTCTTGGTGTCAGTCATCTTGTCAGTTCACTGTTCCACTACAGCGTCCAAACATTTGCATTTGCTTCTGCAATTCGTGATGATTAGAAATAAATAGGACCATCAGACCCCATGCATTTGCATTAGCTGCTGTAACAATAGGACCATCAGACCATCTCCAGGAATGGCACTACCTCCAGACTCTGTTTCTTTTAGTTCCGTAGCAATGCACCGGCAAACCTATATAAATAAAACAAGTAAAAAGTAACGAATGAGAATATATACGAGTAGACACTGGTACCAATCAGTGGCGGATCTAGGAAATAAGTTAGGAGAGACTTATCTCGTAATCTTTCATCCCTAACCTCTTCTTCTAGGCTTGAATATGTATAAATTTGTAGCGGAGGTTTAGGAGGGGCTCCATGGTCCGAGCGGCGGTAGCGGGGGCTCGAGCCCACCCCGCCCCGGTGCTGGATCCGCCCTTGGTACCAATAGTAGGATGTTTTCCAAGACCACACGAGATTCAGATTTATGATGTTTTCCAAGACCAAGAGGCTATTTAGTGCAGTTGGCCAAACAAAATCAATAATAAAAGGACTAGTATGTGGGAGCTGGAAACAAAATCCATAATCCCCATGTTTGATCGACTAATAAAAACAGCTAGCAAGATGGATGGGTTACCTGGTACCGAATCAGCCTCCCATGGCCGGAGTCCGGGTCGGCTCGGCACCTGGCGCTCAGCTCTCGGTCCTCCATCTACGGGTAGCAGCGTTCGACCTCCTCGTTGGTGAGGTCGCTGAATTGGTTGAGGCCGTACACATTTTGCCCGGCGGCGGCGTTGAGCCGGACGACGACGCGGCGGTTGCCCTTGAACAACCCGTACCGGCACTCCTCACCGACGTCTCTGTAGGTCTTGCCGTACTTGGCCTTCCACCCCATGAACATCCGGCGGGACTCGTGCTCGTACGATCTCTCCCCCATCCGGAACCCGTGCCCGCGGTAGATCTCCTCAATGGCGGTGGCGCTAAGACCGTTGAGGCCAGAGGTCACCCCGGCAGCCCTGGCCCAGGCGACGCTGCGGCGGCTCTCCTTGAACACTGCGTATCGGCACTCCTCTTCGCCGGCGTATCTATAGGTCTGCTTGTACTTGGCCTCACAGTCACAAAATTCTCGGAACGATTGGGTCGTGAAACAAGGATCGTGGAACATGAAACACTCCTTGAGAAAGAATTTTCCACTGTCAGGATAAAACTGATCCACGTTCCCTTCCCAGAACGAGAACGCACGTTCCCGGAACGTGGAACGTGGCACCGTACCACGTTCCCGGTGACTATGCTGCCTTCCACTCCACGAACATCCGGCGGGCCACGGCCTGCAGCGACACCAGCAGCATCGGCAGCGACACCAGCAGCGCCGCCGCCGCCGCCGCCGCGAGAGCAACCGTGGAGCCCCGCCCCATCGTGTCGCCGCCAACGACGACGACGAGGGTGGGGTTGCTGGGTTGCTGGACTCGACACTAAACGGGCCGGAGAGAGTGGAAGAGGAAACCCCGCCGAATTTGTGATGAATCAATCAGATCACCTTTATGTAAGGGAGCTGTGCTGTGCTGGGGATATAGACGGTTCTGTAGTCTCTCGCTCGCCGGCGCCCGTTGTCAGAGAGGAACACGATGAACTGAAAATTCAAAGAACGCACGCGAACACAGTGGAACACTGAAGATTTTGGTGCTGCTGACCAACGCAGCTTTTTCTGGACTCTATTGATGAACTTAAACACACAAGATTACAAGCGAAAACAATGGCCACGGACAGCCATGACGCTGTGGTCTCCACGCTCCGCCATTGCCGTGCCATCCCACGACTTGAGCGTGCTGATCACCGCCACTACAGCCACTATGACCCAATGAAAAAGAAGGAAAGGCCGCTGCCGTCCCTGTCGAACCGCGCGAACAGGCTGCGGTACAGCCCTGCGAGCTCGTCGGGCGCCGCCACGGCCTCGTCTACGCCGAAGTGCTTCTCCAGCACGCACAGGCTCATGAGCTCCCCGGCGACCGGGCGTGGAAGTGGGAAACTCGCTGCCACCCGCCGGCGGTCACCTAGGCCGCCGCCGGCCACCAGCCCCTTCGCCGCCGCCGCCGCCGCCGCCAACCCCCACCCCCCTCCGCTGTGTCGCATGGAGCGTGGCTCTCCCTCCCGCCATTCTTGGGCGGACGAGGTGGAAGAGGCCGAGTCGCTCCACCGCTCCCCGTCGTCTCTCAACCCTGACGCGGAGCCCTTCTCGCCGGCCGCGCTCGGCGCGGGCGAGCGGCTGTCCTTCACCGACTCCGAGGCCTCCTACGACTCGGAGGAGCACAGCCCTGCCGCCGTTGGGAAGGGGAAGGTCCCCGTGCAGGTGGGGCCACGTCACAAGAGGCTGCGTCGCCGCCGGCTGCAGCGGAAGGGGGGCTTTATGGCCGACGCGCGACGCACCTACCGCGAGGATGCTGCGGCCCCGCTAAGACTACGCTCCATTGTTGTTCACCCGGCAAGGTTTTCCCAGGAGCCAGACTCCGATGGGTTTCATCAGGCACACAGCCGTCGTCGTTGGCGTCACAGGGCCTCCCCTACGCTGCCTAAGCCGGTGCCGGCGGACCTTGTCGGGCTGTGCTTCAACTGCCTGGGCGACGACCACGTCAAGAAGGACTGCACGTACCCGTCGCGCTGTCGTACTTGCCGCTGCGAGGGCCATCGGGCGCGCTACTGTCCCTGGGGCATGGGCGCCATGGCTGGCGCCAAGCGGGGACGTTCGCCTGCTGCTTTCGCCGGGCGCCGCAGGACCTTCCGCCGACGGGTCTCCCTGGACCGCTGGCGCGCGCCCAGCGGCGACACGGTCTCGGCTCGCTCTCGGTCCACGGGCCGTTCTCCGTCGGTCCCCCGCTGCTGCGCGCCGCCCAGTCCCGAGGCGCCGGCGGTGGTCCAGCAGCCTTTCGCTCATGATGTGGCAGCCTCTGGCGACCGGGTCATGGTGGTGGAGGGCCAACGTGAGTCCGTGCATGCAGCGTCGCATTCGCTTCAGGGTGGTGATGGTGTGGCGGCGGTTGGCCTGCCGCGTCATCCGCGTCTTCAGGTTCGGCGGGATCGCCGACGTCGCCTTGCTGAGGTCCATCGCCCGTCGGTCGAGCTCGTTGTCGTCCCCCGCTCCGATGAGATCCAGGCTGCCGAGGAGGCCCTTTCGTTGGCCTTGGTGGCCATGATCGGCGGAACTCGTCCCGCTGTGTCGCCGGCGATGGTGCGTGAGCATCTCCGCACCCGGTTCAACGTTGACGACGACACGATGTCAGTTAAGCGTCATGCACCGGAGGACTTCATCGTCCGCTTCAGTCGCTCTGAGGATCTCGAGCGGGTCCTATCCGCCCCGCCGGTGGAGGCCGCGCCTTTCTCCCTCCGTTGGAGGCGGTGGTCTCGGCTCTCCTCGGCGAACGCGGCTTCGTTCACCTTCCGTGTACTCGTTGGGATCAAGGGCGTCCCTGCACATGCTCTCAGTACGGCGGTCGCGCAGCAGCTCCTTGGGTCCTCCTGTGCCCAGGTTGAGCTTGCCTCGGCCGATGATGACGGCGTCGATGTCGAGGACAGGTAGGGAGCTGTTCGTCGCTGCTTGGTGCCTGCATCCGCTCTTGGTGCCTGAGCAAAAGCTCCTCGTCATCCCGGAGCCGCGAGAGCCACATGACCCGGGCATCCTCTTCCTCAGGGAGCATGAGATCATTCATTCGCATCTGCCGATCCTGCATTATCTGGCGAGGATGCGCGTCGTTGAGTACCAAGATTGGGACGTTCCCTCTAGCTCGTCGGATGATGGCTTCCCCGGCGCGCATGAATCCGACGATAGTGGTGACAGCAACTTCAATGGATATCATCCCGGCCTCGATGGGCCGTCGAGGTCGCGTGCGTTCGGTCCGGCCACGTTCCGGCCGGCCGGCAATGGTGGCCCGTCGCTCAGCCGTGGCTCGGGGCCGGCTTTCCGTCCCCGGCAGCACGTGGTACGGGCGCCGCCCGGTGGCAACGTTCGTGCATGCACGGCCGGGTCGTGCGAGACGAATATTCGGTGGTCCCCAGACCCGTATCAGATGGTACGCGAGGGCTGCTGCTCATTGGGCGGCAGGGCTTGGTCGTGGCGTGGCATCCGCCGATACGGCCGTGCCCCCGCGGGGGGCGAGATCCCGGACGTCACTTCAACCCCGCGGCAAGACAGTGGACGCGCGGCGCCTACAGTTGGCCCATCCCCTACGCCTGACGCTGCCAGATGGGAGTTGTCAGGCACTCCACCGAGGCGCGGCGTGCAGACCTGCGAGGTTGACTTCGTCGCTCGGGATGTCGTACAGGGCTGATCCAATGGAGATTGAGGCCAGGTTGCCTCGTGACTCGCAGCTGGCCATGTCCCAAGAATTGCTGGGCTTGCGCTCTCCCGACCTGGGTCCTGCCCGAGTCGATGTTGATGGGCCGTGTCGCTTTGTGGGACAGTCTTTTGATAGCAGCCCTGGGGTGCGGGCTTCACAGGCCAGGCCGCTGAATCCGGTAGCCACCCAGCCTATTTCCACCCAGCCTTTTTCATCTGTTCTGGGCTTCGACGTGATGGAGCTGGAGTTCATGAGCTCCAACACCGGGCCATCTGATGACGATGGCTATCATGCCGCTTCGTCCGGAGATGATACCCCGACGCCCAACGCGACCGCCGTCCAGGAGGACCTTGAGGAGCCAAGCGCGCCTATGGACGTTGAGCTGGGCCAGGACCGTGGCCTGGCCGACTTTGGTTGCATGGACATCTGCCGCACCGCGACGGCTTCCCCGGGCACCCAACTGCACGGAGAGCCTCCCCTGGCCGCTGACGATGTTTACGATCCTGCCTACGTCGTCCACGAGCCTGAACCTGATATCACAACTGACAGGTTCATCAACCGATTCAAAAGGCCACTGCAGGACCCGGTACTCCACACGACTCCGCCGCTGCGCACCACCAAGGCCATCCACGACCTTGAGGATGATGAGTGGATCCCTAAGCGTAGCGCGCGGCTCGCGGCCAAGAGCAAGTTCAGGGAGGCAAAGCCTGAGGCACAGGCTAGAAAAGTGATGATGAAGAAGCTCGGTCTACAGATCGAAACGAAGGAGCCGGATGAGGCATCGTTCGATGAATTCCACACCGCGTTCCGGCAGCCGCTCTCGCCGATGGTACGTGAGGCTTTGCAGGTGCTTTTCCCGGGCAGGATGCAGCGCGCACTCGGTGCCGTTCGCGCCGCCTAGGGAGCCAGTCGTCGGTCGCACCATCGTTTGAACCCATGATAGGACACAATCTGTTCGTCTGGAATGTGCGAGGACTTAACATGAGAGCGCGTCGCGCGGCTGTGCGTGAGTTCCTAAGTAAGGAACGTGTGTGCGCAGCGGTCAAGGAGGGAGCAGGCTCTGGGCACTCGCCGGCTACGCGCTGATAGCTGCGGTGGAGCTGCTTTGGTCGCAACATGTAAACAACATGTAATCATTATAACTAGATCCAGTAGAGGTAGGATCTCTCGCCGTGTCGACCGTAGGCCACTCGCCTAGTTCACCGGCATCGTGGCCAGCTGTATGAACTTGTATTTCTCTCCCTCTTAATGAAAAACGGGCATACAACCCGGTCGCGAAAAAAAAGAAGGAAACAGCTAACAGCCGCTGCATGAATGGAACATGCGTCTGGCTTGTACAAGGACGCGCTCAATCTGGCTAAATTGAGCTCCATTATTCTCGCTAAGTCTAGGCCGATCAGAAAAGAGTGGATCAACCCTAATCGCTTGAGCTGCTTTTCAGCATAGAACACTGTTTTTCTCTCATAACATTTTAGCATAAGCATCAGTATAAGCCAAATTTCAGCATAAGACAGGTTCAGATCTCCTTCCTTGTCATTTGTATTCTCGTCACCTTTCCCTTTGCCTGCCGCTGGCTCCATTTCTGAACCAGGATATCTCTTCTGTATATCCAGCATTCCAGCTCCTTCTCCGCCTCTTGGTACCCAAGGAATTGAAGCTTGCCGCGCAGATATATGCCAGTCCTGCCTGTTCGTAGTTGGTACCGATTCATTGCCTGCGTTTTTTCAGAGGGAAAGCCAAAGGCCTCGCCAATGGCGATAGCGATCAAGGGAATATTCAGAGGTCTCAAGATCATCGCACAAATATTCAGTAATAGCAATGGAACACGCCAAGATTTTTTTTTTAAAAAAAATTCTTTGCTTCTTAATGAAACATGTGCTAAGCACGTTCTCAAAAAAAAAAATCTTTGATAAGCATAAGCTGTGGATCTTTTTAACCAGTTTTTTTAGTTGGATGTATACAGGAGAGCAAATTTTGCAGCAACATTAAAAGTTGCTTGCTGTGGTGTTTTACACTACTGTTTGGCATTATCTACTGATCTGATTTAATTTTGAAGGTTGAACTGATAAAGGCCACGTCTCCATGGCCATAAGCAAAACTGCAAAAGCAGGCCTGATTTCCTGGTTGAAACACTGTTATCGCTTAAATCTGCACTTTTCTGAAGCCTAAAGTCATCAAGAAAAAGCTTGAGTCTGAAGGTCTGAGGTTTATTATTTTGGGGCGAGTATCTTGTCAATCAAAATGATATAATAAGCCAAATTCTGGAAGAGTGAAAACAAAGGAATACATTGTTGACGTTGAACTTTCAGCTAAAAATTGGACTCGGAATTCTCTAATCACATAGGAGTATTTAACAGCTAACGGTACTTATAGAAGGAAACAACCGGAAACCTTTCAATTGGATAATGAGAAAAGCGCATTTTAATGCGCAAAAGTTTGAAAGAGTGAAACCCAAGGAATTGGTCAGTGATGCTAAACGGTCAGCTGAAAGCATCCTGACCTCAGGAATCAAATTTTGTACTCACATGTTTATCAGCTAAAATCTATGATACTACTCAAAATAATTTGGCCTAAACATTTACATTTGCATTTGCTGCTGTAATTTGTGATGCTTAGAAACCAATAATAGGACCATCAGACCCCATGCATTGATACATGCATGACATATTTTAGCCACGATGCGTCCATCCTTTAAAGCTGAATCTCTATAGAGTGATTGATTTGGTGCAATCTGCATCTAAAAAAACACAAACCGGTGAACACATCAATGCGTGGCTTGAATACTTTGCTCTTTGCTGCATGATATGCTACTGGGGGGCATATGGTAGATCCAGCGTTTGCCATCCATGTAAAGAATGTATCTACCACACAGCTATATATTCAGATCAACACTCAATTTCAGTGATTTGGTAGAGTGTCCTTTCTGAGAAACCTTTCTGAATAATGAGCTCAGCAAACCCTTTTGAAAACTTGGGCTTAGAAAACTTTTTTGAAAACTGGTCTCGGAAAAGTTTTGGATGTTAGGTTAAATGTGTAAAGGAGAAAAGCGTACCCTTGAGACTTAGGAGTACTTATTAATATAATAACTTCACTAATGTGAGAAAGTGACTGTGCAACCGATGTTTTGCGCTGGTGAAACACACCCATCTTCATCTTGAAACACACACACACACACAATGAAACAACTGTATGTCCTTTTCATAATGATCATCGTGCAGAACAGAACAGTAGTAGTACTCCGTAGTTATTACCACTAACAAGAAGGGATTATGAGGGACAGTGACGCAACGAACTGGAGGTACGGAGCCACAGGACTGCGAGTGTCGACTAGACACCTGTTCTCAAGAAATGGCTGGAGAGAGTGGGAGAGGAAACCCCACCTAATTTGTCATCAATCAGATCACCTTTATGTTATGTAAGGAGGCCTGTGCTGTCGATATAGAAGGTTCAGATCTCCTTCCTTCCTTGTCATTGTATCCTCGTCATCGAGCCTTTCTCTTCGCCGCTGGCTCCATTTCTGAACCAGGGTTTCTGTATATCCAACTCCTGCCCCCCTCTTCCTCCTGTCAGGTGTACCCAAGGAAGGAAGCTTGCAGCGCAGATACATTACCGTCAAGGTACAGCTACTTTTGCCTGCTCTGAATCGTAATTCAGTATTGATGTACCGATTCATGCCAATCCTGCCTGTTAGTACCGATTCAAGTGCCTGTGTTTTTCAGAGGGAACGGAGGCCTCGCCAATGGCGATAGCGATGAAGGGGATATTCAGAGGTCTGAAGATCATCGCACAAATATTCAGTAAGAGCCATTTCTTCCATCTTTCCATATCACCTCCTGCTCCTGGACTACCTAACAGGATGGAACATGCCAAGATTTTTTTTTAAAAAAATCTTAAATAAGCTGTGGATCTTTGCAGCTCTGACCGATGGCTGATATATAATGACTAATGAGCTTCAATCTCTGTGGCCTTGCAGCAGTGCAGAGAGAGCATGAGCATGAGATAGAGATCGGGTACCCTACAGACGTGAGGCATGTGTCGCACGTAGGCCTGGGAGCCAGCGACTCCTGTCCGAGCTGGGTAAGGATCAACACCCACCTCATGGCTTATGGATTGTGTAATCTGTCCATCCTTGGAGAAAAGAAAAGTTGGTGTTCTGCTGGTTCTGATTGTGTGCATGGCTGTGCTGTTTGAGCAGATGAGTGAATTCAGAGGAGTAGAGGAGGTGACAGTAGGAGGACGGGGAGCATCCATCCTAAGCTCTGCTGCTCTAGACACCTCCTGGGCTTCTCTAGGCAAGTACCTCTCGCCCAGGACCAGTCGCCCTCGTTTCACCTTGCTCTGGTTTTCTCGTAAAAGACGGATACAACCCAGTGGCGGATCCAGGCTAAAAATTCACCTATTGCGAACTTTCTGCTGCAAATTCAAGTGACGATAATCATATACTCCCCCCTTTCTAAATTATAAGTCATTCTAAGAATTTTGGAGAGTCAAAGAATCTCAAGTTTGACCAAATTTATATGATAAAATAATAATATTTATGATGTCAACTAACTATCATTAGATTCTTCATTAATTATATTTTCATAGTATACCAATTTGATGTCACAAATCTTTATAATTCTCTCTATAATTTTGATCAAACTTTAAATGATTTGACTCTCAAGATTCATGGAACGACTTATGATTTGGAATGGAGGGAGTAGAAAACAAGAGTTAGTAATGCACACATGCCGTGAAACAAGAGATCGACCTTTCATTATTGATGATAGACACAGCTAAAAGATGATATCAAACATTAAATAATACTAGTGATTAGTGAATTATCATTCCATGGAAAAATTACGCAATCAATTTTTGTCAGACCAATAACCGTCAGGACTCGCTCGGACCACTGACCTCTACTCTAGTACAAAATATATTGAAAAATTATTGATTTGACAACAGGACTCTTGAATATTGAACCGTTATATATCGGTAAAAAAAGCATAGCGGTTCACCTTCCGAGTTCCCTAGGCCTCGTTACGTGGCCCATTAGCCTAGCGCGGCCAACCGTTCGCTCGGCAGCAGAAAGCAACATCGTCTTCCTCGCAAAAGCAGGAATCCATGGGAGCTCGCACAAGGCAGGGGTAGTCTAGCCACAAAAAAGATGGGGGAGGAGGATAGTCTTGCCAGTGGGGAGGTTTGGCGGCCACCGGAGCACGCCATACTGGTGGATCCCCCCCTGATACAACCAATTAGTACAATTAAACTCATTAGAGACAATTAACATTTTTTTAATAGGCAGACAATAACAAAATTAGCTATTGCCTGAACAACAAAAAGAATCAGGCACCTGAAGTATAAGACAAGTGTTAAAAGATAGGAGGATATAAGGCTTTGAAATAATACCTCCGTCCCTAAAAAGTGACAGTATAGATTTGCATTTAAGTCAAAGTAGCTTATGCTTGATTGATCAAGTTTTCAAAGAAGATTATCGACATTTATAACATCAAATAGATTTACTATAAAATGTATTAATGAATAATGATGAATCAAATTATATGTATTAAGAATAATAATTTTTGTATTTTAAATATAAACTTTGACAAACTTCAGATTCTATGACGAAAAAAAGAAAAGAAAATGACACTCTTCGTAGAATGTAGGAAATAGAAATAACACTCTTCATAGAATGTAGGAAATAGAAATAATGGAATAGTACTAAATTCACATATGTATTCTCTTTATTTCTATATTATAAGAAAAAAATAGTTTAATAAAATTCATGGAGTTACGACGATCTCCGTTGTGACCCCATAGATAAAAGGTAAAAATTGTGCTTCCTATATGTGAAAATTGTAAGTTCTTTTGATTTTTCTAGATACTTGTATATAATTTTTCGTATATATTTAGAT
This sequence comes from Saccharum spontaneum, assembly GCA_022457205.1. Lineage (NCBI taxonomy): Eukaryota > Viridiplantae > Streptophyta > Magnoliopsida > Poales > Poaceae > Saccharum > Saccharum spontaneum. The sequence goes on along the minus strand of CM039616.1, from coordinate 55,279,806 downwards.
ATAGTCTATATACAAAAATATATAATAAAATTTATTTATGCATGTAGAAAAGCTAAAATGATTTATAATCTGAAATTGAAAAGGGGCATTGAACGAAATACTAATCAAACCAAACTACGATGGAAGATTGGAATCGTCGACGATCGATTCTTACCCGGGACAGGCCGTGCGTTTTTGGCACTATTCTGGGCCTTTCTCTGCGATGCCGGCCTGCTTACATTTGTACCAAAAAAAAAAGGCGCTTCAGTGCCCTGTTGGGCTTAACATGTTCTGGTTGCTGCTGTCCTGCTGCAGATTTCGAGCAACCAGCGACTGGCGTGGCGCCGCTGCCGACGGAGGCTGCTTGCGCCGACAGCAGCAGCTCGGCCCAGGACGGCGCCGCGAGAGGCGGCGGGTCCGTGACCACGAAGAAGGCGGCGAGGCCGAGGAAAGCCTCCCGGGCAGCGTCGCCCGGCGGCGCCGGCTCGTCGTCGTGGCGGTCCACGGCGTCGTTCGCCACGGCGTGCGACGGCCACTCCTGCGAGCTGCACGTCCCCGCCGGCCTGCAAGCCGCCTGAGCCTGACACGGTATACCGCAGCAGCAGGACGGGATGGCCGGACGAGGACGCCTCACTCGGACTCCCTAGCCCCTAGCTGGCTAGCTCCGCCGACCATCAGTGTCGTATGTGTGTGCACGCGTGAATGAATGACACGGGTTTCTTTCTTGTAACGGCTTTTCTGTTCGGTTCGGGGCTTGTGCTATTAATACGGAGCCGCCTTCGGTTTCTTCAGAAAAAATGACAGGAGCCGAATGCAGAGCAAACTGAGTATCTGTGTCTGGGCAATGCGAATGGTTGTGTGGTTTCTGCTCGTCAACTGAATTACTGAACTGTCGGCACGGCAACAACCAACAAGCGGAAGAAGACGTCAACTCAAGCCGGCCACTCCGTCGGTTCCGTTCGGGCTGATGACTGAGCTGTGCGAGAGCAGCACGTCAGAGATGCAGACAAATCACTGGCCTCTTCGAGTCTTCGTTCATTCATTCAGCGATTTTGACCTGCACAAGAATTAACCATTCTGATGCCCCCCAAGAGCCAGAGAGGCCGAGTCGAGTCTCCTCTTCCACGGTCTCAGTCACATGTGGCAGCTCGCAAGAAAAGAAAGGTCCTCTCCGTCTCCGGCGCCTCCACCACCACCACTCTCGCGGCTCCGCGTGCAGGCCGCAGGTGGAGCTCCTCCGTTTTCCTGGCGGCCAGGTCAAGTCACGAATCGCTTCTGCAACACGGTCGACCACGCTCCTCTGTGTGCTGTGCTCTCAAGACCCATCCCACATCAAAGTTTAGAACAACTAATATCCTGTCCTGTGAAAAAAAAGATTGTCGTTATCATCTTGCATTCTATGTCCTGATGATCTGTCGACCGACGAGACGAGCTCAATTCCTTGTGGATGCATCCCACTGGACCACTGGAAACGCGAGCATGGAACTTTCCAGGGGACGGGCCAGGCCCTGCCACATGTGTGTGCATTGCCGCTAGGCACGGATCATATGCTCCTCTGAAACGAAAGCGACGAGTCGGGTCGACGAGCATCCGCTACGCACCGCACGGCGGTGCGGCCAGATGCGTGCGTGTGCTGCGATGCCTCCAGTGCGTCACGTGGAGAGAGCGAGGGGCAGTGTGAATGGCCGCGACCAGACCAGGTGCTCGCCATGGCCGTGCTGCTAGCTATTGGTAACCTGCATGCTTAGAGCTCCTGCCCTCCCTCCCTCCAGGCGGTTAACGGGAGGTGAAAGCAACGAACCTGACACCGTGTAAAGCCCGCGGCGTCGACGCGACACGGCGACCTACAAATACCAGTCGTCCCTCCCTGCCTGCAATCCAGAGTCCAACAGGTGCACAACTGCACACAGTCCCTCTTCTCCTGACTCCCGACCGAGCCGCAGCGTGCGTGCTGCGATCCAGTATTCCTGTTTCCAGACATGGCGGCGAGGCCGACCGCTCTGCTGGCGCTCGTCGTCTGCGCCGTGGCCGCGCTGGCCGCGTCGGCCGGCGCGACGCAGTTCAGGGTCGGCGGCCAGAACGGGTGGAGCGTGCCGGGCGCCGGCTCCGAGTCCTACAACACCTGGGCGGGGCGGCTCCGGTTCCAGATCGGCGACCAGCTCCGTAAGTAGTCGCCATGGCCGGCCGCGCGGTGTCACCTGCTGCCTGCTGCTGCTCATGTACTGTCCGTCCCTCGCTGGTGAATGGTGCTGACGCGAGTTCTTCTCTGCGTGTGCGTGTGCGTTTGCAGTGTTCGTGTACCCCAAGGAGACGGACTCGGTGCTCCTGGTCGACGCCGCCGCCTACAACGCCTGCAACACCTCGTCGTACGTCGCCAGGTTCGACGACGGCAGCACCGTGTTCACGTTCGACCGCTCGGGCCCCTTCTTCTTCGTCAGTGGCAACGAGGCCAGCTGCCGCGCCAACGAGAAGCTCATCGTCGTCGTCCTCGCTGACCGCTCCGGCGCCCGCACGCCTCCCGCAGCGCCGCCGACGTCGTCCGCGCCGCTGCCGAGCCCGCTCGGCTCGCCTCCTGCGGCTGCCCCTGCGACGAGCCCGCCGTCGTCGTCGCCACCCTCCCCGGGCGCTGCTCCCGTACCGGCTCCCGCGGCCACCCCGACCTCGCCGCCGTCCCCGGCGGCTTCGGCTCCGGCGCCCGCTCCCACGACCACCACCCCGAGCTCGCCGCCGGCGCCGGCTGCCCAGACCCCGTCGCCGTCCGCGACACCAACACCAGGAGGCGGGTCGTCGTCCCCGCCGCCGTCTGGTTCCGCCAACGCGCCGGCCGGCGAGGGCGGCAGCCCCACCACGCCGCCTCCGCCTTCCGCGGCAGCCCCTGTGGCCGCGGGCTTCGTCGGCTCGCTCGGCGCCTTCATCGGTTACGCCATGCTTGCTGCCTGAAATGAGACCGACCGACGTGTTCTTTTCTTTTGCCAGTGTGACTCGAGTCGAGTGAGATGACTCGCACTGTGTAGAGGCATCATTTGTATTCGCATCTGCATTTGTTCAAATATTTGTGGGATAATAATAAAATACATGCACGATTGTTTGGTTGTAGCATCTCCCAAGACACGATCTTAAGAGCTCAAAATGCACTGGTTTGTGGCAGGCAAACGCCCACATTTTCAGAAACTAATCCTCGACACAAACACGTACACAATAACAAACGCACAAATACACATCTTCAGAAACTGGCATTCAGATCAGCACGAGAGCAAGCAAAACCGGGCAATTCTGCTGCACTGCACCTCATCGAAACGGGAAATTACTCTAAAATACACGTTTATATAGAGTGAAAATGCATATCTAGCATATAAATATGACAAGATAATTCCTCAAGCAAAAACATTATCCATGCAACATCATAGATTCGAGACTAACGGTAAATGGTCATCAACATACGAGCAAAATTAAAGCTCCTCTTGACAAGCATAGAAACAGCAGCACTACCCCAGAGAGGTCTAGCTTCTTGATGGCCAAAGGGATGGCAAATAGCATGCAGAAGAGACGCCTACAGCCTCCTTCCCCTCCTACCACCCTTTCTACGAGTGCTGTCAGTGGGAACCGGGGTAACATCCTCTGCACATAACACAAATGTTGCGTTATTAGTATACAGAAGAAACAATAAAGCATTATGTTATGACAACTGATGCAACCACAGTGAAGTATGGTTAGTTAGCCCATAAAAGATTCAGAATTCTTACCAATGCGTCCAATTTTCATCCCAGAACGAGCAAGAGCCCTGAGAGCAGACTGAGCACCAGGTCCAGGGGTCTTGGTCTTGTTGCCTCCAGTGGCACGAAGCTTAATGTGCAGTGCAGTAATACCAAGCTCCTGAAGACAAAAAGACCAACTCACAAGTTACTTATCTGGATACAGAAACTCTAAAGCATCCCTACAGAATCCTAGACTTCAATTTAAGTAACCACACATTATCTTTGGATACACAGGCAAACCAATGAGCGATTGCTCATTGCAGTAGAACCTCTGTAATGAAATTATTGCCTTCACTACAAAAGGCCAACTCAAAAATTACTTATCTGGATACAGCAATTCTAAAGTATCCCTACATAATCCTAGGCTTCAATTTAATTAAGCAAACATCATCTTTGGATACACAGACAAATCAATGAGCGATTGCAGTAGAACCTCTAATGAAATTCTTGACTTCACTACACATACCTTGCAACGCTGTGCAACATCTTGAGCAGCAAGCATAGCAGCATAAGGCGACGACTCATCACGATCAGCCTTGACCTTCATGCCACCTACATGGTATAGGTTTTAGCACATCACGGTTAAAACTAAGTACAACGGCTTTCAAGGTCAAGCATGAACCAAGGTTTTAGGATGGTACCAGTGATCCGAACCAGAGTTTCCCTCCCAGACAAATCAGTGATATGCTGCATGTTACAACATGACACAGTTAAACTAGGGAATGGAATGAAAAGGTCTATGCACAACTACAACATATACTGCACTTACAATGAAGGTGTCATTGAAGGATGCAAAGATGTGAGCAACACCAAAGACATACTCTCCTTCACGGACAGTGGGTCCAAGGGTGACGTTCTCCTCCTTGGGCTCCCTGGTCTTCCTCCTCGACTGCAACCATATACTACTATAAGATGACATTGGACTTATTGTCATGTTAACAATCTCTAGAAACATTTCCACAGTACACAACGAGTTAACCTGAGTTGATATGGTCATGTTATGACAGTAAGAGTCTAACAGATAAAAGGATTAATTGAATACGATACAGTAAGCATCAATAGCCTGCCGCTGGATTTACACTAAAAGAAAAAAACTACTAAAAATTGTATTGAACAAAAACAGATAGAATTAGAAGTCATACAACAGCAAATCGGTCTCCGTCTACTAATCAAGCCAACTATTTCAACACCACAGTGTATATTGTCAATAGTTATACTCAAAACATGCACTTTCCTGCTTCCTAAGCAATTCAACCCAAGCAAACCCCAACATGAATAGCATTTCTCACTTATAGTTTAGTTTGTAATAGTTGATTTTAATCATATCAATGCTTCCACGGTTTTAACAGCACATCTGAAATATTGCATTTGGCAGATAAACCATGTTCACCTAGAACACTCATAAATTATTATCAGATTAGCAAAAATGTTGCCCCAGCATCACTTCTCGTAATTTCCCAGCCCAAAACAACTTTCCACCGCGGGCAGTCAGCCGAAACAACAATAGCCCTAATCACAGCCAAATCTACGCTCGTAGCAACCCATCTCCAAACAAAACAATCAAATCCACCGCTACCCTGCTTGCACCTAGATCCGCGAGCGGGCCTTAACCAGACGAGAAGAGACTCGCTTACCATGGTTGCTTGGAGCGACGGGTGACCGGAGCAGAGGCACGCTTCGGGTTGGGATCACGAGCACGCCGCCGCCTGCTGCGCCGCCGCCGAAACTTCAGCGGGGCGACGGACGAGTGGTGCGCGCTTATATAGGAGGCTGCAGCCCATTAGGGTTTAGACCCACCATCGCCCAACGAAAATTACTCTTTTGCCCTCGCTCTTCTGTCACTGAGGGTGGGCCCCATCTCTTACACAAGGACCGTGCCTGTAATTTGGTGGCCTGAACTCTTAACGGGCCAAAAAAAAATTTAGACTATATGGGCTGGATAAGAATGCAGCCCATTTAGTCTCGTCTTCTTCCCCATTTCCTCTTCTACCTGGGCTCGACTGCTGCGAGCAGGGAACCGAAGCAGCCGTCGTCTCTTCTCGGGATCGCACGCTGCGCGCAGGGGTAGGAGGCGAGGTCGCTCTGTGAGCCCGTCCGATCTCTCTCCTGCGTTGCCGTGATATGAGGATATGTGGGTGTGTGCTTCGTGTTGGTGAATCTGACTCATTTTGTCTGTTCTTTGAATTCAGGAGGGGGCAGGGGAGAAGAGAAGAGGTGGTCGTGGTGGGTGGAAGAAGTGGGTCAGATGAGCGCGGAGAGGCCGGTGCCGCGGCGGGAGAGCCCGTGGGGTCTGCCCGAGGGCGACACGCGGCAGCCCAAGGCTCACCGCTGCAACGACCGCGCCGAGGACGTCGTCCAGGTCCGCTCGCCGTCTTGTCACATGTTGCTTCTAGCAGTCTGCCCATTGTGCCCTACAACAGATGAATGGGGGTAGTCACGGCTCATAACCATCTGAAGTTCTGAATGGGGATTTTTTTTTTTTGATGATATCGGAAGGGAGAAGCACTCCCCACCTACTTGATTGCATTGGAGCAACAAAACGCCTGTTGCTCAGTTACAAATGTCTGAATACATAAGGGAGGGAGGTAGCATGAATTCTCTAGTAGAGTTTAATTCATAAAGAAACTAAATTACACCACTGGGTAACCACTCCCCGATCACCAACTGGAAGGCGAAACTTCCACAGATTTACAGCGTCCATGCATGCTCTCGAGAGGCGATTATGGGAAGGCGGCATACTGTTGAAGACCACATCGTTTCTGTGCTTCCAAAGCATCCAGCAAATCAAATGGATGAACGTTGTTGAATGTGCGGCAGGGAGGTTTGCTGGCCGAGCGATGTTCCAGAGTGAGGCTACTTGAGTGCCATCGGCCACAAACCCCATTTGATGCCATAGAGTCCTGGTGAAGGGGCATTTGAGGATCAGGTGGTCTGCAGTCTCTGACTCCGTTCCACAAATGGGGCATGTGTCTTCGTCAAGAACATGTTTCTGCTTGAGATTATAGCGGCATTTTATATGTTCCTGAATCAAGAGCCAGCAAAAGAATTGGACCTTCGGCGGCGTGCGATTGTGCCAGATGAACTTCCTGGCGTCTGACGTTTCGCTGCTGGCTTTGATTGCCTTGTACAGCTTGCCTGATCTCAATCTTTTGGTTACACAATCGATCAGCAGGGGGCAGTGACGTTCATCTGGCGAATTCGTGAGGTGAATGGAGCTTATGATCGCTTCAACCTGTTCATGCTCTGCTGCTGCTTGGTGCGTGAGTCGGGGCATGAGAGTGATGCCAAGGCCTTCATCACATATGTCTCTGACTGAGGTCGTTTGGTATGACCGTAGAGGCAGGCAAAAGTTTCTGCTAAAGGGACTTCACCAAGCCATAGATCATTTCAGGCTACTGTTGGAAGCTCCAATACAAATCTGGAAAGCACAGTTTGGAATGAGGAAAAAGCCAACCTGACGGATGTTCCTGCTTCCAGGATGGAATAAACCCCATATATATGCCTAAGAACACAATTAGGAATGCTGAAGAAACCATCCTGACAGTTTCCTGTGTCTGTTGTAGCCCTGAACAAAGTACTGATAACATCAGGACATAGTTGTAGTGTTTTCAGTAGAGGATGGCACGAAAACCATCACCAGTCAGTTGGAGTTGTCCACTGTCATGACATGGTAGCCGTGCTATGTGCTAACACTGAACTGCCAGCGTCCAGTCTTACCCAAGGTTGTTAAAATCGTGATCTTCAATCGAATCGGAACTCCAATATTAGGGTTGTAAAACGTAGGATCATAACTACTAAAATCGTAGATTCTACTTAGCAGAATCGTAGAATCAACCTGATAAACTAAGATTGTCCATAGAGTCGTGATTTTAACAACTATGATCCTACCCCATTTCGAAATCTTGGTAGTGAGCGCCTGTAAACGTAGCCACTTACTGCATGTTTTCCATATAAAGATGAAGCTATTGGCTTTGTTTCTAATGATTTTGACAACATTAGGTCATGTGCTGCATTGTTAAGTCCGAAATTTTTATAGTTATACATATGTTGAACATACTTCCATTTTGTCATTTATTTTTGCAGGCTTGCTTTGAAGGGAACCCATTCAAGACAGTTCCAGGTCCATTCAAGCTCTTTTGGCAATGCATGCGCTCGAAACCAGGGTAGGTGTACCTTCTTATAATATTTATGTGCTTAGCTTTTGGCATATCTCATCTGATCTGCAATAAGATGGGAGAGACTGTTGGATGGTTCTAATGCATTAAGCACTAGGCTGATGATAAATAAAAATAGACAAGCTCTTATTGAGGAAATATAAACTAGCATGTACTGACTAGAGTGAAGTGAAGGAGGGCCACTTTATCTTGTTTATTATATCTTTGCTATTGATTTATTGAAGAGGATATTAACTGGTAACTACGGAGATTGCTCATGAAGGTTAATCTCTCAAGAGATAAGGTTTTGCTGGTTTGGAAACTGTTTAGCAAGGAGCACATTGAGGATATCCACTAGTAACTATGCATGGCTTTGCTCAATTTTTTTTCCCTATAATTGACATAGTCACTGAACTGCATGCATTAGCATGTAAATTGAATTTTGGCATTCTCGCTGAAGTTATATATGAGCTCCCTCTCCATTGATGTGAATCACCATAGTTCATGTAGTGACTACCTGCATAGTTTTTGGACTGGGACTGGGTGACTGTCTGTGCCATCAGCTAGTTAGTTTCTCTCAGAAAATGGCCTTTTGGGTTGCCTGCTTCCACATGTAATGTACTGATGTTGCATCTTTTGGGAAGGACGTTCTGTTAGTTAGCTTGCTTGGAAGGATAGGGCATGTTCTTTTATGCATAGGATAGATGTGAAACCTGATATATGATTAGTCAAAATATGATGTGCATCTCAGCTTGGTTAGTCATTTGGCCAAGTTGGTGCACTGAGGCAACCGGGAGCAACCAGTAAGCAAGCAAAGGTTAGAACAGCTTATAAGCAATTAAATGGCACTGAAATGAACAGAAAGTTGGCTTGAAAAGGGTGTGAAAACTGAAAACCTCTAGTGTCATGACATATTTGATATTGATCATAAATTTATTCATATAAAAATAAGAGCTAAGTACTTCAGAAAACTGTTGTACAGAAGACACCAACTTGTGGACCTCATTCAAGTGTGCTGTGTGGAGCCAGATAATCCACCTAGGATAACGGTTTGACTTGGTTAGGCAAGCATTTGGTTCACAACTTAGGCATGGCAACGTCGTTTGAGCTAGGTCCCACGCCATACGCCCATGGCATTGTGGCAAGTGGCCCTTAGGTGTGCCAGACTTCTAAGCTATGGTGAGCTTTTTCTTTGCCACAAGCTAGGCAAAAAAGTGTGGGAACACTAGGTGTTGTTAAGCCATGATCCAAAAAGATGCTTGATTTTTCTGCATGCTTATTTCAACATTGAAAATTTTGCATCGAGTATTCTGACCCTGAATATTTATCCTTTTCATTATCATCAGCAGAATTTCACGTATGGACCTGTGATTTTCAGGGAGGAACCCACCGAGCCGTATACCTACCTGCAGCTAGATCCTCCGAGAAGGGTGGAAGTGAATCCGGAGCAAACAGCTTCTGAATCTTGAATTAGCATGCCTAGTTTATTATCTCGTACAAATTTGTCTTCACCTTTCGAGCAGCCTTTTTCCTCTTAGGGAAAGCTGCATATGTTTGGATGTTTACAATCTAATAAACCCTGATCCACAGAGCTGCCTTTTCCAGGCGGCGAACTCGTTGAAATTGATGTTGCTGATGTAAGAATTGTGCCCCTTTTGTCTGATAAATCGTGCGCTTCCAGGTCCACATGCCGCCAGCCTTCAGAGTCAACGCCTCTGAAGGCCACTGTTCATGTTCTGTCTCCTGCTCAGCATGAGCTCTGAAACAGAGTTCCATATTGTGTGTGTATGTTTGTTCATACTTCACACCGTATTTGTGTACAGTTCTTTGTAAGTGCTGCTGTAGTCCTTGTCCATATGATATGATATGCTTTCCCGTGCCATTTCTCTTCTCTCTTCACCTTTGAAGCAGTTTTTTTTTCGTCCTAGAGGGATCATATCATGTGAGCACAAAGCTGCCTGTGTTTGGCTGTTTATATCTGATATAAACCCTGGTCTACAGAAGTTCCTTTCCAGGCGGCGAACTCCTTCAAACTGCTATTTCTGATTCAATAATTCGGGCACTCCAAAGTACACTTGCCGTTAGCCTTTAGAGTCAGAGGTAAATGCCTCTCAAGGTCGATTTTTTTAAAAAATAATATTTTTTTAATGAATAATTGTAAATCTAGCATATGATTAAAAAGAATTGCAAATCCAGTGACTTGTCGGTCGCTGGATTGCCGACAGGTACCTATCGGCTGTCCAGCTGCCGATAAGTCCCGGAGCCGCAGGGTCTGGCTCGTATAGCAAAGTGGGCCATATCGGGGGCCTATCGGCCGCCGCGCGGGCGATTGTGGGCTATTCGTTGGCCGATAGGCCGTAAAAATATCTACCCCACCCGTCCGTGTTCCTGTTCGGTCTCTTTGACATGTTCCAAACGGGCTCTGTCTGTTTGTTCATACTTCATACTAGTACGTGAGTACAGTTCTCTGTAAATGCTGCTTGATTCCTACACTGATTGTGGAATCGTGACAGGTGTGTGAGAGAGTGCCATTCGTCCATTTCTCCTGGAGCTCAGAGAGTCAGAGTCAGTGAGATGCACCCACCTGCGCCACAGTAATGTTTGTGCAGATTATTACCGGGACCAGTAACACTACACCTCTCCGTCTCTCTTGCCGTCCGCTGTCGTGTTGGGCCAGCCAAGTAGTAGTACACTGCACTGCCCCACCATCAAAGTTGAAAAGGGGCGACGGTGGCAGCAGCGCCAATGCCTGCCATCTACGGCGAGTCGTCGTCGTTTCTCACATCAGTGCAAGTGGCAATGCAGCGTCAGCCCTGCCATCCGCCACCGCCACCCCACCACCACGACGCTGCATTCATCGCGAGCTGCAGTCGATCTGCGTATCCAAATAAAATCTGCTGCTGGAACGAACATGCATGTCATTGTTTGCCGAGATCTATCCCTAGCAGCATGTGTATCCTTGCTTGTCAGTCAGTAGCGTAGACAAGGCACGGGCGAGAGCAGCCGCTCGTGCCCGTGGTCCGGTGCCGCGGCGGCGGAGCTCTAGATCGATGTGCCGCCGTGCATGGTGTCTATATATCTGTTTGTTCAGAGTAGTACTTGTCACTGGTACATGCTTGATTCCTTGCTACACAGGTGAGTACAATACAAGGAGAGATTTTCAGAGGAAGCCTGCATTGCAGTGCGGGCAGATGCACAATTACACATACTACACTCGATCATGAACCGGTGCTACTGAACCTGACGATTCGGTGATTCGCTTACCGTTAGCTATCACTAGTACAAAAAGAGCTCTAAGCCGGCGGTCCAATTTTTTTTTACTGACGGTTTCACTTTAGAGCCGGCTGTGTAAAGAAATGGGTAAGCCACGACTTTGTAACCGCCTGTATAAATCCATTTCCACATACGGTTATCATAAGACAACCGCCAATGTAAATGTTACATTTACACCCTGTGAAAATCCATTTCCATAGACGATTGTCATAAGCCAACCGTCAGTGTAAATGTATGACAACTGCCTGTGGAAATGGATTTACACAGGCGGTTACTAAAGGCAACCGCCAATGATGTTTGTAGTAGATATACCCCTCCTTCCTCCCTGAGCAGACCTATTCATCGCAGCCACCTTCATTGGAGGACATTTTGGAGGTCCAGATCTCTCAAAATATAAGGAGAGATGTTTTGATCTTGATTTTTTTGAAATGGGTTGATAAGAAAGGTTAGTTTATGTCTATGTACCATCATTTTGTTCATTCTTGCTTAATTTGAGCTACTTTTTAGATCTAGGATTTCACCATGAGTTAGAGAGAAGAAAATCTAGGTTCTTGTCTTTATTTCTTCTAATGAGGTTGCTTAAGATGGTTACATAATGTCTCTCCTCTCTCCCTTTTCATGTTTGCTTCTCAATTTAGCTAGTTTATGCAAGATATATATCCCATCAATGGTGTGTTCTTATGTATTTATGTAGAGAGAGAAATGTAGGTTTTTTGTTATTTTTTTTAATTATGCTCATTAGGTTTTTTATTTTAATCTCTCTCTTTATTTCTCAATTTATTTTATCCACATGTATTTATTTTAATTATGCTACTTATGTTTTGTAATTATGCAACTTAGGTTTTTTAAGTAGGCGACTTATTAGGTTTTTTTACTTTAATCCCTAGCTACCCTACCTAAACCCTAGTTAAAACCTCACATAAATCGTAAACTCTAGCTAATAAACCATAGCTATACCCTACCTCATATCAAAAGGTGCTAATAAATATCTCTAGATATATATATGGTTACTTGTTTTGCATTGATTACAGTACTCGATATAGTTGCAAACGGCGCGGGCCATGCCGCTGGCCCGCTGGGCAAGTACGCGCCGCTAGCCCATCTAATCTGTCCGGCCAGCCCGCACTCCCGCAACGGGTTCCTGCGGCTAATCCGCCTAAGCCGGCGGCGCTGCTCCAACCCGCATAATCTTGTCATGTTGGGATGAAGAGTTCTCTGTTGCAACTTGCATGAAGTGTCGACTCACAGACCCAGGGAAGGTAGGCGCGGATCGGAAGCGGTGGGACTCGTCGTGCGCGTAGCCGTGTACCAGCGATGGCAGCCGGCGGCACCAGTGGCAACATGGATAACGCCTCCACCGACCACCGTCAGTGCGCTCTCGCTCGATTGGCGGGCCTTACGTGAGACCGCGCGGGCCGCCGCAAAACGACGCGGCAAAAAACGGGCCGCCGTATATGCCCGCCTACAAGCAAGTGGCGCTTGCGGACGCGGGACGGGCTACCCGTCGCCGCGCCGTTTGCAACTATAGTACTCGAGGTCCACAATGTCATGATTTTACAGGTAATGATGGAGAGGTCCTTTTGAATATATAAGTTATCAAGACTAGATCCATCATACATACCCGAGGTCCATAGTTTTATTGATGTTGCTAAGAACCATGCAAGGAGAACAAAGAAGACGCACATACATTGTCCATGCATGGACTGTAGAAATGTTGTTGTATTTGATGACACTCAACAAATCCTTTCTCATCTGGTCCGCCGAGGATTTATGAAAGATTACTTGATTTGGACAAAGCATGGAGAGGGTAGCTCTGCGCCTTATACAACTAAAAACCCTGCGAACATCGACGTCGATGGTCCAGATATGCTTGTTGGCGGGTTTCATTTCGTACACGAGACACAACAACCTGACGCCGATGGTCCAGACGCCGAACATGTTGTGTCAAATGTTCCTGATCATGGTTTCGCTAGAGGAAATGAAGGTGTTAGAACTAATGTCCTGCCAAATAATATGGCTGCGGAAGATGCAGAATTCCTAGAGGCAATGTTACGTCGTCATGCGGAAGATCCATCAATGTTCTTCATGAAAGGTATGGAGGCCCTGATGAAGGCAGCAGAAGAGCCTTTGTACGATGAGTCTAAGGGTTGCACCAAAGAGTTCACGACGCTGCGGTCTGTGCTATGTGCTAACACTGAACTGCCAGCGTCCAGTCTTACCCAAGGTTGTTAAAATCATGATCTTCAATCAAATCGGAACTCCAATGTTAGGGTTTTAAAACGTAGGATCATAACTACTAAAATCGTAGATTCTACTTAGCAGAATCGTAGAATCAACCTGATAAACTAAGATTGTCCATATCGTGATTTTAACAACTATGATCCTACCCCATTTCGGAATCTTGGTAGTGAGCGCCTGTAAACGTAGCCACTTACTGCATGTTTTCCATATAAAGATGAAGCTATTGGCTTTGTTTCTAATGATTTTGACAACATTAGGTCATGTGCTGCATTGTTAAGTCCGAAATTTTTATAGTTATACATATGTTGAACATACTTCCATTTTGTAATTTATTTTTGCAGGCTCGCTTTGAAGGGAACCCATTCAAGACAGTTCCAGGTCCATTCTAGCTCTTCTGCCAATGCATGCGCTCGAAACCTGGGTTGGTGTACCTTCTTATAATATTTATGTGCTTAGCTTTTGGCATATCTCATCTGATCTGCAATAAGATGGGAGACACTGTTGGATGGTTCTAATGCATTAAGCACTAGGCTGATGATAAATAAAAATAGACAAGCTCTTATTGAGGAAATATAAACTAGCATGTACTGACTAGAGTGAAGTGAAGGAGGGCCACTTTATCTTGTTTATTATATCTTTGCTATTGATTTATTGAGGAGGATATTAACTGGTAACTACGGAGATTGCTCATGAAGGTTAATCTCTCAAGAGATAGGTTTTGCTGGTTTGGAAACTGTTTAGCAAGGAGCACATTGAGGATATCCACTAGTAACTATGCATGGCTTTGCTCAATTTTTTTTTCCCTATAATTGACATAGTCACTAAACTGCATGCATTAGCATGTAAATTGAATTTTGGCATTCTCGCTGAAGTTATATATGAGCTCCCTCTCCATTGATGTGAATCACCATAGTTCATGTAGTGACTACCTGCATAGTTTTTGGACTGGGACTGGGTGACTGTCTGTGCCATCAGCTAGTTAGTTTCTCTCAGAAAATGGCCTTTTGGGTTGCCTGCTTCCACATGTAATGTACTGATGTTGCATCTTTTGGGAAGGACGTTCTGTTAGTTAGCTTGCTTGGAAGGATAGGGCATGTTCTTTTATGCATAGGATAGATGTGAAACCCGATATATGATTAGTCAAAATATGATGTGCATCTCAGCTTGGTTAGTCATTTGGCCAAGTTGGTGCACTGAGGCAACCGGGAGCTGTTAGACAGTATAGGCTGACCGTGACCCTCTGGTAGTCCAGGTTCAATGTACATCTTTAGGTTGTTATACAAGGAAGTAGATGAGTGATTCTAGGAATCAGTTTGTTGTAATCATTATCTTGTAACCTGCCACGATGGAGGCTGTTTCCATCTATATAACACGAAGCCGAGGGTCCCAAGGGGTAACCTCGTTAACCTATCTCGTTTTACATGGTACCAAGAGCCATCTTCCACACGGAGCTCTTCAATGGCGTTCGCGAGTTCATCCTCGTTGCCTTCCGCTGCCATGTTTCCCATCTCCTTCCTTCCAACCAATGAAAAACTCACCCGAGCGAATTTTCCTTCATGGAAAGCTCAGGTTCTCTCGGCCCTGCGAGGATATCAGTTGGCCGGGTATATTCATCCAGAGGTGCAGCCGCCATCTCCTTTCCTTGCCCCGGAGAAGGGGAAGGAAGATTCGAAGGAACCCCCCAAGCCCAACCCAGAGTATGACGCGTGGGTGGCGAAGGACCAGATGGTCCTCAATTACCTCCTCTCCAATATGTCCAAGGAGATCCTTGGACAGGTGAATCAGGAGATCACCACGTCTGGCGCATGGCGTGCGCTAGAAAAAATGTTCTCCTCTTCCTCCCGTGCGTGAGTCATCTCCACGCGCATGGCCTTGGCTACGGCCACGAAAGGTACAAATTCCATTAGTGAATATCTTGGGAGGATGAAAACTTTGGCAGATGAGATGGCGTCGGCCGGACGCAAACTTGAGGATGAGGAGCTCGTCTCCTACATTCTTACGGGTCTCGACATCGACTTTGACCCTGTCGTCTCCGCCGTGACTGCACGTGTGGAGCCCATCTCCGTCGCCGAGCTGTACACTCAACTCATTAGCCATGAGCAGCGCATGGAGATGCGTAGTGGCGGCGGGAACCAATCCTCGGCCAACATGGCGTCGAGGGGAGATCGTGGAGGCGGTGGCAACCGCAGCGGCGGTGGTGGCCGTGGCTGTAACGGAACCGTCCAAATTATAAGAGCACAAGTATAAAAACAATCACCGAAGTGATCAAATTCTCACACTTGAGCCCATATAACTCCGGTAGTCCACGAAATCGCGAGGGATTTCAAACCAAACCGAGAGCAACCAGATCGTAATGATTCAACATAACACAACACTTGTTACACAATAGCATCACATCTGTCATCTATACAAAACCCTAGCAACACATAAAAGAAGCACATATAAATCACAATGTTGCAAAGTCATGTTTCAAGCAATGATGCACATGAAATGACGATGCTTATGGTAATGCCATGCCATGATCATGCATTATGAATGCATTATGAGGCTAACTAACACCAGGGTGTTACAGCCCTCCCCCCTTATAAAAAATCTCGTCCCGAGATTTGAAAGTCGTACCATTTTTCATAGAAAGCGGAATAGTTGTCCTTTAAATAATCTTCTTTTTCCCAAGTTGCATCACGTTCACCGTGATTACTCCAAACCACCTTGTATAATTTGACTACTCGATTACGAGTCACCCTTTCCAGAGTATCCAGAACATATACCGGTTTCTCCTCATAAGAAAGATCGGATTTCAGCTTGATGCGTCTCACATCTACTCTTTCTTCGGGAAGACGGAGACATTTCTTTAATCGAGAAACATGGAAGACTGGAAAGATAGCTCCCATTTCACGAGGTAGATTGAGCTTATAGGCTACTCTTCCACTTTTCTCAATAATCCGATAAGGTCCAACATATCGAGGCTCAAGTTTTCTTTTGATCCCAAAACGCTTTACTCCTCTCATAGGGGATACCTTCAGATAGACCTGGTCACCTACTTCAAACTCAATAGGTTTTCTCCTCTTATCTGCGTAGCTCTTTTGTCTAGCCTGAGCAGCTGATATATTTTTCTGTATAGCACGAACTTGCTCCTCGGCTTCTTTTACAAAGTCGATACCATAGAATCTTCTTTCTCCTGGTTCCACCCAGTTCAAAGGAGTTCTACACTTGCGACCATATAAAGCTTCAAAAGGAGCCATCTTGATGCTCTCTTGATAACTGTTGTTGTAAGAGAATTCAGCGAGAGGCAACCATTTCTCCCAAGAGCCATTACAAGAGATGATGCAAGCCCTAAGCATGTCTTCAAGAATCTGATTTACACGTTCGGTCTGCCCCGATGTCTGTGGATGATAAGCAGAACTACGAACCAAATTAGTTTCAAGATTCTGATGTAGGCGCTCCCAAAAACGAGCAGTAAACTGTGGTCCTCTGTCAGAGACAATAGACCCAGGCACTCCATGAAGACATACGACTTCTTGGAAGTAAATGTCAGCATATTGGTGTGGGTGATAGTTACTTTTCACCGGGATAAAGTGAGCAGATTTTGTCAAACGATCAACTATAACCCAAATAGAGTCAAAACCTTTTTGGGTGGTTGGTAATCCGATAATAAAGTCCATAACAATGTCGTCCCACTTCCAACCTGGAACAGACAAAGGCTGGAGTAAACCAGGCTTCATGTGAATGGCCTTAACTCTACAACAATTATCACACCTAGCGACGTAGGCTGCAATTTCCTTTTTCATCTTGGTCCACCAATAGTACGGCTTGAGGTCCTGATACATCTTACTACTACCAGGATGAATGGACAACTTAGAAGAATGGGCTTCAGATAAGATTTGATTTCTGAGCTCTCTATCTTTTGGCACAACGAGTCTATCTTTGAACCAGAGAATTCCTTTGTCATCCACTTGAAAGTGCTTAGTTTCTTGCTCTTTCATCTTTCTCTTGATGTGAAAGACACCGGTATCAGTCTTTTGTAACTCAATGATTCTACTTCTCAAAGAACAATCTACAGTGATATGATAGATTACAATAGGATGTAAGAGGTGAGACAAATGAAAATCTTCTTCTATCAACGAGTTGCAATGAGACTTTCTACTCAAGGCATCGGCAACCACATTTGCTTTACCCGGATGGTAATGCACCTGGAGGTTATAATCCTTGATCAACTCTAACCATCTTCTCTGGCGCATATTTAACTCAGGTTGAGTAAATATGTACTTAAGACTCTTATGATCTGTATAAATATTGCATATATTTCCAAGCAAATAGTGTCTCTAGATTTTCAAAGCATGCACTACAGCAGCTAACTCCAAGTCATGAGTCGGATAGTTAACTTCATGTTTTCTTAACTGACGCGAAGCATACGCAATAACTCGGCCTCCCTGCATCAGTACGCCACCTAAACCAGTACCCGATGCATCACAATACACATCAAACGGTTTCTCAATGTCAGGTTGCGCTAATATAGGAGCTGATGTCAACAAAGTCCGTAGAGTGCAGAAAGCATGTTCACACTCCGGAGTCCAATCAAACTTCCTATCCTTCTCGAGTAGTCGAGTCATAGGCTTAGCTATTTTAGAGAAATCCTGAATAAAACGACGATAGTAGCCAGCCAATCCAAGAAAACTCAGAACTTCATGTACTGTAGTTGGTGCCTTCCAGTCCATAACTTCCTGTATCTTAGTCGGGTCTACTGAAATTCCCTCACCAGACAATACATGACCGAGGAAAGGTACCTTCTTTAACCAGAATTCACATTTACTGAACTTGGCGTAAAGCTTATGTTCACGTAATCTGGATAAAACGATTCTCAGATGCTCGGCATGTTCTTCTTCATTTTCAGAATAGATGAGAATATCATCAATGAATATCACCACAAACTTGTCCAGCTCTTGCATGAATACTGAATTCATCAGGTACATGAAATGAGCAGGAGCATTGGTCAGACCAAAAGACATGACAAGATATTCATATAACCCGTATCTGGTAGAGAAAGCGGTCTTTGGTATGTCTTCCGGACGGATTTTAATTTGGTGATAACCCGATCTCAGATCAATTTTCGAGAATACCTTTGCTTTAGACAACTGATCAAACAAGATATCAATACGAGGCAACGGATACTTGTTCTTGATAGTGACTGCATTGAGTGGTCGATAGTCTACACACATACGCAGAGACTGGTCTTTCTTCTTCACAAAGATAGCAGGACAACCCCACGGAGAAGAACTAGGACGGATCAACCCTTTCTGTAAAAGGTCACTAAGTTGGGTCTTGAGTTCAGCTAACTCATTCGGCGGCATTCTATACGGTCTTTTGGAAATTGGTGCGGTACCCGGAATTAACTCAATCTTAAACTCTACATCACGATCTGGAGGTAATCCTGGCAATTCATCGGGAAAAACATCTGGAAATTCACACACTACTGGAACTTCTGCAATCTCTTTTGCTTTTGCTATCATAGCGTTAACTGTAGTCTGAGGACTAACATCTCTGGGAAGTTGCACTAGAAAAGCTTGTTGATCTTTTGGATCCCTCAACATAACCACTCTCGTAGAGGTATCGATCAGAACACCGTTTCCACTCATCCACTTCATACCTAAGATTACATCTAAACCCAAACCAGGTAATACCACGAGATCTAGATCATACAGACGTCCTTCTATCTTGATCTTTGCTCCTAAGACCAACTGGTTGGTTGAAATATTATTCCCGGCAGCACTAATATTATAACCACTATTATCTAAGGTAACAACCTTCATACCATGCTTGGCTGCAAACGTTGAACTGATAAAAGAGTGGGAAGCACCTGAATCAAACAACACAACTGCAGGATGTTGGTTTACTAAAAATGCACCAGCAGTGATAATTTCACCCGTAGGAATGGATTCCACCGTGGTGTAACTAACATACCCTTTACACACATCTGCCTTATTATCATTTGGTTTCTTCTGCGGAACCGGACAATCTTTGGCCCAATGACCTGACATCTTGCAATTCCAACATGGCCGGTTACTTGGCGGTACCTTAGGTTTTCCTTTCTTAATACTGCCCCTCTTGATCAGGTCCTGTTTCTGATATGGGTGATATCTGGTAGATATGCCAGACGAATAATACTGAGGTGTAATCACCACAAGAGTATTAGTCGTAGGTGCATTAGATTCATGAGATTTCTCGTGGCTCTTAGAAGTAGCATACACAGCATTACAGTTCTCTTGAAGGATAGTATCACTGACAAACTCGTTGAAAGTGACACACTTGTTATTACACATGGCCTTCATCAATTTGGGACACAACCCTCTTTTAAAACTTGCGATCTTCTTAACCTCCGTATTAACAAATTCTGGAGCATATCTTGACAAGTTGACGAAAGCATGCAAATATTCTGTTACGCTTTTGTCTCCTTGGGTGAGCTTCATAAACTCGGTGTGCTTGATTGCCATGAGACCAGCAGGAATGTAATGTCCCCGAAATGCTTCCTTGAACTGATCCCAAACTACTTCCATATTCTCGGGCAGGGTGTTCCGATAGTGACACCACCAAACACCTGCAGGCCCTTGCAACTGTTGCGAAGCATATTCTGTTTTCATATCATCTGCCACCTTGAGCACACGAAACTTCTGTTCGACAGTGTTCAACCATTCGTCTGCTTGAAGTGGTTCTTCAGCTTCTCGAAAAATAGGAGGCTCTGTATCCAAGAAATCTTTATAGTTGCTGTACTGGGCAGGCTCAGGTTCCTGATGGACATGGTTTCTGACACTCTCGTCCAAGGCACGCTGACTTTCGGCAAGCATTTGCAGCAACTCGGCAGAGGTAGGTTGCAGAGGAGACGATGACGGTCCTGTATTTACACGACGCCGACCGCTAGAGCGAAGCTGACAAGGCATCTGCAAATAGTTGCAACTAGTAAGCGTTGATGACGTCGGAAGGCTGCTGACGAATTGTATTTGCAGGAGGAAGAGACTATATCAACTATCCAATTTCTGATCTTAGAAGAAGGAAATTTCTTGGTTTGAGGCACTGATCTTCTGTCAAGATAGAAGATGACATTCATGAAAAAGGTTCACGAGAAGATAACACATTGGTGTAGCTCCATAATGGATCATGACTAGTAATCCTTGATACCTGCGCGTGCCGAGCAGCACAACCTTGTGTCGCGCGCCACAGGAGGCTCCCGGTTTCATCGCGGCACCATGGAGTACTAATCGCAACACCATTACCGAACACACACCCATGAGGAATCCTCACGTTTAAGAATTAGGCGGATAGAAACCGTATCATCCAAAGAGGGGTAGCAAACAAGGATGGATACAAGGTTAGAAGCAATGGGGAGGCGAATTGCAGATCAAAACACATCCCAACTCGAGGAGATACATCTTGAAATTGTCTTGTTTTCCTTTACGGGCCAGGTATGAATTGGGTTTCAGGGCTGGCACCACTGATCACTCCACTAGGTTGGTTGACCACCCCCAATTCTTCACGAAAGAAATGCAACTATTTATGGGACAACTGTTTGGAGGGAAGAAAATTTTTAAAGAATGGGATAAGCAATTTATAAGGGAGGGAGTAATGCAGAATGCAATGTATGATGCGAACATGGTGCATGCACGAACCGTACGTCCTCACAAACCTAGGAAAAATTTCAAAATTCTAGCGTTGGCATACACACGTTCTCTTAATAACGATAACTAGTCGTTCTACAAGAAACGTTGTTAGTGTACCTGCAGAAAATTGCATTTCAGCCCAACAATTCCCAATATAGCACAGAAGAAAGCAGTAAACTAAATACTTTCCATACATACATCCCCCGAGGTATATACTTCAGTATCAAAGCTACCCGACAGATATACCCACAATTAAGTACTCTCATAATCACATGATTAAACATGTAAGTATGCTAGTAACCACAACTACTCTCCCCTAGACCGATGGTTGGACGGTCATGCTCTCACAACTCCCACTTACCAGGGCGTAGAGGTATTTTGATCCATACATTACCACCCAAGCGGATGGCATCCATACAATAGCACGCCGTATGGACAACGAAATAGAAAACAAGCAAGAACCCCCAAGTTAGTACCTTAATAAGCCACCTAACAGTCCTTATTTGGGCATATAGGATATGACTACTGGCACTCTTTAGATTAAAATTAAGATTTTTCACAAAAGCTTTTGTTTAAAAACACAAATGATGTGTTTACTGTTGAATCTTGCTCCGATACCAGCTGTAACGGAACCGTCCAAATTATAAGAGCACAAGTATAAAAACAATCACCGAAGTGATCAAATTCTCACACTTGAGCCCATATAACTCCGGTAGTCCACGAAATCGCGAGGGATTTCAAACCAAACCGAGAGCAACCAGATCGTAATGATTCAACATAACACAACACTTGTTACACAATAGCATCACATCTGTCATCTATACAAAACCCTAGCAACACATAAAAGAAGCACATATAAATCACAATGTTGCAAAGTCATGTTTCAAGCAATGATGCACATGAAATGACGATGCTTATGGTAATGCCATGCCATGATCATGCATTATGAATGCATTATGAGGCTAACTAACACCAGGGTGTTACAGCATGTAACGGAACCGTCCAAATTATAAGAGCACAAGTATAAAAACAATCACCGAAGTGATCAAATTCTCACACTTGAGCCCATATAACTCCGGTAGTCCACGAAATCGCGAGGGATTTCAAACCAAACCGAGAGCAACCAGATCGTAATGATTCAACATAACACAACACTTGTTACACAGTTCAAAAGTAATCTCATACATCGGAGTACAATTATTTTTTTATTACAAAACCAAAGTAAAGATTAGCGGAAGCAACATAATTTCTGAAACCATTTTAAGTCAAATACTGCCAGTACATAGTCACATCCTGCAAAAGCATACCAGAAGAGATACTACAGAGACCATGCCCATATGGTCTAGTCTTCACGCCTGCGTGGCGAAGACAATACTTGCAGCAACAAGTACGAATCTGCTACCTGCAACAGGTGGGAATAAACCCTGAGTACGAGAAGGTACTCAGCTAGACTTACCCGTCAAAAACCAGAAACAAAGGTGACACCAAGGATTATGCAAGGCTTTATAAAGTGGGCTAGCTTGACTCATTTGCAGAAAATCCTAATACAGATAAATAACCAATATATGCTTTAAGTATCAAGTTGATCATCATTAACCTGAAAACTAGATTAGCACCTGTGCTAGAGCAATCACTTTATTAAGAGCAAACAATATTAACCATAGCAGGTATAATAAGGCTATCATCATCATTATCATCAATTCCGAACCATCATTATATTTAGTGTATCTACGCTGGAGATAACCAGTCAAGTTTCTCACTAACCGGGAGAGACGGCGACTCGAATCGATTCCAACTCAGCTGAGGGGGTATTCCTGACACTCACCCGGCAAACCCCGCTAAAGGCAGCCGTAGATAACCTTTGGTACAACTCAGGGTGGGCCCGAACAGCGCCGCATTCTCAGGGATACCAGTGGCCAGGATGCTCAGGACTTTTAACTCACCTGCCCTTGGACCCTCTGGCTCCCTTCCGAGGCGACTTTCACTTTTCGGCTTCGCAGCCTGAGTTGAGCTACTAGGCTTCGCGGTCGGCAACCTCAGGCCGGCCAGCTAAATGTCAGGCATGCGTTCAAAATGACATAGAAGGCTCCAGGTCTCGGTCCTTAATCGACACAGACGGGGATAGATCCACACCCAAGACCTCCATGCCTTGCTGCTTCACTATCGTCATCCCGCCCGGTCTCATTTCATTTTATTAACACATGGTTCACTTCCACGATAGCAAGTATAGCCAACCGTGACCTGATAAAGCCCTAGATCTCGCAGGTGACAGGAAATCACCCGACTTCTACCGGTCTAATTTAGCAGGGCTAAGCATAGATACGATCCTGTCTACATAGGATTCAAGGTTCGAATTGCTGGACAAGGAGTGTTATCAATGCAGCAAGGGTTTCCAACCAACTCCTATCACGTAATGCAACAATACATATAACATGTATAGATAGATAATTGTTTTGAAAGTAGGAGGCTTATAATGCTCCGGGGCTTGCCTTAACCGAAAGAAGAGAGATCAAGGTTTGGCTTCAAGAACGATTCCCACGCCTTTTCCGGCTTCGTCGGACTGGACCTCCGGCTCTCGAACGGACTTCAACTTCGGGTTCCATGCCCAGCGAGACTTCGCTCGTAACACGATTCTTGGCACACCTATTGCATGTATATGCATCCAATGAATTTCATGTATGCATCCAAAAATGACAAGATGATTTATGGACGTGCATGAATGATGTGAAGATGAATGCAATGACATTGCAACGTCGTAAGCACAAAACCAAGTTATGTGGTGCTCTATTCAAATCACTTCAATCTTAGGTGCAAATTTCCTCTCCGGTATTAACTTGTTTAAACATTCCTAAGAAACCACTAAGTATCACAAAGTTAAGATTAAACACGCACGTAACAGGATTCCAGACATTAGTATTTACAACATATTATCAACAGTAGCTAAGAAAGCTCACAACTGGAGTTCTACTAATCCAAATGACCTGAAAGAGGACATTCTGGAAAGCTTATGAAATTGTCTACATTTCATTTATAAACATCTAAGCATGATTTCATCATTTACCAAGTTAAAATAGCACTTGTACATAATCTGTTCTAAAAGACAGAGAGCACTCCCAAAACTGAACCTAACTTAGAACAGCTGTCATTTCTAAACTATAAGTCTAAATGCTACCAAAATTTACCAGCAATTAGTTCATGAAATTCTCAACAACTTTGCTATAGATCACCAAGCATGAAAACATCATTAACATAGTGTAATTCTCTTAACTAGCAATTCTGTCCAAAATTGGCAGGATCACTAATTTAAATATTTAGTGATGATTCAAAAGCACAATTGGACCAAACCAAGTTTACCAACTTGTTGTGCATACCAAAGAAACATCAGAAAGTATAATGCCAACTTCTAAATAAATTATTTAATATTCTTTTATAATTTATTTAGTTAATTAGGTGATTAAAGAAACATATAGTAAAAATACATATAAAAATCTACAAAAATTACAGTAGCCACCTAATGCTTCACATAGGCTACCATAAAAATTTCACTTCATTTTGACAAGCAAATATGGAGATATCAAAAATAACAGATGACAGGTCTATTTCTAGCATAAATAGGAAACCCTATTGAAAAGTATCAAACAACAGATTTCATATTTTTCCTAGCATCTTTCTAACATAAGAACAACACTCACCAAGTTTCACCCTTACTGGATCTATAGAAAAATTATGAAAATTCACAGAAGATCCAATCAAGCAAACAAGATAATTATATAACTCCACCGAACCCCATTCAAATTGCATGAAAATTTAACCATAATCTATTCATGGTATGAGCAGTTCACTATAAAAATTTCATGCCATTTGGAGCTTCACAGAAAGAGATATCATTTTCTCATTTTTCTTCATGAATAAAAGATATAATTAATAACTATTTAATTCATCATAAAACATGGCACATTTTATATTTTTATAATAAACTAGACCTCACATAGAGAACAACACATTTGGAACCATATTATTTGGAGCTACCAATCAAGAAATATGAATTTTTGAATCTAGCATCAACTCTGTGAAATAAATAAAAACAAAAACCATTTCCTAAACCTAACTGGGCCGGCCCGGAGGAGACGCTCGGCCCACAACTCGCTCCCGCCCACGACTTGGCCTGCTCCACTGGAACCAGCCCGACGGCGCTGACAGACGGGGCCCGCCCGTCATACACACGGGGAGCAGGGGAGGAGCTCCGGCCGGCGTTTCATCGCCGCCGGCGACCCCTTCGGCGAAGCAGAGCACTCCTTCACGCTCTACCCGTCACCCCGCACCTAGACCCACCCTTTCCCCAAGCTCTACTGCACCGGGCATGGCTGCCGACGGCGATGGCGGACGTCAGTGGCGACCCCGACCTCCGACACGACAGCGTTCCACGCCAATGGGTTGATTTCCCCCAGTATCGTCTTCGGCATAGCTAGTTTTACCACTACAACGCACGGGACACGCCTCCAATCGATGGTTGGGCAAGCAAGCACAGCGAACCCCGAGCTCGATGCCACGGTAGCCATGGCGGCGCGCCCAGTGCGGTGACCCGTTCCGGTGAGCTCGATTCGGTAGCAACAAGATTGGGAGCTCCTATAGTTTCTACCCGACTCAAGTGACACGAAACAACCCACGCGGAGAAAAGAAAGGCACGGTGTTGCCCCGGCCACGGTGGACCGCAAGGTGAGCGGAGCTCCGAGCATGTCAGTGGAGAAGGAAGGACCCCGCACGCTCTACCTATGACCCGGCCGGCTCAACTAAGACGAGCAGCGCGTAGAGGAGGTAGTGGCGGAGAGTTTGGCCGAGCCAATCTGGGAAGGACGCGGTGGTGACGGAGCTGTGCGTGGTGGAGCTCACGACGGCCAATGGCGGACTGCGGAGGAGGAAGAAGATGGAGGAAAAGCAGGGAGAGGAAATGGAGGGAGTGGGTAGCTGGAGGGGGTGGCGTGGCGTCTTGGCGAGCCGCGCGGACCAGCTGGTGGACACGCGCCGGCGGGCAGCTTGCCAAGTGGCGAGCGCGGCCTGGCGCTGTCGGCCACCGTGCCCAGGCCGAGATGGCCATCAGGGTTTCTGTAACATCCCGGCCCAGGGCTTAACAGGATTAATAGGATACTCATACCAACATGTTGCAACTTCTTTTCCGGAAGCCCATCTCGAAAGAACTCCAAAGTTAAGCGTGCTTGGCCTGGAGCGATGGGTGACCGACCGGAAAGTTCTTCCCGGGTGCACACGAGTGAGGACAAAGTGCGCAGAAAAGACTTGTGTTGGTCTGTGAGGGTAGTGTATGTCCTAGAAAAGCGGCCAGATGTAAACGGGCCCGGCCTCGAGGAGGCGGGGCGTTACAGAATGGTATCAGAGCCGACTCTCGCGGTTTCACGGGCGCGTGTGTCGCAGTTGCGCAGGCATGGTGCGCATGGCTGGTGTTGACCCAGAGTGGTCACACAGCATGGCATATGCGCTGGCACTGGACACACGGACGTGGCCAAGAGCGGGCGTTCCTGGCTTGGGATTGACCGACGAGGATGTCGGTCTCTTAAGGGGGTGAGGATGTAACATCCCGGCCCAGGGCTTAACAGGATTAATAGGATACTCATACCAACATGTTGCAACTTCTTTTCCGGAAGCCCATCTCGAAAGAACTCCAAAGTTAAGCGTGCTTGGCCTGGAGCGATGGGTGACCGACCGGAAAGTTCTTCCCGGGTGCACACGAGTGAGGACAAAGTGCGCAGAAAAGACTTGTGTTGGTCTGTGAGGGTAGTGTATGTCCTAGAAAAGCGGCCAGATGTAAACGGGCCCGGCCTCGAGGAGGCGGGGCGTTACGCCTGGAGCGATGGGTGACCGACCGGAAAGTTCTTCCCGGGTGCACACGAGTGAGGACAAAGTGCGCAGAAAAGACTTGTGTTGGTTTGTGAGGGTAGTGTATGTCCTAGAAAAGCGGCCAGATGTAAACGGGCCCGGCCTCGAGGAGGCGGGGCGTTACAGTTTCCCTTAGCCGACTGACAGCCCAACTTTGCCCCCTAACAATTCGTAAACCAGCTCGGTTTAGCGATAGGTTACATTAGCAAACTTGTAGACCTACATGAGATATCCAATTGTGTCAATATGGACTTGAGCTAGTTCGGTCTTAATTGGAAGATAAAAGGTCCCAAAGGGAGGCACCTTGAAACTGAACCCGAGATTCAGTCAACCCACCCGACTGAAACATGATTTTCAAAGCACTCTAGCTCCTAAACCAGTGAGAATTAGGTGATGGTACTATTGACAAAATCATAGATCTATGTGAGTACTACAAACATGTCAATAAGAGTTTGAGCTGAAACATCCTGGTTTGCAAGATAAAGAGCTCCAAAGTAGTGTACCTTGAAACTGTACTGCAGTTCTAGACTTAGAAAATTTTAAGTGTTGAAACAGCACTGCACACTGACTTGTGGGCCCAGTTTGAGTAGGTTCTAGGCATTTTCATGAGATGTCCATATTACAACTTTTGTTCCTTATCAAGTTTGCTACAACTTTGTTAAAGGTTGCCCAACCTTTAAACAACATTTGGTAACACTTTTGAAACTAGGAAGCAAAAGAGGTTTATGGGTCAAACTAGGTCAACTATGAGTTAGAGGTTTAATTGGATGAGATGGTCAACATGAACATTGACCCATTAGGTGTCCTAAGCAAAATTAAGCTACTAGAGATCATGTTAGAGCATCACATGTGTCAGGAATTAGGCGTATAGAACTAGTATTATTTCTGTAACGCCCCGCCTCCTCGAGGCCGGGCCCGTTTACATCTGGCCGCTTTTCTAGGACATACACTACCCTCACAGACCAACACAAGTCTTTTCTGCGCACTTTGTCCTCACTCGTGTGCACCCGGGAAGAACTTTCCGGTCGGTCACCCATCGCTCCAGGCCAAGCACGCTTAACTTTGGAGTTCTTTCGAGATGGGCTTCCGGAAAAGATTGCAACATGTTGGTATGAGTATCCTATTAATCCTGTTAAGCCCTAGGCCGGGATGTTACATCCTCACCCCCTTAAGAGACCGACGTCCTCGTCGGTCAATCCCAAGCCAGGAACGTCCGCTCTTGGCCACGTCCGTGTGTCCAGTGCCAGCGCATATGCCATGCTGTGTGACCACTCTGGGTCAACACCAGCCATGCGCACCATGCCTGCGCAACTGCGACACACGCGCCCGTGAAACCGCGAGAGTCGGCTTTGATACCATTCTGTAACGCCCCGCCTCCTCGAGGCCGGGCCCGTTTACATCTGGCCGCTTTTCTAGGACATACACTACCCTCACAGACCAACACAAGTCTTTTCTGCGCACTTTGTCCTCACTCGTGTGCACCCGGGAAGAACTTTCCGGTCGGTCACCCATCGCTCCAGGCCAAGCACGCTTAACTTTGGAGTTCTTTCGAGATGGGCTTCCGGAAAAGAAGTTGCAACATGTTGGTATGAGTATCCTATTAATCCTGTTAAGCCCTGGGCCGGGATGTTACAGTGGCGGCTACGGAGGCTCCGGTCGTGGCGGCTACGGACGTGGCAACAAAGGAGGTCGCGGTGGCAGTGGAGGCCAACGCAAACAACCCTTCCAACCGGGAGTCTACTGTCAAGTATGCACCAAGGAAGGTCACACCGCTATAGGCTGCTTCAAGCGGTTTGACGCATCGTACACACCTCCACAGAAGTCGGCTTCATCGGCAACAGCATCCTACGGCGTGGACACCAATTGGTATATGGATACCGGTGCCACGGACCATATTACCAGTGAGCTGGACAAGCTCAGCGTACGCGACAAATACCACGGTGGTGAGCAAGTGCACACCGCTAGTGGCTCAGGTATGGAGATCAGTCATATTGGTCATGGCATTTTACGTTCTCCAAATACTAATCTCCAACTCAAACACATCCTTCATGTTCCATCTGCAAGCAAGAATCTGCTTTCTGTTAATCGTATTACCCGTGACAATGATGTTTTCTTAGAATTTCATCCTGATTGCTTTCTTGTTAAGGAACAGTCAACGAGGAAAACGATCCTCGAAGGCAGATGTGAGCATGGCCTTTACCCAATAAGGCCACAAAATAAAGAAGCGCTAGGTGCAGTCAAGCCAACAACGTCCATGTGGCATCATCGTCTGGGCCATGCCGCACCTGCCATAGTTCACCAAGTCCTTCATCGTCATCAGCTTCCCTTTGCCAAGGAGTCCAATAATTCTAGTGTCTGTGATGCCTGTCAACAAGGCAAAAGTCACCAGTTGCCATATCCTAGATCGACCAGTGTTTCATCTAGTCCGTTTGATCTTGTTTTCAGTGATGTATGGGGACCTGCCTCAAATTCAGTTGGTCGCAACAATTATTATGTTTCGTTCATTGATGATTATAGCAAGTTTGTTTGGATTTATTTGTTGCGTAAAAAATCTGAAGTCTTTCAAATCTTTCGTGATTTCCAAAGCTTAGTAGAAAGGCAATTTGATAAAAAGATTCGTTCTATCCAAACCGATTGGGGAGGAGAATATCAAGCACTAAGTCCTTTCTTCAAGCGTATGGGCATTTCACATCACGTTTCCTGTCCCCATGCCCATCAACAAAATGGCTCCGCAGAAAGAAAACATAGACACATAGTTGAAATTGGCCTAACAATCCTAGCGCATGCTTCCATGCCACTCAAATTTTGGGACGAGGCATTCTTGACAGCCGTCTACTTGATCAATCTGCTTCCATCTAAAGTCATCGGTAATGATACTCCCTTTTTTCGTTTGTTTGGACAACACCCCGATTATACCTCTCTGCGCACCTTTGGATGCGCTTGCTGGCCACATCTACGTCCATACAATGCTAGAAAGTTAGACTTCCGGTCAAAACAGTGTGTTTTCTTGGGGTATAGCAATCAACATAAGGGCTTCAAATGTTTAGATCCCAAGGAGGGTGAGTCTATATCTCCAGAGATGTTATCTTTGATGAAAATGTCTTTCCATTTGCCTCACTTCATCCAAATGCCAGTGCCCGTTTGCGTGCTGAAATTCTTTTACCCAAGACTCTTCTCAATCCTTCTAGTATTGGGGAACTCCAAATGTCTGATCATGTGCTGAACTCTCCATTACCTACTCATATACCTAATGATTCTTCTGGAGTTGCAGCTAGCACAGGTGAAAGTTTGGAGCAGCGTTATCACATGTGCCGGCCTACCGGGGACAACAGCTGTCCCGAGGATGATTCGCACGGTCAGTTACCTGCAGGTGGCGGCGCATCCATCTCGGGATCGGAGATGACCTCACCAACAGATTTGTCCCCGGCTGATTCGGCGTCAGGTGGTGGATCCTCTACGCCAGCAACTGGACTTCCCGCGTCTGAAGCCACACCGGGCACGCCGCATCCTGATCCTGATGGCGGGCCCGAGGTCACACCGGTACCCGATGCTGCTGTGGTTTCTGGATCCGGTGCAAGCACAGATAGTACAAACCCTCCTGTGGCCTCATCCTCTCCTCTCCAGCAACATCACCCAATTACAAGATTGCAACATGGCATTAGCAAACCTAAAGTCTACACGGATGGTACAGTTCGATGGTGTCAACTGGCCAACACTGTTGTTGATGAACCTTGTACTGTCTCTGAGGCCCTCAAGAATAACAAATGGGCCTCGGCAATGGAAACTGAACATCAGGCCCTTGTCCGAAATAGAACTTGGCATCTTGTTCCACCACCAAGAGGCAAAAATATAATTGGGTGTAAGTGGGTCTATAAAATCAAACGGAAAGCAGATGGTTCTGTTGATCGTTACAAGGCGCGCCTGGTTGCAAAAGGATACAAGCAACAGTATGGCATAGACTATGAAGATACTTTTAGTCCAGTTGTGAAAGCTGCTACAATTCGTATTGTTCTCTCTGTTGCATTATCACAAGGATGGTCACTTCGGCAACTTGACGTCCAAAATGCATTTCTGCATGGTGTTCTTGAGGAAGAGGTATATATGCAACAACCTCCTGGTTACGTTGATCCTCAAAGGCCTGATTATGTCTGCAAATTGGACAAGGCTCTCTATGGTTTGAAACAGGCACCGAGGGCATGGTATGCTAGACTCTGTGGCAAGCTTCAACAACTCGGTTTTGTGCCCTCCAAGGCTGATACATCGATGTTCTATTATAGAAAGGGAGGTACCACATTGTTCGTTCTTGTGTATGTGGATGATATTATTGTTGCTAGTTCGTCTTCCCGCGCCACCAGTGCTTTGCTTGCTGACTTACAGGCTGATTTCGCTCTCAAGGACCTTGGGGATCTACACTTCTTCTTAGGGATCGAAGTCAAGAGGGGAAATCATGGATTGACTCTCACCCAAGAACGCTATGCTATGGATATTTTAAAGCGCTCTGGTATGCATCGCTGTAATGCTATTGACACCCCTTTGTCCGCCACTGAGAAGTTAAGTGTGGAATCCGGTGATAAACTTGGACCTGGTGATGCGACAAATTACCGTAGTGTGGTTGGAGCCCTCCAGTATTTGACATTGACACGTCCAGATATAGCCTTTGCAGTGAACAAGGTGTGTCAATTCTTGCACACACCGACCACTGTACATTGGAGCGCCGTGAAGAGGATCCTGAGGTATGTTCGAGGAACTATAAACCTTGGACTTAGTATTCGGAGGTCCAAGTCGACACTTGTGAGTGCATTCTCTAACGTGGATTGGGCTGGCTGTGTAGATGATAGGAGATCTACTGGAGGTTTTGCAGTATTTCTTGGTGATAACTTGATTTCTTGGACGGCCAGGAAGCAACCCACTGTTTCAAGATCCTCCACTGAAGCAGAATACAAAGCTTTAGCAAATGCTACAGCCGAAATGTTATGGGTGCAAAAACTTCTCACCGAATTGGGAATACCACATCCAGCCAAGGCACGACTTTGGTGTGATAATTTGGGCGCGACATATTTATCTGCTAATCCTATTTTCCATGCCAGGACCAAACATATTGAGATTGATTTTCACTTTGTTCGAGAACGTGTTGCACAGAAACTTCTGGAGATACGGTTCATACACACTGGCGACCAGGTGGCTGATGGATTCACCAAGGCTTTGCCTGTGTTCAAGCTTAGTCAATTTAGGCACAATCTCAACCTTAGAAGTGGCTGAGATTGAGGAGGAGTGTTAGACAGTATAGGCTGACCGTGACCCTCTGGTAGTCCAGGTTCAATGTACATCTTTAGGTTGTTATACAAGGAAGTAGATGAGTGATTCTAGGAATCAGTTTGTTGTAATCATTATCTTGTAACCTGCCACGATGGAGGATGTTTCCATCTATATAACACGAAGCCGAGGGTCCCAAGGGGTAACCTCGTTAACCTATCTCGTTTTACAGGAGCAACCAGTAAGCAAGCCAAGGTTAGAACAGCTTATAAGCAATTAAATGGCACTGTGAACAGGAAGTATAATTTTCTACTATGCCATGGCTTGAAAAGGGTGTGAAAACTGAAAACCTCTAGTGTCATGACATATTTGATATTGATCATAAATTTATTCATATAAAAATAAGAGCTTAGTACTTCAGAAAACTGTTGTACAGAAGACACCAACTTGTGGACCTCATTCAAGTGTGCTGTGTGGAGCCAGATAATCCACCTAGGATAACGGTTTGACTTGGTTAGGCAAGCATTTGGTTCACAACTTAGGCATGGCAACGTCGTTTGAGCTAGGTCCCACACACCATATGCCCATGGCATTGTGGCAAGTGGCCCTTAGGTGTGCCAGACTTCTAAGCTACGGTGAGCTTTTTCTTTGCCACAAGGTAGGCAAAAAAGTGTGGGAACACTAGGTGTTGTTAAGCCATGATCCAAAAAGATGCTTGATTTTTCTGCATGCTTATTTCAACATTGAAAATTTTGCATCGAGTATTCTGACCCTGAATATTTATCCTTTTCATTATCATCAGCAGAATTTCACGTATGGACCTGTGATTTTCAGGGAGGAACCCACCGAGCCCTATACCTACCTGCAGCTAGATCCTCCGAGAAGGGTGGAAGTGAATCCGGAGCAAACAGCTTCTGAATCTTGAATTAGCATGCCTAGTTTATTATCTCGTACAAATTTGTCTTCACCTTTCGAGCAGCCTTTTTCCTCTTAGGGAAAGCTGCATATGTTTGGATGTTTACAATCTAATAAACCCTGATCCACAGAGCTGCCTTTCCAGGCGGCGAACTCCTTGAAATTGATGTTGCTGATGTAAGAATTGTGCCCCTTTTGTCTGATAAATCGTGCACTTCCAGGTCCACATGCCGCCAGCCTTCAGAGCCAACGCCTCTGAAGGCACTGTTCATGTTCTGTCTCCTGCTCAACATGAGCTCTGAAACAGAGTTCCGTATTGTGTGTCTGTTGTTCATACTTCACACCGTATTTGTGTACAGTTCTTTGTAAGTGCTGCTGTAGTCCTTGTCCATATGATATGATATGCTTTCCCGTGCCATTTCTCTTCTCTCTTCACCTTTGAAGCAGTTTTTTTCGTCCTAGAGGGATCATATCATGTATTCATGTGAGCACAAAGCTGCCTGTGTTTGGATGTTTATATCTGATATAAACCCTGGTCTACAGAGGTTCCTTTCCAGGCGGCGAACTCCTTGAAACTGCTATTTCTGATTCAATAATTCGGGCACTCCGAAGTACACTTGCCGTTAGCCTTTAGAGTCAGAGGTAAATGCCTCTCAAGGTCGATTTTTTAAAAAAATAATATTTTTAATGAATAATTGTAAATCTAGCATTTGATTAAAAAGAATTGCAAATGCAGTGGCTTGTCGGTCGCTGGATTGCCGACAGGTACCTATCGGCTGTCCAGCTGCCGATAAGTCCCGGAGCCGCAGGGTCTGGCTCGTATAGCAAAGTGGGCCATATCGGGGGCCTATCGGCCGCCGCGC
Source organism: Saccharum spontaneum (assembly GCA_022457205.1). NCBI lineage: Eukaryota > Viridiplantae > Streptophyta > Magnoliopsida > Poales > Poaceae > Saccharum > Saccharum spontaneum. The sequence goes on along the minus strand of CM039616.1, from coordinate 55,245,835 downwards.
GGGCGATAAGGTACTGTGGGCTATTCGTTGGCCGATAGGCCGTAAAAATATCTACCCCACCCGTCTGTGTTCCTGTTCGGTCTCTTTGACATGTTCCAAACGGGCTCTGTCTGTTTGTTCATACTTCATACTAGTACGTGAGTACAGTTCCAAGTAGTACACTGCACTGCCCCACCATCAAAGTTGAAAAGGGGCGACGGTGGCAGCAGCGCCAATGCCTGCCATCCACGGCGAGTCGTCGTCGTTTCTCACCTCAGTGCAAGTGGCAATGCAGCGTCAGCCCTGCCATCCGCCACCGCCACCCCACCACCACGACGCTGCATTCATCGCGAGCTGCAGTCGATCTGCATATCCAAATAAAATCTGCTGCTGGAACGAACATGCATGTCATTGTTTGCCGAGATCTATCCCTAGCAGCATGTGTATCCTTGCTTGTCAGTCAGTAGCGTAGACAAGGCACGGGCGAGAGCAGCCGCTCGTGCCCGTGGTCCGGTGCCCTGCTATCGGGCCGCTGACGGCATGTCGCCGCCGTGCATGGTGTCTATATATCTGTTTGTTCAGAGTAGTACTTGTCACTGCTACATGCTTGATTCCTTGCTACACGGGTGAGTACAATACAAGGAGAGATTTCAGAGGAAGCCTGCATTGCAGTGCAGGCAGATGCACAATTACACATACTACACTCGATCATGAACTGCTGCTACTGAACCTGACGATTCGGTGATTCGCTTACCGTTAGCTATCACTGGTAAAAAAGAGCTCTAAGCCGGCGGTCTATTTTTTTTTTACTGACGGTTTCATTTTAGAGCCGGCTGTGTAAAGAAATGGGTGAGCCACGACTTTGTAACCGTCTGTGTAAATCCATTTTCACAGGCGGTTGTCATAAGACAACCGTCAATGTAAATGTTACATTTACACCCTGTGAAAATCCATTTCCATAGGCGGTTGTCATAAGGCAACCGCCAGTGTAAATGTATGACAACTGTCTGTGGAAATGGATTTACACAGGCGGTTACTAAAGGCAACCACAGTATATATACCCCTCCTTCCTCCCAGACCTATTCATCGCAGCCACCTTCTATTGGAGGACATTTTGGAGGTCCAAATCTCTCAAAATATAAGGTGAGAAGTTTTGATCTTGATTTTTTGAAAGGGGTTGATAAGAAAGGTTAGTTTATGTCCATGTACCATCATTTTGTTCATTCTTGTTTAATTTGAGCTACTTTTTAGATCTAGGATTTCACCATGAGTTAGAGAGAAGAAAATCTAGGTTCTTGTCTTTATTTCTTCTAATGAGGTTGCTTAAGATGGTTACATAATGTCTCTCCTCTCTCCCTTTTCATGTTTGCTTCTCAATTTAGCTAGTTTATGCAAGATATATATCCTATCAATGGTGTGTTCTTGTTTATTTATGTAGAGAGAGAAATGTAGGTTTTTTGTTATTTTTTAATTATGCTCATTAGGTTTTTTACTTTAATCTCTCTCTTTATTTCTCAATTTATTTTATCCACATGTATCTATTTTAATTATGCTACTTAGGTTTTGTAATTATGCAACTTAGGTTTTTTAAGTAGGCGACTTATTAGGTTTTTTTACTTTAATCCCTAGCTACCCTACCTAAACTCTAGCTAAAACCTCACATAAATCGTAAACTCTAGCTAATAAACCATAGCTATACCCTACCTCATATCAAAAGGTGCTAATAAATATCTCTAGATATATATATGGTTACTTGTTTTGCATTGATTACAATACCCGAGGTCCACAATGTCATGATTTTACAGGTAATGATGGAGAGGTCATTTTGGATATATAAATTATCAAGACTAGATCCATCATACATACCTGAGGTCCATAGTTTTATTCATGTCGCTAAGAACCATGCAAGGAGAACAAAGAAGACGCACATACATTGTCCATGCATGGACTGCAGAAATGTTGTTGTATTTGATGACACTCAACAAATCCTTTCTCATCTGGTCCGCCGAGGATTTATGAAAGATTACTTGATTTGGACAAAGCATGGAGAGGGTAGCTCTGCGCCTTATACAACTAAAAACCCTGCGAACATCGACGTCGATGGTCCAGATATGCTTGTTGGCGGGTTTCATTTCGTACACGAGACACAACAACCTGACGCCGATGGTCCAGACGCCGAACATGTTGTGTCAAATGTTCCTGATCATGGTTTCGCTGGAGGAAATGAAGGTGTTAGAACTAATGTCCTGCCAAATAATATGGCTGCGGAAGATGCAGAATTCCTAGAGGCAATGTGGCGTCGTCATGCGGAAGATCCATCAATGTTCTTCATGAAAGGTATGGAGGCCCTGATGAAGGCTGCAGAAGAGCCTTTGTACGATGAGTCTAAGGGTTACACCAAAGAGTTCACGACGCTGCGGTCTGTGCTATGTGATAACACTGAACTGACATGGTAGCCGTGCTATGTGCTAACACTGAACTGCCAGTGTCCAGTCTTACCCAAGGTTGTTAAAATCGTGATCTTCAATCAAATCGGAACTCCAATGTTAGGGTTTTAAAACGTAGGATCATAACTACTAAAATCGTAGATTCTACTTAGCAGAATCGTAGAATCAACCTGATAAACTAAGATTGTCCATATCGTGATTTTAACAACTATGATCCTACCCCATTTCGGAATCTTGGTAGTGAGCGCCTGTAAACGTAGCCACTTACTGCATGTTTTCCATATAAATATGAAGCTATTGGCTTTGTTTCTAATGATTTTGACAACATTAGGTAATGTGCTGCATTGTTAAGTCCGAAATTTTTATAGCTATACATATGTTGAACATACTTCCATTTTGTCATTTATTTTTGCAGGCTTGCTTTGAAGGGAATCCATTCAAGACAGTTCCAGGTCCATTCAAGCTCTTCTGGCAATGCATGCGCTCGAAACCTGGGTAGGTGTACCTTCTTATAATATTTATGTGCTTAGCTTTTGGCATATCTCATCTGATCTGCAATAAGATGGGAGACACTGTTGGACGGTTCTAATGCATTAAGCACTAGGCTGATGATAAATAAAAATAGACAAGCTCTTATTGAGGAAATCTAAACTAGCATGTACTGACTAGAGTGAAGTGAAGGAGGGCCACTTTATCTTGTTTATTATATCTTTGCTATTTATTTATTGAGGAGGATATTAACTGGTAACTACGGAGATTGCTCATGAAGGTTAATCTCTCAAGAGATAAGGTTTTGCTGGTTTGGAAACTGTTTAGCAAGGAGCACATTGAGGATATCCACTAGTAACTATGCATGACTTTGCTCAATTTTATTTTCCCTATAACTGACATAGTCACTGAATTGCATGCATTAGCATGTAAATTGAATTTTGGCATTCTCGCTGAAGTTATATATGAGCTCCCTCTCCATTGATGTGAATCACCATAGTTCATGGAGTGACTACCTGCATAGTCTTTGGACTGGGACTGGGACTGGGACTGGGTGACTGTCTGTGCCATCAGCTAGTTAGTTTCTCTCAGAAAATGGCCTTTTGGGTTGCCTGCTTCCACATGTAATGTACTGACGTTGCATCTTTTGGGAAGGACGTTCTGTTAGTTAGCTTGCTTGGAAGGATAGGGCATGTTCTTTTATGCATAGGATAGATGTGAAACCTGACATATGATTAGTCAAAATATGATGTGCATCTCAGCTTGGTTAGTAATTTGGCCAAGTTGGTGCACTGAGGCAACCGGGAGCAACCAGTAAGCAAGCCAAGTTTAGAACAGCTTATAAGCAATTAAATGGCACTGAAATGAACAGAAAGTTGGCTTGAAAAGGGTGTGAAAACTGAAAACCTCTAGTGTCATGACATATTTGATATTGATCATAAATTTATTCATATAAAAATAAGAGCTAAGTACTTCAGAAAACTGTTGTACAGAAGACACCAACTTGTGGACCTCATTCAAGTGTGCTGTGTGGAGCCAGATAATCCACCTAGGATAACGGTTTGACTTGGTTAGGCAAGCATTTGGTTCACAACTTAGGCATGGCAACGTCGTTTGAGCTAGGTCCCACATGCCATTCGCCCATGGCATTGTGGCAAGTGGCCCTTAGGTGTGCCAGACTTCTAAGCTATGGTGAGCTTTTTCTTTGCCACAAGGTAGGCAAAAAAGTGTGGGAACACTAGGTGTTGTTAAGCCATGATCCAAAAAGATGCTTGATTTTTCTGCATGCTTATTTCAACATTGAAAATTTTGCATCGAGTATTCTGACCCTGAATATTTATCCTTTTCATTATCATCAGCAGAATTTCACGTATGGACCTGTGATTTTCAGGGAGGAACCCACCGAGCCCTATACCTACCTGCAGCTAGATCCTCCGAGAAGGGTGGAAGTGAATCCGGAGCAAACAGCTTCTGAATCTTGAATTAGCATGCCTAGTTTATTATCTCGTACAAATTTGTCTTCACCTTTCGAGCAGCCTTTTTCCTCTTAGGGAAAGCTGCATATGTTTGGATGTTTACAATCTAATAAACCCTGATCCACAGAGCTGCCTTTCCAGGCGGCGAACTCCTTGAAATTGATGTTGCTGATGTAAGAATTGTGCCCCTTTTGTCTGATAAATCGTGCACTTCCAGGTCCACATGCCGCCAGCCTTCAGAGCCAACGCCTCTGAAGGCACTGTTCATGTTCTGTCTCCTGCTCAACATGAGCTCTGAAACAGAGTTCCGTATTGTGTGTCTGTTGTTCATACTTCACACCGTATTTGTGTACAGTTCTTTGTAAGTGCTGCTGTAGTCCTTGTCCATATGATATGATATGCTTTCCCGTGCCATTTCTCTTCTCTCTTCACCTTTGAAGCAGTTTTTTTCGTCCTAGAGGGATCATATCATGTATTCATGTGAGCACAAAGCTGCCTGTGTTTGGATGTTTATATCTGATATAAACCCTGGTCTACAGAGGTTCCTTTCCAGGCGGCGAACTCCTTGAAACTGCTATTTATGATTCAATAATTCGGGCACTCCGAAGTACACTTGCCGATTTTTTAAAAAAATAATATTTTTTTAATGAATAATTGTAAATCTAGCACTTAATTGAAAAGAATTGTAAATCCAGTAGCCTGTCGGCCGCTGGATGGCCGACAGGTACCTATCGGCTATCCAGCTACCGACAAGTCCCGAAGGGAGGGCTGCTTCGTATGGGCCTATCGGTCGCCGCGCAGGCGATAAGGTACTGTGGGCTATCCGTTGGCCAATAGGCCGTAAAATATCTACCCCACCCGTCTGTGTTCCTGTTCGGTCTCTTTGACATGTTCCAAACGGGCTGTGTCTGTTTGTTCGTACTTCATACTAGTACGTGAGTACAGTTCTCTGTAAATGCTGTTTGATTCCTACACTGATTGTGGAATCGTGATAGGTGTGTGAGAGAGTGCCATTCGTCCATTTCTCTTGGAGCTCTGAGAGTCAGAGTCAGAGTCAGTGAGATGCACCCACCTGCGCCACAGTAATGTTTGTGCAGATTATTACCGGGACCAGTAACACTACACTTAGTGTGGAGATGCTGATGTCAGCCATTCTCGATCTCCATCTCTCTTGCCGTCCGCTGTCGTGTTGGGCCAATCAAGTACTCCCTCCATCCCAAATTATAAGGCATTCCAAAAATCTTGGAGAGTCAAAGGATCTCAAGTTTGACCAAATTTATATGATAAGATAATAATATTTATGACACCAATTAAGTATCATTAGATTCTTCATTAATTATATTTTCATAGTATACCTATTTGATGTTATAAATTTTTGTAATTTTCTTAAAAAATTTGGTCAAACTTAAGATGCTTTGACTCTCCAAGATTCTTGGAATGTCTTATAATTTAGAATGGAGGGAGTAGTACACTGCACTGCCCCACCATCAAAGTTGTTGAAAAGGCGCAGTCGATCTGCATATCCAAATAAAATCTGCTGCTGGAACGAACATGCATGTTATTGTTTGCCGAGATCTATCCCTAGCAGCATGTGTATCCTTGCTTGTCAGTCAGTAGCGTAGACAAGGCACGGGCGAGAGCAGCCGCTCCTGCCGGTGGCCCGGTGCCCTGCTATCGGGCCGCTGACGGCATGTCGCCGCCGTGCATGGTGTCTATATACTCCCACCGTCTCAGAAAAAGTGTCGTTTTAGGTTTTTTTAGACATCGTGTTTGACTGTTCGTCTTATTCAAAATTTTTTAATAAATATTATTTATTTTGTTATGGCTTGTTTTATCATTAGAGATACTTCAATAATGATTTATTTATTTTATAATTTGCACAAAATTTTTAAATAAGATGAACGGTCAAACACAATGACTGAAAAACCTAAAACGATACTTTTTCTGGGACGGAGGGAGTATCTATTTGTTCAGAGTAGTACTTGTCACTGGTACATGCTTGATTCCTTGCTACACGGGTGAGTACAATACAAGGAGAGATTTTCAGAGGAAGCCTGCATTGCAGTGCAGGCAGATGCACAATTACACATACTACACTCGATCATGAACTGGTGCTACTGAACCTGACGATTCGGTGATTCGCTTACCGTTAGCTATATATCCTCTTTCCCTCCACCATTGGATGTGGATGAAGATGGATGTATTGCAGGAGAAAGACAATAGTGTATCCATCATATATCGTACACATCCAGCGGTGCAGGAGTTTGGAGCATATGCCCTGCTGAGAGGAAAAAAGCACGATTAATATATGTATAGAGAGTTGAAGCCTTGTCAAACACCATTTCCCTTCCCGACCGTCTTTATTCGTACGTGTGTCCATCATTTGGCTAGCTAGGATAGCTAGCTAGGCCATGTGTTTCGTTTCGCTGAACATTCTGGGTGGACTCCTTGTCGTCGTCGCCAGGCGCCAGGGCCATGTCCGGCCGGCGGCTGGTGGAGACGACGCAGCCTGCCGCCCATCAGCACTCACTACTAATAAGGAACTCGAGTCAACTTGCACATGCATGCGCCGGACCGGATATGCATGATCGTACGGATATGGGTGTGCCGCCGCCGCGACGCCGACGACCGATCGATCCGGCCGCCGCTGGCCGGATACGGCCGTACGGATCGAGCATTAACGACACGCCGGCCGGATCGCGCGCGCGTCCTTCACGGGCGATCGACCGGCCGTTGACCTGAACGACCTGACACACGCCGAGCGAGGCCAACTGCTCTCGCTTAATTGGTTGGTTCACCCGTCCGTCCGTCCGTCCGTCCGTCGATATCCATCCATCGTCGGTGACCGTGAACACTGAACCGTAGCCTCGCGCTGTCACGTACACACGCATGGTTGGTGCGACGCCGCGGTCGTCACGGGCACGGGTGCATCCCCCGGCCGGCTAGCCTCACCGGCGTGCGTCGGTGCGTGCATATGGATGCACGTATACGTATGGGTGGCAGTAGTGGCACCACCGCATTGGCGGCTGCCTCATTACTCGCCATCGATCGGACGGCGGTTGTTCGTTCTTCGATCAGGGCTTCTAGATGATCCATCAATCCCGACGTACGTGATGCGCCGGCATCATCCAGTGGCCAGTGGTCCTCTTCCTCTCCTCCCAGTCCCAGCCGGCATGGCCTGCCGTGTGGTAAATAATGAGTACGTGTGCCCAGTACACTTCCGTTCACGGCACTTCATTAGCAGCGCGTGAGTGCTTGTGCTTCCATGCAAGCGTCGCCGTTCATGACCAAGTACTGTAGCATTAAACTTTGATCATCCATTCAGGCAAGCCGGCCGGCCGGCCGGCGCCGAGGATCGAAGGGTCACGGCGCGCGTCCGTCCGTCCGCCGCCGCGACGAAGTGGTCGGCTGGTACTGGTCCATATATGCTGCTAGTGCTCCCGTGCTCCAGCTCCGGCTCCGGCTCATCGCCGACCAATCCTCCGCCTAGGTTCTGTACTGTACCAACTACCAACCACCCGACACGCTCGTACAACACCGTTGGCCGCTTGCTCCGGTCGCTGATGGGATATTCATCATGCTTTAATTTCCCCAGTTGAGTGACGCTGATGACCCATCGTACGTACTCCCTTCGTCCCAAATTAGATGTCGTTTTCGGTTTTTGTGCTCGCAAGTTTGACTCAATTTATATAAAATGCGTGCAACATTTGTATCTCTAAATAAATTTATTAAAAAACTAGACTGAAAGACCTTTCCAATGATACTAATTATATACCATAAATATTAATATTTTTTAATATATATTTAACTAAAGTTGTTTCTCGGGAAGCGTAAAGCGACAAGTATTTAGGGACGGAGGGAGTAGCAGTAGTGCTCGATCGGCTAAGCCGTCCCTGTCACGCACGCGCACTGCAAGTCGATCTGCACAGACATTCGGCGGATACGTGGTGTGTTTAGATGGTAAAAAGAGTGTAAAAAAAGTACTGTAGCATGTTTTGGCTTTATTTGGCAAATAGTGTCCAACTGTTGACTAATTAGGTTCAAAACGTTCGTCTCGTCAAGTATAACCAAACTGTACAATTAGTTTTTGATTTCATCTACATTTAGTACTTCATGCATGTATCACAAGTTTGATGTGACAGGGAATCTTTTTTTCGCATAGTGTTTTTTTCGTGGAACTAAACAGGGCCGAAGCGAGCAACGATGTAGGACATGACCCATGCAAGTTGCATCAACATCGTACAAGGCCCTAGTACTGGCACGATGAATGCATGGTCGTGTTCCGCCGCCGGCCCGCACCGCGCCAACGGTTCCTCCACACGTACAGTACCCAGTTAGGCGCCGGCAGTAGTGGGCCGCGCGTCAGTTAAACTGTGTTGTGGAGTGGAAATTATTACCGGGCCGGGACCAGTAACACAGTGGGGATTAGAATAAGATTAGCGTGGAGGCCGGCGCCGATGCCAGTCTCCATCTCTATCGCCACTGCAGCACGCTGTCGTGTTCGGGCCAAGTACGCACACAAACACAGCACACCACCATCTCGAGCCCCACGACCGCGCGCAAGTCGATCCCCGTGTACCGCCGCGACGGCGACGCGCAACGGCATGCGTGCACGTACAGACGTAGTACTTCCGGCGCGCACTCGATCCTACTGGCTACTGGACCCTAGTACGTGCAAATGTATTTCCACGGCTCTCGGTTAGTCGGTTGGCTGGCGCGACGCCGCGCTAGCTCGGCACGTGCACCCGCCACGCGGCCGCCCGGCCACCGGCGTGCGGGTCATTACTAGCCAAGGATCAAGTACTGGAGCATTATATTGAACTCTGACCGTCCAGTGAATATATAATCAGAGTGGGAGATGAGCTAGCTAGGTTCCCTCCAGCTGTGAGTGTGTACTGTGGATCGATCAGCCTGCCGTGCTCGTGCTCGTGCACGACGCCGACAGTCGACAGACACCCGAGCGTACGTACTAGACCGGAGGGTCACCGCGCGCGTCCGCCGTCGCTGCAGCTGGTCCATGCATGCTTCTGCTGCTTAAATTCGGCTCGCCGGCGACCCAACAATCCTCTCCGATCTCAGGAGACTGGGCCCCGCGCACTGCATTCATCATTCATCAAAACAGTGTAACTGCGGCTCGGTGAGCCGCTCGATCGCTCGGTCGTCGCGTTGATCGGTTGCGTGATCCCAGTTAAGCGACGCCGCCGACGCGATCGACCGACCAATCGCAGCGTCGTGCCGGCTAAGCCGTCCTTGTCGCGTTACATCTTACATGCACGCCGACGCGGACCGTGCCGGCCGGCGGCGGCTTTCTTCGCGCCCGGTGGCAGCGTGGCATGATGCAGGCATCCGGGACCGGGAGCCAGGGGAAGGAGGCAAGGATGACAGGCAGGTGCTGGCCACGGCGAAACTCCCGCCTCTGCCCGAGCCCGACAGGTCACAAATCCCGCTCGACCGGATCCCGCCCGTCAAGGCATGCGTCGTCCCCGGCAGACCAGACCGGACAACCAGTATGCAGCAATGTGTGTAACTGCGTACGTCGGACGCCACCGGCTGGTTAATCTAGTTTAACTTGTACAAATCCTATGATTACATCTTTTTTTTGGATAGAGAGAGTAGCAACTACGCCATATATTGTTCTACCTAGTACCCCTGACCGTAGCAGCAAGATACCATCCATCGAGTCAGCGTCATCAGCAGCTACTATATAAAATTCAGTGAAATTTTGACTAAATTTCAGATGTAACAGAAAAAATTGTAACAACAAAAACGAGGGCCATTTTGACAGAGCTCACAGAGTCAGAAGAAGCTCTGTCAAACAGTTCTTTTACTGAGGAGTGATTCTTCACTAATGGCATGACTCGTGGTCGTGCCGTCGTGGACAGGGTCCCCAAGCATTTAAGAATCCGTTCATGCTTGGAGAGTTTGATTAGAGCATGGAACACAGTAGAACGGATTCAGAGCTTGATTAGAGCATATGTCCAGCCAAATGAATCCGTTCATAGAACACAGTAGAACGGATTAAGAGCTTGATTAGAGCATGAATCGAATGGTGTTTTAAAGGTCTTGCCCGCGTACCACGACGCCGACAACGCGTAACCGATCGTCCCAAGCATTAACACGCCGGACCGATCTTCTTCACGGGCGATTTACTTTCCGTCCGTCGACCATCGACCTGCCCTCACGCACGGTTGGTGCGCGCGACGCCGCGGTCGTCACGGGCACGGGGCACCCGCCCGCCCGGCGGCTAGCCTCACCGGCGTGCACGTACGCATGGCACCACCGCGCGCATTGGAAGCTGGCTCATTACTCCGCCATCGATCGGGCGGTTCGTCTTCGGATCCGGCTTCTAGATGATCCCGACGTGATGGACCGGCATCCAGTGGTCCTCGATCTCCTCTCCGATCCCAGCCTGCCTGCCGTGTGATAAAGGCGTACGTGACTGTGGCCAGCAACGTCTTCGTTCGTTCACGGCACAACCCGTATAGCACGGGTTAATTAAGGGACAAGGCTAATGAGCTAACGCTTATCCCATAGTAAATCAGCCAATAAATTTCCGACAAGCTATAATTTTCTTTTCTGGCAAAACAAATTCTCATTTGGATAGTACAGCAGCGCGCAGCTAGCACTCCTCTTCATCCCTGTGACGTCAGTCTGATACGGTCTAAAAAAAGCAAATATTTACTTTAAATTGCTATAACTTTTGAAGGTTACGTTTGCACTGGTGTGTTCAATATGCCCAAACTTAAAAACACAGAACTTATGAAACACAACTTATGTACACACGTTATTAAATACAAACGAACCAAGTACGTTATAACTCATGTAGTGCATAGTACTCCTATATAGCTCCGGCGCCAGCTCATCATCGCCCTACCCGCACCGGCACCGCACGCGTTCATCAACAGCGCTCGTGCTCGATGATCGATCGGCTAAGCCGTCCCTGTCAGTCACGCACGCACACACATTATTCATTCGGCTGACACGTACGAAGCGCGACGACGAGATGGCATGTGTACATGCATGACCCAGTAATTAAGTTTGCATCGACGTTTTAGGCCCTACATTACTACTAGTAGCTAGCAGTCTAGTACTACTACTACTGCATGGTCGTGTCGCGCGGACAACGGGGCAGCTGATCGACGCGTCCACCGGAGGCTCCGATCGACAACGCCAGGGAGATGTGGCGATGTTTTGCAGGCCGGCCGGCCGCGCGCCCGGTAGCCGGTACTGCTGGACCGCATCAGGGGCGTGGCCAGTGGCCAGTGGGCACGGCGAGGCGGTTCTTCAACACACGCTCGACATGCATGGCGGCATGGCGCCGCGCCATAATTAACGCGCGGCGTCGTCTGGTACTCTGGTATTATTCGGCTCCGAGACGTACGTACGCCTACTGGAACTGGACTGCCGGGGCCGGCCGGGATCCGTGGCCTACTAGCTAGTACACATGGCAATGTCAATGTAGACCTTCTTTAGTTAAGGGCGGTTTAGTTGCAAAAATTTTGGTAAAATGACACTGTAGTACTTTTCATTGTTATTTGGTAAATAGTGTTTAATTATGGTCTAATTAGGCTTAAAAGATTCATCTCGTCCATTTCGTCTAAACTGTGTAATTAATTTTATTTTTTATCTATATTTAACGCTTCATGCATGCGTCTAAAGATTCGATGTGACGGAGAATCTTGAAAATTTTGGCAAAATAAAGTGGAACTAAACAGGGCCTTACCCGAATCGGGAGCTCCCGATTCTGCACAGGGCTGCACTGTAGTATTATAGCACTTTTATTTTTATTTGCTAATAATTATTTAAATATTGATTAATTAGACTCAAAATGTTTGTCTCATAAAGTACAACAAACTTGTGCAATTAGCTTTTGATTTTATTTACATTTAGTACTCCATGCATATGCCGGTATTTTGATGTGACAGGGAATCTTCTTTTTTATAGTGAAATTTAGGATGAATTTAGGACCATGTTTAGTTCCTCCGATTTAGATCCAAAATACACTATGCAAAAAAAAGATTCCTCGTCACATCAAAACGCCGACACATGCATGGAATACTAAATATAGATGAAATCAAAAACTAATTACACAGTTTTGTTGTACTTTGCGAGACGAACATTTTAAGCCTAATTAATCAATGTTTGGACAATTATTACCAAATAAAAACAAAATGCTACAGTAACAAACAGTAATTTAGGTATGGGCTAAACAAGGCCGTAAGTGCATGCATGGTGCCACTGCTGGTACGCACCGGCCGGCAGGTCTAGCTGTAGCTCAGTCCATCGTGACAGCGAGCGGCTATCGCGCGATCGCGAGTGCGCGGCGGCCATGCCGTACGTAGTATAGGGGCGCGGTAATAACCTCGAGCAGATGATCGATCCCGCGCGCGGTCAAGATCGGCCAGGCGATTGGCGACATTGTATTAACGACGCACTGCGGGAAGCCGGCCGGGGACGGAGGAGCTAGTTAGCGCCGGAGTTACTCCGGTGGCCCAGCGGGTAGGTCCGTCCCTCATCTACTCCGGAGTGCACTGCCTTCCACCACTGGCACCATCACGCCATGCCGTGTGCGCTTACTACTCCAGCTGGGCCGTCGTATCTGCTCCATCGATCTGCTGTGCACAGGGCATTCTAGAACACCAATGCAATGCAATGCAACGCTATGCGCTGTGTTTTAGTTCATTTGAAAAGTGTACTGTGTAAAAAAGATTTCTCATCACATCAAACTTGCGATATATGCATAAAGTACTAAATGTGGATAAAATCAAAAACTAATTATACAGTTTAGTTGTACTTTGCAAGACGAATGTTTTGAGCCTAATTAGTCAATGGTTGGACAATTATTACCAAATACAAACGAAATGCTACAGTATCGCTACAGTAAATTTTATCACTCCAAAATTAGTAGGAACTAAACACAGCCGCCACAAGCGAGATCTGACTCATGTCTCCGGCCGGCCGGCCCCGATGTGAAAAAGAAATGAGAGATCAGATCGATGCATGTAGAGGTACAGACGACGATGCCTAGATGAGGAGGGATTGGATCCATTTATTGGGGTTGGAGGGGATATTGTTACTGTTGCTGTTGTTTCTGGAGGATCGGGGCTGATGAGCGAGCTTTGGCCGGCCGGGTAATTGAATGAGAGCATGTGAAGCCCGGGCCAAGCCGCCGGTGGCCGGACAGGCCACGTCCGATCCTTTTTCGCTGCACTACTGCCGGACGCAGTAAACAAGGTTTGGTTGGTTACCACTTACCACTACCATGCATGGCGCGCTGGCGTTGCACTTGCAGCAGCACAAGGAGCAACTGCACGAGGCAGCAGCAAGTTTTCAGTTTCAAACCGGGGGCCGGCCGCTGCCTGTTTCAGCTTCATTACCTACCTGTGCAGCCTGCACACTCCCTGCAGTGGCCAGCTCGATGCACGCCCAACTACTGTTCCACCTGCCCTTTTCGCGCTGTCCAGCAACGGAGTCGTGTCTACAACTACTCCGTTTTTGACTTGTGATCCGGCGTGTACCCTGAGAGACATGGCGTCCGATCCATCTGTGTTGACGGCCGATGGGGTACGCACCTTGCATGCAGCACTGTACTGTTTGTTTCCGTATATACATTTATTGCAACCTCAAAACGATACTCTAAAGCTTTAGAGTATGAATATAGAGTAAAAACTGCTGCACTGAGTACTCTAAAATGATACTCTATCCTTTCTCTCACTCTATATTTAGAGTAGTACTCCCTCCGTCCATAAAAACATGCAATTCTCGCTTTTCGAGAAGTCAAACAGTTTCAACTTTGACTAAATTTATATAAAAAAAATACTAATATTTATGATACAAAATAAGTATCATTAGATTAGTCATAGAATATATTTTTATAATAAATTTATTTGGAGACATAAATGTTAATACTATTTGCTATAAACTTGGTCAAACTTGAGTCAGTTTGACTGGCATGCATCCCATAATTGCATCTTTTCTCGGACGGAGGAAGTACTGTGCTTACTCTATACTCAATAGTGGCGGACCCCACTAGCTAAACAAAGGAAAAAATGCTATAACTCACAAACCAAAAATTCAAATTAAATTTTGATTGCACCATTAAATTCGTCTCAATAAATCCTTCAAAACTAGATCACACATGGATATATTTAGATAAAGTGACAAGTGGGTCCCAAAGTAGATAGAGTAGATAGAAGATGATATAGAGGATGGATGGGTGCGGGAGAATTAAGTATAGATGAGAGAATCTTGCTGACTAGGACGTATAGAGGATGAATATAGAGGTCCATGAGTGCGGGTAGTCTAAGCATTATTGCAGGTACAATCGTACTCTCTCCGTTCCAAAATATCCGTCGCTTTCGCTGCCTGAGAAACAACTTTAAAAAATATATATTAAAAAATATTAATATTTATAGTACATAATTAATATCATTAGAAAGATCTTTAAATCTAGTTTTTTACTAGGTCCATCCCAAATTATAAGACGTTTGACTTTTTTGACACCAAGTTTGACCACTCGTCTTATTCAATTTTTTTTTGCAAAATATCATTTCTTTTATCGTGGTTTGCTTTATTAATAAAAGTTCTTCAAGAATGACTTAAATTTGACTATGTTTGTACACATTTTTTTTGAATAAAACGAGTGGTCAAACTTGGGATAAAAAAGTTAAACGTCTTATAATTTAGGATGAAGGGAGTAATAAATTTATTTAGGGATATAAATGTTATACGTATTTTCTATCAATTGAGTCAAACGTGCTGCACAAAAATCGAAAACGACAAATATTTTAAAACGGAAGGAGTATAGTGTTACAGTTTGCTTTATGAAACTGGTGAACTGATAGAAGAAAAATATACATCAATGGTCCCGTTCTCTTAAACATATCGGTTGGCTTAACAATCATGGACGATGTTTTTCTCTCACAATAAAACTATGTTTAGTTCTCAAAAAATTTAAGATTTTTCGTCACATCGAATGTTTAGACACATATATGAAACATTAAATGTAGACAAAAAAAAATTAATTACACAGTTTGATAGAAAACTACGAGACGAATCTTTTGAGCCTAATTAGTCTATGATTGGACACTAATTGACAAATACAAACAAAAATACTACAGTAGCCGGAGCTAAAAATTATCGCGAACTAAACGCACCCTAAATCAGCTTCCGTGGCTTTAATGTGAAATGGGCAACATTGAAAACACAGGTGTACGGCAACCCTGAGCCCATTAACAGCAGCAGCATGTGTCCGTATTCATATCAAGGCCTTGTTTAGATACCAATTTTTTCCCTGAATTTCACTATGCAAAAAGAAGATTCCTCTTCACATCAAATTTTACTAGGCGTGTGTTTAGTTCCTAAAATATTTCACCCAAAACATCACATCAAATTTTGCGGCACATAGAGCATTAAATGTAGACAAAACGAAAAACTAATTACACAGTTCACCGTGAAATCGCGAGACGAATCTTTTAAGCCTAATTAGTCCATGCTTAAACAGTAATTGCCAAATCCTACTATAAAAGAGCGAGTTTTTTTTTGAGGGGCTCTCCCTGCTTAATAACCGTTCGATTTGGCCTTCGTGCTATATGAGTTCTCCGTCATACGAGATCTTACATTTACATGTAGGACTCCTCCTCAACGAAAATTCCTACTAGACATGAGAAAATAAAAATAATACACGTGAGACGTAAAACTCCCAACACCTATACGAGCCAAATTATCATGTTCAACTACTCCTATGACGTCCATACGAGCAGGGGCGGAGGACTCGATAGGGCAAGGTATGGCGAGATTCCCCTACGAATCCCCTACTCTAAATCGCTGCCCATTTGTTCCTTCCGCTAATCCGCCATAGGTGAAAAACACGGACCTCTGAATGAACAACGATGGGAAGCGTATTCTCTAGCCGCAACGACACTTCTCGCCATCCCATCTCGGTTGTCCCCGTGCTTCCTCAGTTCCGTCTGCGACTCTCTAAGCCTTATGCTCCGTCGGCCGGCAGGTGGATTTGACATGCAACGCGGCGGCGACTTGGCAAACAGCCAGGCAAGACGACGCAATGCCCGGCGGCACTGCAGTCTGCGCAGCACCGAAGCGGATCAGCGACGAGCAAATCATGGTGCATGCTAGGCGGTAGCGCTGCATCACGTAATCATCCTGAGTCATCAAAGTAAATTACTTGTTCTTTTAAATCACCAACTATTTGTTCTTTTTAAATTGTTATTTGTTTATTTATTTTTACTTTAATTTCTTGTTGAATTTGGTTTATTAATCTGTGAACCAGTGAAATTAATTAAGCAAATATAGATCCAAAAGTAAAGAGGAACCAGTGTAAAATTATAAATGTTTTATTTTGAATACTAGTATATCTATGCTTTTCGATTTTACCATACCTACATTTTTTTCGGCCCTCTGCCACTGATGCCAAAATATTAGTGCAAAATGTATTTATAAGAGCCAAAAATATTACAATCTGTTTAGTTACAGGAATGACTTCATTGGTCATGGGGTGGTCCGGCATGTGCTTGTCCGGCGTTTTTTTAAGGAGGGAGTCCGTCCAGCACGCTTGTCCTGCAAGTGACCTATTTGTGTGCTGAGGAACGTAATCATAACGAACGTCTTCAATCCACGCTAAAAACCAAACGACTCAATCAGGTTCTGGATCGGATGATTCCAGATAGGGTAATTCTGGAAACCAAACACGTTGTTAATGTGAAACATGTTTAAACTCGATGTCAAAAGATATTAATGTTGTCGGTACCAATAGCATAGGGGCACCCATATTTGACGGTAATAAAAACTAAAACGACTAACCCACGACAAAGCACCACCCATTTCAAAATGCACGACAGGTCCGCCTCGTACGAGGCCGGCTCGACGGGACGCCTCGACCGCGTCCCATTTCCGACTCGTACGAGGCCCTCTCGACGGGACGCCTCGACCGCGTCCCATTTCCGACTCGTACGAGGCCCCCTCGACGGGATGCCTCGACCGCGTCCCGCACGACAAGGCACCTCGACTGAACTCCGACTCGCGTAAGCCCGGGTCGGGGCGCTCGACCCCCACTCTTTACCTACCTCTGGACAAAAGCCTTAGTATTAAATGCAATTACCTACTACCACCTACCGGCATGGCTGCGCGCATGGTCGACGTGGGAACAATACCAGTGTCAGTCCTCACTGTTTAAACCGCCCATCCCGTGATGGGAGGTGAAAAACATCACTGTACCCACCTTACCTCACACTGTACATCACTAGTTACCCTCGAGGGAAGGTACGACAAAGTCCGTACGCCACGATTCCAGGGATTCGGACTTATCCGTTCGGCCTCGACCTAGCCTCGACCCCCAACACAGCGTAACAGGGAAGGAAGGACGGTATGGCACGACGCTCCGGGTCATTTCGACGCCTACGACATCACGTCCCAGAGGATGGCCTCCCATTTCTAAGGCACGTCGCTACAGCCACCTCAACAGGATCGACAAAACGTCATCTCAAGGCTCCCGTCGTCCTGGCCTCCTCTCGTCCTATAAAAGGGTAGGCCAGGGCTCTGGAGAAGACAACGGACAACCAGTCATACACAACATAGCGATCAACATCTCAAGCAATCATCTTGTACTCTTTCTTTTTCTCCTTTGAGACTTGGGCTCGTCGCCCTCTCTCGCAAGCTTGTAGCCCCTACACAAGCACCTCGGTGCAAGGAAATACAAACCTCTCCTCCCCCGCTGGACGTAGGGCCTTCTTTTGCCCGAACCAGGATAAACCCCCGTGTGTTCTCCTTGCATCACCATCCAGGAAAGGGACACGCAGCATTTTACTCGTTGGTTTAGGACCCCCTCGGGTCCGAACACCGACAGTTGGCGCGCCAGGTAGGGGAGCGCTGCGTGCTAACGTCGCTTTCCCGCCTTTTTCTGGATGGCTGACCCCGAACGCCCTATCCCATTGGCCACAGTGATCTGGTTCGGAAGTTTGGAGTTCATGTTGCTCGGCTATGGCTACGATATGGTCCTACTCCCGCCAAGACACCCTACCGACGAGGATTACGAGCTCTCCCACCCTGGGGGAGCAATCCGCCGGTACCGTCGCTCCAGGCAGGCGCGAGCCGCTCGGCGGCGGCGAGCCCGGCGCAACCATCGTCTCCACCTCGCGGAGGATAATGGGGTTCCCCGATTCGGCACTTCCCAGTCAGACGCCGGCCCAGATTTTCTCGTGGAAGGTCTGGGTAGGATGGGCCTGGCCGAGGACAGCATGCCAGCGGAGAACCCCGCCGCTCCTCCGCCCGGTGCGACGCCGCTGCCCCGTGCATCTCTTCCGGCGTGGGCGGCAACATCGCCTTCGCCGTTTCCGTTTGGGCTAGTTCCGGCTGCCCAGGCGTACGCTTCTTCCGTGAGCACTTGTATGAGTGCTTATGAGGAACTCCCTGGGCACCATCTACGCTCCACCCTTGACCTCGTCGCGTCCACGCCGGCTTCTGATTATCTGGACTCTACTGAGGCGCCAGAAACAGAACCCCGTGTGACCGCTTCCCCACGCCGCAACCCCGGTAGCGGCTCGCAACGACCATACATTCCCCCGTCATACTATTATTTCGGCGCCCCTGACTCCGACTCGGCTGATGACACCTACGATCCGACCCGCGAGTGCTTCAACGTCGATGTTGAAAGCGCGTCAGATTCGCAGGAAGAACAGCCGGTCGGAGGAAGGCACACGCCCCCTCATGACGGGCATCCTGCCAGGCAAGGCGAGGCTCAACTCCTTGCGGATCAGGGGGCGCAGCTCGACCAAATCCGCGAGTTGCGGGAGAGGCTCGACGAGGAACGAGAAAACCTGCGTCTACTCCAACAAACTCTCGAGCATGAGCGTGCGGAACGCGCACTTGGCGGGAGAGCTCGCGACGTCAACCGTCGCATCGACGAGGACCGGGTAACCGATCCCCCGGTCTTCGCTCGAGCCAGCCAGAACGTCGTCGCCGCCACCATGCTCCTCCGCAACATGCCCGAGCCATCGAATTCCGAAGCGCGCCGGGCTCGAGATGAGATCCGAGAACTCCTCGAGACCGCTGCCCTGCAGCAGGCCGAGAGCTCTGCCTCGAGGCGACGCGAGCCCGCCTCGGAGCGGCTCGCGGAGCCCTCTCGGCACGAGAGAGAAGCCTCGGTCCATCCCGAACCTGCCCGACGGATCCGGATGGCTCCCGCCCCTGAGCCCGTCACTCACGACCAGGGACCTCGAGACACCCGTGGCAACATCGTCGAGCGCCGCACGCGTAAGCACGGTGACGGTGTGGCTCGGGGTTACCACGTGCACAGGGGCGGGCGTTATGACAGCTCGGAGGATCGCAGCCCTTCACCCGAGCCTCCGGGCCCTCGGGTCTTCAGTAAGGCTATCCGTGAGACGATACTCCCGGCACGATTCCGCCCTCCCACGACTCTTGCCAAGTATAACGGCGAGACCAAACCCGAACTTTGGCTCGCCGACTTCCGCTTGGCATGTCAGCTGGGCGGGGCCACCGACGACCGAGTCATCATCCGACAACTCCCCCTGTTCCTCTCAGACACCGCTCGAGCCTGGCTCGAGGATCTGCCACCCCAACAGATCCACGACTGGGGTGATCTCGTAAGGGTGTTCGAGGGAAACTTCAAGGGAACTTACATGCGCCCCGGCAACTCGTGGGACCTCCGGAGTTGCAAGCAGAAGCCAGGTGAATCCCTCCGGGATTACATCCGGCGTTTCTCCAGGCAACGCACCGAACTCCCCAACGTCACCGACTCTGACGTGATCATGGCATTCCTCTCGGGCACCACTTGCAAGGAGTTGGTCCGAGAGCTAGGCCGTCACACCCCCCTCACTGCCAATGGGCTGATGGACATCGTCACCAACTTCGCCGCCGGCGAGGAGGCAGTTGGTGCCATCTTTGACGGCGAGCAGGACACGGGGAAACACAAGACCGACGATCCTGCGAGCTCCACCCGGGGCTCCAAAAGGAACAACCGCAAAAAGAAGAAAGGCCAGCAGGGCAAGCTCGAGGCCCCGGCCGACGAGCTTGTCGCCGCTACCGAACGCAAAAAGCCTCGAGGCCCCCCCGGCGGGGGCATCTTCGACAAAATGCTTAAAGAGCCGTGCCCTTACCACAAGGGACCCATTAACCATAACCTCGAAGATTGTCATATGCTCCGCAGGTACTTCGAGGGCGCAGCCAGCAAGAGCACCGACAAAAAGGAAGACCCAAAGGGTGATGACAAGGATGAGGGGTTCCCCGAGATCCACGACTGCTTCATGATCTATGGAGGACCCTCGACCCGCCTCTCAGCGCGCCAGCGCAAGCGAGAACGGCGAGAGGTCTTCCCCGTGCAAACGGCGGTCCCTCGTTTCCTTGACTGGTCCGCGGTGGCCATCACTTTCGACCGTGATGATCATCCGGACTACGTCCCCAATCCGGGGGTCTACCCTCTTGTCGTTGATCCCGTCATCGCCAACACGCGCCTCACCAAGGTACTCATGGACGGCGGGAGCAGCCTCAACATCATCTACTCCTAGACCCTCGACCTCCTGGGGGTCGAGAGAGCGTGCTTACAACCTAGCGTCGGGGGCTTCCACGGGGTCGTGCCAGGGAAGCGGGCAGAACCCCTCGGACGGGTCGATCTGCCCGTTTGTTTTGGCACACCGGCCAACTTCAGGAAGGAGACCCTCACCTTCGAAGTGGTCAGGTTCCGTGGGACATACCACGCCATCCTCGGACACCCGTGCTACGCCAAGTTCATGGCCGTGCCGAACTACACCTACCTCAAGCTTAAGATGCCCGGCCCAAACGGCGTCATCACTGTGGGGCCCTCGTATGAACATGCCTACGAGTGCGACGTCGAGTGCGTCGAACACGGCGAGGCGGTTTTGGAATCGGCAACCTTGGCCGCAGACCTCGACGGTCTCGCCAACGAGATTCCCGATCCAAAACGCCACGCCGGCAGCTTCGAGCCCGCGGAGGACGTCAAACTCGTGCCCCTCGACCCCGCTGATCCCAACGGGAGGGCGCTGAACGTCAGCGCCACCCTCGACCCGAAATAGGAAGCCGTGCTCGTCGACTTTCTCCGCGCAAATGTTGACATTTTTGTGTGGAGACCCTCGGATATGCCGGGCATACCCAGGGAAGTCGCCGAGCACGCCTTGGAGATCCGGGCCGGGTCCAAACCGGTGAAGCAACGCCTGCGCCGCTTCGACGAGGAGAAGCGCAGGGTCATCGGCGAAGAGATCCACAAGCTACTGGAGGCCGGGTTCTCAAGGAGGTTCACCATCCCGAGTGGCTAGCTAATCCTGTATTAGTTAAGAAAAAGAGTGGGAAGTGGAGGATGTGTGTAGACTATACTAGTTTAAATAAAGCATGTCCGAAAGTTCCCTTTCCCTTGCCACGCATTGATCAAATCGTTGATTCAACTGCGGGATGTGAAACTCTTTCGTTCTTAGACGCCTACTCCGGTTACCATCAGATAAAAATGAAGGAGTCTGACCAGCTCGCGACTTCATTCATCACCCCGTTCGGCATGTATTGCTACGTTACGATGCCCTTCGGTCTCCGGAACACAGGGGCAACGTATCAGTGATGCATGCAGCACGTTTTCGGAGAGCACATCGGACCAACCGTCGAGGCGTACGTCGATGACATCGTAGTCAAGACCAAACGAGCCGATAATCTAGTAAACGACCTCGACGTCGCCTTCAAATGCCTTCGAGCAAAGAATATCAAGCTCAATCCGGAAAAGTGCGTTTTTGGCGTCCCCCGAGGAATGCTTTTGGGGTTCATCGTGTCTAAGCAGGGCATCGAGGCCAATCCAGAAAAAATCTCTGCGATAACCAAGATGGCCCCCATCCGAGATCTGAAAGGCGTACAGAGGGTCACGGGCTGCTTAGCGGCGCTCAGCCGTTTCATTTCGCGCCTCGGCGAAAAAGCGCTCCCTCTGTACCGCCTCTTGAGGAAATCGGAACATTTTTCCTGGACCCTCGAGGCCGAGGAAGCCCTCGCCAAACTCAAGGTCACACTCTCTAACTCGCCAATTCTCGTCCCTCCGACCCCCAGGAGAACCGCTCCTACTTTATGTCGCTGCGACATCACAAGTAGTCAGCGCAGTCCTGGTCGTCGAACGGGCCGAGGAAGCTCACGCCTTGCTCGTCCAGAGGCCGGTCTATTTCATTTGCGAGGTGCTCTCAGAAACCAAGGTCCGTTACCCTCAAATCCAGAAACTGCTTTATGCTGTCATCTTGACACGGCGCAAGCTCCGACATTACTTTGAGGGCCACCCAGTTACTGTGGTTTCTTCTTTCCCCCTGGGAGAGATAGCCCAGAACCGGGAAGCCACGGGTAGGATCGCCAAATGGGCGGTCGAGCTCATGGGCGAGACCCTATCTTATGCGCCGCGCAAAGCCATAAAGTCACAGGTATTGGCAGATTTCTTGGCTGAATGGACCGACACCCAGCTCCCTCCCGCACAGCTCCAGGCCGAGCTCTGGACCATGTACTTCGATGGGTCTTTGATGAAAACAGGAGCAGGCGCGGGCTTGCTCTTCATCTCACCCCTCGGGGTTCACATGCGCTACGTCATCCGGCTCCATTTCCCTGCATCCAACAACGTCGCCGAATACGAGGCACTCGTCACGGGGCTAAGAATTGCCATCGAGCTCGGGGTCCGACACCTCGATGTTCGAGGCGACTCCCAGCTGGTGATCGATCAGGTCATGAAGAGCTCGAGCTGCCGCGACCCCAAGATGGAAGCCTACTGCCGAGAGGTACGACGACTCGAGGACAAGTTTCACGGCCTCGAGCTCAACCATATAGCACGCAAGTATAATGAGGCCGCTGATGAACTCGCAAAAATCGCGTCAAGTCGAACTACGGTCCCACCTGACGTTTTCGTAAAAGATCTCCAACGGCCATCCGTCGACCTTGGGTCAGACGGAGGGGTCGACGGGACGTCGCTCGACCCCCCACCTGAGGCAGAGGCCCCCTCGACCGGGGCCGAAGCCATGCAGGTGGAAGGATCGACCCCACCATCTGACATCGAGCCTGACTGGCGCGCGCCGTACCTCGACTATCTTATCCAAGGGGACCTCCCCTCGAGTAAGACCGAGGCTCGATGGATCGCTCGTCGGGCCAAAACCTTTGTGATCATTGGCGACAGTAGGGAGCTGTACCGCCGCAGCCCTACGGGCATTCTCCAACGTTGCATCACAAACAAGGAAGGCAGGGACCTGCCCAACGACCTGCACTCGGGGGCTTGCGGTCACCACGCTGCGCCTCGAACCCTCGTCGGAAACGCCTTTCGACAAGGGTTCTATTGGCCGACCGCGGTCTCCGACGCCGTCAAGCTAGTACGCTCCTGTGAAGGTTGTCAGTACTATGCAAGGCAGACTCATCTCCCGGCACATGCTCTACAAACCATTCCCATCACATGGCCATTTGCCGTTTGGGGGCTCGACCTCGTTGGACCACTGAAAAGAACTACTGGTGGCTTCACCCATTTGCTTGTCGCAATCGACAAGTTCTCCAAGTGGACCGAGGCTCGTCCCATCACCAGTATTAGGTCCGAACAAGCTATGCTCTTCTTCACCGACATTGTCCATCGATTTGGAGTTCCGAACTGCATTATCACTGACAACGGCACCCAGTTCACTGGTAAAAAGTTTCTGGATTTCTGTGACCACCATCACGTTCGCGTGCTCTGGTCGGCTGTAGCTCATCCAAAAACAAACGGCCAAGTAGAACGTGCCAATGGCATGCTCCTACAAGGCCTGAAACCCAGAATTTTCGACAAGCTAAATAAGCACGGCAAAAGATGGGCCGCCGAGCTACCCTCGGTTCTATGGAGCCTAAGAACAACGCCGAGTCGAGCCACGGGGTTCACTCCGTTCTTCTTAGTCTACGGGTCCGAGGCTATGCTTCCAACTGATATAGAATACGGATCCCCAAGGTTAAAGGCCTACAACGAAAGGAATAACGACGCCGCAAGAGAGGACGCCCTCGACCAGCTCGAGGAAGCCCGAGATGTGGCTTTATTGCATTCTGCCAGGTACCAGCAGGGTCTCCGACGCTACCACGACAGACACGTACACAAGTGCGACCTCAACGTCGGCGATTTGGTGCTACGTCGGAACCAGAACACCAAGGGGCGCCATAAGCTCACGCCACCATGGGAAGGACCGTACATAATCGCAGAAGTACTAAAGCCGGGCACCTACAAGCTATCCAACGAGAAGGGCGAAATCTTCACCAACGCTTGGAACATTGAACAGCTACGTCGCTTTTTTCCTTAGAAAGCCTCGAGGCTCTGTAATCTCTTTTTCATCAATAAAGAATACGGCAGTGTCAAAATTTTCGTCTCACGATGAGGGAGGATCGACTCTGTACTACTAGAATCGACCCTCCCTCGGGGGCTACACAGGGGGGAACCCCTCAGTCCCCGCAAAAATTTACACTCTTTTAAAAATTTCAAGAGCCACTCCTTAGGTCAATGGTGCCAAGTTCTCATACGATCTGCGAAAGCCGCAACAGCATCCTAAAGCTTAAGGGCAGTCGAGCCACGAGATCACTTACGCCTCCGAGGCTACGGTACCTCCACTCACTCCCCCACGCCAAAGGACGCAGCTGCGTGCAAAGTAAATCGTACGGGAGCACGATCCAAGCCATTAAGGGAAGAAAAGCTCGCATAAAACCAAATTAACCACGAACTGGTTTAAGTCTTGAGTTCTTAAGGCCCCTACGGCCACCACAACCAAATTTCAAAATAACTAACCTATTACACGGGCCTCCGTGCCCAGATTTGGCTCACAGGCCTTCGTCGTCAGCAGGCGGCACCACCTCAGGCTCAAAGAGCGAGGCCAGACGGCTCCCAGGCCCTTCCGCGGCTTCGATCAGATCCAAGCAGGCGTCTTCGTTCTCCGCGTCCGTCCGCTCCGGATCTGTGATGAAGCCGTCGGCAACGAGCTCCATGTCGAACACAAAACCCGAGCGGACGACGGCCAGCGCCCTCTTTACGCCGTGGTGGAGGCTGTCCCGTATCTTCTCCCGGGCGAGGTGGCCTAGCGCCGCCACCCGACGGACGAAGGAGTTCCCCGGAGCGTCTTCTCCGGTGTCGACGTCGGGCTCGACCCCCAGACCGTCACACATCGAGGTGATCGCGCCCTCGAGCAGCTGGGTCCTCCGGGTCTCGGCTTCGAGGAGGCTCTGTAGGGAGCTAGCGGTCGAATGGGCCTCCTGGTTCTCGCGCTCCAGCTCTGAAACACGACAAGGCAGATTAGCACCTAACACGATGCCTCAACTATATGGCCGTAACAAGCTACTTACCCCCAACGTGGGTCTTCAAACCCATGACCTCGTCGCGAAGCCCCCCGCACGTCCGCTCAAGCCCCAGGAGGGCGCTGTCCTTCTCACGAACGGCCGCCTTCAGCGCCTCGATCTCTTGGCGGGCGGTTTGGAGCGCCGCGTCCTTCTCCTGGACGGCCCCGTTCAGCACCGAGACCTCACCCTTCAGCGCCCCAAGCTGGGCCGTCACCTGCCCGATCTGGACGTTGAGGGCGTCCCGCTGATGGCCGACCTGGGAGACGTCCTCCTCGAGCTCCTTGACCCGCGCCGACAGGGGCTCGAGGTCCCGGCGGGCCTGGGCAGCCTCTTCCCGGGCCTTGTCCGCCTCGGTGCGCATCACGGCTTCAGCCGCCCAAGCCTGGATCGCATCCTCCATCACCGTCGAGTAGGCGGTGCGCAGCTCCGCCATCTCAGCGGTCCGATCGGCGAGCCTCTTTTGGGTCTCCTCGACCAGGGCCCGCTGTCGGGACAACGACGCCCACACACCGCTCTCACCTCGGATGAAGAGCGACTTACGGCGGGAGGTCTCCTTGAGTTCCTAACTCAAGGAAAACCAAAAAACATAATAAATCCAAAGAAAAGAGACACTAAGAGCCACAAAACAAGCTGACAGATTAATCGTACCTCGGTGGCATCCCGCATGCCCCGCGAAACGGCGTCGGACGCCACGCTGAGCAGCCGAACGAGATGTTGACGGACGCCCTCGAGGTACTGCCAGCGATGGACCTCATCTCTGTCATTCAGAGTGAGGATGGGCTCGGCGTCGAGGTTCGCGGCGTCCCTGAATTGAAGGGGCGGCCCTCCCCACCTCGGGATCTCCTCCTCGGCCCGCGCTATCGCCAGCGCGGCGAAGTCTGGCCACGACGATGACGACGCGGCCAGGGCACCTCCCGGCCCGGTCGAAGGGCCGGCCTCGTTGCCCTCGCCCGCCGCTCCGACGGGGGTCGAGGCGTCAGCCCGGCTCGTAGCCTCGCCCTCCTCGGCCCCCATTATTTGTTTTCCCCTGTCTAGGGGGGCGTCGTCGAGGGTAATGACCACGGGCGCCCGCCCCTCGGCGGTGACCGGCCCCTCGGCAACCAGCGCCTCCGGAGCTCGCGCCTCCGCCGTTGACGCCTCTGGGGCCGGTACCTCGCCCGACGGCGGCTCGGAAACCGGCGCTTCGACCGCCGGTGCCCCCGCAACCGGCACCTCAACCTCCGGCGCGGCCGCCTCCGGGGCTCCGGTGGAGGGCCCGGCAACCTCGCCCACCGCCGCGCCCACCGTCTGCACCGGCGGGTCCTGTTGAGGCTGCGGCCCCCTCGCCAATGCCGCCTCCTGTCCTGCTGCCGGTGCGGCCCCCTTCACGGTCGCATCGGCGGCCGCCCCCTCCACGGCCGCTTCCACGATGGCCACAGCCAAGGGCGGCGACTCGGGCTCCGCCTCGACCGGGCCGGGCGCCACCACCCTCGCCGGTTCTGACCCCGCCACGGCAGGGTCGGGGCCGGCGACCGTCGAAGCGCCCGCGACCTCCTGCCGCCGACGGCGCTCCTTCGCGCCCTCGACCTCGCGGACCCAGGCCGCGTCCTGTTCCGCCGACCGGTTAAGGACGGCGGCGCTGGCTCGGAGGGACTTCACGGGGGTAGGCCCCATGGTCTCCGCCTTCCGCTTCAGCCTAAAAAATAAAAGATAAAGTCGGTCGACGAATTCGAAAAAGAAGACAAGTCCCCTTAAGCTCGAAAACTTACCCGGAGATCGGCACCAGGGGCCTCGACCCCCCACGGTCCGAGCCGCTCGAGGCGGCAGGCGGTGGCCTCGCGGTAGCCCCACCCGTGGACCGAGCGCTCCGTGGAGCTCTCGCCGGCGCGCCGCTGCGCGCCTTCTGTGCCTCCGAGGCCAACTGACCTCGGGTCCTCACGCCCGACGGAGGCGCCGCCGACGACGATGTCGGCGCCACCGCCCCCGTCCCCGCCTGAGCTTGCGGGGCCTGGGCTGGGGCAGGCGCCCCTGTCGACCCCGCTTGCTGGGTCCGGGGCAAGGCGGCCCCTCCTGCCGAGGGGCCCGCCTCTTTCTTTTCTTCCTCCTTCTTCTTCCTCTTCTTCTCCTCTTCCTCATCGTCTTCCTCGACCTCCTCGACCACGATGACCGAGGAGGATGACCCCGCGATGGGTTCCAGCAGGGGGCGGATGTCGGGGAGGCTCCCCAGCCCGGTCGCGGCCTCGTACCGCGACAAGGCATCATCATCCTCGCCGCTGCTGCCGTCGTCCTCCCCCGACATGGTCTCGGAGGGCGACGGCTCCAAAGGGAGCCCGTCGAGGGCCTGTTGGCGCCAGAGTTTCTTCCGCGCCTCCTTCTCCCTGGCCTTCCGGGCCGCCCGCTTCTTGGTCGACTCCTTGACCGCCTTCTGCTTCGAGGCATGCTGCCGTCGAACGTCCCGGGCGGGCTGGTCCTCCGGAACCGGCGGTCGTGTCTCCCGCAGCGCCAACAGGTCCTGCGCATTGGCGTCGACCGGATTAGGGGAGGGTCTCAAAAACAAACAGAACCAAAAAACAAGCGTAATAAGAAACTTACCACGGGCTCGAACCCCTCAGTGGGCCTCATGGGGAGCCGGTCGGCTTCCTCCGCCTTGAAGGTCCCCACCATCCGGCGGGCTCGACGAAGCCCCTCCTCGAGGGTGAGGGCCTCATGCGACATCCGGCTCCCCTCCAGAGACGCCTCCGGAGTCATCTGGTCGAGGCGCAGGCGACGTCGGCACAGCGGCATCACCCGGCGGCGATGAAACGCCGTCGCTACCGCCGCCGCCGTCAGGCCTCGAGCACGTAGCTGCTGCAGCGCCGCCAGCAACGGGTCCAGACGCGGCTTCTCGACGTCCGGCACACCATATACCCAGCGGTCCTCCCGGGCGGTCAGCACGCGGCCGGTGTACCTCGGCAGCTGGTTGTCGTCGTTACGGAGGTAGAACCAGCCCACGTGCCACCCGCTGTTCGAGGAGATGAGGCGAGCCGGGATGTACTGGTCCGCCCGGCTCGACCTCAACTGCAGGACGCAGCTCCCTACCCGCGCTGCGTAGAAGACGCCCTTCCCCCCCGCATTTCGCGCGAAGAGCTCGGCCTTGAAAAGGTGAAGCCACAGGTTCCACTGCGGCTCCACCCCGAGATACCCCTCGCAGACCGCCGCAAAGATGGCGGCCTGCGCGATGGCGTTGGGGGCGAGATGGTGGAGCTCCACCTGGTAGTAGTGGAGAAGCGCCCGCATGAAGACCGACGACGGGATGCCGAAACCCCGCTCGTGGAAGCTTACGAAGCTCACCACGTAGCCTTCCGGGGGCGCCGGCTCCCGGTGGGCCGGCGGCGGCGCGATCCACTCCGGCCGCGACCGACTCGTCCTCGGCCGCAGCAACCCATCTTCAACCAGCTCCTCCAGCTTCCTCTCCGTCACTGAGGAGGAGGCCCAGTCTTCGGCAGGGAGGATTTGGCTCTTTCCGGCCATCAGCGCTGACGGGAAGGGAATAAGTGGAGGAGATGGCGGCGGCGGCAGCAATGTGGGCGGAAGGCGCAAGAGGGCTAGGGTTTTCTGAGGCTAGAGGATGGCAGAAGTGCAAGGGACCGGAGGGAAGCATGAACCCTTGGGTCTTGCCTTTATAGGCCAAACGGAAGTCCAACGGCCGCGCGAAAAGGTAGGAATAGTTTCCCGTAATAAATGCGCTCACCTAACCATCCCTCACGCCTTACAGGAGCAAGGCACGTGGCCGTCCCCCACGCAGTAACTGAACGCCACGCCGCCCACTACCACGCCGATCTCGCCCTAAAAAGGCGCGTCAGGCTAACGGGCGGGGCGAGATCTACGGACGGATATTCCTAGATTCCCTTAACGGGCTCCGGGCCCATTTTAAGTCTCGAAGGAACGGAGGCTGGCCCTCGACCTGGGTTCGACAGCCGCCCTCTAGCAACAGAGCAAGGGACGACCAGGGATGCGCCCGTACACGGCCAGGGCTCGAGCCACGCTCTCGAGGCACCCCAAGACGTATTCGAGGCCAAAGGATGAGGACGAAGCAGGAATCCCCTCGGGGGAGGCATCGAGCCCTCGGATCCCGCCGCAGGGAACCGACATCCGCACGACCACTCCTTGGCATCTTTGAAGAGTGCCCCCGGGCCCCAAGCCGACTCCTAACGACTGGAGCACGGACTCTCACTCGAATTTCCCCGCTAGTAGCTCACCGGAGATCGCCGGACTCGCCCAAATGGGGTAGTACGACGTTCCCCACCCCTCCTCCTCCTCTCCGAAGGATGAGCGTGAGGGCCGGATAACGAAAGACGGCAGGGACTCCGATCGACCTCGTGCGCGCGAGGCTCGGGGGCTCGGCCGCATCAACTACTCCCAGATTAATCACGATTAAAGACCTCGGAGGAGACTTTCTCAATACTCCACCGAGGCCTCGGGGGCTACACCCGGCGGGTGCGCTCGCGCGCCCCCACCGGAAGAAGTCCTGAAAGCGCTCAGACGCCCCCGCTGGGAAAGCAAACGGCGCTACGACTCCAGTTCATCGGCAAAAAACCTTTAGGAGAGTGAACATATACTCACCTAAAGGCTCGGGGGCTACTGTCGGTACCAATAGCATAGGGGCACCCATATTTGACGGTAATAAAAACTAAAACGACTAACCCACGACAAAGCACCACCCATTTCAAAATGCACGACAGGTCCGCCTCGTACGATGCCGGCTCGACGGGACGCCTCGACCGCGTCCCATTTCCGACTCGTACGAGGCCCTCTCGACGGGACGCCTCGACCGCGTCCCATTTCCGACTCGTACGAGGCCCCCTCGACGGGATGCCTCGACCGCGTCCCGCACGACAAGGCACCTCGACTGAACTCCGACTCGCGTAAGCCCGGGTCGGGGCGCTCGACCCCCACTCTTTACCTACCTCTGGACAAAAGCCTTAGTATTAAATGTAATTACCTACTACCACCTACCGGCATGGCTGCGCGCATGGTCGACGTGGGAACAATACCAGTGTCAGTCCTCACTGTTTAAACCGCCCATCCCGTGATGGGAGGTGAAAAACGTCACTGTACCCACCTTACCTCACACTGTACATCACTAGTTACCCTCGAGGGAAGGTACGACAAAGTCCGTACGCCACGATTCCAGGGATTCGGACTTATCCGTTCGGCCTCGACCCAGCCTCGACCCCCAACACAGCGTAACAGGGAAGGAAGGACGGTATGGCACGACGCTCCGGGTCATTTCGACGCCTACGACATCACGTCCCAGAGGATGGCCTCCCATTTCTAAGGCACGTCGCTACAGCCACCTCAACAGGATCGACAAAACGTCATCTCAAGGCTCCCGTCGTCCTGGCCTCCTCTCGTCCTATAAAAGGGTAGGCCAGGGCTCTGGAGAAGACAACGGACAACCAGTCATACACAACATAGCGATCAACATCTCAAGCAATCATCTTGTACTCTTTCTTTTTCTCCTTTGAGACTTGGGCTCGTCGCCCTCTCTCGCAAGCTTGTAGCCCCTACACAAGCACCTCGGTGCAAGGAAATACAAACCTCTCCTCCCCCGCTGGACGTAGGGCCTTCTTTTGCCCGAACCAGGATAAACCCCCGTGTGTTCTCCTTGCATCACCATCCAGGAAAGGGACACGCAGCATTTTACTCGTTGGTTTAGGACCCCCTCGGGTCCGAACACCGACAAATGTGTAACATGTTTGGACTCGATAGTTGCTCAGTAGGACTATATGTGTGGCCCTATCATCGAGTCTGAATCCATCTATAGAGATATTCTATTTCTATATTTAAAGAAATGTCTATGATATATATGAACTAATATATCGAGAATTCAATTAGTATTTGAATTTTATTTGAAATATCTTCATAAACACGTGCGTGTCGCACGTGTATATTTGCTAGTAAAACAAAAGCTACACTACCCAAAACCAAAATATTTTAGGGACTAAACACACCCTAGAGAAGTTGTACAATAATACGTAATAATAGTACTTTGTGGTCCCCTTTTGTTAGAAGATATACATACAGGTAAATATATACACCTCCTATAAATGTAGCTTACTACGCCTTCGCTTGTGCTTATCAGCCAAATCAGCCAGTCATTCAATAGTGTTTTTCTCTCGCAATAAATCAGCAAACAGTTCTTTCAGCCATGACTTGACATATTGGCTACCTCTCTTATTAAATCTGGCATGCTCAGCTGCAACTCTTTCAGACCGCAACAACCAACAATTGCTGCACAGTCTTACATTTTTTTTCTTTTTGCTGCACAGCTGCTGTATGTGTAACTGGCTGCCGCAATACCTGTAGTACGCCAGCTCTACGGAAGTAGAAAAAAAGAATACTCTCTCTGTCAAGTCATTCTAACTTGACCTCAAATCATCTCAAATTTGATCAAAGTTATAGAAGAGAACTTAAAAAATCTATGATATCAAATAAATATGCTATGAAAATATAACGAATCAGGATTCTAATGATACTTATTTGATAGTATCATATTATTTTATTATATAGATTTGGTCAAACTTAAAATGCTTTGACTTTCCCATAAAGTTGAAGTGACTTATAATTTGAGACGGACGGAGTACTTAGCAAATCCAGGATAACTTACATATTTGATGAAGTTATAAATTGTTTTATTCTTTTGGCAAACAGATTTCCCAGTTTGGACACAACTCCAACACACATCTCCAAGTTAAATTTAGAGTTTATAAACTAAAGTGCCTTAAAAATTTATTTTAGCCTCAAATAAAAAAAAACATTATTCTCATATTCGCTTCATCTTATTTTAAAATGGAATATTTGAGAACCTAAACGAATTTAAATAAAAAAGATCTGAACTAGAAAGTAGATACTGATGAGATCTACAACTTTGATCTGAAATCATTTAAAAACTAAGAATTTTAAATGTGAGAGATTCAAACATAATTGTCCTTGATACGATTTTAAATAAAAATATTTTCAACTACAAAGTTGTATGAGATCTCTAACTTTGGTTTTTTTTTCGTTTTGCCTTTGAAAAAGAAAAAAGAAACAAAAACTGACGGCGCCGTGGGTCGGACGACGCGAAACAAAAACGGCGGCGGCGCCTAGAGTTGGAGGGTGTCAAGTGGCAAGGCAGCCAGTCGAGCGCGGACGGCGGCGGCTGTTGCCGCCATGCATGCAGCTGAGCCGATAGGTGGGCCAGCTGGGGAGAGGAGGAACAAGCGAACGGGAGAAGCTGGCCGGCCGGGTGGCCCCCATGGCCCATACACATACGGAGTACTAGGCCTTGTTTAGATTGGTGAATTGGGGAGAAAAACACTGTATCAGAATTCCTGTAGCATTTCGTTTGTATTTGGTAAAAATTATCCAAATTTTGACTAACTAGACTTAAAATGTTCGTCTCGCAAAGTACAATAAAACTGTGCAATTAGTTTTTGATTTTATCAACATTTAGTATTCCATGCATTTGCCGACATTTTGATGTGACGGGGAATCTTCTTTTTGCATAGTGGAATTAGGGGAGAGAATTGGGGAACTGAACAAGGCCCTACTCCCGTTTGGGGCAATTTGTTGCGCATTTATCTGACGCGACACGACGACGGCGCAGCATGAGATTTGTATTTTTTGTTGTAAATAAATTGCATCATTACACACTGTGGATGGATATGATGGTCCGCTTGTCTTATAATCCGTATTTTTAGCATGTTTTTTCAGCTGAAATAATATTTTTCTCTCGCAATAAATTAGTAAACAGTACTATAATCTGTATTTTTCAATTTATTTTTTAATCAAAATAGTATTTTCCTCTCGTAATAAATCAGCGAACAGTACTTTTAGCCATGACTTTTCGACGAAGCAACCGGGCTCTATGTTTCCGGCGTCCCTTTGCCTCTGCCTTTGCTACGCCAGCTGCCATCAATACTCACTGCTCGTACTATAAAATGGGCATTCAAATAGACCAGCCACATGTATGTATCAAACTGTTAGCGATCCATTCTTCCAGAAAAGAACGATAATGGCCCATGGCCCTGTTTGCTTGTCTTACGATCCATATTTTTTAACTTTGTTTTTTTTAGCCAAACAGTGCTCAGTGCTTTCAACCATGGTTTTTCAGTAAAACGAACGAGCTCAATGTTTTTGCATTCACTGTTGCACTTCCATACAGTTTGAATGGTAGCTTGGTCCGGAGAGGAAATCATTTCACATTGTTATTTTTGGACATGAGATGACAAACCAATATATATGATCCACCAGATCGATCATGCAATAGCTAGTACGTACATTTTTTTATCAAATCAAGAGAAAAGAAAAGAAAAGAAAAATGAGAGAAAGCTAAAAACACAGTACTAGTATTAAAAAATAATAGCACAGGGAACACTAGAAAAATTTTATGATATTGTGACAGCATCGTACGTTGCATCCACATGAACTACATCCATCTGCCCCGTACGTGTCCATCCAGCCATCCGTCAACCAACCAACAGCTAGGATGACCTTCACCGTGGAGTAGTTAATAACTGTAATTTAATTATACCGCCTCGCGCCATAATCACCCTCCCGTACCATGCAAATGCACCGCACGACACGCACGTACACGTGGCAGCAACTTACCCATCCAGAGAGCCCAGAGCAGCCAGAGTACGTAAGTAGTAACTTTTTTTAAAAAACTTTTCACCATCACTCCGCCGTGGCCGTCGCGGCGGGGTGGTTCCGCTCGACGAAGGCAGCCCGGAGCGGGTTCTTCATGACGACGGTGAACGCGAAGGTCTCGGTGGGATCCGGCGGTCCCTCGCCAGCGGGGGGCGTCCACCGGAACGCGCGCACCATGTTGGCGAGCATGAGCTGGATGTGGAGCACGCCGAGCGTGGCGGCGGGGCAGATCCGGCGGCCGGCCCCGAACGGCATCATCCGGAGCGCGCGGGTGCCCGTGATGTCGGTGTCGAACCCTTCGCCGCCCTCCAGGAACCGCTCGGGCCGCCACGCCTCCGGGTCCGGCCACGTCGCCGGGTTCTCCGTCACCCACGCCGTGTAGAACTCCACGCTGGCGTCGGCGGGGACGCGGTACCCGCCCAGCTCGGTGTCCCGCGTCGCCGCGTGCGACAGCACGAAGTGGCTCGGCGGGTGCCGCCGGAACGTCTCCTTCACCACCGCCTGCACATGCACCAGGGAAATTAAAACGGTCGTCGTCGTCGTCATCAGCGGCGGCGGCGAGAGGGACCAACATGCCCCTGGGAATGTCCGAGCGCGCGCGTGCGACCATCGCTTTCGGTTCTCAGCCACATACAGTTGTGGTATTAAAATCCAGGAATCTTGAAGCACGTCGTTTTCATGACGGATGAACAATAGCAAATTAATTTCTTGTGGTTCTAGAAGCACATCACTAGTTTTGGCGTCAACTGTTCCTAACTAGGAACTGATGAGCCGTATTTTTTCAGCAAAAATGGTAGGTGTTTTCCTCTAGCTGGAAATTAGTGAACAGTCCTTTTCAGCAGCAATTTTGTTCGCAAGTCGGAATCAAGCACACTCTCCTACTTCGTTGGTAAAGAAAAACATCAATTTTAATTTTAATTAAGAGACTGGTTTTAGTTGCCGACGGATGAACCAATGTATGATCACTATGCATGTCGTCAGCTATCACTGTCTAGTGTAACTGTCTTTCAGATGAAAGCGAAAGTGAAGCCGTTCATTTGCTCCCTGCTCCCTCGGACCTCTTATATCTATCCTATCGTCGTTGGCGTACGTACTCGATTTATATAAAATATATACATTTATATCTCTAAATAAATTTATTAAAAAACTAGATTCAAGGATATTTCTAATAATACTAATTATGTCTATAAATATTAATATTTTTTAATACATATTTAGTCAAAGTTGTTTATCGAAAAACACAAACGACAGATATTTAAGGACAAAGTGAATAGTACTTACCAGTACAAGGATGATAGATATAACTAGATTCAAGGATATTTCTAATAATACTAATTATGTCTATAAATATTAATATTTTTTAATACATATTTAGTCAAAGTTGTTTATCGAAAAATATAAACGACAGATATTTAAGGACAAAGTGAATAGTACTTACCAGTACAAGGATGATAGGTATAACATATTTCTGCGGCTGATAAGTCGGCTAATACTGTTTTTGCTACGAGAGAAAAATAATACTATGCCATGAGCCCATGACTGAGTTTAACCAAACAGGGTTGAATATGTACAGTGGAAGCTTATCCATCTGCAATTTTGTATAAAAAATGCAACTACCAGTCTCGTGCAGTCAAAAAATATTCACTACCCCTATAGTATAGATATACTATGTTGCTACATTTGTGACGAACTCCTATCACATTCTCGTGTTCTATCTTTTTTTGAGGAAGATGTGTGTTTTATCGCATTCCAATGTCGTTTGGAACATCCGTGTTCTATAAGGCCGAAACCGAAATGAATGGAAAGAAATGCTATCAGAAAGTTGAGTAGAACTCGTGTTTATTACCTGGAGGTAGGGCATGGCCTCCACGTCGGCTTCGGTGATCCGGGCGGTCTTGCCGGCCTTGGCGACGACCTCATCGTAAAGGCGCTCCTGCGCGGCGGGGTCGAGGATGAGGTGCATCATGGCCCATTCCAGCGCGGTGGCGCTGGTGTCGGTGCCGGCGCTCATAACCTCGGAGCAGAGCGTGACGAGCTCCTCCTCGCCGAGGCGCTTCCCGCGGCCGGGCGGCTCGAGGTCGAACAGCGAGTCCACGTACGCCTCCCCGGGCCCGCTCATCATCTCCACGCCGTCCTTGGCCTCCGCCGCCGCCCCCTTGGTGCCGTGGCGGAGGAAGTCCCTCCGCGCGCGGACGAGCGGCGCGAGGCAGTCGAGCTGGCGGCGGCGCAGGGCGCGGGCCTCGGACAGCTGCTTCCGGAAGAGCGGCGTGAGGAGGGGCAGGAAGTCCGGGAGCTTGGGCAAGGAAATCATCATCACGTCCTTGAGCACCTCCTCGATCTCCCGGATCATCTCGTCGGGGATCTTGGCGCCGAAGCAGATGCAGATGAGGATGCTGCAGATGGTGAGACGACAACTAGCCATCACCCGCACCGCACCCTCCGCGGCGAGCTCTGCGCGGAGGCGGCGCAGGTGCGCGTCCACGGCCCACTCCCGGATCCATGAGAAGGACTTGACGCGGTGCGGGGACACGATCTCGGCGACGAAGTTGCGGCGCAGCGCCCGCCACAGCGGGCCGTAGGGCGCCGAGTTGACGGTGCACTTGCCGACGCTGAAGAGGAGGCGGATGGGGCTGTCCTCGGGCCGGCTCGCGAACATGGGGCCCTGCTTGACGAGCGCCTCGTGGATGAGGTCCGCGGAGGTCACCACGATCAGGGTGCGCTGCCCCATCCGCATCGTGAAGATGGGACCGTACCTCTCCCGGAGGTCGCGCACCACGTACATGAACGCACGCCGCTGCAGGATCACCTGGAACAGGTTCCCCACCACCGGCCAACCCGGCGGACCCGGCGGGAGCCCGTCGACGCCGCCCGTCTTGGAGCACCGTCGCCACCACATGGCGCCCAGCGCCGCCGCCAGCACCACCACCAGCACGTCGTTCACATCCATCGATGATCTCTGTCTCTCTCTCCCTCTCTTGCTTCTTGGCTATGGCTGCCGCGCGCTACCACTACCGGCCAGCCAGAAATGAACCAGCTGGCTGTCTGTTAGCGTGGGTTTACTGCTGCTGCTGAGCTGAGCAGTGAGCAATGGCGGTGGGGGAGGGCAGTGGGTGGTGGAGCTAGCGCTATATAGCGGAGGGGCGAGGTGAAGCTCGGCTCGGTACCATGGCTGCGTAAATGCGCGCCATCTACCATCTGAAAGAGGGCCATCAATGCTCCTGCGTGTCATTGAATGGGAGCTCGGAGAAAACCAGCAGCGGCACCAGCTAGCAGCCTGGCCACCCATGGCCGCGCCCGCGCGCGCTCACACAGTGACTGTCTACTAGGCCCTTGTTTAGATACCCAAAATCACTCCAAATTCCACTATGCAAAAAGAAGATTCCCCGTCACATCAAAATGTCGGTATATATATGGAGTACTAAATGTAGATGAAATAAAAAACTAATTACACAGTTTTGTTGTACTTTGCGAGACGAATATTTTGAGCCTAATTAATCAATATTTGGACAATTTTTATCAAATACAAACAAAATGCTACAGTGCCGTGATTTGACACGGCACTGTGCAGAGTGCCGAATCGGCCGGCAACTAAACAAGGCCTAGAAGAGGATCGGAGCGCGTTAATGGCGGGTGTCAGTGGCACGAGCTGGTGCTGTTGGGGAGACGAGATCACGAGACGACGCGCGCGCGACGGCGACGACGGCCGCGTGATGACTGACCAGTGCCACTGTGCCAGCGAGCTAGCTACTCCTAGTGCAGACCAAGCAGTGGATGGCCTCCCGTGCCCGATGCGGTTGGCTGGGTACTTGCTTGGGTTGGCTCGCGGTTGCACCGGCCGGCCGGCCGGCTCGTGTTTGGGGCTCGCCTCGCCTCATTGTGTGTGTGAGAGAGAGATCTTTATGTTGACGTGGACGCAGGGATGGAACTGTTTCCCAACCTTTCGGCGTTAGAGGGCAGGCCAAATTGGTTAGCTCTTGACGTCGGTCACCGGCCGGCCATGTCGATCAAATCGATAGCGAGAGCCGAGAGAGAAGCCCCCCAGCCCCCAGGCATAGCAATCAGTACCATGTCGCTGGTATTCGGTTATGATCCGATGGAGATATGGGGATTTGATGGCGAAAGCTCAGTTTTGGAGCTTGCTCCGGGTGGCGCTTCACCCACCACCACCATCTATATTTGGCAAAGTTTCCTCCTGTGTTTGGCCGCCGGTTTATTACAGTTTGTACATAGGTTAGTCTTTAGGTTCTACTCCGTAGTATCTAGCTAGTCTTATCGTCTGTGATGCTCTCCTATAACTACAAGGGCCCTGTTAAACAGATGCCAAAATTTCCCCCCAATTCCACTATGCAAAAAGAAGATTTCTCATAATATCAAAATGTCGGCACATGCATGGAGTACTAAATGTAAATGAAATCAAAAACTAATTGCACAATTTTGTTGTACTTTGCGAGACGAACGTTTTGAGCCTAATTAGTCAATGTTTGGACAATTTTTACCAAATAAAAACAAAATGCTACAGTGCGCTACAGTGCGCACAGTAATTCGGTCGGCCCCAATTTGGGCCAACTAAACCAGGCCAAGGATATTAGGGCAGTCCCAACGGCATTTAATAGCTGGTTTCGATCTGCATTGAAGAAGGCTCCACGTACGCGAAAATTGAATGCGGCGAGAAAATCAACGAAGAAAGAGAGAGCGCGAGCAAGAAATCGTTTCTCCTACAAGGAATCGGGTCTTCCCTCGCAACGAGGCAGCAAGAAACGATGAAAATGCCGATGGGGAGAAACGACCGGCGTCCATGGCATTGATTGCCCGCCGCGCTCGCCCGTGCCGCCACCGCCGCGCCCGTCGCGCCCACCGCGCTCGCCCGCGCCGCCGTGCCCACGCCGCCGCCGACGCGCACGCCGCGCCCGCCCGCACCGCCATGAAGACGCACCCGCTGCTCGCCTCTGCGGAGCGCTCGAGTGCCGGATGTGCCCGCCCGTCCGCCGCCACGCGCGCTCGCGTGCTGTGCGCGTCGCTGCCGCGCTCGCCAGTTCACCAGAGCGCTCGCCTGCCGGCCGCCCTGCGTACTCGGCCGCGCCTCTGTGCCATCACGCTGCTGTCGCGCTCGCCGGACCGCTGCTGCTCGCGCTGGCCATGTCGCGCCGCCGTGGCTTGCGCGACCCGCCCTGCTCCGCCGCGTCGGCCCGTTCGGCCGTGCTGCGCCGCTGAGCCGCTCGCGCTGGCCATGCCGCCGTGGCCACGCCCGCCCCGCTCGGCCGCCTGCTCGCACGGGCCACTCCGCCGCGCTGCTCGCGCTGACCGTGCCCGCCGTGCTCGCCCGCATCGCCGCGGCCGCGGCCGCGGCCACCCGCCTGCTCGAGCTCGCCGGCCGCGCCCGCTCGTGCCACGTCGCCTCAGCCGTGCTTGGCCATGCTCGCTTGGAGAGCACCGGAGGGAGATAAGAGGAGGCTGATTTATTACTATCATTTATTACGGTTAGAGTTCACCGTTGGATGGGGATAGTTTCAACAGCGACGTTTTTTGTTTCGGAGTTCGTGCACAGTGTCGATCGTTGGGACTGCCCTTAGAGTATATTTATGGCCTGTTTTCCATAGCTACACCATCATCTTTATGATTTGTTTGAAGTCATTTTTTTACCAAATGTTTTTTTGCAAATAGCTTCGAACCTATTTCACACCAATGGAGCTCCTTAAACGTGCTCACAGAATCTCACCAATGAAGCTCCTTAAACATGCTCTCGCATAGGAATGGTATGGATGAAGTTGAAAACCTCACACTTGTGGGCTCTATGTGAGATTCTGTGAGAGCATGTTTTAATGAAATCTACACGCAGAGCTGTTTTACCAAACGATTCATCAAAACAACTTTAATAGTTAACATTGTAATCTAGTATTGCCATATATATCTAGAGAGATGTCTTGCCCTCAAGTCACTGTACTTTGTAGTCTATATATACCATTCAAGAGGCTTAATGCAATACATCCATACATTATATGCAATTCTTCCTGCTTATAGTATTGAAGAAATACATGTATGCATGGCAAAATATCCTGCTTTATTTAGCAATTGCAATATTTTAATAATTTATATTAGAGAAACGTGACAAACCCAAGTGAGGAATACGTGAGAGAAAAACACTGTACCATGGCTGATAAGTTAAGCCTCCTGCCCCTCAACCACCTCTCCTACAACCCTGAGACGTTGTAAACCTAAAATATACATATTTAAGTTTGGCGACATAAAACCTTTCCTTGGATCTTTGAATCCCTGGTCGGTGGCTCGACGAATGTTCATAACTGTTTTTCACATGGTTGTGTAGGATCGAGATGGCAGACTAGAGAGGGGGTGAATAGTTCTTTCTAAAATTAAACGCGTCGGTTAACCGAGATAATTGCGGAATTAAAACTATTGGTCTTGCTAAGACTACACCCCTCTATCTAAGTTCTCTAGCACCTTACACATATACTACTTAAGCAAATAAGGTGCCGGCCTAGCAAAAGCTCATCTATCCAATTTTAGGAGTAAGGTCACATAAACATATGCCACTAGTACTTTGCACACCGAGAGAGCTCCTACACAACTAGCAAGCGAAAGCACAAAGCTCCTAAACTCACTAGCAATGCTCAATAACAAGACAACCAATGCCAAATTAGAGAGCACAAATTACTTAGCTACACAAACTAAGCAATGTGACTAACAAGATTATTAAAACCAAATTAGCCACGCAAGGGAGATACTTCTATGCTACACAAGCAAAAAGGTAACTAACAAGCTACTGCAGCTAAACTAGTCACAAGAGCAACTACTCAAACACAATGTATAAAATGTAAAAACAAGCTTGTGTTTCGTGGAATGTAACCCACTGACCGAACGCGCTGCTCACTATGATCGGACTCACCACGCCTCAGCGTCCGATCATGTCCAAAGATGGTCCAGAGAGGAGAAATCACGACCTAACGCGGTCAGCGTCCGGTCTCTCCCTCTCTGCACTTCACGCTCCAAAGTGCCGCCACGTCAGCAAGACCGGACGCTGAATAGTGTTCAGCCAGCGTCCGATCGCCTGCATCCGCGTTCCTCCAGAAAGTGACCTGACGCGCCGGTCCTGCCAAGCCAGCCTCTGGTCCTCCTTCGCGCGCCCTCGGCTGAGTGCCAGCCCTAACCGGACGCGCAGGTGCCACCGAGGGCAGCGTTCGGTCACTCACAGTGACACTTCCTTGCCTCCGTTTCTTCACCGAGTTGATCCGTTTCAACTCCAACTTCTTATCCTTAGCAAATGTGCCAATACCACCAAGTGTACACCACATGTGTATGTGTGTTAGTATTTTCATAATAATTTTTAAGGAGTTAACTACTCAACTTGCCACACCACTCGATCTTAGCAACGATGCATAGTTAGATCACTCAAATGACACTAGATGACCGATATGCAAATAAGTTTGCCCCTCTTGATAATACAACCATCTATCCTAAACTCGGTCATCAACTTCTCTACACACCTATGACCGATGAAATGAAATGCCCTAGGTTATACCTTTGCCTTGTGCATTCTATTTTAACTCCTCCGATGTTGATGCAACACATGCACCAACATGATCAACAATAATATGATCCACTCCATATCATCATGTGACCATATTGTTTCATCAATCTTGACTTCACTTGCTCTTCACCGTTACTTCGGTCCATCGGCGCAAAGTCATCACTCAACTTGCCCTTCACACTTGCAACCAGTCTGTCGAGCCAAGTCATGTCTTGATCTTCTCCACCTTGATAACATGACTTAATATCATGTCTCATGTGCAATGAGCTCCTTCATCATCACATGTGTGAGCTTTGCAACATCTCCGAGACATCTTCACCGACATGGCATATGTTGCTCACATATATGTACTTGTGAACTAATCACTTGTGTATCTTACATAAATACAATTAGTCCACCTAAGGTTGTCACTCAATTACCAAAACTCTAAAGGATTCATCCATTTTAGGTTTTTGAAGTATAGGACGTTTATATAGATAAAGTTAAAATGTGAATATTGAACTATTCCATCAAGTAGAGAACAAAATGACTAGGCTAGACTTAGCTTCTAGTAGGACTTATTTAAGTCCTTACCTTTGGACCCATTGGCCATATAAAACAAAAGACACAAAACTACAAACCGATTACACTTTTTTTAATTTAGTCGGCAATGGATCATATAAGACCAAAGACACAAAACTACAAATTTACTTAACACTCTTTCCACTTTAGTCAACAGTTGCAGAGCCAATGGATAAAATCCTCAATTTGTTCTTCCTCCTAACCTTAGTACATTTTGATCTTTTCTCTCCACCATGTGCCGTTGCATGCCTTTGTATTCCTCTATTTCTGATAAAAATCACTCAGCCGGATTCGCTTATACATTAACCTTGTTGTATTGCAATTTTATTGTCTCGCCTGCTGCTGTAATAACACCAACCATCTTCTACCACCTTGGCAAGTGGCACTCTAGTTCCCTGCCTACCATGCTAATCGTGTGTGGCCACCGCAGATTGGCATATCACCCAAATGATTCTTTCTAAGGGCTATTTGGCACTGATTCTTTCAGCTCCATGCTACATTGCGCCGATGAGCTAGAGCACATGAAGACAAGATAATGTCTTACTACTCCGTCTTAGAAAGAAAGACGTTTTGGGTTTTCGTGCCACAAGTTTGACTCGATTTGTATAAAATGCGTGCAACATTTATGTCTCTAAATAAATTTATTAAAAAACTAGACTTAAAGATCTTTCCGATGATACTAATTACTTAGCATAAATATTTATATATTTTAATATATAATTGCCGACAATTGTTTCTCGGAAAGCGAAAACGTCTTTCTTTCTGGGACGGAGGGAGTATTCTACTTCATGTTGAGAAGAGGATAAAAACGGTCCTTCACTACATCATAGCTACAGTGCACTGAGAAGGTGAAGCCAGAGCTGGATGAAGCTCCACCAAATGGAGCTCAAGAACACGTTGTAAGTCCTTCCTCGAGTGGACTAGTGGCTGTGTAGCATCGACTATGGGGTGTTTGGAACTGCTCCACTCCATATTTTTTAGCTCTGCTTTACGTTTTTTAGCTAAACAGTTTCAGCTCCACACACTCTGTTCGAAAAAAATGGAGTTGTGAGAGCACCTAAAGAGGTGCTTCACAAACTCCAGTTTTTTGTGGAGCTGCTCTACGGTGGAGTTTATGGAGCAGTCCCAAACACCCCCTATATGTCCCTAATCAACTCCTTTTTAGGCTGTTGATCCTAGGAAAAAGTTTAAACCCAAACAACCAGATAAAGCAAGAGTAGTGGGTTGGTGATAGCCTAGTATGTCAGGATAAGACAGGCTTATTCGTTTGAGTTGCAGCTTTTGAGC
This sequence comes from Saccharum spontaneum, assembly GCA_022457205.1. NCBI lineage: Eukaryota > Viridiplantae > Streptophyta > Magnoliopsida > Poales > Poaceae > Saccharum > Saccharum spontaneum. The sequence continues at coordinate 55,202,078 of CM039616.1, read as the reverse complement.
TTTTGACTTAAAAGTTAGCTTTCTGGTTTTGGGCTATTGCTATTGATTTTCTTAATAAATATTTAACTTCTCGGTACACAAAAAGCCAAAAGAGTCGTTCTTAGTGTGCTTTTCTGCTTTTAGTTTATTGCATCAGAAGCCAGATTTCTAGTTTTTCAAAAGCTAGCCCAATAAATATGTTGTTTGTTTCAGCTTCTATCTTCTATGCCATGGAAGCTAGATAAAAGCTAAAACAAACATGCCTAATGCTTTTTAGTTTTTTTGCTCAAAAAAATGCTTTTTAGTTTTTCTTTCATACTTAGAAAGGTCCCAATATATATAAACCAAATGTGAAATGTCAATGCTCCTTCCGTTCAAAATATGAAGGCACATTTTATTTCACAAAAATCAAACTTCTGTCTATTTTGACTAACAATTCATCAAATTATAAAGTATGTTCATGTAATAAAAGTTATATACTACTGGATTCATATTTGACTGCTTTCACTGTATTGGTTTTACCTATTATATAATGATATAGGAGCATTATGCAAGGAAAGAAAGGCTAAAATTTAACTTCCAATTTGGAATTGAGAGAATATTACACGGGGAAAGAATGATTAAAGTTTAACTTCGAAGACCGAAGGAAACTAAACTAAACACCGTTTAGAAATGATCTACCACTGACTTCACTTGTATCTAGAAACTCTGTGTTTTCCCGTTGGTCATCCAAACAATCATGTTCGTTTGGTTGATAAGTCATGACTGAAAGTACCGTTGGCTGATTTATTGTGAGAAAAAAACATTATACCATGGCTGATAAGTTCAAACGAATGGGAGACTCATTAGATTCCTCTGTTTTTCAATCCTATGTTTTACGCATGTATTCCTATTCTATTCCTATATTTTTCCTATTCCTTTGTTTTTAAAATCTATGTTCCAAAGGGACCCTTATTCTTGAACGGTTTGTTTCAAAAAAAAAGTTACTCTTGGACGGATGAAGTACTTCTAAGCCACTCCATTTTATTAAAATAAAAATCGTAAAAACTTGGTAACGGTGCTGTAAGTGTGCGGCTACTAGCTGCTGAGTGCTGGGGAACCGGAATAAGTTGCTTGTCCAGAGCCAGGGCGGTCAAGTTGAGCAACTGCAGTGGCATTTCCTCTTATGTATATGTCGAACTCGTGAAGCGATTTTGGGGAGTAGGATTGTCTGTTAACGACGCCGGTGTTTCGATTCGATGCGATGCGCAGGACCAGCGAGGCTACTGGATCATTATGGTTTCTTGTGCCCACGCGAGGGCGAGGGTGACCAGATCCGTGTAATAGCCCAACGGCCGATCTGTTTCCCACTTTAAAGCTCACTTCTGGCTTCAGGGTTTCAGAATTCAAGAGCGTTACCCAAATTGCTCATGCCACTTGCATGATCCAGCCATTGAAAAAAAAAGAAGTGGATGGTTAAACATCATGCAGAAGCAGAACCATAAATCAGAGGAAAGCTCAAATGGCGCCTGCCAGAAAAACAATTGGAATAAACCACTTTGCACAGCTTGGAGCAATGGTTAATTGCCAAAAACAGTTGTCAAATACAAACCGCATGTATCAGAGACATAAGAAATGGACTCATAGATCAAATACCATTACTATTTACATCGATTTGTTTTGCTTTTAGAGACAATAACCTAATTCAATATGGTTGGTAATGTGTTCCCGCTTTGCCATATCCATCTGAAGGACAGAAGTCTGAAAGATTGTCCTAAGCTGAAGCCACTGACTGAGCATATGAGAATCCTGCAGCTTGGCTATCTTTATCGCTTGATCTTCGTTTCATCGTTTTCTTAATCTCCTCCTCCTTCTTGTCGACAAACTGGATCAGCTCTTTGAAGCTGCCAAGGCGTGATAGCCGCCGCTGTCTTATGACAGGACCAGCAGCAGCTGTGCTGGGCTCGCCCGCAGCTTCAGAACTGGAGTATTGGTTATACTGCCAGCAGACTCGTATGAAGAATACCAGCAGAGCAAAGAGGCATATCAGGGCACACACAAGGAAAAGGCCCCAAAAGCTTCCGAGGCCAAGCCTGGTTGCTCCCACTTGGCTGTCATCTGAGGAGCAACTAGTCCGTGAGAACCACTCGTCGTGGATTCTCTGAAGTTGGCCACTCTCTGAAAGTTGAAGGATGGCGGTCGATAAATCTGCAGCAAGGGGGGAGTCTCTCTGGAATGCCTGTAAAGAAAAGCAATGGAGAAGAATAAATCATTTCCGTTACAGTGCCAGACATGGATGTGTGCTTCCCTGAGATGAAGTAAATGAGGGCAGAGAACAAGATAAAGGACAATGAACATACAAAGCCCCATCCTTCCTTTGTGAATTCCCCTCCCACTATTCTGAATTTGCAGTAGTTTGACAGGAAGATATCAATATATGGCTTCTCATCAACAATTGCAGCGACACCGCCGTATTTTGGTCCGCGGTTAAGGGCATCAGCATATTCCTGGATCGTATTCAGTGGTACCAGTCGAGAGAGAGGAACATTGAAGTTTTCACTCAGGTACCTTTTGGTAAATTTTCCGGCCTGGTATCCAATAGGTAAAGAACTTGAAACCAAACTATCAATCCCTGTAATCCCAGTTGAGAGCTGTTGGACTGTGAGGATTGACGTCAAGCTAGCAGTGTAACTTGAAGTGATGATCAGCACAACGAACAACCATATTATCAACACGAACCGCCCAAGTGTGCTTACAGTGTTCTCTCCTGAAGTGAGTTTCTCGTCAAAACATTTCCATCCATATAGGTCAAAGAATCATGGAAGAGTTTATAAGTTAATATCATGGACGCGTCTAGTGGACTTACTGTGTGCAAAGAACATTGTTGAGAAGCTAAACCTGAAAGAGAAGAACATATCATCCGTCAATTCCTAAAGTTAGCAACTAAGCATTTAAAAAAAAGGCCACCAACAAAATAACAGTAAATCATAAGATGAGCATGAATTGTTATGACTTGTCAAGCTAATTGGACAGTGAGGATTGACGTCAAGCTAATAGCATTTAGAAACATTTTTCACCCATGCCAGTCTGAACTTTGACTCAAACAAGGAAAGGTACATTAGGCCAAACGTACCATAACATTGTTATGACTTGTCGCCTTGGAGAGCCTCGAAATTCCTCATTAGTACGATGTTCAAGAAGCCAAACTACTACACCCACCAAAATAAAAAGAGCAACTGTGACACACCACATCTCCAATGTGAAAGGTTCAAGGAAAGCCCAGGCACTTGAAGTTACGTGTTTCACCGGCGCTACTATCACAAGCCCTGACTCAATATAAGGCTGTGTGTATTCTGCAAGCTGCATTCCATTTCTCACTATAGCAAAGTCGCCTACAGCTGCATCAAGTGACTAAAATGAAAATGAAACAAATCAGAGGTCTGACAACAAAATTGTGAAATAGATTGGGTCAAGAATGAGGGCATACATTGGCAGCAACCATTCTAATGATGTCAATATAGCTAGGGTTTTTTGTGCCATCCCCAATAGTTACAAATTGGTAAGGAACTGGGTAAGGAAGCAGTTTAATTGCTGCGTTGAATATCTCGATGCAATAACCACTCATGTTATCTCCTCTGCCTGACACTAATTCCTTAAAGCTTGCTTTAATTGGAACCCCAACTCTCAGAGGCTGGCCAGTGTTTGGGAATACCCATCCCTGAGGCTTAGTAGTGGAATCACCAGGCCATACCACATCATGCAGCTGCTGGGCACTTGTAGATGTATTTCGTGGCATCTGATACAAAATTTCAGGAACAGCCACAGAAAGCCCAGAATAGTTAGACCAATAGCCAAGCAAGCGGGAGCCAGAACCAATAACATTAAGGATATCATACGCTGGGCGCACCAAATTGTGGTCTGAATCAAACTGGACTGGACCTGTTACACCTGTAAAGTTTGTGAGGAGAAGTTGCTGCAGCATCTGCTCACCACCGTCAAATATCTTGAGTGTTGATAGATGCAACGTGCTGTCATTCAAATTTTGTAATCTGGGATCTGTTGAGAAGTTGATCTGTTGTCCACTACTGAGAAATTTCTCGACAGCACGAGCAACAGCCCAAACCGAGTCATAAGCATAAAAACCATACGAGTTCAAGCCAGAAGTAATATTTCTGTTACGAGCCACATTATTCCATTTAGATATGAACTTATCCTTGGCTTCAGATTCAGGAATGTGCTGGCGCAGAACAATTAGTCCCTGAATATGACCCATATCTTTAAGATCTCTATATGCTGAGGAATCAAGGACAGCAGCTAGCCAATCAGTTACTATCCAGACATAGCCACTGACCATCATTTGGAGGTTCTTAGCTACAGAAAATATTCTCATCCCCGTGTCAGGATTGACATGCAGAACCATGACCCTTGATTCCATCATATTTGCTCTAAATAGTACATCATTGATCACATCTGTATTTGAATTTGGAGGAATAGCTGCTTTATATGAAATCTTTGCCCTCTTTAATGCAAGCGCATCACCGAGGGCTTCCACGCCACCTCGCCCATAATCATCATCAACGAATATGGCAGTCACCCTTTTCCATTGATAGTAATCAACAATGCTAGCAACGGCATTCATTTGGAAGTAGTCACTTATGGTTGTCCTGATGAAGTACGGATACTCTGATGCAGAGAGAGTTGGATCTGTAGCCGCAAATGATAGAAGAGGTACATGTAGCTCATTAACAACATGGGAGATGACATGGCCTATCCCAGAGGATTGTGGGCCAATCACCGCAACTATGCTTTTTTCCATTAGCCGCAACGCTGCAACCAAGTAAGGTTTCTATGAATCAGTTCATGCACCGTCAAAGTAGAAGTGACAGTTGAGGTACTGAAGTTAATTCCTGATGTCTTTCAAGCCAAGAAAAGATGACAACTTATTGTACTCGTGCCTATAAAGATCCCACTAATTTTGTCCTTAAACTTTTTGCATGTCATGCAAACTTTATTTTCTGATAAAAACAGGAAAACTAGCTGTGATTCGAACAAAGAAACAGTCTCCAATAAACCTACATAGTTTACTTTGTTCTGGTGTCAAACTTGACAGAAGGAGACAAAGAATCCTGAATGAGAATAAAGTGAGGAATTGGATGCTCCCTAACAGCTGACACATGTTTCCTGCGTCCTACAGAATACCTTAACAGATTTCACAAGTTAGGCCATTTGTGGTACCACTCCATCAGTAACAGCTGACACATGTTTCCTGCATCCTATAGAATACCTAACTGATTTCACAAGTTACGGCACCACTCCATCAGTAACAGCTGACACATGTTTCCTGCATCCTACAGAATACCTTAACCGATTTCACAAGTTACGCTATTTGTGGTACCACTCCGTCAGCACTCTTTCTGTCTGTTGCTCTTCTATTGCCAGGACAATCGGGTAAGTAGAATTCTTAAGCTATTTTTGCATAGGTAGATCAATATGGATATGGATAAGTGAACGCATAATGAGGGGAACAAGTGGAAGTGATCTAGAGACTAGAGAGTGGTATTTAAGTAGAATGAGGGGTCAGGGTTCATAGGCATCCGAAAGCATGGGTGGGGTGTTGACCAAGTGTCAAAAAGTATCTTATTTATTTGAATGTTACAAAAATTACTGATACCGACGATTATCAGTGTCCAATGTATATTCGAGGAGCATCATTATCTGATATGCAAACTTTTGTAAGTATCTGTGCAATCATAGTTCTTCAGAAAGGAATATGTTATTATAAGATACTTTTGATCGACGTAAGACAAACAGAAAAGCTAACATTGTCAAATCATCTCATGAAACACGAGCCGAGCAATTATTAAGAATATAAAAATCCGACCAGTAGGAGTACCTGGCTTAGTTTGACTAAACCAATAATACAGTAGGAATGAATAGTCCCCTCCCATCCGCCTCCTATGTTTTTGCCGGCAGTAAAGTTCTCTCTTGGATCAGTCAAGATTTTGTTCAGGTTTTTAGACGAACAATCAACTTTTCCTCTTTTATGCTCTACTGATAATAAGTACTCCTTATAAAAGATGAAACAATAGGATTAAGACTACTGTTACAGCTGCTGGCTATAATATTTCCTCAAAACTTTGAAACAGCTCTGTATCCAAAAAGGCCTCAATATTTCCATTTCCGCTGCTACCTATGCTTTAATTCTAATTCTTAACTATATATAAAAAAGGGAAAACTCTTTTTTTTTTGGAAGACAAAAAAAAAACAACTTCTTGACACATGGACATGAGAAACGGAAGAAAGAGGGGGAAACGAAAACCGAACCTTCGATGGTCCCAAGAAAGCCGCTGCAGTTGGTGTCCTGGGGCACCAAATTGAGCTGGGTCCCGGGGAGGACCTTGCCGTCCGCGTTGACGTCATCGACGGCGAGCTCGATGGCGAGCTGCGCCGCGCGGCCAATTGTGGAGTCGTACGTGAAGAGAGCACCGACGGTCACCTCGCTCGGCCGCGCCCCCGCAGCCGCCGCCGCCCGCGTCGCGGCGGCAAGCGCCAAGAACAGAATCACCAGCTGAGCCGTGCCCATTACCCGGAATTCAAGCGGCACTAGAGGTTAGAGCACGGCGCGGGGGCCGTCGAGGGCTGGAACTTCGGTCCCAACCGCATCGGTCAGTTCGGGGAGGAGGAATGACTGAATGAGAGGCGCTGGGAGGATGAGGGACGGCGACGGCAGGGAACACTGGTTCTCCGAAGCCGCAAGGATTGGGTGGAGCTATGGTATCGTCGCAAAGCAAGATTCTGGTTTTTGAGGTGGGCAAGGAAGGAGGACGGTGAAGAGGAGCACAACTGTCAACTGGTGCAGCCGAGCTCTCTCCCTCTCCGCGGGATGCCGGGATAAGGCTTTGAGGAGCCGACGCACTGTACCGGAGCTGACTCCGAGTCTCCAAACTCTGGGGACTGTATTGAGATCTGAATCCGAACTCGGAAGTCGGAATGCGTAGGTGTGAAGTCACGCATGACCCAAGCGCGCACAGCAGAGAGACCGCGAGCGCCGAGCGAGATGGAGATTGGAGAGGTTGAGGGTGAATGAATGGGTGATGCTACCGCGCGACGGAGACGGGAAGGAAGGAATTTTGTCGTCTCGGACGTCGGACGCAGGCGAGAAAGATTTTTTTCGTGCCAAGTCGCAGCCGGTCCGTCGGTGGACAGCGTCTCCATGGACCAGTAATTTTTCAACAATTCTGATCTCTCTGTGTGATAGTGGAAATTAAGGCCCTTTTCTACCATTTGTTTTTTTGTTGAGAACTACTACCAAAACTTGTTCACATTTCACATTTGGCTTGCTAAATCTGTGACAAATATTTTGACAGAACTTTTTAACAACTTTAGCTTCGCAAATCTTTGTCATGGTCAATTTAATAGCAAACCAACCAGGTCCTAAATTAGCTTAGTTTCGACAAGCTGAAAAGTACGATTGGCTGGTTTGGTGTGAGAGAAAAACATCGTTCCTTCGCTGAAAAAGTACGGCTGAAAAGACAAGCGAACAGGGCCAATGTTCTTTTGCTTCTCCTCTCTCATAATTGTTCTCCACAAGTGATGCCATAGCCTTGGCCCTTTCTTTGCAACCATGTTCCGACCATGCGTCAACCACCTCTTAGTCAACCAGGCGAGTGCCAATGAGCATTATGACTTGTGTACCATTCCCATTGCCCAGGATCATCCACGGTTCATTCCTCTCCCGTGCTCGCACTCCGACAATAGGACACCCCCATTGTCGAGTCACGATACATCACCGCTGGACTATCATGATGTTTACCTAGGTGCTGCCACACCTAGAAAGGAGTGCACGTCATATGTCGTTTACATCTTGAGCATTGTTAGTGATGAAGGTCACACATGTGTGCGCGTGTGTCCCCTTGTATCACTAATGTTGAGCTTGGCGAGAACAAGAACTAACAACGAAAGCAGTCTACCCACTTCACGTTATGGATCCAAGTCCTCAAAGTTCTTGGCTCGTATACTCTGAGTTCATAGATGGAGCATTTTTACACTGGTGTTGACTATTTTTCCCTCAAATATTCTGAAATATTTGTAAAATCCTAATTTGAGTTAAGGACAAAGTGGCATGCCTCTATCATAAACAACTCATGTATACATGGAGAGACAATTAATGCCAAATTCACTCCTAACGGTCCTTGGCATTATTTTCATGTTGGGGCATTCATCTTTTAATACTTATTAAAACCTTTTCCACTCCATTTCCATTTTGGGGCATGCAACTTTTAATACTTATTAAAACATTTTTCACTCCAACATTCTATTCTACTTGGATAAGGGCATCAAAGAAAATAATATAGTCGGTCTATGCTGTTCCAGCAGAAAATAAACATTGTCTAAGGGCGTGATTTTTTTTTTTTCTAATGGACAACAGGTACTAGTGGAGTCAAAGGATGTACTGCTCCGCTGCTCACTGTCGTGGCTCTCGCCACATCCCTGGTTCGTGATCTCATCTCGCCTCTGCCAACATTCTGGCCTTCCATCCATGTCGACTACCTTGTCAACAACTAATAAGCACAACATTTGGTATTGTTATTCCATCTTTCAAATTCAGGGCGTTGATCTTTAAAGAAAATATGGCGGCGCCCTCATCGATCTGACCTCCATCACCAGCACTGTCTTTGTGGTTCGGGCTTGAATCTTTGGCATGCCCTCATCTCACCTCACCTACAAAGTCACAATTGTTCTAGATTCGATCCATGACGTCACACACTATTATATAAATGACTCTTTAGAGATGTATCGATTTTTTATCCACGGTTGTATCATGAACTGCATCTAAAAGTGGCTCTAGAGATAGACCATCCATAGAGATCAATTTCTGGAGTCAATTGCATTTTTAGAGGAGGTTGGTGTTCCTAATTGGCTCTAGAAATACTATTTACATGGGTGGCCCGTGCTATAGACTGCCTCTAAAAATAAAATCATTTCTTGAGGTGATTGAAGAAGAAATAGCATTTGTATGAGTAATCTTATTCCGACCGCCTTTGGAAATCAGTCCGACCTATTATCCCGAATACCCCTATTATCCCGAATACCTAACCTATGGTCTATATAGGCGCCAAACCCTAGCGTGTCTTCTACTCTCTTCACTCTTTATCTTTTCTTTAGCCACAACAGCCACCAAAGGCCTCTCACCCACTGTCTTCTATCCACTTAGCATATCCACCCATGTCTCTATCTTCTCTTTACTCCACATATGACCTCTCTTTTCTTCTCTACCCTACAATAGGGGCTTAACATATATGGCGCGATAGGGCCTCGACTGAGAGGCTCAGAGTGACAGCATGATGGAGCCTCGACGAAGCGGTTCAGCTGGCGCGTAGTGGGGCCATGTTGAATGTATTAGGTAGGGAGGTGCTTGGCCTTGGCGGGAGAAGGGCTTGGCCATGACGGATCAGGTGAGGAAAGTGTTAGCCACGTACAGTAAGCAGCTAGAGTACAACTGATTTGATGGCTAGCCGCAACAAATCTTACTCATCCACAATAGATGTGGTAAACGGCTAGTGAATGGCAATGGTGCGCTGCATTTGGTCATCGTGCATTTTTTTATAAAAATCTGTTTCTATAGACGAACCACTTTTCTAACCGCCTCTAGAAATTTAGATTTTAGCTGCGGTCTTCTAGCCACTGCCGAAGATCTTTGATTCCCAGAGACTCTGCAACTGTGTATGCAAACAGATTTTATTTGATCGATCAGTGCAAGTCGGTTTTGTAGTAGTGATCATCATCCCGTCCTTGTCGGCATGGTCGTGCTCCGTGCTCGCCGCTTCAGTGCATGTCTTGTTCATTGCCTCAATTTGATCCATGCTTTCTTGAAGTCAAACACTTGAGGTGCTGCAAGCCTGCAGCTCCAGCACCGTGGTTGTCCTTGGTGTTTGTCTAGGCAAGGACACGGGCAATGGTAACGCCGATGGCCTTGAGCTCTGCGTTATAGCTCTAAGCATGCAACAACGGCGGCGAGAATTCTGTGACTCCTGGAAGCCAGTAGAGGCTAAAGCTAGCTGTCTAGAGGACTGTAAACGTACAGTTGATTTATTTAATTTACTTCTCCCAAACAAACAATTACAGAGAATGAACATTTTAATTACCCTGGTAGGTTGTGCAAATGCAAATACAAGTGGAGTGGTTTTACACTTGTAAGTGATTATTATTTATTACTATGTGTCCAGACATGGCCTACGAGAGTTAATAATCATATCATTGTTAATGGTAACATGAGAAAGCACTGTGCATAAGATTTTGCACTATATACCGTAGAAGAATTGCGCGCTGATGACGACGTTGGTAAATTTGGTTTTAATCCTAGAAAAACACTGCAACTTGTGTTTAACCTATTCGGTCGTCAATGTGGACTGGATGTCACCTTGGACATTTGGCTACTTTTCCTCCACGTTCTATCTGCGTCCTAATGTTCATCTCGTTTCGATCTCACTTCTCCCATCCCAGTATTCTAGTATCTATCTACGCGTTGATGACTCAGTTTTTTGTTACCTTGTAGATAGAATCATCGTACCATCGCACACATATACGGCTGGATCAGCGTTACATAGCACTAGTAACACCAGAAAGCAGACTAGCTTAGCTGCAGGGTTAATCCTAATTATATATCCACCATGGACGACGCAGAGCGGACTGCTGGCCCAAGCACTGCGCGGTGGGGCCGCCGCTCGACTCTCCTTCTGACGTGGTCGCTGGCCGAGCTCGTGACCATCTTGGTGTACGCGTTCGCCGGCCGGCTCTGGGGCTTCGTCGTCGCCGGCGTGCTCCTTGCGCTCGTGTTCATCTTCACGTGCTACTACCTCCGCCGCACGAGGGGGTCCGAGGAGTCAACGGTGGGGCAGCAGCCTGCTGAGCCATGGACGGGCCAGCAGCATCAGGTCAACGGCGTCGTCGGCCTCAGCCATGGGGACATCGAGGCCATCCCGGCGTTCGGGTACCGCGCGGCGGAGGCCGCCAGCGGCTCTGGGTCGTCGTCCGTGGAGGAGTGCGCGGTGTGCATCAGCGCCTTGCGGGACGGGGAGACGGTGAGGAGGCTGCCGGCGTGCGGTCACGCGTTCCATGCGCGGTGCATCAACGGGTGGCTGCGTGGGCACGCCACCTGCCCGATGTGCCGTGCCGGCATCAAGGTCGTCGCCGGCGACGACGGCGAGCCATCCCCAGTGGCGGCGGCTGTGTAGTACAGTACAGCACGTTTGCCCACATGGCCACATTAGTGATTATTTGTTTCCTATATCTCATATACTTATTAGTGATAAATAAGTAGTTCTTCTTTGACTTTCATTCAAGTGGAGTTGGTAGTACACGCAATTTGATAGCATGTTCTTATAGTAGATTTTGAGCATAGGTTCTTGTACGGTATCAAATACTGTTGTTTTAACACTCTAAAGTTAAATATAAAATATAACACAAACATTATATACTCCATCGCTTGTAAGTTATAAGACGTTTTAACTTTTCTACGTTTATAGCTTTTGTTATGCATTTAAATATAGTGTATGTCTAAGGGTCTGTTTGGTTCGTCCTGTTAAACTTTAACAGGTGTTGACCATGAGGTTGACTATAGGGTATTCGGATACTAATAATGGACTAATTAGGCTTAATAGATTCATCTCGTAAATTAATCTTAATCTGTGCAATTAGTTTCGTAATTAGTCTATGTTTAACACTATATGTATGTGTCCAAACATTCGATGTGATAGGTGTTAAAAAAACAAGGAGAACCAAACACCCCCTAAATACATATCAAAGCAATATATCTAAAAAGTCAAAGCGTCTTACAATTTAGAACGAAGAGAGTACTATATAGTACTCATTATAATAAGTGCATAATGTTCTTGTTTTCACCCATGCTTGGTATTCACATGAATCACATGTTGCTCTAGTTTCACCGTCAAGGGCATTGTCAATGTCCAACCCACCCACCTTCAGGCACCTCATCCCCACCCACGCCTCCTTGGGCTTGCTTGTTGCCGCCGCCGAGACTGCCGATCCGCTCGGTGGCAGGAACATGGCACAACTCTCTCCAACTGGGCAGTAAGGAGTAGACATGGTTCGACCCTGCCTCGCCCGACCACAAGAACTTGGTGAGGACCAACGGCGAGGAGTGGACATGCCTTGGCCCAGCCTCGCCTGACCACAACAACCTAGTGAGGATCGGCTGCCACCCTAACCTGCCCTCGCCTCCTCGGGGCCTTGGTACATGTGCAAGGATCATGTGTGTCCATGATGATGTCTTTTAGTTTTGGTGATTAAGATGACAATACAAGCCTAAATCTAACATGTATGTTAAAGATGTGTTAGACATGTCATAATAGGTTATAGGGATGCAAGGTTAAAATTTTGATCAAGATCCGAGTTGAAATAGAGAAGAAATGGTGGAAATTCCTTGCCAGACAGGATCATATGGTGGAGTCTAGTAAGTCAACTAGGAAACAGTGCCTATCGGATGATACGTCAAAAAAAATTATCCTACGGATCATCAGGTGCACATAAGAGAACTGTCACAACCAAATACTTGGAGGATCAAGGCCACTGAACGATATGGTGTAGCTTAGGAGTAACCCAACGGATCATCCATTTAAGATAAGAGTAGTGGAGACCAAATGTCTAACACCCCACTGGATGATATTGTGTAGTATCTCGGACCACCCAGTAGATCATCCGGTCAGCAGAAAAACTATATGGTAGACTTTTTCTAGTGTCTCTTTGAGAGGGATGTGGCTAGATATATGAGGTTGACTCACTTGTTTAAGTATGTTGGAGTGCCCCAAGATTGTTACAAGTTAGATCAAGTGTTTCTACAATCCAACCACCGTCTCAAGTCATTCAAGATCACATCTAAGACTAAGACACTATAATGCATCATTGTAAGATTCAGGTATTAGAGCTTGAGAACTTTGAGTGATTGCACCGTGTTACCTTAATATCTTGGTGATTTAGAGTGCTTGCGATTTTTGTGACCTCCGGTGAAAGTATGGTTGGTGACCCCCATTTTGGTGTGCACCGGCATTGCATCTGTGTGGAGGAAATGAGAAGACATCCCCTCTATGTGGATAATCTCCATAGTAGACATAACATCAAGGTGTCTACAAGAGCAAGGTGGATAAGTTGTGTTGCCTTTTATAGGTATGACATAGCTTTTGCTACGTACTATGACTTATAATTTAGAACAGAGAGGTAGTAAATATAAGCTAAAGGTGTGTTTGGTTCACCGGCTAGCTTTGCCACACTATGCATATGGCTCACCACAAAAACCTGGTTGTTGGAAGGTTAAAAAAAAACCTGGTTGTTGGTTGGTTGTTCCAATCTGCGGGCTGCAGCTTGGCACAAGATTCATATTTGATTCACGTATAAACTTCCACCACAGGTGTGGAGCCCACTGTTCCACGGTGACGCCACAAATAGGACGTGCCGTACGCGTGTAACGGCTATGAACCAAGGAGACACATATATTTGTTATTCTTCTTATTACAATTCATGATGAAATTACTATATTATGATAATAAATTATTTGAGAAACTATAATAAATCTCGTAAATTAGTACAAACGTTATAGCAACATAAAAAAGTTACCGATCATGAGTAGCCTTTCCCAAGCATGTAACAGACAAAATTCTAATAACCGTAATAAAAGATGGATTCTCAGATCCTTCTATAACAAAACCAAAGCCTTTTGTCCTGGAAAAAGGTTAGATCATCATACTACTTTTCTTTTGGGCAAGAACCCAATTCAATATATATATGTGTCATCGATCTTGTGCTTCCTTGCTTTGCCTTCTGAAGCATTGAAGTTGATCAGCAAGAATGCACGTTCTATGCTGAAGCCACCGATTGAGCATCTGAGAAACCTGCAGCATGGTTATCTTTTTCGCCTGACCGTCGTTTCATTGACTTCTTGATTTCCTCCTCCTTCATGTCGACAAACTTTATGATCCCTTTGAAGCTGCCAAGGCCTGACAGCCTCCGCTGTCTTTTGCCAGCACCATCAGCGTCAGCTGCACTGGGCTCGTCAGCATCTTCAGAATTGGAGTACTGCTTGTACTGCCAGCAGACTTGTATGAAGAACATCACCAGAGCTAAGAGACAGATCAGGGCACAGATGAGGAAAAGGCCCCAGAAGCTTCCGAGGCCAAGCCTGGTTGCTCCCAGATTGCTCTCATCGTCGGTGGCGCAGCTCGGCTTTGTGAACCACTCGTCATGGATGCTCTGAAGCTTGCCACTCTCTGAAAGCTGAAGGATGGCGGTCGACATATCTGCAGCAAGGGGGGAGTCTTTCTGGAATGCCTGCAAAGAAAAAACAATGGACACATGCTTCCTTTAGATGCAATGCAACAGGACAGATGCCCAAATGAAAGCGAATGAAAGGCATATAACAAGTTACTAAAAAAAGAAGGCACAGAACAAGATAAAGGGCGATGAACATACAAATCCCCATCCTTCCCTTGTGAACTGTTGTCCCACAATCTTGAAGTTGCAGTAGTGTGACAGGAAGATATCAATATACGGCTTCTCGTCGATAATTGCAGCAACACCGCCATTTTTTGGTCCACGGGTAAGGGCATCAGCGTATTCCTGGATCGTATCCAGTTGCACCAATCGAGACTCAGGAACGTTGAGGTTTATCATCAGGTATTTCTTGGTGAATTTTCCGGTCTGGTATCCAATAGGTAAAGAGCTTGATATGAGACTGTCAAGTCCTGTAATTCCTGTTGCGAGCTGTTGGACCGTCAGGATTGACGTCAAGCTGGCAGTGTAGCTTGAAGTGATGATCAACACGACGAACATCCATATAATCAGCACGAAACGCCCGAGCGCGGTTCCGGTGTTCTGCCCTGAAGGTGAGAGTTTTTTAGTCAAGAAATTTCTCCCATGCAGTGAAAAAAAAATCATGGGGAAGTTGATGTCATTGAGGCATCTAGTAGTGGTCTTACTGTGTGAGAAGAACATTGTTGAGAAGCTGAACCTGAAAGAGAAGCACACAATGTATATATGGTTAACTCCTAAAGTTAGCAACTAAGCATTCAGAAAAGAACACAAATAGAAAAAGAGAAAATTGAATAAAGCTACAAACATTTTGACCCATATAATGGTACTGCCAGTCTGAATTTTGACTAAAGCCAGGTATGGTAATAAACTAGGATAAAAACACATCCTTAGATAGAGGCTTAGAGTAGCAACAGCCAACATAGACGACATACCAGAATATTGTTATGATTTGATTTCGTGGAGGCCCTCGAAATTCCTCATTAGTCCGATGTTCGAGTAGCCACACTACAATTCCCACCAAAATGAAAAGAGCGCCTGTGACAAACCACATCTCCCATGTGAAAGGTTTAAGGAAAGCCCAGGCGCTTGAGGATACATGTTTCACCGGCGCCACTATCACAAGCCCTGAATCAATGTAAGGCTGTGTGTACTCTGCAAGCCGTGTTCCATTTCTCACTATCGCAAAGTCGCCTACAGCTGCATCAAGTGTCTGAATGAAAATGAAACAAACAAATCAAAGGATTGTAAACAAATTAAAGCTAATGGTGAAACAAACTGGGATTACAGAGAATTTTGGACATACATTGGAAGCAACCATCCCAACAATGCCGACGTAACTAGGGTTCGTTGTGCCATCCCCGATAGGTACAAACTGGTAAGGAACTGGGTAAGGGAGCAGTTTAATTGCTGACTTGAAAACATCAATGCAGTAACCTCTCACAGTATCAGGGCTACTGCCTGACACCAATATCTTGAAGCTTGGTTTAACTGGGACCCCAACTCTGAGAGGCTGGCCATTGTTTGGAAACACCCAGCCCCTAGGTATATCAGTTGAATCACCAGGCCATACCACAGTCTTCAGCTGATAGGCACTGGATGCATTTGATGGCATCTGATACAAAATTTCAGGAGCAGCCACAGAAAGGCCTGAATAGTTGGACCAATAGCCAACCAAGCTGGCGCCGGAGGGGCCAACATTGAGGATATCATAAGCTGGGCGTACCAAATTGCCACCTGAATCAAATCGGACTGGACCGGTTAGACCTGTGAAGTTTGTGAGGAGAAGTTGCTGCAGCATCTGGTCACCACCGTCGAATATCTTGAGAGTTGACAGACGCAAAGTGGTGCCGTTTGGATCATGCAGCCTTGGATCTGTTGAAAAGTTGATCTGTTGCCCAGCATTGAGAAATTGGTCGACAGAGCGAGCAACGGCCCAAACTGAGTCATAAGCATAGAAAGCATATGAGTTCAGTCCAGAAGTCATACTTCTGTTACGAGCCACAGTGTTCCATCTAGATACGAACTTTTTCTTGGCATCGGAATCAGGAGTGTGCTGACGAAGAACAATTACTCCCTGAATATTACTTATGTATTTAGGATCTCTAGATGCGGGGGAGGAATCGAGGACAGCAGCTAGCCAATCAGTTACTATCCAGACATAGCCACTGGCCATCATCTGGAGCTTCTTAGCTGCAGAAAATACCCTCAAACCTGTGTCAGGATTGACATGCACAACCATGACCCTTGATTCCATCATGTTTGCTCTAAACAGTACATCATGGATCACGTCTGTGTTTGAATTTGGAGGAATAGCTGCTTTATATGAAACCTGTGCCCTTTTCAATGCAAGCGCATCGCCGAGAGCCGAGACGCCACCTCGCCCATAATCGTCGTCGACGTATATAGCAGTCACCCTTTTCCACTGATAGTAATCAACAATGCTAGCAATGGCATTCATTTGGAAGTAGTCACTTGTTGTTGTCCTTAAGAAGTAAGGATACTCTGATGCAGAAAGAGTTGGATCCGTCGCCGCAAATGATAGAAGAGGAACATGTAACTCGTTGACAACTTGAGAGATGACATGGCCTATCCCAGAGGATTGTGGGCCAATCACAGCAACTACATTTTTCTCCATTAGCTCCAATGCTGCAACCAAGTAATGAATCAGTTCATGCATGCACCATCGAAGTGAGAGTAGCAGTGACAGTTGATGAACTGAAGTTAAATTCGGATGTCTTGCAATTGCAACCCAAGAAAAGATAACTTATTCTACTCGTAGCCAAGGTTCTGGGATTTTTTTCAGAAAAAAATCTAGCCCGCCGAATTGGACGAAATTCGGAAATTTCGAATCGGTGTCCACTACAGATCTGAATGAAATTTGAACAAAATTTCCCCAACCTGTTAGACATGGCAGTGGGCGTGGAGAGGGTGCATGCAGCGCCGGTGTGGAACGCGCAGGCGGCGGGGAGGGCGGCGACGACGCGGTGGTGGCAGCAGCGGGTGCAGATGGCAGTGACGAGTGACGACGCGGCAGAGTTGGTGACGGCGCGGCGGTGGGCGTCGAGGAGCGGCCATGGCATGGGGGCGGCGTCAAGGAGCGATCACGCTCTCGCGGTGGCTGCGGGAGAGCTGGCGCAGGCGGCGACGAGCGGCGACGGCGTTGCTGGCGGCGGCTGGCTACGCCGTGAGGAAGGGCCTCCTTGGTTTGCTTGCTTGGGTCCCAAAACTACAAACGGGAGTACTCCCTCTGTCCCATTTATCTGTCGTTTTCGAATTTCATGCCACAAGTTTGACTCGATTTATAGAAAATATGTATAATATTTTTATTTTTAAATAGATTTATTAAAAAACTAGATTCAAAGATCTTTCTAATGATACCAATTATGTACCATAAATATTAATATTTTTTAATATATATTTTGTCAAAATTATTTATCGAGAAACGTAAACGACGAAGCGAGTATATCAGTTGACGAACGTAGAGGCTATAAAGCCTGTATTTTCATTGCCAATAATACAGGCTATATGGCCCCCACATTCAACAACCGATATACTCAGTCTGTCATTTAATATCTGTCGTTTGTGCTTCCTAATATACAACTTTGATTAAATATTTATTTAAAAATATTAATATTTATGGTACATAATTAGTATCATTGAAAAGATATTTGAATCTAGTTTTTTTAATAAATTTATTTGAAGATACAAATGTTACACACATTTTGAGTCAAGCTTGTGGCATGAACACCGACGACGACAGATATTTAGAGGCGGAGGGAGTAGTTTACATGGCCTCATTGTGATCACTGCTATGCAATGTCCTACGCACAGTACACCTCTTGTTTGGTGTAACTAAAAACTTGTCTAAGCAAAATTAAGGCATATCTGATTGATTCATTAAGAAAATTGACACACCACATTTTATGGTTAAATCACGGTAAACTGGTGAGGAAGAAGTACTCACTACTATGTCATGGCCCTCAACCAAATGCATTTCTATAACTTTTTGCCCTAACTTTGGGGGGGCCTTTAATTTTGATAAATCTAAGTTTTGGTTAGGCCAATTTTAGAAGTCAACTTGCAGGCCTAAAGTTTTTAGGGTCTACTTGATTGCAAGCCGATTTTTGCCAAGTCAAAATATGGGCAAATTTAAGAAAGTTGGTAGGTAATTGGTTTAGTGCCAAAATTTTGGAAAGACAACTTCTTTCTCATTTTTTTGGTACACCAAGTCCCAACATTGGTTGTCTTATTACAAAATACTTTATATCTGCTTACTCTAATATTGATGTAACCATATTTTGGCTTGCCTTAAGGGCATGTTTGGTAGCGCTCTGGCTTTGGCTCCGCGGCAACAAAGCCGCACCAAATGGCCACAGGAGGAGGAACACTTCTGCACTACAGACAGAGGAGCTGGAGCCCTTTTTGGCATACGGAGGCGGAGCCACGATTTGCAGCTCCACCGCTCCGGCTCCGGCTCCGGCAGAGAAACAGCACGGGTGGAGCCTGACCAAACAGGGTCTAAAATTGTCGTCATAAAAATTAGCTTGTAACTAAATAGACCCTTACCAAGCATTGTATTGATGGGAGAATATTTATGGGCTCTTTGCTGGGCCTTAGACTAGCCACAATGTGAGTCAAAATCGATGCTGAAACAAGGAAAAGTGAGTTTGGGCATCGAGTAGTGCCATTGTGCGAAGCGATGCCGAGTTTCAAAAAAGCTAGCATCAAGTAACCTACATGCATCGATGCTGAGGAAGTAAAAAATTGTTTCTCAGCCAGTGTCGATGTTTTCTCACTCACAGGAAACGAAGATGACGGTCTGACGTTGGTTCCCACAGGCCACAGGCACAACCATGTCGATGCTAAACGTGTTTTCTCAGTTTTGCATGGCATGCACAGCCTCAACTAATTGTGGGTAGTCTTAGAATGGGGTAAAAATTTGAATCGGACTCGCCGGTTTAGTTTTCTCGGGCCAGATCGTAATAAACGAGTCGTAACTATAAGAGTCCACCAGTTATTTTGTCCTAAAACTTTACTTTATGCATATGTGAAGCAAAACTCTATTTTCTGAAAGAAAATGGAAACTAGTTGTTGCATTGTTTTAAAACAAACCTATTTGTTGTACTTTATTCTGGGGTTCAAACATGACGCAAAGGAAAAGGAATCTTGCATTAGAATAAAGTAAAGAATTTGATGCTCCCCAACAGGCAACAGCTACAATATGTTTTTTTGCACCTTACAAAATACCTAAGTTATGCCATTGTCATACCACTCCACCGGCTTTTGTCTTTTTCTCTTCTATATATTGCCAGGAAATCAGGTTAATATTCTTAGGTAATGTCGGCTAGATAGAATGATATGGATACGGATATGCGAACACTACACATACAGATATGGCGAGGGAAATCAGGATAGAAGAATATTCTTATATTGAAATTTCGGCTTTAAACAATCTTAAATGAAAAAAATAACTAAATATTTTAGATCTCGTCTATCACTATAACTTTTATAAAGCATGTGTTTTCATTCAAGATCATTTGAAAATTTTGACAAATTAAATTTTAAAAATTAAAAAAGACCTTAAACAATCTGTCAATCTCAAATGAAAACGTCTTCACCGCAAAGTTCTAGATCTCACCATTCTCTATAATTTTCATATAAATTCGGTTTTCATCTGACTTTATTTATGAATTTATTTGTTATGAGCTATTTTTAAAGACTATTGACTCAGTACCTAGCCATGAAAATCAACTTTTAGAGACCTTTGACTAAGTCAACTGCCTCTAAAAATCACCCATTAAAATGGCAATTGACATAAGCGATTGCTACTAGAAATCATATTTTTAGAGACAATTTTCTTAAGCTGACTGCTTCTGAAAAATATCTATACTTCTACTAGGGGGAATTTACTTAATAAAATTGTCCCTAAAAAATATATCTTCAGGGCGGTTTGTAAGCTACAGTGCTTCTATGACTAGTTAGAAATGCTATACTTATTGAACCATCCCTGGAAAAATTAGAAGGCGTTGATGAAAATTATTTATGTAGTAATGTGATATAGAAAGTGGGATTTTATATGAGTAGAATGAGGGATTAGGGTTCATATGATCCGAAAGCGTCCATGATGTTCAAAAATGAGAAAAACAATAGACACAGATACTTATCAGTGTCCAATGTGTATTCCATTATCTGCTAAAATTTGAGCCATGCTTGTGGGCATCTCACAGGATGTGAATGAGTACTCCACCACTGCACTCACCGTCATAAGGTCCTATTCCTTCCACCTCCTATGCGGTGAGAGGGAAGGGATAGAATGTCTCGATCCTCAAAAATAGAGGATTTCAACCCGGGCTAGAGGGCAATTTAAACCATTATGATTTGTATGCATTGTTTAGGACAGGATAAATCACGATTTTATTTGGGTTTTAGGTTGGCAATAATTTTTTTGTGGGCGAATTACAAAGTTGACTTTCATGCTCTTTTATGCTTTCTTTACTAAGATACAAGTAAAATTTAAAGTCATAATAGATTACCCGAGGAAAAAAAACCTATAGAGATTAGGATTAGTGCTG
Organism: Saccharum spontaneum; assembly: GCA_022457205.1. Taxonomy (NCBI): domain Eukaryota; kingdom Viridiplantae; phylum Streptophyta; class Magnoliopsida; order Poales; family Poaceae; genus Saccharum; species Saccharum spontaneum. The sequence goes on along the minus strand of CM039616.1, from coordinate 55,181,226 downwards.
ACCATAATATGTATTTCTATACATCTGTGAAAACAAAAACTTCTGCGAAAATCCGAATCCTTGATTCACACATGCATGAACGAGGAAAGAGCCAGAGGAAGCAGGGAAAAAAAACAACCTTTCATGGTGCCAAGGAAGCCGCTGCAGTTGGTGTCCATGGGCATCAAGTTGAGCTTGGTCCCGGCGAGCACCTTGGCGTCCGCGTTGACGTCGTCGACGGCGAGCTCGATGGCGAGCTGCGCGGCGCGGCCAATCGTGGAGTCGTACGTGAAGAGGGCGCCCACGGCGACCTCGCTCGGCCGCGCCCCCGCTGCCGACGCCGCGGCGGCAGTGGCCAAGAGCACAGTCACCACCAACTGAGCCACGCCGCCCATTAGCCCGAAATCGGAGCGTCACTAGCTGGAGGCTAGAGCACGGTGGGCGCCGCCGCCGTCGTCGGGAGGAGCACCACCAGTGGCATCGGTGAGTACGTTGCTTGGGAAGAAGAAGAAGAAGGCAGAAGAGGAAGGAATGAGAGGCGCTGGTTTTGAGGTGCGCAAGGAAAGAGGAGGGGGTAGCTAGCACTAGCTAGAGTGAAGACGACGGCTCTGGCAATGGCAAGCGAGTGCCAGCCAACCGGTGAGGTGACGCCGACGTGCTAGTCATGTCGTGCGTGGTGTCAGGGGGCGGGCCGTCGCCGTTGCCGCCCATCCGACGGGCCGAGGTGAGCCAGCGAGCCAGCGGTGTGTGTGGCTCTGCTTCCTCCGTCGTTCGATCTCGCTGCTACTGTGCCATCTGACTAAGCTTGCATTGAGGACTGTATCGGATCGTAGATCGATCACTGTGTCAGCCAGTCACACTCACGCTCACGCAAGATATGGCTCAGCAAGACAAGGAAAGAATTTCTCCTAATCGATCGGCAGGGCAAGGAAAGCAAAAGGCTGCCCTGGATTGAAAGATTCTTTGAGATTTCAAATGGGCAAAGTGATTCCGCTCTGTCTCCGCATTCCCTGCCGCCGAGACTAGCGCTTTCGTGTCGTGTATTACAGCTCTTACTTACCCTGATGCCCTCTCTAACCTCCTCCTCTTCCTCTTCTCCTCTCTATATAGCGTTCAAGTGCATATCTTACTACTTAAGCTTATTGGAAAATTGGAGTTAGGAGTTGCGCATTACATTTAGGACGAAGATTGGGCTTTTAGTTTGGTTTGTTCACGAATTGTTCTTCTTGCATGCACCATGGATGACGATCTGAAACATCTGAGGTAGTAAATTGCAAGAGAACTTTGTCACTCGTTCGTCTATTGGCTTCTACTACCTCCATTGCTCCATCTTGGTGCTCAAATTCACAACCATATATGCGGTGTTTGCACAGGGTCAGCTTCTCTGGGGTGAGGCAGGAAGATCGTGGCGGCGGCGGCGAGACAGTACCAGTACCATCTCAGCAAAGGACAAGTTCACGCAGAGGTGAAACTAAATTAGTTGAGACATGTGTCGTTTTCACCTAATCATCTACGTTTCCAACGGTTGAAATTTGTCGAGGCAGGTGACTGATGACTAATCCAAGCTTGCGTTTCTGTTTAGGGCCAATGAGCAATGCAGCAGAGGAGTACGACGCGGCGTATGCAGCCACGGTGGCAGCAGTCGCTTACGCCATTGCCACGCGAGAGGAGGAGAGGCTGTTAGCGTCTCAAGAGAGGCCGTCGCCGTATGCTGCCGCGGACAAGCTTGCGCGCGGAAATGGAAACAAGCAGCAGCGTCCTGCTGCTGCTTCTTCCTCCATGGATGAGCCTACTCGAACGACCACACCGCCGTCCAGCAAGTCACCACGTACACCCAAGAGAGGCGAGAGCCTGAAGAAGCCAATTTTCGAAGGCAGCAGATCCTCTTCCTCGAGATGGTTCGCTGGTAAAGAGCCTGTAGACGATGATTACCAAGATGAACAAGGTGGTATATGTACTATCTAACTGTAAATTTTTTTTGAAAGAATATCTGACTGTAATTTTGAGCTTTTCTTTTTGCTAATGTGTCATATTCATTTGGGTAAAATAAAATTTCAGCTAATGTGTCAGTGAATCGGCCACTAAGACCGGCTCAGAAGAAGCCAGCAGAGGGTGCAGTTTCGGATGAAAAGCCCCCTGCTTTCACTGATCCTGCACCACGCGTAAGGAAGGACCCCAGTTTCACCCGGAAACCATCAGAAAAGAGAGGAAGCAGGAGATTTGAGCAGGATCAGGGGAACCAGATGGCGCCGCCGCCGCCGCCGACAACGTCACGGCCAATGGACAAGACGTCGAGCTCGTATTCGGCGGCCGGTAGGGAGAGTGGTGGAGCTGCTACCACGTCTGGTGGTGGAGTGGCGTTCTCCAGCGAAAACGAAGCAATGGCACATGCTTGGGAGAAGGAGAAGCTGGCGAAAATCAAGAAGCAGTAAGCTAGCGGCTGGTGATCAGTTTGATGCATGTTTACACTTTTGGAGAGGCAAATTCGACTGGTTTTGTTTGATTTGATTTGCCACCAATTTCTGGCAGGTACAACGAGACGATGCAGACGATTGCTGAATGGGAGGCCGACAAGAAAGCCAAGGCCAGGCGCCAAAAGGAGCTGAAAGATGAGGTTTGTTTCGTTCTGCTTGTTCAGAAGATTTATCGGAACGGACGACCTTGTTTAGTTTTCAGTAATCTTGTCGATGGATCCGATCTCTTGCAGAGTGAGTCGGAGAGGAAGCGTGCGAAGGCGCTGGAGGAGTACAACGAGGAGATGGCGAGGATCAACAAGGTGGCCGCCGCGTCGAGGCTGACGGCGGAGGAGAAGAGGAGGAGCGCCGAGAGGAAGGCCAGGGACAAGGCGCACACCATACGGTCCACGGGGAAGCTTCCCGGGAGATGTGGGTGTTTCTGATGATGAAACCGCGCGACAAGTCCATCATGAGTCGCTGTGCATGTGTATATAAGCCTCGATATCGACCATTCGATCGGCACACATGGATCCATTTGCTACTAAATCGAAAGGGAACGACATGAATATCTGAGCATAGATGTGAGGCAAGCATCTTTGTTCAGAATTTCGGATGGCTCACGTGCAGCTTCCCAACTTTGCCTATATTGTGCATGTGAATCGCTGCAAATGGAACCTCTTACCACTGCTCTCCGAAAATATCTAGCAAATTTTAGAGTCTCTCTGTTCCGTTTACAGAGGTAGTGCAAAAATAACCATGTCTTAAGACGAGCCTATCTAAAAATAGCTTATTTTTTTTAGAGAAAACTAAAAATAGCTGATTTTCATAGGTGAACTTCCCATATCAGAAAATAGACCCAAAGCCCAATGCAGAGTTCTCAGCTCCTCCTATCCTCCTCTTGGCTCTCTGTCCCCTCCCTCCCCGTAGCAGGTCTCCATAGTCCATACCCTCCACTTTCCCACAACTAGTCTCTACACCTTCCCACTACCCGAAGGCATCTAGTCAGAGATACGACAGCGCGGTGGTTCTGGTCGAGAGTGTGGAGGATCGAGTGATAGCAAAGGCAAACCCCCTCCTTCTGGTGGCAGCGTGGCACGCATACCCCGTTTTGCTCCTATCATTGGGTGAGACACCTTGTCCCTCCCTGTGACCTATGAGGGTGCGGCTTTCTTGGAGTTGGTTGTTGTCTTTGTGGTCGTGGATGTTATCGTCGTGCTCTTTTACTCCATGTATGCCCTTCTAAGGGGGTGTTTAGGACCGCTCTGCTCCCCTTTTTGCAGCTCCACTCCAGCTCTACGTTGCCAAACACTTTTAGCTCCACGAACTCTGCTCTAAGAAAAAGGTGGAGCTGAGGGCTAACTCCCCGTTTTTTTCTGGAGCACCTCAAGAGATACTCTAATTTTTTGAGTTTTGTACTCTCACGTAGAGTTGATGGGTAATTACTCACCTTGTCACTCATTAATCACCAGTTCACTCGGACTTTGTTCCGTCATGCACGCTCGCGGCTCCGCCGTCTCCCTTGCGGTGCTCCAGCAAAGGGAAATTGCCCGGCTGGGCTGCTCGGCTTTGGGCCTTGAGTGGCGTACCGTCAACATCCTTATATTTTTTTAATTATTCAATTCATTTCTTTATTTCCAACAAGAAAATAAAAGAAAAAAAGCTCTTAAATGAACAATAGTAAACACTAACGCATGTGCTAAGTACTACTTGAGTAAACAAATGTAAATCAAGGGCATAATAGACCATTTGTAGGGAAATAACCCATTCCTAGAGTTGGAGCTAGAATGTGTGCCAAACAGTACTACTTGCTCCATAAACTCCACAGTGGAACTGCTCCATGGTGAAGTTGGTGGAGCGAAGCTGTAAAAACGGGAGCGGAGCAGTCCCAGAAACCCCTTAAATGGAATCCTTGAGGGCATCTCAATGCGATGCAACTACCACAGAAGCTATAGTGGCGAGGCTACAACTATGGATGGTGACAACCACGAGGAGGTATCGAACACCACGCTGTAGGCTAGGAAAGGCACCATCTGGGATGCACTATTGGCCCTCCTGACACGTTATCCTCGAGAGGAGGAGAGGGGCGTCAGAGACAATGGCATGTGCAAGTTGTGTGTCGCATGGCAGCACAATACCAGCGCCCCAAAGACAAAGGTAGTAGCAGGAACGTTGGAACTAGCGGCGAGTTCCCCGGTGGGAGATTGTTAGTAGGCTCACTAATAATGGGTTTAGTAGCAAACCCTAGTACGAGCGGCGAGCTGCTTTTTTCTAGGCACTCTAGCCTGCCTCAGCTATCTCTAATTAAGAAAGACCATACCATAGAGCGTACACACTTACGACTTCAGAAGGTTGGTTTTTATAGTACTTTACCATTTAAACCTATTATACATAGCTCTAAATCAGTTTTACGTCTCATAAATCCTCTCATGCATCACCGCCTTGCATGCAAAACAACCACGCCATAAACTAGCTAAAATTTGGCACTATGAGACAACTGCCATAGCGATGCCCCAGAGGCATGTATGTCATTGTAAACTTGGTGTTTTTTTTGTTCTTTTTGTCTCACAAATTTTGGGATGTAGAGCCACGGCGAAACCTTGAAACATTTGAAAAATACAAATTTTGAATTTTTTCTAATTTTGGTGGAAGAAATATCCAAATACAATCCCACTAGCTAATAAGCACACAACACGCGCACGTTCAGATGTCAGATGGTTTGTTCCTTGCTCTTGGCACCAACCGCATCGGCCATTTAACTGGGAAGGGAGAGGAGAAACGAGAGGCGCTCACTGGTTGAGGAGAGGGAAAGCGAAGATGACGACAGCCGGTGAGGCCGACCGCCGACGAGCTAAAAAAGTCAGAGGCCAGAGGCCAGAAGTAGGCATCGGAGGAGTGGCCCAGGTGAGCCAGCCAGCCAGCGAGTAGCGTGTGGATCTAGCTCCGATCGTCCGATCCGTCGTTTGATCTGGTGGCGCCACGTACGTACGCAGACAGCGAGAGAGACAGGTGCAAGGTAATAAATAGCAGCGGTAGCGGCCGCAATTACGGTAGTGAACTTTGCAGTTTGGAACTTTACGGCCGCTATTCTGAATAGCGGGACGATATTGCAGCCGTAATTGCACGTAGCAAGCCGCAATAGCGTAGAAGCAAATAACCCTTATGCAGACGGAGATGGTTCAAGTGACCATGAGGCCGATGATGTTGTTGCTTCTAACAATGACAACGAGTGATAGTCTTGTGTACTATTTTATGGCCCATAAATCATAATATGTTTATTTGCAAATTCTTAATGTGATGATTTAGAGTGTGAAAAAAGTATGTTTGTTTTCTTAATTTAAGTATATGAGACATAAGTTCTTCAAGTACGATTAAATATCTATTTATACTTATTTTTCATGGTATATGTATTTAAAATTATGTGAGATTATTAAATGTCGCTGTTGAAACTTATCGTCCATAATATCACCCGCTACCTGCAATCTGCTATCTTAATACCAATCCAGTGCTAACCCGCTATACGCTATTTATTAGCTTGGCCAGGTGAATATCTGGCGGCGGCTGAATGCGACGGTGACACACCATTGAACGTGCGATGGAGAGGGTCAGTCGGTCACGGAAGCAAAGCAAAGAATCTTAGTTGTCACGAGTCACGACGCAGGCGAGAAAGATCTTTTTTGTGGCATGTCGTGGCCACCGGCCCGCCGACCCGACCCGACCCTTGCTTCTCCACCAGCCAGGCCTGGTTTAGATTGCCTCTGAATTCCAAGTTTTTTCACTCTCTCTGTTACATTAATGTTTAGACGTATGCATAAGGTATTAAATGTTGGTAAAAAAAATAATTAATTGCACAGTTTAGTAGTAAATCACGAGACGAATCTTTTAAACCTAGTTAGTCTACGATTGAATAATAATTACCAAATATAAACGAAAGTACTACAATAGTTAGAGTTGAAAAAATTTGCAATCTAAACCAGGCAATTTATAGAGCTCTCTCTGTATCCCTTTGCTCCTCGCTGTACGGCATCCAGTGGCTGGCTCACCCGGCCCACTTGCTAGCGGTTAGCGCTACTGGGCTGGCCGTCGGCCAATCGTCCGCCGGGCCGGGCAGGTGACTTAGACTGATGACCCTGCAATCCGTGGCATACTTATTACTTCTTCGGCCCAACCAGCCTCTAGGGCTCCATCGCCACCCATCTGCTGGCTCGTGGCTTCGGGGGGCCAGCATGGTGCGTTGCTAGTTGCTACTGCCACAGGAACTAGATAGCAAGGCTGCACCACCAGTGGATGATCCATGGCGACTATGCATTAGGTGCTGTCCGATGACACCATGTGCACTCGGAGGAGCGCCACCGGGATGCATTATATTGTTGGGCCTCCTGACGCGTCGTTGGGAGTAGGGATGAAAACGGACGGAAACGAACGGAAAAATCCTATTTCTACTTCTGTTTCTATATTTTTTGGCGGAAACGGGAGCGGGTTCGGAAAATGCGGGTTCGAAAACGGAATCGGAATATGCGGATATACGGAAACGGACAAATACGGATGAAGAGCCGGAAAATTAAATTAAGATCACATAATCTAATATTCTCAAAGTATACATATATAAAGTCATGTAATAATATATACAAAGTTTAATATTTATTTACATGCTATGTACATGAACATAACATGCATATTTTGTGATTCGTAGTTATATTAACATAACATAAGGACATGTAATTGTTGAACATGTTGAGCATAGATTGAAAACGGGATAAAAACGGGATAAATACGGGTCTATTCCGTATTAAAACGGGATTACTCGGAAACGAACGGAAAACATCATTTTCTACTTCCGCAAATACGAAAACGGGATCTCGCAAATATGAAAACGGACGGGAAAATGTAGAAAACGGAACGGGACGGTACGGGAAAAATTCCGTCCGTTTTCATCTCTAGTTGGGAGGAGGAGAGAGGATAGATATGGTGGCGCATGCATGCATGCAAGTTGTGCGTCGCTTGGCGGGACAACACTAGCCGACGAGAAGGCAAATGTTGGAACAGGTGGAGACCTCACCTCATCAGTGGGAGGCAATGCAAGCCCCATGACGGGTGGTGGACATTGACGGCAGGTTCTTGAAGCTTCAAGGACGACAAGGACATCGACCGAGGGCGGACAAGGAAAAAATGCATGGCCCAATAATTTGGATGGTAGTTGCGGCATTATGAGAGTGAAGACGACAACCGGTGAGGGTGAGGATGACCGCCGACGAGCCAAGTCAGAGGGGACAGTATGTAGATGTAGTCATGTAGCCATCGGACGGGTCCTGGTGACATGACACCCGGCCCGTTGTTTGATCTCGCACGCGCACGGATCGGACAGGTGAATATGGTGGCTGAATGTGACGGCACGTGCGACGGAGACGGATGCGTAGAATTTTGTTGCCACGGCCACGGCCCACGGGCGCAGGCGAGGGAGATTTTTTCTCGTGCCATGTCGCAGCCACAGGTCCCGTCGTCGTCGACCATTGCGTCTCCACTACTCTCCATCAGCATCCATATAGCCTAGTACAAACTACCAACTGGGGGCCCGGCCCACTTCCTAGCGCTACTGGGCTGGCCATCGGCCTATCATCCGCCGGCTAGTTATTTTATTTCGACGGCCCAACCAGCCTCTGGGACTCCTTCGCACCACCCATCTTCTCGGCCTACTTTTCCTTTCCTAAAAAATAACTGCTTGGCCTACTGTACTACAGTAATTATTAAGGCTCCCTCCTAAAGCTGAAGACAAAAGCCACGAGGAAAGTCCCTCCGCTGTGTGCGGCCTGCTCTGGTGCTAAATTTTTTCTGGGCTGCCGCCTAACTGTTGAACTGCCGACTTGGGCTTGGCCTGTTACTTGTTGGATCCACTACGCGATGGCCCAAGGTGTTATTCGCCGGCTCGCGTGCTCGCTCACATGGACGCCCTCTCTCGCGGTTCCGCTCGGTCACTTCACTCGGCGATGGCAGCAGTGCAAGATGACGGCAACCTGCGCCAACTGGCTCCGCCTGTGGATGTGCAAGAGGGAGATGGCAACTGCAGCTTGCCTCCTGTGGCCATGGAGCAACGGGAAGCGAGGGGCTGCAGCCTGCAGGGAATGGAGTTCAATTCGATCGAGGAGCGCCGGTGCCAGCGCTAGCGACCAGGATGTAACAAAAGACAAATTACAAATACAAGAGGTAAAAAATCGGTTCAATTGTTCATGTTCTGGACATATAGACCTGCTAGACGCCTTGATTGAAGATTTGGAGGAGCGAGGTGATGTTTGGGAATTTTTTTTCTGTACTTTATAATTTGGATATAAATAAATATGCCATATTAGTGCAAAATGTTTTTATTATTATTTAGTTTGATCTCCGTCTCACTTATAATTTTCAGCTGAGTACGCCATATATTGCTCATTCTGACTTGGCTTATGTAGTTCAACAGCCAGCAGGATCCTTAATTGGGAGCCCCATTGCACGCTGATCAAGCGCATCATTCGCTTTGTGAAGGGCATCCTATCCACTGGGTTTTATATTGGCAATGGTCCCGTATAGTCTCTAACCACATTCTCTGATACGGACTAGGCAGGCTGTGCCAACTCTCGCCTCTTGGCACAACATGTCTGGTAACTGTGTCTTTGTCGGCGATAATCTGGTGCCATGGTGCATGGTCTTTCAAGTGTCAGAGTACAATCTCTTGTTCTAGTGCAAAGGCAGAATAACACATTGTGGAACATGCCGTTGTGGAGGACAACTTTATGTAGGAACTCCATGTACCGCATGCTTTTCTGACGGTGGTCTACCAGGACAAAGTCAGTGCTATCTATATGACAGGAAATCATGTTCATCATCGTCACACGAAGCATATCAACATCGACATTTGAACACATCTAGACCCTAATTTGGTGATTTGAGGTTTTGATGATTGATGAGCATAAGCTTTAGAGTAATTTGTGTTTTGCAATAGTATTCATACATTGGAGTTAGTCACAAGTTGAATGGCCACAACCCACAAGTGTCTTGGCCCCAAAGATTCGGATCGTTAATTATTGTATGGCACAAAGAATACTCATAAAGACTAAAAACACAATAGAGCGAATGTCAGCTTGGTGCTTGAAGAATATCGTTGTAGTGTGTATTAGGACTCTGTTTTTCTGTTGGCCATCCTATTAGGTGGTTTTGTGTGTGTGTGGGGAGTTCAATGCACAAGAGGATAACTCTTGGTCAAGATCGTGGCATTAAGTAGCCCCATTAAAGTGGTTTTAAGCCAAGGATCTAAAAAAAGTTATATTTTACGAGATCGAACTTGAAACGGGCTTGAAAAATACGCCTGAACGTGCACCAAATGATAGGCTTGAAACCTGGCAGATCATCTGGTGGAACTATGCCCAAGGTAGTTTTACTTAGCCCCAGTGACACACTGTCTTGACACTTTTGATTAGTACTACTAGCATGTTGGCTATATACAATGTTAAACATAATGGGAAATAATGGATCCTTCATTCGTCGAAGACCTTTCTTCATTTAAAAATAAGGCTCGACCTCATCATTAACATTGATTGCCATGCTCCTATCTGATATAAAACCTTGTGTCCAAGAGATGATCCACTTAGGAGAAAACATTAATTCTACAATATTTGCGGTAAGAAAGGCCATCTCGTTTTGTCCTATGTCTTTTTGAAGTCTATTTTAAATATAATCCAATTTTTGCTTCTTATTGTACTAATTCATGAACTATCTCATGCAAGATTAATGACTCCCTCAAGGATATTGTGCCCTCACATGGCGGTTTGAGTTCAAACAACTATATGATCTACAACCAAGTTAATCTAACCGTGACCACTTTAGTAAAAATTTTAAAACTAACATTTAACAAGCATATTGGCATATACTGCTGAATTATATTTGCTTCTTAGACTTTCATGTCGGGTCATAGCAGTTTACTATTGATTGATCAGGCGATATGGCAAGAAAGTTCTCATGGACTATACTTAACATCCTAACTTAATCTCACCCATTAGAGCATCTCCAACCATCTTTTTTGAACCCACTCTCTAAATCCTCATTTTGAGGGCTATTCTAAGAAAAACCGCTCTTTAATCTTTATATCTCTCTGCTCTCCAACTTCTTCTCTAAATCTTGTTTGGCATTTTGGAGAGCTAGCTCCGCCCTCTATATTTAACGAGCGAGAAACTAGGAATAGAGGATGCTAATATATAGTGATCAAGTTGAAGAAGCTGAAAGAATTTTTTTTCACCAAATTCTCTATTCTTATCAATTCGAAAGGAAATAAAGAGACTCTTAAAGTTACTCTTAGATTTAAGTTGTTAGAGGACACCGTAAAAGAGCTCGTATTGGTTAAAACCCATTCAAAAGATGTTTGTTAGAGATGCAAATGGGGAAAAAAAACACTTTGCGCAGCTTCAAAAAGAATTCAATTGCCATGGACAATTGTTTAGTATAGAAACCGTGTATATCTGAGACGAAATTCTAATGACCCTGATAAAAAATGGTTTCTTAGATCATCCTACTGCAACAACAAATCCTTTTAGTTTGAAGCTAGTTAGATTATCATACTATATATGTTTTGTGGAGCGAGAACCTAATTCAGTATGTTATCTGTATATGTGCTTCATTGCTTTGCCTTCTGAAGGACTGAAGTTGGAAATATGTTCTATGCTGAAGGCACTGAATGAGCATCTGAGGATCCTGCAGCTTGATTATCTTTATCCGAGGATCCTGCAGCTTGGTTATCTTTCTCGCTTAATCTTCGTTTCATCGTTCTCTTAATTTCCTCCTCCTTCTTGTCGACAAACTGTATAATCTCTTTGAAGCTGCCAAGGCGTGATGGCCTCCGCTGTCTTTCCACAGCATCAGTGGCGGCGGCAGCAGCAGCAGCATCTGCTGCAGCTGCAGCTGTTGCTGCTGCACTGGGCTCACCAGCAGCTTCAGAATTGGAGTACTTGTTATACTGCCAGCATATTCGTATGAAAAACACCACCAGAGCCAAGAGACATATCAGGGCACACACGAGGAAAAGGCCCCAAAAGCTTCCGAGGCCAAGCCTGGTTGCTCCCACTTCGCTGTCATCAGAGGAGCAACTAGGCCGTGTGAACCACTCGTCGTGAATTCTCTGAAGCTGGCCACTCTCTGAGAGTTGAAGGATGGCTGTCGATAAGTCTGCAGCAAGGGGGGAGTCTCTCTTGAATGCCTGTAAAGAACAATGGAGAAGAATAAATTATTTCAATTGCAGTACCGAACAGGGATGTATGCTTCCATGAGATGCAATGGGAGCAGTTATCAAAACAAGGTGAACAAATACAGAAAAGGCAGAGAAAGAAAGACGAACATACAAAGCCCCATCCCTCCTTGGTGAACTCCTGTCCCACTATTCTGAAATTGCAGTGGTATGACAGGAAGATCTCAACATATGGCATCTCATCAACAATTGCAGCAACACCACCATCTTTTGGTCCACGTTTAAGGGCATCAGCATACTCCTGGATCGTATTTAGTGGTACCAATCGATACTCAGGAATATTGAGCTCTTCAATCAGGTAATTTCTGGTAAATTTTCCATCCTGATATCCAATAGGTAAACCACTTGAAATCAAACTGTCGATCCCAGTTATTCCTGATGCGAGCTGTTGGACTGTGAGGATTGACGTCAAGCTAGCAGTATAACTTGAATTGATGATCAGGACAACGAACAACCATATGATCAACACAAATCGCCCAAGCGCGCTTACAGTGTTCTGTCCTGCAGTGAGTTTCTCATCAAGATGTTTCCATCCAGACAGGGAAAGGATCATGGACGAATTAAGCATAATATCATGTGATGGATCTAGTGGACTTACTGTGTGAAAAGAACATTGTTGAGAAGCTAAACCTGAAATATAATAATGAAATGTCAGTCAATTAGAAAAAATTACCAACAAAATAATGAATTTCGACCAAGCCAAACTTGGTAACCCAGGATAAAATACATTCCTAAGTAGTGACAGAAGCATACCAAAATATTGTTATAAGTTGTCGTCGTGGAGAGCCTCGAAACTCCTCATTACTCCGATGCTCAAGAATCCAAACAACTATCCCCACAAAAATAAAAAGAGCACCAGTTACACACCACATCTCCAATGTGAACGGTTTAAGGAAAGCCCAGGCACTTGAAGTTGCTTGTTTCACTGGTGCTACTATCACAAGCCCTGACTCAATATAAGGCTGTGTGAATTCTGCAATCTTTGTTCTGTTTCTCACAATAGCAAAGTCGCCTACAGCTGCATCAAGGGACTAAATGAAATGAAAACAAATCAGAGGACTGACAACAAAATGGTAACATACAACGAAAAAAGAATGAGAACATACATTGGCAGCAACCATATTAATAATGTCATCATAGTTAGGATTCTTTCTGCCATCCCCAATTGTTATGAATTGGCATGGAACTGGGTAAGGAAGCAGTTTAATTGCTGCGTTGAATATATCAATGCAATAACCAGTCACATTATCAGGGCCCTTTCCACCTGCCACTAATTCCTTAAAGCTTGGTTTCATTGGGACACCAACCCTCAGAGGCTGGCCATTGTTCGGGAAAACCCACCCCTTAGGAGTAGTGGTGGAATCACCTGGCCAAACCACATTGTGGAGCCGCTGGGCAAGTGAAGAAGTATTTGGTGGCTTCTGATACAAAATTTCAGGAGCAGCAACAGAGAGGCCTGAGTAATTGGACCAATAGCCAATCAACCGGGAGCCAGAACCACCGATGTTAAGGATGTCATATGCTGGGTGTACCAAATTGCGATCTGAATTAAATTGGACTGGACCAGTTAGGCCTGTAAAATTTGTGAGCAGAAGTTGCTGTAGCATCTGCTCGCCACCATCAAATATCTTGAGAGTTGATAGATGCAGAGTGCTGCCATTAGAATCATGCAACATTGGATCTGTAGAAAAGTTGATCTGCTGCCCATTATTGAGAAATTGATCGATACCACGAGCAACAACCCAAACTGAGTCGTAAGCATAAAAACTATATGAGTTCAAGCCAGAAGTAATACTTCTATTACGAGCCGCATTATTCCATTTAGATGTGAACTTGTTCTTGGCATCAGATTCAGGAATGTGCTGGCGAAGAACAATTAGTCCCTGAAGATGACTCATGTCTTTACGATCTCTAGACGTCGAGGAATCCAGGACAGCAGCTAGCCAGTCAGTTACAATCCAGACATAGCCACTGGCCATCATCTGCAGCTTGTTAGCAACAGAAAATATTCTCATCCCTGTGTCAGGATTGACATGCACAACCATGACCCTTGATTCCATCATATTTGCTTTAAACAGTACATCATTGATCACTTCTGTATTTGAATTGGGAGGAATAGCTGCTTTATATGAAATCCTCGCCCTCTTTGCTGCAAGCGCATCACCAAGGGCAGACACACCACCTCGCCCATAATCATCATCAACGAATATAGCAGTCACCTCTTTCCACTGATAGTAATCAACAATGCTAGCAACGGCATTCATTTGGAAGTAGTCACTTATGGTTGTCCTGATGAAGTACGGATACTCTGATGCAGAAAGAGTAGGATCTGTAGCCGCAAATGATAGAAGAGGTACATGTAGCTCATTAACAACATGGGAGATGACATGGCCTATCCCGGAGGATTGTGGGCCAATAACAGCAACCACATTTCTTTCCATTAGCTGCAATGCTGAAACAAAGTAAATTTTTTATAAATCAGTCCATGGACCATCCAAGCGAGCAGCAGGTACAGCTGATTAATCAAAGTTTTCACTTTTGTAAGTTTTCATTCTGCTTATATGGTCTAACTTCCTAAAACTTGACTCATGCTAATCAAACTTTCTTATATGTGACAAAAACAGGAAAACTAGTGTTGCTTCACACAAAGAGGAGCAGTCTTCAATGTATGACACAAGAAAGGAAAAATGAATATTGCATGAGAAGAAAGTGAAGGCTCAGATGCCCCTTAATAGTTAAGACATGTTTCTTGCACCATACAGAATACCACAAGCGATTTCATATGTTGTGCCATTTGTGGTACCACTGTACCGGTATGCTTTTCGTCTGTTTCTCTTCTATTACCAGGACAGTATGGTTAGCAAAACTCTCAAGAAAGGACAACGTCATCATCATAATTTCAAGTAGCTGTTGCTTTCTTCATTTCCACTTTAAACATTACCAAATCATCTCATGAGGCACGAGGCAGGCAATTAGAGGACGGGAAAGCAACGAAACAAGGCTACTAATAAGTATTACTGTAATTACTGATTACTAACTCTCAACGTGCAAGTCCTGGCATCCTGAATCAAGTAGTAGCAGTGTAGCACCCACTTTGTTTCTTTAAGAGCGTGCAGATTGCAGATCAATATTTTACAAGGCCCACCATACCTAGAACAGATGTACAAGTCAGATTGTGCTGGCCTTGAGGTCGAGCGCTGGCTCGAGCGACACGTCTTTGCAGTGGCGAACGGCCGGACGCGGGTTCGATCCCAGGATCGTCCACGTTTTCCTCACCGGGGTTTTTCCACATAATAAATTTCAATGCAGCCTCTCAGCGCGTGGGGCCACAATGGGACAGCGACGTGCCCGTCGTCTGCAGAGCCTTCTCTCGTGATCTCTACAAGGACGCGACTTCATATCTGAGTATAGTTGTAGGTCTGGTTGTGTACAAGGTGGTGTGAGTGTAGTGTGCGTGTGTGGTGTAGGTATGTGTCTGTATGCGAACAGATGTTATAGCTGTATCCAGATGAGAGGTATATAAAAAAAAGTTGTGCTGGCCTTGGCCTCTTCTCCACCACTATCATCTATTCCCTTTGTATGAAGAAGGCCTATGTTTAAACTGTCGGAGGGTAGAGGTCTTAACATCTAATAAAGAAGCACTCACATGTTGCTCTGTTTGGTTACCCTCTTTTTTGCTCGCTGCTAGTGCTAAAGCTGGAATTTTTCTTCGTGGTCACCACTTCACTTTTGTGAATAGTTGGAACTGCAGGCCGAATCATTATTCATTCCAATTAAAAGAAAACAGTTCGGGCTAATTTAGCAGTCACTGGTCACTCGAATTAGCAAACATTTAGTCTGCAAGGCTGATCTCCAATCAAAACCATTGCTCTTTTTTTTGAAACAAAATGAAAAAGGCAAAATTTAGAATAAGAAAACAAAATCGGTATTCTAAGTTCAATCTGCTTTGCACTCGAAATCACTAGTACCGCTAAGATGAGCAAGAAAGCAGACTATACGGGAAAGAAAGAAGGTCCAACCTTCGATGGTCCCAAGAAAGCCGCTGCAGTTGGTGTCCTGGGCGAGCAAGTTGAGGTGGGTGCCGGCGAGGACGGTGCGGTCGGCGTTGACGTCGTCGACGGCGAGCTCGATGGCGAGGCGCGCGGCGCGGCCAATGGTGGAGTCGTAGGTGAAGAGCGCGCCCACGGCCACCTCGCTGGGCCGCGCCGCCGTGACCGTGTCCGCGGCCGCGGCGAGCAGCGCCAAGCGGAGGAGCATCACTCGGAGCGCGCCCATTGGCGTACCCAGCCCAGCCCAGCCGACGACGACGTCGACGAGCTTCACTTCAGGCCTCCATCTCCGGCGCCGGGACCGGCGATAGAGTCGCGAGCCGGAATCTTGGCGCGGGTCGCATCGGTTGGGTTCCTTGTTGGAGCAATATAATGGGCGGCGGAATGAACCGGGCCGGGGAGGCGGCAGGGGAGGTTGTTCTGCTTGGACGCTGCTGCTGAGACTGACTGCAGGGCCGGGAGGAGGTTCTGCCTAGGAGGAGCTCTAATAGAGTACCGTCGTCGGAAGGGAAGGGAAAAGCAAGATGCTGGCTGGTTCCTTCTGTGAGGTGGCCAGACCAGACCAGGTGGGCACCAAGAGGAGGATGAGCCTGCCTGGAACAGGAAGT
The DNA here is from genome assembly GCA_022457205.1 of Saccharum spontaneum. NCBI lineage: Eukaryota > Viridiplantae > Streptophyta > Magnoliopsida > Poales > Poaceae > Saccharum > Saccharum spontaneum. The sequence continues at coordinate 55,164,872 of CM039616.1, read as the reverse complement.
GGAACGAAAAGCTCGACGGGCCTGCCACCTACGTCCTCCTAGGACCGTTCCGTTGCGTGCCCCGCGACGGTCTCGTCGGTTGGCGCCAACATGTGCATCACGAACGCAGGCGCCGGGGTGCCCAGGGGTGGCGGCGATGGTTACAGCGCGACGGAGACGGGGAATTTAGGCGAGGAGGGCAGAGCCCAGAGCATATAGTGGTGGTATTCGCAGTCACGGGCTCAGCGAGCCAGCGCTGGAGGAAGGCGAGAGCGAGAGGGATATTTTCGGAATGGTATACCCAGATGGGCGAATTGCAGCCATGGAATGAAGAGGATGATGATGATGGATCATGTACAGGAACAGGATGGATTTATTCGAGTGGTACGCGCCAAGAAAAGGCGAAAGGCAAGGCTTTAACTATGATTGGAGACAGAGCAGGGGGCCGTCACGTGTCGAAATCGTGGCTCTTTATTCCGTTTCAGCACTATTCAGGATCTTGTCACTGGTACACAAATACACAGTACTAGGAGTCACACAGACAGCCATAGATAGATGTGTATGAATGGACTGTGGACTTTTGATCGATCTGCTGATGATGAGCACAGCAAGGCAGCTGAGGTTTTGGCAGATGCATGCAGCTCATCACGATTCCTTGCTCCAGCTCCAAGGGACGACGACCAGCTTTTCTAACACCAACCGAACGAAACTAGTGATAATGTCGTACTTGCTCTGATCAGTGATCACAAACATACGTAAGTCTTTTTCCAACCCCAATGTGTGTGTGTTCACACTCACCAGCAAGTTTGTTACCACGCATTCATTTTTTCTAGATAAAGGATAATTATTATAAGGTTCGGCCCGTAGGCAATCACGCGAGCCGTAAAGAGTCACCAACTTATAGCCAACCACACGAATGGACAAAACGAAAGTAAAGTCTTGACTAAATGAGACCAATATGTCTAGTCGACAACCACTCATTGGAGCCAAAGAAATGCAAAGCCGACGTCTATAGATGCTGCCCTACTAGGATCAGCTGGTCCCGTCGATCATCATACCGCTGCAATTTTGCCCATTGCCGTAGCCAGTGAGTTCTCCTGAAAAGAACCTGCAAAAAAGATTTTGGTCTATATTTGTCAAAAACTACCTCGTTTCTCGTTATCCAAACTGCCCAACGTAAAGCCGATGCTGCTGTTAATAATAATGAATTATGTTTGTTACGACGCATTCATAAAATCGTACAAGTATATTATAAAACATACACACATATAAAAAAGAAGAAGAACCGAAGAAGGAAGCCCTTTAATTTATACAACAAACTTGCTGGAGTGGTATCCTCTGGGCTTATATTGGACAACAGACAAGAGCAAAGCTTACTACATCACTTTGAGAATAGCCCATGTCAGTCCACATCGGTCTCATAAAAGGCCGAAAGCCACATCGCTCTCAGGCAAGTTGGAACCGCCGGTAGAAAACCAAAGGAGTTGGAATTTAAATGCATTAACCGACGTACATTTCACTGTAAATCGGCACCATTATCATAGGATGTTTGATACTAATTTAGAGTATTAAACATATGTTAATTATAAAACTAATTGCACAGATGGAGACTAATTTACGAGACGAGTCTATTAAACATAATTAGTCCATGATTTGATAATGTGGTGCTACAGTAAACATGTGCTAATGATGAATTAATTAGGATTAATAAATTCGTCTCGTAAATTAGTCTTCATCTGTGCAATTAGTTTTATAGTTACCTCATATTTAGTCTTCTAGTTAGCATTCGAATGTTCGATGTGACATAGACTTAGACCCTCTATTAAACACCCTTGTTTAGATTGGGGCAAGAAGTTTTTTTTCACTCTTTCTCCATCACATCAATTTTTACATGCATGCATGAAGTATTAAATATAGATAAAAAAATAACTAATTGCACAATTTAGTTATAAATCACGAGACGAATCTTTTGAGCCTAGTTAGTCTATGATTGAACACTAATTATCAAATACAAACGAAAATGCTACCGTTAGAAAAATTCTAACTTTCCACTGTCTAAAAAGGCCATAATTTTTTTTACAGTTACCGTTGGCGTCCCACACAGCTAGCAGCTGGGAAACTGACAAACGCTCGCGTCCAAATCACTTCCCTTGGACACGATCATGCATGTCACTAGAAATAAAGTAGTATAAAACTATAAAAGACAAAAAATATTAAAAATTCGCTTCGATTTTATATTATTGATCGGGTTTGTCGGGAGAGATGTTCTCTCATGTGACTACCCATGATAAAGTCATGATACAGTCGTACTATACAAAAGCTTAGCGGGTTTGTGTACACAGTACCCGGGTGAAAATCTTTCCCTCCAACTCTCGATTTTTTTTCTTCTTCTCGTAAATACTATTTTCATGGCTGCATTAAAAAAAACTTGACATTTTATTTTTCATCTAAATCAAACTATCTTAGTTTCCCTTCACAAAAAAACTATCTTTAATTTAACCAATTTTTCATAAAAATACTAATATTTATATTATTAAATAAGAATCATTAAATTAATTAGAGAATATAATAATGAATATATAGTAGTAGTAGTAGTAGTAATAATAATAATAATAATAATAATAATAATAATAATAATAATAATGTTGATAATTTTATTTAATATCTTATCAAATTTAAAATTGTTTGACTATCAAGTTTCTTGGCGGGAGAGCTTGATTAAGGCTAAGCGGGACCATGGCCAATACAATTTTCCACTAGTTAAACATTAAAATTAACACTGTTTGGTGACACCCTCTCCTATTTCTGTGGTCAAGCTCCGCCTCTAGTAGCATGCATGGAAGAGAATAAAACTAGGATTAAGGTGAAAACCACGCAATAATTTTAGTTATGGTTAACTTATGCTAAATTTACACTCCAATTTATTATACTTTTAGTGAAAATCTTCTCTCCTACACCTTACTTTTAGTGACTATCAAATTATATAGGATTTACAGTCATATTGTACTAGATTTATGGTGAGGTCATCGAGATGCCTTCAACGACTGTTGTTGTCCACACAACAGATCATATGTTGCTACAGATGGATCACCTGTATTGGCAATGTCGTTCTTGTGAAGGATGCATATGATGAGGATAAAATTATCACAGATACACAAGTGACAGTGATGGACCCATCTTTCTCATCACCATCAAAGACAATTCTTCCCACTTTTTTTTTGACAACAATTCTTCCCACTTTATGTTTGAGGTTAAGGCAAACTAGCCCAATGGGCGCGCTATGTTGCGCCGGCCTTTTGTGTGTGCGAAAAAAAGTTAGTGGAGCACCAAAAAAAAAAGTCAGTTATAGTGATGAACTGTGCACGGATGACGCCTGCTAAAGCGATGAACAGTGCATGAATGACATCAGCTACAGTGTTGACACAGTGCCTGATGGCATGAGAGGCCTCCAATTTATTCCGCGTTAAAGAGTATAGTTATAGTTATAGTTATGAGCCCCAACTGATAGTAGACCCAATGACATCATCTTCTTTGTTTGCCACAGCTAGGAAGGATGAGGACCCTGCATCCCGTTCTATTTTTCCCCTTCCGCCACCGACCACGACAACAAAACGTTAGTGTAAGTCCTAGTCTTCCGTTGTGAGTGTGTATAAACATGGATGCACCCATCATGAATGTAACATAGACTAATGTTGAACGCATTCATGCCAGTTGCATCTCATTTTTTAATTGTGGAAAGTTTTCAAAATGCATTTATACATCGTTTATAATGTTTTGGAAAAAATCATATATGTTTTGGATACTTTCCCGATTTTCCTATAACTAAATCTATTTTTTGGAAACCTATAGACATTTTTCACAATGTCTAAATATTTTATTTCAATTTATAATGTCAATATATCTTTAGAACTTTTCTCGAATTTTTTAGAATCTAAGAGACATTTTACATGGTTTAAAAATATTATCAAGTATTTACTAGATTTTTTAAAAAGATGAAAACACCTTAAAAATCAGTTCAAATATGGAATGAAGGTAATATAAACTCCCTACTATAGATTTCCTCTATCAACACCGGCTTTATTGAAATCGGTAGTGATAGTTATCACAGCCAGTAATACGAACTGGCGGTGATGAGAGTATCACCGCCGGTTCGTAAGAACGTTTCCATTGATAACTATCACTATTGGTTCGCATTATTAATCGGCGGTGATAGCCATCATCATAGCCGATTTGCACCACCAATCGGTGGTGATGATGTGCTCCTCAACACTGCCGACTCGCCGTATGAACTGGCGGTGAAGACATTTTTCACTGTCAGTTTATTGTATGATACAACGGTGATAACCATGTTGCAGCATAATAAAATTCATAACTTTTCAAATAAAGTTAGATGAAAACAAATTTTATATAGTTGATGACTTTTTCATTTAAATCATTTACGGTCCTATAATTCTGTTTGAAGCTCTCAAATTTTGAAATTCAATTTTTTCGAATTGTACAAAAGACCCAGATGGAAAAACGACCAAAAGAAAAGTTGTAGATCTTGATGATATGTATAGCTTTGTAGGTGACAACTTTTTCATTAGAAATAGTTTATGGTCTCAAATTTGTATCTGAGGTTCTAAAATTTTAAAATTCAATTTTTTTCAAACAACCTCGGATGGAAAATCGACCAAAAGCAAAGTTGTTGATCTCGATGAGGACTACAACTTTGTAATTGATGAGTTTTTCATTTGAAATCATTTAATGTCCCAAAAATATGGTTGAATTTTTGACTTCAAATTTGTCAAACGACCTCGGACGGCGAAACGATCAAAATCAAAGTTGTAGATTTCAATTAGAACAATAAATTTTTAGTTTATGACTTTTTCATCTGAAGTCATTTATGGTCGTAAATATTCATTTTCAAATCCTGAAAAATGAATACTAGAGGAATAGATATGCTATATAGACAAAAATTACTTAGGGGTGGAGTGGTTAGTGGAGCTAGCTAGTGGGGGTTTCCTGGGATTAAAACAACATTTTTTGCTATTTTTGGGATTTCTGGAAATCCTAATCACCACTTGCTGGTAAGACGAATCGACAGTGATAAACTATTATCATCGCCGGTTGCAAACCGACTATGATGACCATGCCATCACCATCGAGTATTCATCGTTGAGTGCCAAAACCGGCAGTGATAGGCGGTTACGAACCGTCTGTGATAGGTCCGCTGCAGTAGTGATTGTTTTGAGAGTTGAGGGTGTAGATTTCCGGTTTTAATATTTAAGAAGGAAAATCATTCCAAGAAAACAGTTTAGGAAGGTGGGCGGGACTTTTCTTATAACCAGCAAGCTGCAATAATTTTGTGTCAATTCGGTCCACATGGCTTGGGCCCCAAATCAGTCGCTTAACCACACGAAGGGGAAAGGCCTCCTCTATCCTACTCCTTCCTCTTCTCGGTGCTTATTTATACTCTTGGTCTCCACTTATCCTCCTCCTGTCCTGTAGTATAGGAGAGAGCCGCGAGACCATATATAGTCAATTTGCAACACTCTAGAATAGAAAGCTGACTAGAGAAAGCCATACCCACCCGTCCTCGTCTTCGCATCACAAGTTCAGAACCAAACTAGTGCACACGCTGGCTTGTTTCCATACATGGCGAGGATAAGACATTGTAGATAGCTTTCTTCATGCTTCTGTGGCTCACCTTGTTTCTTAATCGTTGTCTGGTCACCTAGGAGAGGGAGGCACTGGGACATTCACCTAGACAGAGTAAATAGTATGGAGTAGCAAGGGAGGTGTATGTTCCAGATGTTGCTACATATCTCGCATGTAAAAGTTAACCAGAGGTGCCGGAGGCTCTGGTGTAGCTGGCCCCTGTCTTAGATGGCGTGTGTATAGACTATAGAGGTGTGTTAATGGGACTGGATTGACGATTTCCTCCGCGGGGAATGGCCCCCTGTCTTAGTTCAATCAAGGATGCGAGTGGTAGAAGTCTCTAGCTGTCTGGTGCAACCGCAGTATCAGGGACGTGATGGTTCTCCATCCCTCATCCCTGCGTACACGTAATTAGGCTTTTTGCTAAGTATGTGTGGATTGGTGTTCATCAAGTTATTCAGTCATTTCTAAGAATTATTACCTTGCTGCTTTCTGTTCATTTACTTGGGAATTTTCAGATACTCAATTATTCATATGTGATGCACTAATATTTGCTATTCACTAAAGTGACAACTGTCATACATGTGACGCATTGCTGCAGCAAAGCATCCTCGTGTGTACACCCTCGACCGTAACAAGAGAACTGGACTGTGGACCTTTGGTCTTCTGAGTACACCAATGCAGCAAGGATTGTCAGATCATCAGGACCAGCTTTTGAAACATCAACTGAAATTAGAAAAATGTACTTTCTCTAATCACAAACATTTCCCCTTTTTCAAGATTAAAAGTTCTCCCCTAATGTGCGTCCATACTAACCAGAAACTTCATTAAAACACATTCATTAAATCTGAGAAGTATTTGTGAAGAATATCTTGGGTACAAGTATAACACACATAAAAAAAGGGAAAAGGAAGCACTTTTATACATGCTAGATGCATCACATGTTTTTATTGTGAAAAGTTATCAAAATGCATTTATACATCGATTAGAATGTTATGAGAAAGAGTTAAATACACCAGTGGCCCTCGAACTTGTAAGCGTATGTCACATAGGTCCATGAACTTTGAAAATGCATTTCTGAGTCCCTAAACTTATTAAGAGGTGCACAACAGGTCCATGGTAGTCATGCATACATTTATTTACTGATGTGGCATGCTAGCATGTCATATATTTTTCATTTAACCTCTCACGTATGTTTTTCTTGTAAAAAATAGACCCAGCGCGCCCTGCTCACGAACGCAGGCGAACAGCGCTAGCAACACCAAGACAGCCAAGTTCTGGACGTCGTCATGGGCTAATGGGAAGACTCCGAAAAGCATGGCGCCGAATCTCTTTCACAAATCAAAAAGGAAAAGACTAACGGTGCAGATGGCGGTGCAAGAAAATAGGTGGATTAACCATATACTCCCACTACAGACAGAGCAGGAGTTGAGAGAATATATGGAATTGTGGGAACTAACAAGTAGTATTCAACTACAAGAGGGCACGGAAGACTCCATAAGATGGCATGGACACAAGATGAGGAGTATACTACCAAAAGTGCCTACCAAATTCAATTTGAAGGCACCTACAGCAACCTCAAACTCATGCCAATTTGGAAAGCACAAGCTGAACCTAAATGTCGCTTCTTTGCCTGGACCCTTCTACACAAGAAGATACTTACCGCTAACAATCTATTGAAGAGGAACTGGCCCAATGATCCGACTTGTAAACTCTGTGGAACCGATCCAGAGACATCGACCCATCTTTGCAAAGACCGTCCATACACTAAACAAGTCTGGGAACAACTGAAAACCTGGCTACACCTATCAGTTGTGGACTCAGTACCTTCGTCAGGATCAATCCACGACTTTTGGAGAAAGTGCAGGAACAAATTCAACAAAACACAAAGGAAGTCATTTGACAGAATCATGATTTACTTTTGGTGTTGGAAGGAACGCAATAGAAGAACATTCCAACAATGTAGCTTACAAGCGATCCAGGTAGCAAGCATATGCAAGGATGACATTCAATGTTACCAGTTTGCTACTAGACCAGGACAACAACAAGATCGGCAGGAGTAGTTTTTCAGTTGCTCTTTGATCTCTCGTTCTCTCCCCTTGTGTGGCTCTGCCCCTGCTCTTCTCTGCTGTAGGAGTAGTGGTAACAGTAGTTTCCCTAGCAGCAGCCGAGTTGAGTTTTTTAACCTGATCTCGACGTGGCACACGTCGCTGCCGGAATATACGAAGGTGCGCCAGGAGAACGGCAGGATCAGCAAATACGTCCTGATTGTCGCGTCCGGACGAAGGCGACAGAGCCAGCGAGACGCGCGAGATGAGCCAGCCATGAGAGATGAGAGAGAAGGAAGGGTCTATTTTTATGAGAAAAATAAATGTGAGGTGTTAAATGTAAAATATATGCCATGTTAGCACATCACGCTAGTAAAAAAATATCCACATAACTGGTATGGACTTGTGGTACACCACTTAACAAGTTTAGCGACCCAGAAATGTATTTTCAAAATTCATGGACCTATGTGACGCAAGCTTACAAGTTCGAGGGTCTCTGGTGCATTTAACTCTTTGAGAAATTTTTAATTTTTTCTATATATTTTCATTTTCCCATAGTTTAATCTAACTTTTGGAAGCTCCTAGCGATATTTTCCCAAGCTCTAGATATTTATTTGGATTTATCATGTTAATCTATCTTTAGAGTTTTTGCCCGAATTTTTAGAATCATAGACATTTTTCATGGTTTAAAAATATTATCGGGTATTTACTAAATTATTTTAAAAAAGAGATAAAACCACCTTAAAAAACCATTTCAAACAAGGGAACAAAGGCAATTTAAACGGTTTTGAGAGTTGAGGGGTATGATATCCAGTTTTGAAGTTTAAGAAAAGAAATTAGATTATGTCGACACTTTAGGAAGTTGGAAGGGATTTTTCATAACTAGCAAGCTGCAATAGTTTTGTTTCAATTCGCCGACTTGAGATGCCCTAAATCAGTCGCTTAACCACATGCAGGCATGCAGCGCTGACGACAACAAGGCCTGGAGAAAGGATCCTCTGTCCTACTCCTTCCCTCTTCTTAATCCTTATTTATACTCTTGGCCTTTGTGTATCCTCCAACTGTCCTGCAGTAGGTGACTGCCGTGAGACCGAAACATACAGTCCAACACAACACTTTAGAACATCAAGAAAGCCAGAGAGAACCATGATCATCCTTTCCCTGGGCGAGGGAGGCACCAGGACATTCGCCTACACAGCGGCGATTGCAAGGAGCAGCCCTTGAGATGTACGACGTCACACTTTCTCTTGCATGTAAAAGTTAATCAGAGGTGCTGGGGATGTGCATAGAGAAGTTAATGGTCCTTGATTGATGACTATCCGCAGGGAAATCACTACTTAGAAGACGGGCAGAGGTCAATTGTAGCTCCTACGAAAATGCAAATGGTAGAAATGTCTTTCTGACGGGTCTCACAAGGATATGATTGTTCCCCAATCGCCATCCTCACATCGTACCCTCCTCGCATACACGTAATTGGGACTTTTATTTGCTAAATATGTGTGCATTGGCGTTCATCAAGTTATGCACTTTCGCTAAGAATTATTGCCTTGCTGCTTGTTGTTCATTTACTTGGGAATTGTCAGATACTCAGTCATTTATATGTGATGCCCTAATGCTTGCTATACACTAAATTTACAGCTTTCATATGTGTGAATATGTGACGCATTGCTAGCAGAAAAGCATCCTCGTGTGCACCCTCCGCCGTATCAAGAGAACTGGACTGTGGACTTTTGGTTCGCTGAGTACATACCAATGAAGAAAGACTGGCAGATCATCAAGATTCCTGACTCCAACTCCAAGGGACCAGCTTTTAAAACATCAACTGAAATTAGAAAATAAGTAGTTGGTCTGATAACAAACATATCCTTTTTTTTCTAGATTAAAAGTTCTACCCCATTGTGTGTTCCACTCACCAGCAACTTTATTACAATGCATTCATGAAATCTGAGAAGTATTATCAAGAATATATCTTTGGTGTAGATACACACCAAAGAGCAAACGGAAGGCCTTTTATACATCAGGAGGGAATTGTATGTTGTGGGCTTATTGGAGAATAGAGAAGAGCTAAGCCTCCATCACATATTCACATTCAGAACAACCTATATTAGTTTAGCATCTCCCAGTATCTAAAGCCATCGCTGTCAGGCAACCGGTTGAAATCTCTCTAATTTCCCTAGAAAACCAAAGGAGCTGGAATTCAAAGCATTTCATTGTGATTGGCATCTTTATCATAGACACAGCATAATATAATTCTGTCTGACGCAGCTGGGAAGCTGACAAATGCTCGCGTCCAAATCACTTCGCTTGGACATGATCATGACACGTCCTAATGAATAAAGTAGTATGAAGACATTTGATATAATAAACATTCACTTGAATCTTTTGTTATATTAATTATTGCTTTATATATATGACCACGTGAACACCATTGATCTCCATATCAGATTCTTGACCTGCTCGGTATATCCCAAACATTATTTAGCGCGTGTGCGCCAGTCGCGCTAGCACCGTACGCTTTCTATTTTTAGGCGCTGCTTTCTCCTGTGCGTGGAACTGATACTAAGCACTTTTTACTTTCCTTTTTCGTGGGACCAAGTGTGGAGGGTGGACGTGGGGAGGTGAGGGAGGCGCATGCGTGTGTCAGGTCTATATCAGATTTGGTTTCTATGAAATACTCATATGCTACACAAACTTTAAAATGTGATAATTTTCTTGTCAAGCATTTACCTTTAATTCTGTTTGCACCATTGCGTTCGTTATGATGAGATCTATAAAAGTAGATCCATGTTAGATATGTTTTGAAACAATTTTCGTGATGATAAAGTTTTGCACTTAGGAGTATAAAGTTTTAAATGTTATAGTACAAAGTTTCAAAACTTGGAGTGTTACAAAACTTTAGAATTTACAAAGTTTGTGTTAGTTTAAAGTTTTAAACCTACCACTACAAATTTTGTAATGTCAGAGCTTAAAGTTTATAAACTCTGAGTGTAAACTTCTGAATCTATCAGTATAAAGTTTATAATACGAGAGTTCAAAGTTTTGAACCTCACAGTATAAAGTTTGTAATGTCATAGGTCAAGGTTTATAAATTTTGAGTGTACAATTTTGAACCTAGCAGTATAAAGTTTGTAATATGATTGTTCAAAATTTATAAATTATGATGGTAAAGTTTTTGAACCTCATTACAAAGTTTGTAATGTGATAGTTCAAAGTTTTTAACCTAGCATTACAAAGTTTATAATGTGATGATTCAAAGTTTATGAATTTTAAATGTAAAGTTTTGAACCTAGCAGTACAAAGTTTGTTGTGTCATAGTTGAAAATTTATAAATTCTTAGTGTAAAGTTTTAAATCTGGCAGCACAAATTTTAAAATGTCATAGTTCAATGTTTTGTAGTTAGAAGTATAAAGTTTGCAATATCAAAGTTCAAAGATTTATAAATTCTGAGTGTAAAGTTTTAAATCTAGCAGTACAAAGTTTTATAATATGATAGTTTGAATTTTTGAATCTAGCCGTACAAAATTTTGAACTTAGTACAAAGTTTATATAACTTCATGCAATTTTTTAATTTTGTTTACCTTATATTGTTTTTTTATATTAATGACAACTATGTTAGTATTGAAGAAAATGGGAAGTCACATGTGCTTTATATTAGCTATTTATATGTTAACAAATAAGATGTACTTTTTTCTAGTTTTTTTTTTCACGATAATCAATTTTAATTTTTCTGTATCAGTTGAATTATCAATCATGTATAAAGTATTATAGAACATAAGGTATATGAATTTTTAAAAATAGTACTTCCACTTTCATATGGATGTCAAACCATCTCCCGCCCTTTTTATCTCCCACAAACCCGCTATCTCGAAAGAGAAAAAAAACTCGTAGAATCTAGACAGGAGAAAATTGGACTCTAGAAACTAAATGAGCCTTAAACTGGACTTCAAAATCTAGACAGGAGAAAAACTGGACAGAGAAAAGTGGAAAGTAGAGTGGACAGTGAAAAAAGAAAGTGGAAAGGAAATAGACAGTGGACAATGAAAAATGAAAAAACTTGCACTGTTCGCTCCCAGCGCGTGGGTCAGGATCCGTCTGAGCGCACGCCCGCCGGGCAAGAGTCCCGTCTGTATATAGGTTAAGCTTGCGTATAGCCAGCCATACCACGATGGCTCATTGAATCCATCAGAAGTTTAAAAGGTCCATTGCATGCCTTACAGCCGTACGAAAAAGCCCATTAAAGTACAACTTTAGTGGGCTACAATAATTTTCTTTGTCAAATCTGGCCCACATAACATAGGCGTCCGAATTAGTCACTTAATCACACGTAACACTGGCCAGTGGCGGCAGCATGTTCTGGGCAAAGGCTTCCTCGATCCTCCTCTCTTCTCAACGCTTATTTATACTCTGAGCCGTGAGACTAATAAATAGTCCAATATACACAGTTACAGACACCAAGAACAACAAGCGAGTCGATCAGAGAACCATGCTCACCCGTCCTCATATTTTCTCATCAAAAGTTCAGAATTACCAAACCTGCCTGTGCACGACGCAGGCTTCATTCCCTACATCGGAGCTTTCTTTTGTTGCCTCACCATGCATGACTCACAAAGCCACAAATCCCAATCGTTGTCTGGCCGTCTGGGCAAGGGAGGCACTGGGAGATCTCTCGCTGAGATAATCACAGGGAGTCCCACATACACATATGTTCTAGGTCATTAACGCGTCCCAGCAATTAAATCTACCAATCAGCGAGACATTCACCAAAAAACCCCTTTTCGATCAGTGGGGGTTGCATAGTCTCTGTCTTGGCTAGTGCCTAAACCGGGCTAACCTTGTCCACACAAGCTAAACTAATGCAACCTGTGTCTTTGGTTAAGGACTGGAAGGTGGCGAGAGGTAGCCTACATTTCCTAGCTCATCATGTTTGGTTGGCTGCATACTGTGATACGATGACCTTACCAGTTTGCCCAACAAACCTACACTGACCTCAATTTTGGATGTCACAATGCATTGGTTGGAGGTGAAGTTACCTACCAGCATGGATAATTGCTTTGCTGAACTGTATCAGCAAGCAACCTTTGAACTGCTTGCATTTAGTTCTTGCAAATAAATGTTCGTTTAAAGGGATCGAGACAAACTTATTTGGGGCCTAAATAAGAATACTGAATTCTCACTTTCTCAGCACTATATCAATGTATAAGTTCTTTGTTACTAATGGGGTTCGGCTTACCAATAAAGAAATTTGGCATTTGAAGTTATCTTTTTGAAGATTAATATTAGTTTTTTACTTATATTATTATTTCTTGAATTTAAAGGACAATGCATTATACTGTTTTAAGATCTATTTGTAAATTAAAATTGAAGCAGAAAACTAAATGTGTTAGGTTAGATCGTGGTGGAGAGTAATTTTCTAGCAAATTCACTTTTATTCTGTGAGAAACACCGAGTGTACGTAATGCATGAGAGGACGTCTCCTCTATTTATATGGACTCTCTGCTTGGCCACCTCCTCCATGCATATCTTTGCTAAATAGATGAGACCAATAGTCAACCGCACCACAACAAATGCCTTGAACAACGATTGGGCTAGAGAAGCAGTAGTGTTTGAAAGGAGCTTATGCATGCTCATACATCCTTCGTCTTAAGACATCCGCCGCCGTCGGGGATGATCTAGTGGGTGTATTATCCAGATGCATGTCACTCTACTAGTGTCGATGTTTTAGTCAGACATATTTTGTTGTGATTTGGTAACACATCCCAGCCCAAGGGCCAATTGGCCTAGGGGCGGATCCACCAGTATGGCGTGCTCTGGCGGCCGCCAGACCTCCTCACTGGCAAGACTATCATCTTCTCCCATCTTTTTTGCGGCTAGACTACCCCCGCCTTGTGTGAGCTCCCATGGATACCTGCTTTTGTGAGGAAGACAATGCTGCTTTCTGCTGCCGAGCGAACGGTTGGACGCGCTAGGCTAATGGGCCACGTAACGAGGCCTAGGGAACTCAGAAGGTGAACCGCTATGCTTTTTTTACCGATATATAATGATTCAATCTTCAGGAGTCTTGTTGTCAAATCAATAATTTTTCAATATATTTTGTACTAGACTAGAGGTCAGTGGTCCGAGCGAGTCCTGGAGGTCATTGGTCTGACAAATATTGATTGCGTAATTTTTCCATGGAATGATAATTCACTAATCACTAGTATTATTTAATGTTTGATATCATCTTTTAGCTGTGTTTATCATCAATAATGAAAGGTCGATCTCTTGTTTCACGGCATGTGTGCATTACTAACTCTTGTTTTCTATATGATTATCGTCACTTGAATTAGCAGTAGAAAGTTCACCATAGGAGAATTTTTAGTCTGGATCTGCCACGGAATTGGCCGGACCAGATTTGGGTTACTGTAGTGACGAAAAAACACTGTAGCAATGCGAGGATAGTCCCAAACCAGAAACGGAGAGGAAACCAAACCAGCTAAGCTGGCTGTAGGAAGCTAGTAACTCCGGATCGATCTTTTTGCGTGAAGTGAGGACGGAAGCGCAAGAGAGTTAATTAGCAGGTGTAGTTCATTTAATGTGTAGAGTGGGCCTTAGCTGTCTTTCCGGGTGGGGCATTACAGATTTGCAGCCATAGACGATGGATTTGACAATAATAGAGTGGTAAGGGAGGAGAACGGTTGCAATGGAAGGTAGCCTACGCAACTGTCTGTTCATGGCTTCTATGTGTTTCGGCTTGTCCGTTAAGCATATTGTAGCAACGCTATTCATTCAAACTATTTTCTCTCTATTCACAAATTACATTAGGAAGTAATGAAGCTATGTTTTTTGAGCTTCATAGAAAATATTGGCACCCAAGCCCAACGAGTTTTACCAAATGAGCCATGAATGCAATGCACCTCCACTTATGAAGCAGTGAGCAGGGGTGTATGTGCCAAAATTTTGTATACTACACACATTCATAGTGCTACTGTCCCATTACATTGTGTGATAAGGAATCACCACTATTACAGAGATAATTTTTAGAGATGTCTCCCTTTTTTTTTTAAAGAGACAGCTCCATCAAAAACCACATCTAAAGATGACTTTAGGAGGCAAGCAAACTAATGGCTTTTGAAATTTTATTTTGTATAAAGACTATCATATTTTCAAACTGTGCCTAGAAAAGTAGCGATTTTCCAAGGTGGTTATCGCTTCGGAATACAAAAAATTGAAGTTCACGCGCTCTTGGTTATAAACAGAGTGTGGTTAGGGATGGAACCAAATCGGATATAGACCGATATTAGTAATCCTGCATTCTATCTCACATCATGCATTCTATCTCACATCATGCATTCTATCCTATATTTTTTTTCTTGATCTAAGAACCAGATACAGATCATGTTGAATATTGATAATCTCATATACATATCAGAAATCCAATTTTGAGTATTGGATTCAGATATGGTACATATATTAAATGTTTGGATTCAGATACAGATTATCCATGTAGGGTTCTGACCCTTTCGGAACGGACGTATGTCCCGTTTTCATACCTATGCATGTGTGGTCGTGTGGATGTCATTTTCACATATCAGGTTCCCGGCCTAGATTTCTAGCCTGTTCATGAGAAAAGATTCATCCAGCTCACAGCTATATGAAAAAGTCCAAATGTGTAGCTTTAGCCGCCTCCAATAATTTTCTATGTCAAATTCGGCCCACGTGACAGACCTCCAAATCGGTTGATAAATTAAACAACCACATGTAGCACTGGCAGGTGGTAGCAGCATGTCCTGGGGAAGACCATCTTTGTCCTTTCCCCTTCTCAGTCCTTATTTATACTCTTGGCCACCAGAAAACCATGCTCAGTTGCTCACCCTCCTCATATTTCCAATCATAAGTTCACATGGGAGCTTTCTTTTGCTGGCTCACGATGACTCTCAAATCCTAATTGTCGTCTCGCCATCTAGGCAAGGGAGGCACCAGGATATCTCTCGCCAAGACGGCATGTTAGCGAGGCTTCCCCAGCTACCTCGGCACAGCAAGACAGGGAACAAAACCCAGGCAGGAAGGCTAGAGACCCTCTCGGCACATCTGAAGGAGTGAGGCCCAATAGGAAGACACGGCCTAGTGTGAAGGTTGCCAGCCGAGACTGCACCAAGTACCGAGTTGAAGAGTATCTGTCTAGGAGTGGAGAGGGACAAGAAAGTTGTGTCGTTATCGCCTCCGGCTTCTTCCCCTTTTCCAAGCCTCCTTCTTCCCCTTCACTCTTGTGCTAAAAAATTAAATTGGTATCAGACTCTTCTTTCGATCCTGGTGTCTGATTCGCCACATGACCACTTCACTCGTCCCTAGAGCACTTTTGGTGCCATGGACCCGAACCACAAGCTCGTGCTTGATGAGCTCGGCCAACGCTTCGACGATCATGGCGCCAAATGGGAGCGTTGCTTTGCAGATTTTCACCACGAATGCATCGCCCGAGACGTGTTTTGTTGGCTATATACGCGTCACTGATGACTCACATCAGTGGCGCGTTTGTTCAATACACATCACTGATATCTTGACATCAGTGACACGTTTTTACGTGTCATTGATTATTCACATTAGATACGTATATAAGTGACACATTTTATCCGCGTCATTGATGACTGTTTAGATGTGCCACTAATATGCTTTTCTGACATAGTGTAGTTAGGGAAGAGACAATGAATAAGAATAGCGCATGCAACTGGGGAGGTAAGAGAAAAGAAACTTATTGTTCTGCATCCTACATATTATAAGTTATTGTAAATGTGGGACCCACTTTGAAGAGGTAGACATTAGAGCAAAATTTGCTAACTAGCACTCATTACGTGGCCCATCTTTGTACAATGGTGCAATACGCTAGATGTTCTGTTAGTTTCTAGATAGAATATGTCCTAACTTTTCTTGAAATATCATACAAATGCCTACCTATATATATGGACTCTTCGCCTCCTCCATGTGTATCTGGCTACAATATACGAGACCAATAGTCATCCGTAACAAAAGCCCTGAACAAAGAATGGGTAGGGAACCATACCAGCCGTGTTTGAGAGGAGCTCATGTATGCTAGCTAATCCCTCCTCGTCTTCTTGAAATCGAACTAGATGTGGGTCCTAGCTTTGTTTGGCTCTACGTCATTTCCAAATCGTGGTTGCCTAGGCAAGGGAGGCGTCAAGACATTTGGTGGTGCCAAGGGCATGATTCCATGGGTGTATGATCCAGGTGCAAGTCATGCTCCGGCAGCGCTGATGTTTTAGTTGGACATACTTTGGTGCGCGATTTGTAGCCATAGACGGGTGGTTCAGAAAATAGAGTGGTACAAGAAAAGGTGATGAATTGTAATGCAACACATCCTATGCAATTATTGAGAGCCTATTTGACATGGCTTATCTTTTCAGTACATTATAGCAACCTTGTTTATTTAAGTTGTTTTTCCCTCTTCTTACAAAATACACTAGGAGCTGATGAATATAGTATGTTTTTAGGCTTTATAATGTAAGCTCTGGTTTTCGGGAGCAGTAATACTGCTACAACTACAATATCAGAGCTCAAGCTCCCAGGAGCCCTGCCAAATGATTAACGAGCTGTGAATACAATGCAGGCTTCGCTTATGGAGGAGGTGAGACTGGGGTGTACTCTTGACAAAATTTTCAGTACTGCCCTTTACTCATTTTCAGTACTATTCATCATTTTATCACTGATACACATTTGTAGTGTTACTGCTGCAGTACATCCTGCTATAAGGAATCTTGAGAGATAATAGACTTTGATCTCTGCTGACAAAAATTGAGACCGTCAACATGATTGGTCACTCCAATTTCAAGTGATCTGCTATTCAGCTTCCCAAAAGGAAAAAGAAAGAAAACAGAAATAACTGTTCCATTTTTAAAAAGTATATAAAAATGAAGAGAAAATTTACAATGGTTAAAAAAATATGGACCGTCTATTGGGTAAGATCGGACGGTACAAACATAGTAGGTACTCATATAAAAGTACTCGGTACTACTAAATTAGGGCGGGCCAATACCAAAATAGGTGGGACCAGTACCAATTAAGCGGGCCAATTCTGAAATTTTCTATATTAGTTTTTTTAGATAAGGGTAAATCCGTAGTTTAACCTTACATTAATGGACAACACTGTGATTTCCCATTCCATTTCAGTCTCGCTAACTCTATTCTCTTCTCCCCATCGATGATGGGGGCACCCGGACCGGCCGGTGCCGCCGTTGCACCAACGGCCACCTGTTGCGTCTCCACCGCCACGTGCCCATCCGCAGCCGATGGAATCCCGCTGCCCATGCCGTCGCACCTCGTTCCCAGCGGAGGGCGAGCAGGCAGCAGGTGAAGGTGCCCTCTGCAGGGTCGGCGTGTACTTACACGCTGAGCCATGGCTCCTTTCCCGCGAAGAAGCGCGACATCATGATGCCCGTGTCGCTAGCCATCGCGCAGCTCGTCGGGGATGCCGCCCAGCCGCCAGCACGTGAACGCGCACAACACGTTGGCGTTGGCGACCGCGGGAACGGGCAGCAGCCCCTGCCACTAAGCGATGCCCGCTCCCGCGCATGCACAACGCTCAGCCAGGACATGGCCAGCTTCGTCACAGGGTGCAGGCCAGGACAAACCAATTGCCGCCCAATCGGCCAACTACGAAACGGAAGGGGCTCATGAAGAAAGGCTGGCTCCGGCGACCAAGTCCAATGCCTAACATCCCGACTAAGGCCGAGCGAGAGAAACAGGAAAGGAAAGATCCCCTGTGATAGGAACCGTGCCGCGTGCTAATGGTCAAAATAACAATCACAGATATACCCCCACAAC
The DNA here is from genome assembly GCA_022457205.1 of Saccharum spontaneum. Lineage (NCBI taxonomy): Eukaryota > Viridiplantae > Streptophyta > Magnoliopsida > Poales > Poaceae > Saccharum > Saccharum spontaneum. The sequence continues at coordinate 55,146,393 of CM039616.1, read as the reverse complement.
AAAAATTACATTTAACAAATAATCTTTCCTAATTAATTGCTAGAAAATAAGAAAAACGAAAATACCTAGAAGTGCCAAAGTACTTTCCCAACCATTGTAAAAAAGCTCAAAAATGAATGGTGTTTTTTTTGGTCAAGACGGTTCTACTTTGAGTACATTTTTTATGTTTGACGTGTTTATAAATCTTTATCTTTTACAACTTGAAGGGACCAGGTTTTGAAAAATTAACTAAAATTAGCAATGAGTACTTTATGCCACATAACCAAGAACGAGGGCATCATATTTTTTCGTCGGTCATAGATTCACCAAACATATCCTTGGTGGGTCTACACCCACACTTGCAATCTGATCACTAGGATGAATTGGTTCATTAGTGATGGACGGCAAATACGGCAATCTAGCACACAGCTTGGTGAGGACTACGGACACTCATTGTCTTCATATGTTAGGAAATTTGGAAGAAAAGAATCGCCAAGTTTTTTTCCTCCTTACGAAAACCAAGGGCGAATCTGCAAGTTGTGACAGTAGCCGATGCCAAACGCTTGGTTATTAGAGTGGTACATTAATATCTTGACTGTTGTAACTCTGTCTCTGCAGCTCGCCTGTGCTGGGTCAAGTTATTATGAGAGGAACTATATACACAGTATACTGCATTAGAGGATGCCTCCCTATTTATTATATGGATTCTAGGCCTGATCCGTGTGTATCGTGCTATATATATGCTAGACGAGACAAATGCATATATGATTTGACTAGTTTATATAGCATCAGGCTGAACCTGATGAGGCATCATATTCACTCTGAAGCAACAAGTTGCAACCGGCAGAATTATTGCAATTCCAATGTATTAACTACTTTATACATTTCATTGAATTTGGCATCAGCATCTCAGGTTCACACCACAATTCCTACACTGGCCGTTACCGTCGTTCCACCGCACCTTCTGAGAACTTATACCGTATATTTAGACTTGTAAGCCATCTCAAATTAAAAAGTTGTCAGCTATAAAGTTTTAAATCTCTTTAAACTCTACAAGTTTGATATAAAGTTTAACTTAATCCGATGTCATATGAAAAAGTTGTGAATTTTTTGGTGCAAAATAGGCTATATCATTGCCAGTTCGTGATTTTAACCGGCATTGATGGTACCATGCCTATCACTGTTGGACGGAGCCATGAATTGGCAGTGATAATCCACCTTCACTGCCGGTTGTGCTTTCACTACGTGATAAACTTATCACTACCAGCTCCAGTACAACCAACAAATGATGATTCGGCAGTGATTGCATGTTCTGACGTAGTGTATGGCAATGTGAACACCAATGATGTCCGAATAGACCGATGACATGGGCTCTCTTACCTGTGTATAGTACAACGAGGGTTTCTCACATAATTTCATCAAAAGTTTAAAGGTCCCATCCACACGATAATAAGAAAAAGCCCAAAATTACAACTAGTAAGAAAAAAAAATCTAATTTACCTTCTTAAATTATCATCGGATCTAACTTTTGTTGAATTTTAGACCTGGATATTCTACCAGCCTTAACTATCAAAACCGTCTAATTTACTGCCTATCCTAACTTTTTTTTTCTTTTTTTGAAAGCGTGCATTAGCACGTGCCTCATTAAGGAGAAAACAGGAACAAAGTATAGCCGGTGCTAGCCACGACGAGATGCCATAGTTAGCAAACCGAAGGAACACTTACAAGAATCACCGGCTTCAACGGTGATGCTAAGAAGGTGTACTAGCTGAGGAAACTAATTGAGCGACTAGAGAAAGAAAGAACACGGCCACTAGGTAGCTAAGGCGATCAGCGACGCAAGGCAGCAAAAGCCCGCGGTGATCCCAGCGTCAGCCTCCTCTAGAATGAGAGCGACCAACTGAGATGACGCCGTCATAATTCTGTCAAAAGTTCTCCAATTGCGCTCCTTCTAGACCATCCAGGAGACGAGCAGCACCAGCGAGTCGAAGCTGCGCTTGAAGTGCTTCGGGATGGTTGTAATCGTGTTCTGCCACCAATCCACCAGACAAGAGCCATCGGGCGGCACCAAGTGCTGCATCCCCACCTTTGACAGCAGTCTATGCCAAACCTCATGAGTGAACACGTAGGAGGCCTACAAGTGGTCGGTGGTCTCATCCTGCTGGTCACAGAGCACACAAGCCGCATCTTGCTGGGGATCCGGGCTGCCACTGCATCGACGATGCACTGTTCATCGGCGCGGCCGAGCCTGGGCAAGGAGAGGGGCGCGCCCAGGTACTTTGTCGGGAACTCTTGGATCTGACAAGGAAATACATGTTGCACATCCTGGATGTCTTCCTGAGAGCAACGAATGGGGGTCATTGTGCACTTGTCGAGGTTAGTGGAAAGACCGGAAGCACCAGCGAACAATTATAGAATCTGCGAAAGCAATTGAAGTCCCGGTCAGAAGGATGCAGGAAGACGACCAGGTCGTCGGCATAGACCGACGCCCAACATTTGACGGCCCTATCAGGCAGTGGCATGAGCACAGCACGACGGTCAGCCTCGGCGATGAGGGCATTTAGGACCTCCATAACAATGATGAACAAGAATGGCGAAAGTGGGTCACCCTGCCTTAACCCACGGGCATGGCAGATACGACGTCCAGGGCGTTTGTTGACGAGGACTTTGGTGCTCGATGAGCCCAGTATGGCGGAGATCCAGTCGCGCCAACGCAAGGGGAAACCAATGTGCTCAAGCACCTCCAGGATAAAAGGCCAGGCGACCGTGTCAAATGCTTTTGCAAGATCCACCTTGAGCAGTATCGTCAGATACCACCGGGCATTGAGCCAACGACATGCGAGTAGAACGGTGCAGAAGTTCTCATGTATCTGACACCCCTGGATGAAGGCCGATTGGTTGTCCTTCACAATATGCGACATTCTAGGTGCCAGACGCAGGGCGAGGCCCTTGGCGAACAACTTTCCAATGGAGTGGATCAGGTTGATAGGCCTATAATCCCTGAGTCCAGTGGGTGCCTCGGTTTTGTGTAATTGGATCATGATCGCGCCGATGAGGCAGTGGAAGCTCCTAAAATCAACCTCCTAGAGGGCATGGAACACGCGCACGACATCGGGGCCGACCACCTCCCAAGCAGCCTTGAAGAAAGCCCTGTTAAACCTGTCCGGACCAGGCGCTCTATCAGCAGGTGACTCCCGAACAATTCAGGCAACTTCCTCCGCCAAGAATGGAGCAGCCTGATCACTGAGATCCAGCTACGGGATGTCCAATTGCGACAGATTAATGCAGTGCTGCCTGACAAAGGCCGAGCCTAGCAGACCGTTGTAGTAAGAGAAAACTATGTCAGCCTTAGCTTCCTCCTCACTGAATGTCTAGCCGTTGTAGGTGACTGCGAACAAGTAATTCTTGCGACGGCGGTGGCAAGCTTGTAGGTGGAAGTACTTGGTGTAGGCGTCCCCTTCCTGCAAACCCCGAATTCTGGCATGTTGCCTGGCCATAGTCCGCACTAGGGAGCTAAGGCCAAGAATGTTGGCCTTTAGTTCGCAGCGCAGCTCAAGCTCGCCAGGCGACAGCAGCCTAGTTTCCTACATGACGTCGAGCTCATAGATCACGGCCCGCGCCGCTGCCAGCTGCAGCCAGACTTTGCCGATGCTGGTGGCGCACCAGCTCCTGAGTGCCTTGGCCAGAGCACGTAGCTTCTGGTCTAGAGAGCGACAAGCGTCCGCGTTGACTCGGCAGGCCCCCTAGGCGACCCTCACGATGTCCAGGAAGCCATCAATCTTGGTCCAATATTGGTCAAAACGGAAGCGTGGTCATGCCCATGGTTCGGAGTTGAGTACGAGCAGGTGCGGCGCGTGGTCAAAGCAGTCAGATGAGAGACATCGCAATTGGTGACAGGAGTATTGCTCCAGCCATTCCACCGTGGCAAAGGCACGGTCGAGCTGTTCTAGCGTGGGGCAGTCTCTTCCGTTCGACCAGGTGAAGAGATGGCCGGAGAGGTGTAGCTCTTCCGGTTGCAAGTCATCCAGTGCACTACGGAAGCTACGCATAAGACCGTGGTGTAGCCTTCCATTGTTCTTGTCAGAGGCTTTGTAGATTAAGTTGAAGTCGTCGTAGAGGAGCCACGGGCCTGGGCAGTTGGTGCGGATGATACGCAACTCCTGGAGGAGGGCAGCCTTGTCTTCCCTTGCCATAGGGCCGTAGACGTTGGACAGCCACCAAGGCTTGCCTAGATCATCCAACAGCACTAGTTTGACGGTGATCGAGAACCGGTGCATGCACGTTAGTGAGGCGTTCCATAGATCGCGGTGCCAAGCGACAACCGCCCCCCCCCCCCCCGCGATGCCAATCACAGGAAGGCTAATGTAATCGATGTCGATCCCTGTTATGTCAATGTTCATGGATACAGAGAAGTCCGCGACCTTGGACTCTTGCAGGCACACAATGGAGGTGCGCTGCTGAGCGACGATGTCCATAGCAATGCTACGACGCGCACGGCTATTCAAGCCCCGTGCGTTCCATACAAGGATGTGATTTGCACTCATTGGGGGAACCCATATTAGCGACGACGAGCAACAAGAGCTCAATCCAACTCAGTCGTCGTCGTTGCCCAACGTGCGCCGCACACAGGGAAGAGCTCACGCATCGCTGATTTCTTGGAAGACGACAACGGGTCAGCGAAGGTCTCGTGGAATTTGGTTGCAATCGCAGCGTCTGGGGTGCAGCTTACAGCGTCATCAGGCTTCTTCCGCCACCGGTTCAACATCACACGCTTAGCCTGCTTCTCCAGCTCCGGGTCGCGAAAGGACGACTTGGCTGTGAGCCTGTTGCTGCGACAAGGTACGAAATCGGCCTCAACATTGCGCGCAACGCGGGGATGCGGCACGGATCGGACCAGGTTCTCCTGCAGCGGCAACCTGAGGGATTCGATGAAGCCGGCAACCGACGTGGATCCTGTAGCTTGTCCGGCAATGCGTGGCCGGTGGGCTGGCTGCCGCTGTTGAGTCCTGGGCCGGAGAACCCATACTAGCAGAAGCTTGGACGGCCCACACAGAGTCATCAACCCCCATCGAGTGAGAGGCTTGTGGGCTTGACATATGTAACACAGGGGAGCCGGGAGGCGAGGAAGTTGGGCGCGGGCCAGAAGGAAGAGGCCCAGGAAGGCGCTCGCATTCCATGAGCCAACCGAGGTCCCTTGGGCTGGCACCATCCACCCTAGCCGCCGGATCCTCTAGGAAACCCGGTCCAGCAACCGGGTCACATGTGGTACGTGCACCCGCGAGTAGCAACCAGTCCTCACACAGTTGAGCGGCGATGAAGCCTCTGTTCCCGCAACCACCATCAACACGGGGACCAAGGAGTGAGGCATCATCATGACACAACTCACATGGCTTCGGTGCTTGGTGGTCCTTCTTTCTTGATTGGGAAGGTCGCACGGCAGCTTCACACAGCATGGGGTCCATGGATCTTCCCAAATCCGCATCTATCGGGCGATGTAGACGGAGCAAGGGGTTAGCGGTGCTCTGCTCCTCCTGATTGCTTTCTACTGGGAACTCGGGTCCAGCGACCGCACGGGTCCTGACCCATTGTACCGCCGCCTGGCGGCCAATCGCACGCGACTCACAGTGCGCCGCCTCCTGGCAGCCAACCGCGTGCGACTCAACGACCGCGCCTGCGAACGAACCGACGAGAACAGTCCGCCACGACCTGAAGGTGGGCCCTCGCCCATTGCCCAGCGAAGGCGCATCCCACCGGCGGCAGCGAGCCGTACCGACTTCGGCCCCCAAGACGAACGACGTCCCCCGCAGTCAAGACCTGGGTGGTGGCGGTTGTGGTTACTGTCCCCACTGTCGCCTTCATCATCGTCGTCGGCCCTGCCATGCCCGTCGTCGTCATCGGATGTGTGCCGAGTGATAGACCAATCTTGGAACTTGACGACGCGGCATCGGACCAAATAACGGAGGGCAGGGAGCTCTGTCATGTCCCCCAGGGAACAGTGGCTCCGGGATGGCCATGATCTTCTCATCCAAAACGAGCCTCGGGTGAATGCACTAGGCAGCGATGAAGAGCTCGTGGTCGTCGTCCTCGGGCACGACCTCCGGCGGAGCAATCTCAACACCGACACAGGATGTTCCCAAGATGCGCTCAGCGATGGAGACACTCCGAGCATGGGCAGGAACGTTCTTCATCCCGACGAGCACCCTGAACGTGAAGGCTCTCGCCGAGGCCATGGACGTGCGCCTCCATGGCCGCCAGAGCAGGGTGAAGGGGTGGCGCGGTGGCACGCTGTTCAGCACGAGGTCCCGATCCAGACTACTGCCGAACCGAACAATGAAGTCCTCCGGGACATGACGATGGACTGAGAAGGCCTCCACAGGAAAGCCAAAGTGAGCGCAGTGGTGTTGACGGACCATGGCCGAGGTGACAACAGGCTGCGTACCCCCTACGACCGAGACCAGCGCACGGGAGAGGTCCTCCTCGGCTGCCTCCAGCTCCGCAGAGCGAGGGATGATGACTATCTCCGTGAGGCGTCCCTCCGCTGGTGTCTCGTTAGGCACCGGGTTCATGGCATCCATGACCACCCTGCCGGGATCCTCAGGAGGTGGTGGCGGAGGAGTCGAAGGTTCGTAGCATCGGGGCACCGACGGGAAGCGACCAGTGGAGACAGACCGAGAAGAGGTCGTGTCGTCACCGTTCGCCGGCGCTGCAGCTCGCCGGTGCTCCGCACACTAGCACGGGGCGGCACGACGACGGGCGTCGTGACGGGACGCCGAGCGGCCATGTTTGCCACCCAATTGACGGTCGAGCCGACACTCCCTAACCTCGTGTCCCGGCTGCTTGTAGAGAAAGCACCTTTCCCTCCAGATGTAGTCCGCCTTGACATGGTTTCCTGCTAGGCAATTGAAGCACAGGCCAACAAGGTTCTTGGGGACGGGTTTTACCGGTTTGGGGGGGCGCACGCCGGCGCCAGCGACGACGACTCTGCACCTGGTAGAAGCCATCCACATCCGGCAGGCCTGTGAGTCGGGCGGGGTGAACGACGGCGGAGGCGACGTGGCCGCGTGGTGGAGAGACCCGCGGATGGGAGCGACGCGCGTCTGCCAAGAAGCCCCCGTTAGCAACCGAGGCGCGAGCGTGCCGTCTCCTCCGCGGGCGGTGCCGGCGCGGCATCGCAACCTGCTTGCCCCTACCATCAGGCGGCGGGGAGAGGGTCTCGGAGTTCGCCGAAGCATCCGAGACGGTGAGAGAGGCCCTTTCCGCACACCCGGTCCTAGAGCTCGCTGGTGAGAAGGGGGCCGCGAACGGGTTGAGGCTCGACGTCCCGGCGAGGTGGCCTCGCAGGGAGTCCAGCCCCTCGGAAGCCTCAGCCTGTTCAACCTCGTCTACCCAGGAACGGTGCGACTGAGAGCCACGTTCCGACGGAGAAGCCATGGATGCGAGCGAAGCAGCGGCAGCTATGGTGGGCGGCGAGGCCAGGGAGGCCGTTGGCGGTTGGGACTACGGTGGATGCCGGGGCCGGAGTGGCCACCGGTGGGGGGTGAGGCGGGCCTCCTAACTCCCTCGGATCAGTTACTTACACGAGATACAATGTGCCTATCCTAACTTGGAAGTAGTTTTTAGAGCATGAAAAATGTCCCCTAAGCTTTTTTTTTTTTGAGAAAGATAGTGGAGATAGATTGAGACACGAGAAAAACCAAATAAAATATTTGCGCTCATGAAAACTCCTTTATAAGCTTCCAAAAATTGGATTTTTCTCTAGGAAACATTTACAAAACCAATAATCGACGTAGAACTGCATTTTTAAAATTTTCCACAACAAAAACACGAAAAACAACCATATTGAATTTAACATACATTAATGTCAAATGCATTCATGCTAGTTGCATCTCATATTTTGTTTGTGGAAAGTTTTCAAAATGCATCTATACATTGATTAGAGTTTTTTTTGGATTTTTTTATATTTTCTAGATATTTTCCCATTTTCCTATAGCTAATTCTACTTTTTCAAAGCTCCTACAGATATTTGCATGACCTTTGAATATTTTATTTGGATTTATCATGTCAATCTATCTCTACAGTTTTTCTCAATTTTTTTAGAATCTTAGACTACTTACAGTTGGTACTCTAAAGGATACTCTAAAGCTTTAGAGTATGAATATAGAGTAAAACTGTTGTACTGGGTACTCTAAAACGATACTCTATCATTTCTCTTACTCTATATTTAGAGTAGTACAGTACTTACTCTATAGTGTGCAGTGGCGGACCCCACTAGCTAAACAAAGGAAAAAATGCTATAACTCATAAACCAAAAATTCAAATTAAATTTCGATTGCACCATTAAATTCGTCTCAATAAATCCTTCAAAACTATATCACACATGGATATATTTAGATAAAGTGACAAGTGGGTCCCACAGTGGATAGAGTGGATAGAGAATGGATGGGTGCGGGAGAATTGAGTATAGAGGAGAGAATCTTGCTGGCTAGGACGTATAGAGGATGAATATAGAGGTCCATGAGTGCGGATAGCCTTAGAGACATTTGTTTCACGACCATGCAAAGCATGTATATCATTAAGAAGGAATAAAAGTTTTTGTTACAAAATAAACTCCGGACGGCCTGGAATGCGAGCGGCACGCCGCGGCCGAACAAAGGTGACCCTGCAACAAAGAACGATCACGGCACCTAAAAGAGATTACATGATGGTAGATTTTGCAACTTAGAGACATTTTTCATGGTTTAAATTATATTATCAGGTACTTTATGTTTTTTAAAGATGAAAACTATCTTGAAAGCCATTTGAAACCAGAGAACGAAGGTAATTTAAACAGTTTTGAGAGTTGAGTAGGTTATACTGCTACTGTCCTGCAGTAGGCGAGACCATTATATAGTCCAACGCAACACTCGAGAACAATAGCTCGTTTCCCTATGCGAGGATGAGGCATCGTAGCTTTCTTCATGCCTCTGTTGGCTCACCACGCTTCCTAATCGTTGTCTGGTCATTTGGGGGAGGGAGGCACCAGAACATTCGCCTACACAGCGACAACTGCAACGAGCAGCCAGAGAGCTGAACGCTGTAGACGTCACACTTTCTTGGAGTCTAGGACAGGCAGAGGTCAATTGTAGCTCCCATGAAAATGCAAATGGTAGAAATGTCTTCCTGTGGCAGGTCTTGCAGCTTGTAGTGATATAGATTGTTCCCCATTCCCCATCCCCGCGCGTATGGCGTTTTGTCAACAAGTTATGCACTCTTGCTAAGAATTGTTGCCTTGCTCTTGCTGCTTGCTGTTCATTAACTTAGATATGTCTACCCTCAAAAAAAATTTAACTTAGATATGTCGTATAGTCAATTACTCATATGTGATGCACTAATACTTGCTATTCACTGAATTTTCAAGGTCATATGTGACGCATTGCTGCAGCAGAGCATTCTTGTGTGCATCCTCCTCCATTGTCCTCCACCATACCATTACTAGCTAGCGATTGGACTGTGGACTTTTGCATGGCCTGATGAGTAGTGAGTAGTGAGTAGCAGAGCCATGCATATGGTCTGTGGATTCATGCAGCAAGGATTGGCAAATCATCAGGATTCCTTGCTCCAATTCCAAGGGACCAGCTTTTGAAACATCAACGGAAATTAGAAATATGTAATTTGCTCTGATCACAAACATATCCCTTTTTCAAGATTACAAGTTCCCCCAATATGTGTTCCACACTCACCAGCAACTTTATTACAACTCATTCATTAAATCTGAGAGGTATTGTGAAGAATATCTTTGGTATAAGTATATTTAGCGGTGCGTGTACAGAGGTAACTACAGGAGGTAAAAAGGAATTTGGACGTCCAAGCTGCGATCAAACGGGTCAAAATAATTCTGCTACCGTGGATGGCCTGAGAGCTGGCCAAACAAAACTGCTTTGATAAGAGTAGATAGATAGTGAAATTTTACACATAAAAAAAGGAAAGGGAAGACCTTTTATACATGATGAGGGAATAGTATCTTGTGGGACTAAGGGAGAATAACAGCCTATATCAGTTTAGCATCACCCTAGATCGATCTGTAGCCATGGCGCTCAGGAAAGTTTCATCCGGTACAAATCTCAGTATAATTTCCCTAGAATTCCAAAGGAGCTGGAATTCCAAAGCATTAACTAATCGACGTACATTTCATTGTAATTGGCATCTCACAGCATATAATAATAATAAATATACCTAAATGCTAACTTACAAACGCGCAGGATCCTGTACCGCGGCGCGCACACCCGTTGAAGCCGTCCGATTCGCGCCGTCCTCTCGCCGACCGTTCGATGTGCACTGTTTTTTTTTCCCAGCGCGACGGAGATGTGGGCGTGCGACGTCCGCGCACGCCATTCGCACTCACGCTCCACCCGTCCTGCGCCGGAGAGGAAGAAGACGCCACCTAAGGTTTCGGCGAGAGTAGATCGCCGGAGATGGAGGCCGCGGCGAGGCCAGTGGGCGGTGGGGAGGTGTTGGCTTCCTCGCGAGATCTAGAGGGAGTCGAGCCAGAGTCGGGCTGGGTGAGGAGCAGCCAGCATGCGCGCGTTCGAGTCGAGGTCGTCGACGCAAGGAAGAAGACTCCTGTGCGATGCTAGGTGGGCTGTGCAGGCGGAAATCTATCTTCCTGCGCGTGCAGGCAATAGAAAACTTCATAAATATAATAATTCTTGTGTCCGACACACGCAGCTGGGAAGCTGACAAATGCTCACTTCCAGATCACTTTGCTTGGACATGATCATGACACGTACAAATAAATAAAGTAGTATAAAGCCATTAGATAAACATTCGCTTGAATCTTTTGTTATACGTATTATTATGACCACGTGAACACCGTTGATCTCCATATCAGATTTCTGACATGTTCTGTAGGCTAAGCTTGCGTATAGTTGTAGGGAGTGCTACAAGGCTCCTCACAGGATCTCATGAGAAGTTTAAAAGGCCATCCAGCTCACACCCATATAAAAAAGCCCAATTTAGCGGGCCGCAATAATTTGTCCACTGATTTAGGCCTCCAAATCAGTCTTTTTTTTTGAGACGACCTCCAAATCAGTCGACAAAACAACCACACACAGCATTTCCGTGGAAGGCCAATTCTGTCCTATCCACTCGTCAGTCCTTATTTATACTGTTGGTAACGAGACCAATATTCCAACGCAACAGACACCAAGAACACTAAGCAGGCCAGAGAACCATGCTCAGCTGCTCACCCGTCCTCATTTCCCCATCGCAAGTTCAGAAATCAGAACCGAACCTGTCTAGAACATAGGTTTGACTCCCTACGCAATGAGGATCGGACATCGGAGCTTTCGTTTGTTGGCTCATCACCACGAGTCCATGATTCCCAAACCCCAATTGCTGTCTGGCGGTCTGGGCGAGGGAGGCACCAGGAGACACCTTGTTGAGACGATAAGAACGACTGCAGGGAGAGGAAGACGATCCCTAGCCCTACGTTCTAGCAGTCGACTCTGCGAGGGGAGAAAAGATTGTAACTGTCTAGCACGCCTCGATTACCGATTAACGACTAAAACAGCAGCTACCTTTTCAGGATGTGATTTGTTGCCTGCAAAGCCTTTGTCTTGGATATGTAGGACCTAAACCAGGCTAGCTTGTTCCAAGCTAAACCAATGCAAAACCTCTATGCACATGTATCAACAAGCAACCGTTTAATTGCTTGCACTTGGTTCTTGGAAATGTTTGTTTACAACAAGTGGAAGAGATAAATTTGTTTGGTGCCTACATAAATATGAAATCTTAGTACTACCGATGTATAAGTTTTTTTTTGTCAATAATGGAGTTCAGCTTAGCGCTAAAGAGATCTGACATTTGAAGTTATTATCTTTGAAGATTAGAATGAGTATTCTACTTGTCATTTGAATTTAATAGGTACAAGTAGAGAACCAACTTGAGAGAAGATCAAACGTGTTAGGTTAGATTCTGGCGGGGAGTAAAAAAAACCCCAGAAGTATAACTAGCATGCTGCAATAATTTTCAGCATAGACTCGGCCCACATGACTTCCCTGCTCTCAATGGATTTTTATTTACAGGGACTCCTCGCCTCATATATGCATCGTATGAACAAACGATAGCCTGGATATACATGAGATGAGTATTGGAGCTTTCTAGCTACATGCTTTTGTTAGCTCACCATGTTTACCCAAATCGTTGTTTGGGTGAGGGAGGCAGACATTTGATGGTGCCAGGGCTATGATAGTACTATGAGGTACGACGAGAGCCCATTGCTCTAAGATTCTCAGTGGCGGCCTAGAAGACACGTCTTAGCCCTGCTAACTCCACATTGGGTAACTCCATTCATAGAAATAGAGGGTGCAATGAATACAGACAGGCCCGGCCCTGGGGCAGGGCGAGAGGGCAGATGTCCCAGGTCCATGGAGCCGATGGGCCCCTCCCCATGTATTCAGCATTTTAGCCCAACACAAATACGCTAGATGAATCGACGTCCGTATCCGTGTCCCTGTGGCCACGCGACTCGTCTCCTCCGATTTCTCGGCTTTCTCACGAGTTACGCCAGACGCCGCCGCTGCCACGCAGCGAGTCGCCGGCCGGCGGCCAGGCACGTCTGCAGATTGTAGTCTACACGCATGATGATCCGCCAGGCTTCCAGCAGGCAGGCAGGCGGCAGCAACCAGCCATCCAGGTACCTACGAATCTCTGTCTAATCCTATGATCCCTAATCAAGTAATTAATGGCCGACGCTAGAGTATTCAAATATTCAAGAAAGTAGCAATTGTTTAATCAAGTAATCTCTGCTAGGCACTTGACTCCCTAAGGTAGTAGTGTATAATTGTTTGATCATTGTGATTTTTTTGTCTAGCATACTGATAAATTTCTTAAGGTTTATTGTTATCCTAGTACTTTTATTGCTTATCACATCTTGTTTTCTATGTCAATGACTGTGACATCAGCTGAAAGAAGCTTCTCAAAATTAAAATGACTGAAGAACTATTTGAGATCCACAATGTCACAAGAGATGAATCTTAGAAGAAAAATTTAGGGTCATTTAATATGTATACAAATTATTTCATATGAATATTGCTTTTGCACTCAATTAAATGATTATCAGTAATATTTCGTATATGTGTGTATATATACTAGCAATGAGTAGTACTAGTAGTATTTTCATGTTTATATAAAAAGGCCTAAAATTTTAGTTTCGTTCTAGGTGCATAAAAACTCAGGAAAAACATGCTTTGCTAGATGACACACACGAGCTAGGATGTGGAATAAAAGTCGTGGCTCAGGCACGTGGCTTCACACATTTCCTTCTTCTGATGTGATTTTAATTTGTTTCCACATAAAATTGTTCAATTATTGTGGAATAGCCTTTATCTTGCTTTCTTGTAACCTGAGAAATACAGAGAAAAATTGACATCTACCATGCGGTAACTATCTGCAGTCTGCACCTATACTTAATGACTATTTTTCATAGCAAATTGATCGTTCTAATTTGAAGGCAGTTAAAGTAAAATATTCAACACCCAATAAATGTTAGTTAATGCGCACTGGACAGTTCTACACAGTGCCATCCCGGTGCCTCTCTGCACATCACCTGTAGCGGACTGCCATCGTCGCATCGCCTCCTCGCTGCTTAAAGCCGGGGCTTGTTTAGATTCCAAATTTCAACCCCAAATTCTACTATGTAAAAAGAAGATTCTCATCACATCCAAATATCGGCACATGCATATAGTACTAAATGTAGATGAAATTAAAAACTAATTACACAGTTTTGTTGTACTTTGCGAGACGAACATTTTGAGCCTAATTAGTCAAAGTTTGGACAATTTTTACCAAATACAAACGAATTGGTACAGTGCGCATTTAATATGCACTGTACCAATTCGGCCATCCAAATTCCGCATCTAAACACGGCCCAGGATCAAGACAGGAAATTTAACACCCACCCCAAGGAGGTGAGGTGTAGTGAGGGATGGGAAAGATTTGAAGAACCGGGCCACCGCCACCGTCCTTGTGGCCCTGCGGCGGTGCATCTATACATTTATTAGTTACAATGATCTAACTAATTAACTGCAAGTTTATAGAGGAGATCATAAACATTTATAACAATAAACAGGTATTGCTGGAAAAAATGTTGAACCATACCTATCTAGTAATATAAATATTGTTGTTTTTCGAATAAACTTGCCAAATTTAACATAATTTGACCCAGTACAAAACATAAACAATCAAGGACGTGGGCAGCCTTAGTCTTATCCAAAATCAAACTTTTTGTCTGATCAGTTTTACTGAAAAATACACCAACCTCTACAAGTGTCTCATGTTTGCTGTCCAATGTATGCACAACCTCCATTTAATTTAATTTGTTTTGCGCGCAGCACTAGCAACTAGTATTTGCACCGAATCTCAGGTTCTCCATTTTAACTTGTACTCCCTCCATCCTTAAATATAAGAGATTAGTTCAAATTTTGTACTAAAATGTTCCCTCCGTCCTCTATTTTTATTAACAGAATGCTCCTTTCCTTTCATCGTGGGGGCAAATTAAAACAGTGCATGTAATTTATTATACCAGGAAATACTGAGAGTCCTTTTAAACTTGGCTCACCCAAAACAGTCGGCTAATACCTAAGGAAAGTAATACCGGCATTTTTTTTGGCACAAGTTCAGCCATCGGGACTCAAATGCACATCTCGGCTTGTGTGTATGGCCTCCTACAGTCACACCACACAGTTACATTATGACAACATATATGATACCAACACAGACAAATTGTGCATGTGTGTACTTAGTTGGCATGAACTGTACTAACTTACACTCCTTTTTTATTAGTCTATTCTTATTACACCCTTTGAATGAATTTTCTTAACAATTAAAAGTAGTAGTGGATGATTTCTGAAATTAACTAAAAAGTCCTATGAAACAAACCAGGATATATACATATGCTAAAGCAGTAAGCAGGCACTTACGACAGAGCTAGGCTTGAGGACGGAAGACTCTCAGAAATAACGACTGCTTTTTGAGAGTCATCCGTCCTCGACCAGGAGGACAAAGTAACTATTTTTCTCCATCAGGTTTAGGACGAACGACTCTCAGAACGAAGACATTGGAGCAGGAGGATGCAACCTACTTTCTCCTTCAGGTCTGTCCATCCACAATCGACTTGAAGAAGAAAGTAGCTCGTATCCTCCTGCTCCGTTGGCCCAGGACAGAGTCTCCGGCCCGTCTGCTTGTTCAATCGTTGCAGCCCGACTACTTCCCCTTCACTTGTTGGGGTCTGAAAAAAAAGTGATGATTAAACTACTTTTCCCCTTCAATAGGAAACAGTGATGCGTCAGCCTATTGTGAGATGCATATTTTTTTTTGTCTCAACACGGTCTTATTCGCTTGTCTTATAATCCGTACTTTTTGACTTGTTTTTTTTAGCCAGAACAGTGTTTTTCTCTCATAACAAATCAGTAAAAAGTACTTTCAGCCATGACTTTTTAGCGCAGCGAACGGGCTCACTAAACTAAGCACAGAGTTAAAATTACAAAAAAAAGAGGAAAGAAATTAGGTTATTTTTCCTTTTAATATATAGAAGTTAAATCAATATGTAGCGAACTAATTTATATTTTCCTCTGCACCCTTTAAATAATAAAATAAATATCAACATTACAAAGTAGGGGAGGACCAACGAACTCAACTTAAAAATTTTCAGAAAAAAACCAGGATACATACAGATCTCAAAGAAAGGAGTAAGCACTAAGCAGGCACCTACGGCAGCGCGGCTATGAAAAAAGACCCCACGATTTAAACAGCTTGCCTTCCCTTCAACAACAGTAGGACACATAATATATGGAAGCAAGAAGCGAGCGCACTTACGTACGGCAGCAGCAAGGTGGCTATGCGTTTGGCGTTGGCTGGGCATGACCCTGTCGGCTGCCCAAGTGCCGACTGGAGGCCCCGCCAGGACCCGTATGGGCAGTTGAGGGACCGACAGGTACCTGCTTCTTGTTTTTGTGGGTCGCTGCCACGCAGTCCTGTCGGCTGGTGAGCTGCCGACAGGTCGCCTATCGGCAGTTGAGGGACCGACAGGAACTGCAGAAGAAAAGGCAGGCAGCTCCTGGTTTCTGCGGTTTTCGTTTCTTGTGCGCGTTCCGTACCACACTCTCGTGCCTCCTGTGCGACGCAGTAGAACGTGCAATAATGGCCAATGGAGGCAAGGAAGGGAGAGAGTGGGGCCTTGCTTACTTACCCAAATCGGGAGCACCCGATTTTGCACAGTGCTATACTGTAGCACTGTAGAACTTTATTTTTATTTACTAATAATTGTCCAAATATTGATTAATTAGACTTAAAATGTTCGTCTCGTAAAGTATAACTAAACCATGCAATTAGTTTTTGATTTTTATCTACATTTAGTACTCCATGCATATACCGATATTTTAATGTGACGGAAAATCTTCTTTTTGTATAGTGAAATTTGAGGATGAATTTGGGTATCCAAGCAAGGCATGGAGAGAAGAGGACAAGCTCTGTATGCAGCTTTTCACGTGTGAGCTCTCTCTCCCTCTTCACTGTTGCTAAAAGAAAGAAGAGACGTGGCATTCGCATCCCACCCCTGTCGGATGCATTGCATGAGCGAGCGACATAAACTTTCTTTACTACCACGGTTAAAAACCCAAAAGCACACGTTACTTTACTTTGTCATAAATAAATGTTCTCTAACTCTAACTAAACTTTTTTTTAAAAAAATTACTAACACTTACAAACATCAAAATAGTTTCATCAAGGTCGTCATAAATTAAATATGCGAACGCTGATATTATTTTCTAAAAGCCTAAAACATTGACATTAGTATTAGGACAAAACGACATATACAAAACTATTTGGAACAATTATAATTACGAGTAGTTATTAGTCCACTGGTTACCATAGCTAATTATTAGGCGAGTAAAGTTTAACCTACATTGTTTGATAGATAGACTAACAGCTATTAGTCTCTTTTGGCACTCTCCTACTACCGATTAATGAAATAGTTGCTTGCTAGGTTGTGTGTGGACTAAAAAATAAATCAATCCATTAATTCACCTATATATTTGAGTGCCGTAAAATTAAACTTCAAATGACCAACAATTAGTACCGGTGTACAAACAGCCCTAATGTTTCAGAAATACCTAACTATTGGAAACTAGAACTAGAAATGTGAGGAACACACATCATTAATGTTTTACTATTTATTTTTTGAACCTTGGATAGCTATCTAATTTTTTTGTCTGTGTTGGTATACTTTAGAGCATCTCCCGGAGCTTCCAAACACAACCTCCCTGATAAGATGGTAATTTTTGGATTATTGGGAAATATGTTTTTGCACATCACCAATATAACTTATCCCTAATTAATTTTTTTAAGCAATCGATCGATCCCCACACGCAAAATCTCTTTTTTTTAAAAAAATATGCTTCAAAATATTTTTTGGGCGGCAGTGACTCGCCCCAGTGAGACTCAGCAGGGCGGCAGCGTGCGTACGTATGCGCTGCAGCTTCGCATACGTACGAATGTATCGGTGCTCATGCCAGTTTTTTGGGCGTCCAGCTGCCACGTGTACCTATCGGCTGGGGAGCTGCCGACAAGACGCCTATCAGCTTTTCCACGGCCGCAGGCTTGTATATGTCAATTTTTTTTTATAATAACTATATCGGCTGGGGAGCTCAATCAGGCTGCCCCCTGACCACGATATGCACTATCTACCCATTCTACATGTACGACAGGTGTTCGAGAAATGTGCACGCGGCCGCAGCAGCGCACTGGCCGGGGCATGCACAAAATGCAGGGATCTGTTTAGATGCAAAAAATTTGGTAAAATGGACACGGTAGTGTTTTCGTTGTTATTTGGCAATTAGTGTCCAATCATAGTCTAATTAGGCTTAAAAGATTCGTCTCGTGGATTTCGTCTAAACTGTGTAATTAGTTTTATTTTTTATTTATATTTAATGCTTCATGCATACGTCAAAGATTCGATGTGACGGGAAATGTGAAAAATTTTGCAAAATTCTTGGGGAACTAAACTGGGCCCAGGTTAGCTACGAGCGAGTCACCAGGTCCAGTCCAAGGGAACGCATTTCTTTAATGCTTCATGCATGTGTCTAAAGATTCGATGTGACGGGGAATCTGAAAATTTTTGCAAAATTTTCTGGAAACTAAACAGCCCCTAGAAGTACGTACACTGATCACCCACCGACCGCAACAAAGTACGTACTACTCTACGTAGGAGTGATGCGTTGCCCTATGCACCCTTGTCTTGTTCTTCTCAGTTTCTCTACCACCACCAGCAAAGCAGTGTGTTGTGCCATCACTAGGATTTTTTTCCCTCTCTTTTCGCTAATAGAAAAACCTCTACCCCCGTTTTACGATTATTACATGCATAATAGTTCTAGCTTTGTCTTACATACATCAGTTTTATAATGTAATTAAATAAAATAGGAGTAGCTTATTAATAGAAAAAGTGGACCAGCACCATAACACATCCAAAATTAGCTTTGTTGTATTTTTTCCTCCTTGGAACATATTTCTATAGTGTAGTTCTCGCTTTGTCCAGTTGCTGGTGTGGCCTTTTGCAGCGGTATTCTCCCGGTGATTGAATTAGTGTTCATATTGTGATTGGTTCACTCCTCTATGTAGCGGTATAATCATCCTACTCACTCATTTGCTTTCCCGCAAACTAGTTGTAGCAAGCTCTTTAGTGTAGCTAGAATTGAGAGCTTGCTTCGTAGTTTAAGTTCATCTAATAGAGCTCTTTAGTATAGCAAGTTTGAGAGCTCTTAATGAGTAGTGACATAGCCAATTGTGTGCCTAGTGATTATAGCAACTAGCATTGTTGGATAGGTGCGTGGTTTGCAACTCTTGTAGAGCTAGAGCAAAATTACATCACGTTTTTTGTCATACTAATCAATTGCTCTAGTGCTTTGTAGAATTTTTAAATAGGCTATTCACCCCCTCTAGTCATATTAGGACCTTTCACCTGCCTTGAACCTTAACGAACCATGCATCCAAGAGTTCATGTACTCCATCTTTCACAATAACAATAAAAGAAAATACATTAAATGACTACTTATTCAGATATATATAAAAATAAATCAAATTAATAATTACTTGAGAATAATTGTATATAATTCAGATATATATGAATATAAATCAAACATAATCACATGAAGCATACAAACACACCATGGTAGAGGATAATTAATTAATGGCCTATTTATCCATAAATAATTAAAAATACATATTTGTTGATTACAATAAACAATTTCAAAGACAATAATTAGCAACAATTAATATTTTACCCAATATCTTCCATGCAAACGCTAGTCCAATTTCATCAAACATAAATTTACAAAAACGAAACTAATGAAAAAACCAAACCCTATATCTAGATCTAGATCTAGATCTACATGCACATGAAACATCCATAAAACTAACTAATTGTTCACTAAAATCGAGAAACATGGACCAAATAAGGGTACGATCTTGTTCCCCTACCTAATTAATTTACCCTAATACATTCAAAACTTGGATCTAATTTGCTTCATAAGTAGCTCAAGCACCATAGAAGAGAGAAAAGTAAAACTCTAATTACTCACTAACCAAACATTAAAACTTTTTTTAAAAAAAGTGTGGAATAACATTTTGTTACCTTCTACAACCTCTCCACCAAAGGATTTGAGATCAAAACCTCCCCCTTAGTAGAGCAATTTTTGGGAAATGCCTAAGGCCTCCCAAGCATTTTTTTTCTCGAGTAAGAATGAGTGACCCGAGGAAGAAAAAGGAGGCTGCAACCTTTTGTACTTGTAACATTTGTAGGGACGGCTGATGATTGAACCGCTCCTACAAATCACAACACTGGAAGCGGCTGGTGAGTGAGCCGCCTCTATAAATCGACTCATTTGCAGGGACCACCGACCGTTCCTACTATGTCATTTATAAGGGTGGCTCGTTTCGTGAGTCCCGAGTACGCCCACTGTAGAGGCGTTTTTATCCCGAGCCGCCCTTAAAAAAATTAAGCCGTTCCTATAGACCTTTTCTGTGGTAGTGCCGCCGTCTGACACGCACGCACGCGGCGGCAGCGACGCACGGGCCGGGGCATGCACAAAATGCAGGTCAGCTACGAGCGAGTCACTGGGTCCAGTCCAAGGGAACACATTTCTTTCCAAGCAGGCCCTTGTTCAGTTCCAAAATCGGGCACCCCTGATTTAAAACAGTTCGCTACAGTGCACATTAAATGCACACGATAGCGATTCGTTTGTATTTAATAAAAATTGTCCAAATTTTGACTAATTAGGCTCAAAATGTTCGTCTCGCAAAGTACAATAAAACTGTGCAATTAGTTTTAAATTTCATCTACATTTAGTATTCCATGCATGTGCCGATATTTTGATGTGATGAGAATCTTCTTTTTACATAGTAAAATTTGGAGTTGAATTTGGGAACTAAACAAGGGCCAGGAGTACGTACACGTAGCAAGGATCACCCATCGACCGCAACAAGTACGGAATACTCCTACGTACTGCTTCCCAGGCCGTGTTTAGCACCAAAATGCAAAAAGTTTTTAAGATTTTTCGTCACATTACATATGCCGGCACATGTATAGAGCATTAAATGTAGATAAAAAATAATTAATTGTACAATTTATCTGTAAATATCGAGACGAATCTTTTTAAAGTTTATCAAATATAAACAAAAAAAAAATGCTACAGAATTTTTTTTTGAAACTAAACTTGGCCCAGTTGCCAACGGACCCAAAGAAGGCCCCCGGGGATCGGGACCGGGACCAGCAGGGGACAGACTGGTTCACACAATTGGTCAGGTCCCATCCCAATTCCCAACCCCAAGCACGACCACGTGTGAATGCACCAGGTAGCTACTCCATCATCTGCTACTGCCTACTGCTAGTGAGAGAAACAATTAATCCTTAGGATTTTTTTTTCTCTCTTTTTGCTAATAGGAAAATCTCTACACCCGTTTTACGATTATTACATATGCATAGTTCTAGCTTTGTCTTACATATACATCAGTTTTACAATGTAATTTAATAAAATAGCTTATTAGTAGAAAAAAAGTGGACCAGCACCATAACACATCTATCCAAAATTAGCTTCGTTATATTTTTCTTTGGAATATATTTCTGTAGTGTATTTCTCGCTTAATTTGTCGCGTGGCTGGTGTGGCCTTTTGCTACTTAGGCTATCCGCACCGCACCACTCTCTAAACACACCTCTAAAGGAATATTCCGTCCTAGTCATCTAGGATTCTCACCTCTATATCAACTCCTCCCACACCCATATTTACTCTATATTATACTCTATATCAACAACCATTTCATATCCTCTTTCCTCTCTCTCTTTCTCTCTCCTCCCTCCTCTCTCCTCTCTCTCTCTTTCTCTCTCCTCCTTCTCTTTTACAGGCGTACACAGAGAAACTCTACCGGTGGCGGGTTACTGTAGCAAACGCTACTGTAGCGTACGCTTTAGCGTTCACCGGTGCGGCGCGTGGTTCGCTTTATTTAGCGTTCAGTCTGCTTTACCGAACACCGGTGCGCACAGCCTTAGAGGTGTTTAGTTTCTGGGGTGAAAATTTTTGGGTGTTACATCGGATGTTTCAGGGGATGTCGGAAGGGATGTTCGGATACTAATAAAAAAACTAATTACATAACTCGCCTGGAAACCGCGAGACGAATTTATTACGCCTAATTAATCTGTCATTAGCACATGTTTACTATGGCACGACATTGTCAAATCATCGATTAATTAGGCTTAAAAAATTCGTCTCGCAAATTTATCACAATCTGTGTAATTAGTAATTTTTTTCGTCTACATTTAATACTCCATGCACATATCAAACATCCGATATGATGGGTGAAAAATTTTTAGGGAAGAACTAAACACCCCCTTATGCAAGGCCGTGGACGTGGTGGGCCTATCGTGGCAGTGGGTGTGGGGGAGGGGTGTGCAGTGTGCACCGTGGTCATGTGGGACTGGGACCTAATTAAGGGTCAGCTTATAGTCAACATCACTGGTAGACCAGATAATTAAGTAAGCTTTAATGCCTACAGGAAAAATCAAAGAATTTTGTTATGCATATTTGCCTGGATTTATCGTTTAAAAACAAATTTCATTATGCATACTTGAATAGATATATCGTTCAAAAGCTCAGTAGGACGATGCATTCTCCCCCTGTTCGGCTGAGCTTATCAGCACGGCTTATCAGCTGTGGAACAGTGTTTTTCTCTCACAGCAAATCAGCCACAGCCGGCTTATAAGCCAAAAAACAGTCTGCCGAACAGGGCCTCTATCTTTTCGTCGGTCTTGCGGACACAGGTTAGCGAAAGTACATAGGCTTATTCGTACCTT
Source organism: Saccharum spontaneum (assembly GCA_022457205.1). Taxonomy (NCBI): domain Eukaryota; kingdom Viridiplantae; phylum Streptophyta; class Magnoliopsida; order Poales; family Poaceae; genus Saccharum; species Saccharum spontaneum. Next base: position 55,124,038 of record CM039616.1, on the reverse strand, counting down.
TATGAGGTTGATTTCTTTATTTTTAAAAATTCTATTGTCTAAAGGAAGATCATGCACATCAAAATGAGTACAGAAATAAAATCATAAACCTTGTTTGATCTATTGGAGGTTCATCTTCACCATTTACAGCATCGTGATCCTGCTGAACATTGACGCTCATCCCTGGAGACCTAAAACAGCCCTAATGTGTTTTAGAAATATCTAACTATTGGAAACTAGATGGAACACACGTAAATGTTTTTTTAACCTTGGATAGCTACCTAATTTTTTTTTGGCTGTGTTGGTATACTTTAGAACATCTCCCGGAGCTCCCAAACACAACCTCACATCATCGTTTCTCATGAGTCATGATGGTCACAACAAACCTGTGCAGGTTTGATGGTCGCTGTGTCAAGTCTCACCAAGACGATTGCTAGAAGATGCGCCTCTCTCTCTCTCTCCTTACTTATTACCACGATCATTATCAAATTGTTTGTTGGGCAAGGGAGGCAGCAGGATATCCCAAGGCGCAAAATTGACAAGGACATCGGTAGGGCTTATATATTAATAAGATAGCTGAACTTCACAGCCGTATTGGAAAAATGGAAAAACATGCTTTGCTAGATGACACACACGAGCTAGGATATGGAATAAAAGTCGTGGCTCAGGCACGTGGCTTCACACATTTCCTTCTTCTGATGTGATTTTAATTTGTTTCCACATAAAATTGTTCAATTATTGTGGAATAGCCTTTATCTTGCTTTCTTGTAACCTGAGAAATACAGAGAAAAATTGACATCTACAATGCGGTAACTATCTGCAGTCTGCACCTATACTTAATGACTATTTTTCATAGCAAATTGATCGTTCTAATTTGAAGGCAGTTAAAGTAAAATATTCAACACCCAATAAATGTTAGTTAATGCGCACTGGACAGTTCTACACAGTGCCATCCCGGTGCCTCTCTGCACATCACCTGTAGCGGACTGCCATCGTCGCATCGCCTCCTCGCTGCTTAAAGCCGGGGCTTGTTTAGATTTCAAATTTCAACCCCAAATTCTACTATGTAAAAAGAAGATTCTCATCACATCCAAATATCAGCACATGCATATAGTACTAAATGTAGATGAAATTAAAAACTAATTACACAGTTTTGTTGTACTTTGCGAGACGAACATTTTGAGCCTAATTAGTCAAAGTTTGGACAATTTTTACCAAATACAAACGAATTGGTACAGTGCGCATTTAATATGCACTGTACCAATTCGGCCATCCAAATTCCGCATCTAAACACGGCCCAGGATCAAGACAGGAAATTTAACACCCACCCCAAGGAGGTGAGGTGTAGTGAGGGATGGGAAAGATTTGAAGAACCGGGCCACCGCCACCGTCCTTGTGGCGATGAGGAGGTTGGACTTTGGAGAGGCCCTGCGGCGGTGCATCTATACATTTATTAGTTACAATGATCTAGGCTGTGTTTAGTTGAGAAAGTTTGGTTGAAAGTTACTGTAGCACTTTTCGTTGTTATTTGATAAAATTTGTCCAACTATGGATTAATTAGACTCAAAAGATTCGTCTCGAACTTTACAGACAAACTATGCAATTAGTTATTTTTTTTACCTACATTTAATGCTCCATGCATGCGTTTAAAGATTCGATGTGATGGGTAGAAGAGAAAAATATTTTGGGTTTGCATGGCAACTAAACAGGGCCCTAACTAATTAACTGCAAGTTTATAGAGGAGATCATAAACATTTATAACAATAAACAGGTATTGCTGGAAAAAATGTTGAACCATACCTACTACTCCGTCCGGAAAAGAGCGACGTTTTTTACTTTTAGAAATCGTGTTTGACCGTTTGTTTTATTTAAAATTTTTGTGTAAATTATAAAATAAATAGATTATTATTAAAGTATATCTAATGATAAAATAAGTCATAACAAAATAAATGATATTTATAAAAAAATTTGAATAAGACGGATGGTCAAATAAGATGTCTGAAATTCTAAAACGACACTCTTTTTGGGACGGAGGGAGTATCTAGTAATATAAATATTGTTGTTTTTCGAATAAACTTGCCAAATTTAACATAATTTGACCCAGTACAAAACATAAAAAATCAAGGACGTGGGCAGCCTTAGTCTTGTCCAAAATCAAACTTTTTGTCTGATCAGTTTTACTGAAAAATACACCAACCTCTACAAGTGTCTCATGTTTGCTGTCCAATGTATGCACAACCTCCATTTAATTTAATTTGTTTTGCGCGCAGCACTAGCAACTAGTATTTGCACCGAATCTCAGGTTCTCCATTTTAACTTGTACTCCCTCCATCCTTAAATATAAGAGATTAGTTCAAATTTTGTACTAAAATGTTCCCTCCGTCCTCTATTTTTATTAACAGAATGCTCCTTTCCTTTCATCGTGGGGCAAATTAAAACAGTGCATGTAATTTATTATACCAGGAAATACCGAGAGTCCTTTTAAACTTGGCTCACCCAAAACAGTCGGCTAATACCTAAGGAAAGTAATACCCGGCATTTTTTTTGGCACAAGTTCAGCCATCGGGACTCAAATGCACATCTCGGCTTGTGTGTATGGCCTCCTACAGTCACACCACACAGTTACATTATGACAACATATATGATGCTCGTACGAATCTTGCGATAGTCTTAGGGGATGTTGGGATCCTTATTTTTTTAACACCTATCACATCGAATGTTTGGACACATGCATAAAGTGTTAAACATAGACTAATTACGAAACTAATTGCACAGATTGAGATTAATTTACGAGACGAATCTACTAAGCCTAATTAGTCTATTATTAGTATCCGAACACACTATAGTCAACGCATGTTAAAGTTTAATAGGGTGAATTAAACAGGCCCTTAGTTGTCGTAAATCAAGCTTCTTAGCTTTCATCAACTTTACTGAAAAGTACATCAACCTCTACAAGTGTCTCATGTTTACAGTCCACTGTCTGCACAACCGGCCCTGCACTCTTGCCCTTAATTTAATTTGTTTTGCGTGTAGAACTAGAAACTATTACGTGCACCTATTCTCAGGTACTCGATTTTAAGTTTTTAACTAGGTGTGTACGCCGTCTGTGTAACCAAATTTAAAATTTCACCTGCCAAGCTAGCTGCCCAGCCTGCCACTCCGTCGTCCTTTATATGGTCTATCAACAAAGGCCACACTGTCTGGTCTTTTTTTGCTACATGATACCTAAAAAGGGCCAGGCGTAGTACAGGTGCACGGTAGGGACAGTGCTACTGCTACTGCTACTACTGTGGGCGAGCACTACAGCTTGCTTTGGTCCTCCATATACTCTACGTTGCCATCCATATTTAGGCCGCGTTCACTTACTACAGCAACCCAAAATATTTCCTCTTCCACCCATCACATCAAATCTTTAAACGCATGCATGAAATATTAAATGTAGGTAAAAAAACAAACTAATTACATAGTTTGTCTGTAAAGTTCGAGACGAATCTTTTGAGTCTAATTAATCCATGATTGGACAAATTTTACCAAATAACAACGAAACTTTTCACCCCAACTCACCCCATCTAAACACACCCTTATTCTCTCCAGCTTTCCCTGCTGCCATCTTCGTTTGGATTTTAGATTGCTACAGAGTCATTTTGAGCTCAATGGGATTGCAGTAGTTTTAGCCACCAGTATAAGTAGTAGCTGAATGGAGGGTTTCAAGAGTTGGAGGTCATTGCCACCACTATAAGATGGATAGTGTATCCATAGAAATAGAACACCAAGGAGAGACTAATATAGGGCCTGTTTAGATGGTGAAAAAGTTTGGGTTCGGCTACTGTAGCACTTTTCGTTGTTATTTGACAAAATTTATCCAATCATAGACTAACTAGACTCAAAAGATTCGTCTCGACATTTACAGACAAACTGTGTAATTAGTTTTTTCTTTCGTCTACATTTAGTACTCCATGCATGTGTCGTAAGATTTGATGTGACAGGTACTTTAGCATTTTTTGGGTTTGCTTTTTGGGTAGAGGTGCCAACTAAACAGGCTCATAATGCTTGTCTGTCATCTTTCTACTAGCATGCATTATTCCGTGGCAATCAGATTAGTTGGGAATGGGATGCATTGGGACACGCACAGCTGCTATGAACATTGCACCATGGATTGCAGAAACAAGACCCGGTTCCTGAGGGCTCCTGGTTCAGAGGTAAAACAACCAGAGCCACCGTCAGGTGGTTTCATTTAGAGAAGAGTCCTGCTAGGAATGGGGTACCACCATGACTCCGAGCGGCTTTGGCAGAATGTCAGCGAAACCGTAGAGGTGGGATAAGGCGTCGATCCAGTTGCTCACAACTCACATGACTGTCCGTCGCCTCGGCTACAGTACATGGGCGTCGCCATGAGCCCCAGCGCGCGTGTTTGCGACTACTTGCATCAGCCTCCTGCCGCCCACTCTGCTATCGACAAGAAATTAATGAAAGACCAACTCTTCAGTCTGTTACTGTAAAGTATTGTTTCTTTTCCTTTTAGGGTCACGTCCTTTTATAGTATATCCATTCACCTCTTTAGTTTTTATCTTATAGTATAAGATGGAGGTTCTCCTACGTTGCACATTTTGATTAGGTAAAAACATTTCAAAATGACACCAAAATTGGTTATTAACACCATGGAGAGCCAACACCGACATAAAGAAACTTGGTCTATCAATCAGGTCTTCGTTGCCTACTTCCATCTCATGCCAAGTTCCAGCAATAGAAGATGGCCAACCCCATGAAGAGCTACCACGACCGCAGCAGATACTGGATGAAATCGGTCGATGACTAGCTCAAATCAAACCTCTGCCTTACCATAGAGTCATGAGGCAACCAATTCTCACAAAATTGACAGAATATGCAATCGCCTCTAAACAAGGCCTCTGGAAACAAAAATGTTTGGAGGGATGGACATCTAGATATTTTCAAGAGACAAATATCATTACAAACCGTCTATATACAAATCGATTTCTCTGAGTGGTTCATAAGGTGGTCCACTTGATAAAAAATATATTTTAAAAAAATAAAAAAGTACAACTTTTTTCTCACGTTTAAGCGGCATTCTCGAGTGTTCAAACCCACTAGCATCAAAACTATGCAATATAATCCCTACTTGCCAAAACTCTATGTAACCACCTGAACTATTGATATTGGCCTATTTCACTCCCTAACCTACAAAACCAGGTATTCTAACTGTCCTCTCACCTAATAAAAAATGTTTCACGTGCCCAAGGTGGGTTGCACATTTATGACACATATGTCAGCACCCCAAGTCCACAATGGATGTCTATGGAAAATAGAGCTCATGAATGGCTAAAACTATAGGGTTAGACATGTAAAATGATCAGGCATAGGTTGTGAAGGACCGGAAACGGCGACCAGAGGGGGGGTGAATGGGAGCCGTAATAAAATTTCTCTCTAAACTTTTGGCCACTGTCCCAAAATCACCGCCAAGCACAAGCAAGTTCCCAAGCTAAAATACCAACGCCAACTAGTGACGAGAGTATCTAGGAAAATTCCTCGGAACGATAGGAAAACAACACAGAAGACGGAACACAAAACGAAGCTCAAACGTGCAAACAGTAGATGAAACAAGAAGCTCGGAAAAATGATTCAAGCACAATTATATATTCCAATAAGTGGCCAACATTTGCTTCTTGTATTCACGAACAAATTTGCGAGCTCAAGAATAAGAGACTGGAAAATTCTTGCACAAAGAGAGCTGAGCCTGCTAGCACCTCTCACAGAGAGAAGAAATAAATTCCACATCCATGAATATCATATCAAGATAAAGAAGTAATTTAATACTATTAAAATTAGTTAAACAAGCTATAGCAATTCACGGATGCAATAATTAAAGTTTCTGACCAAACGAAATTCAATAACTGACCGGACCTGATCAGCCTGTTGCCAGAACACTAGGCAGACAGTGAGTGATGGCGTTGCTCTTCCGGGAAGCTAGATACCTGCTGAACGAGATCAAAACAGAGGAGGCAAAAGCTCGGAACTGCACAAGCACTGCACAACGACGTGACTAGCAATCAGAAGGGGCGTACAACACTGATGCCTGCTCGGCCAGGGCTGTGCTCGACTCAACGCAGGAGCGCTAGGCGTTGCTGGTGGACTGGCCACCTGGATTGCCTGCGACCGACCGATGCCTACACCGGATGAACCTGGTGATCCTCGGCTGGACCCGCACAAGTGAGAAGAACGAACAGAGGAAGAGGAGTGGATGCGTGCTGCTGGCACATCGGAGCCGCACGGCCAGCAAAACAAAACGGTGAACAACAGAGAAGACCAGAGCAAGGGAGGGCTACGGCGTGAGACAGGGACTGCGCTGATCCACGCAGCCGAGCACCTGTGCTTCCGAACTTGTATGCAGCAAGCAGGACCGAGGATGAGCGGACGAACAGGAACGCGATGAACTCGAACAGAAAAGAGGCGGCCACCAAATTGATGAAATCCGACCCAAATCAAAACAACTCAGGCCCAAATCTTGCATAGGTGATCTTCATAATGTTGGTGAGCTATCCCTAAAGAATCATGGCTCGAACCAAACTCAAACTTCATAGATTTCAGATCACAGCCAAGGACGAAAAACTTTCCCCAAAAACGAAAATCACAGCACAAGTGAGAAACGAAAATCACAGGCAAGAATGATGAATCCCGGAGGACAAAAGGAGGATTTGGGCCTCCATTCCCACACCAAATCACCACCAATACACCACGAATTTTTTTTGGATTTTTGGACCTCTCATGAACTAAAAGTGAAACCCTAGGTAGAAGGGGGGAATGAAAGAGTGGAAGAGAGGTGAGGGAGATGGGGGGCTCCCTCATCCTATTTAACAGGGCTATTACACAATCCCCGATTTGCCCCTGGATACAAATGAGCCAAACTATTTAGCCCAAGGGCGTAAAGGTCCAACCCGGTCTTCATCTTGATCCGACGGCCACCGCGCCTCCTCACCGGTAGCTTCGCCTCGACGCGACCTCCCCGATACCGCCACGTGCCGTCCGTTCCGCCTCGGAACCTCCGCCCGGGTTTTGAGGCCCAAACCCGTAAACCCGCCTCCGATGGTTTTGAGGCCCAAACCATCAAACCGCTCCGCGAGTAGCGTACTCCATACGCGTCCCCCGCCATCCGACGCGTGTCACCTCCACGGTCAACACGGTCACTCCCATGTCTTCTCGCGCTTGTCGATGTCCCAAGTGTCAGCCACCGCGGCTAGCCACCCGGCCTCCGGGTCCCTCGGTTCAAGCCTCACGTCCGTCCTTCACCCCTCTGGTCCATCGGCACGGCACGTCCTCCTTGACCTTCACCTCGCCGTCGGCTACCACCTCCGTGCTCCACACATGCACAACACAAGCCAAGAGACATGTCGCACACAAGGCTTTCGCCAAGGTAGGGTTAGTCACCACTCAACCTACTTCGTGGATCACATTGACAATCACTCATCATAAAACGAACACACAAGGGTACTTGTCAACCTTGTGTTCGCAATCTCCCCCTTGATGAGTGCATTGTCAACACCAATACACGAACAGCTTGAGCAAAAGAAAAAGAAGAAGAAGAGAAAATAAGGAGCTCAACCAAATGACCGAAAGCCAAAGAAAAGCTGAAACGGGTCATTTGAAATGAGCAAAACTTGGTCCCCAAAGACATGGGCAACGGCTCGACGCAACCAAGTAAAACAAAGCTAGCCCTCAAGAAGAGACAACGGGCTCAACACCACTAGCAAAGCTCGAAAAGCCGAAAAACTGCTAGACCCTCCAGAAGAGGCAAAGGCTCAACACATCTAGCAAAAGCAACTCAAATGCAACTCCCCCTGAACAAATGCAACCTCTCTCAAATGAATGCACGAAATGGAGACTTCTCCCCCTTGTTGACATGGTGAGTGTGACATATCTCTCCCCCTTGTTGACACATGCACTTATCAAGCTAGAGCCCCAAGGATTACAACTCCCCCTCAAAACATGCTATGAATGCAGAAATGCACAAATGTAGAAGCTTCAAGATTATAGCAAGTAGATTGAAAGAATGCTCTAGTTGATGCTGTCATGTATACATAGCAACAAGTACAAGTGCTAGCAAATGCTCAAAATGACAAAATGAGATGAAATATGACATTTTAGCAAGTTTGAGCAATTTAAAAGAGGGTTCACCACCAAATGAGCACATAGCAAATATAGACAGGAGATCGACCTTGTGCTACACATGTATGCAAAGTGAACTACCCCAAACAAAGTTCACACATCATGTCATGAGACAAACTTGTGATTTGATCAAATTTTGAATTTTATCGGAGTTATGCAGCTTATCACCAAAGTTTGTCAAACAAATGTGTGCGGGAGGTTATCGATGCCATCAAAACCTGACTTATCGATCATGTCAAGCCTATGCCAAAAGCAATCAGAAGCTTAAGACAGTGATCTCGGTATCCATTACAGAGCTCAAGTTCACCCTTAAGTGCAATAAGGAGCTGTCTCAATACTCTGACATGGGACAGCAAAGACCCATCCCGATCTTTTCATACCTTGTTTTTTTTTAAGTTTTAGCACAATTTCAAGTTTCTCAAGCAAGTGTGTAACTCAAGGTATGAGCCGTAGCAACTAAGCATATATATGAAGCAAAAGGGTTCTCGACACACCTATACATGCTAGTTGCCACAAGTAGTGGTGAACATGTTTCAAGTTTCATCAAGTGTTATTCAAGTTCACAATTGAAAAAGACATTTTTAGCTCATATCAAGAGATCAAAGTGAGCCTAAGCAAAGCACATCATATATATCCATAACATCCCCAACAAGAGCATAGTGTCAATCTAGCTACTATAAAGATGAAGCTCAAGATGCAATATGATACATGATGATATGATATGCAAATATGATACAAAAGAAGAAAAAAAAAACAAAAGCTAAAGAAAAAAGAAAACCACAAACTAATGTACAAAAACCAAAACCTCTCAAGCTAAAAAGGGAAGCAAACTCCAAGCTCCCCTCGCAAGCGAGCAAACTGGGCTTGATCAAGGGGTTTAGTGAAGATGTCTGCGAGCTGGTTGTGGGTGTCAACATGAATAAGGTCAATGTCCCCTTTCTCATAGTGGTCTCGCAAGAAGTGAAAACGGACCTCTATGTGCTTGGTTTTGGAGTGGAGAACGGGGTTTTTGGCTACACATATGGCACTGGTGCTATCACAGAACAAAGGCACTCGCCTAAACTCTAAACCATAGTCTCGCAAAGTAGCAACCATCCAAAGCAACTGGGAACAGCAAGCAGCAGCAGCAACATACTCAGCTTCTGTGGTGGATTGGGCTACAGAGGACTGCTTGCGAGAGGACCAAGACACAAGAGAAGACCCAAGAAATTGACAAGTCCCAGAAGTGGACTTCCTCTCAGTACGACAGCCAGCATAATCCGCATCAGAGTAACCACAAAGAGAAAGAGAGGAGGAAGCCGAAAACCAGAGACCAAATTCGGGTGTGAAACGAAGGTACCTCATGATCCGCTTGACGGCTTGACGATGCGATGTGCGCGGTGAAGACTGAAAGCGCGCGCACAAGCAGACCACGAACTGGATGTCCGGTCTCGTCGCCGTCAGGTACAGCAACGATCCGATCATGCTTCGGTACTCCTTCTGGTCCACAGCTTCTCCTTCCTTGTCCTCGTCCAGGGCCGTCGTAGTCGACATGGGCGTCGAAAGAGGCTTGGCCTCGCCCATATCAAACTTTCTCAGGAGATCCTTGGTGTACTTGCCTTGGTGCACGAATGTTCCTTCACGGGTTTGCTTGATTTGCAACCCGAGGAAGAATGTCAACTCGCCCATCATGCTCATCTCGAATTCCCTGCTCATAGTCTCAGAAAACTTTGCAACAAGAGCGTGAGAGGAACCACCAAAAATGATATCATCCACGTAAATCTGAACCAAAAGTGTGTCAGTGCCTTGCTTGAGGAGAAACAAAGTTTTATCTACTGAACCCATCTTAAAGCCCTTAGCAAGCAAGAAGGCTTTCAAACGCTCATACCAGGCTCTCGGGGCTTGTTTCAATCCATACAAGGCTTTGTGGAGTTTGTAAACATGGTTGGGATATTTAGGATTTTCAAAGCCAGGGGGTTGTCTCACATACACCTCTTCCTCTATGTACCCGTTCAAAAAGGCGCTCTTCACATCCATTTGATACAGCTTGAACCCTTTCGAAGCTGCATAAGCTAAGAGCATCCTTATAGCCTCGATACGGGCCACAGGAGCAAAGGTTTCTTCAAAGTCTATTCCCTCTTTCTGACAAAACCCCTGAGCCACTAGCCTAGCCTTGTTTCTCACCACCACTCCATCCTCACTTTGCTTGTTCTTGAAAACCCATTTTGTACCTATAGGGTGACACTCAGGTGGAGGTGGAACTAAGACCCAAACTTCATTTCTCTCAAAGTTCTGTAACTCCTCGTGCATAGCATTGACCCAATCGGGATCAGAAAGTGCGTGTCCAACATTTTGTGGCTCGAAATTAGCGACAAAGGCAGAATGAGCGAAATGTGAGATTTCATATGACCTTGAGCGTGTAACACGCTGACTGATGTCGCCGATCATGGTTTGAGGCGGGTGGCGACGCTGGATGTGCCGAGGAGCTTCCCTCGAAGATGTCGCCTCCCCCTCAACAGCTGTCGGGGCCTCCTCAGGTGCAGCTGGAGTAGGCTGAGGAAGCGGCTCGTGCGGGCCCCATGTAGTGGAAGAAGATGGGTCTAGTCCGTGAGCCGATGTAGTTGTCGTAGACTCGACTGGAGCAGCCGAAGAGGTCGGCTCTGCATCTCCCCAATCAGCATCTTCCTCATTCTCCTCAACAAAGATGCTCTCACCAATCTCCTTATCACCTGCACTTTCAAAGACAGGAACAGAACAAGGCATGGTCTCGTCGAAAGTGACTTCACAAGTCTCTACGACTCGGTTAGTTTCAAGGTTAAGTACTCGATATGCATGAGAATGTGAAGCATAACCAAGAAAGACACCATCCGAGGATCGAGACTCAAATTTGTCTAAATTACCTTGTTTTAGAATGAAGCACCTGCATCCAAACACTCGAAAGTGGCTCACCTTGGGTAGTCGACCGAATCGCAGCTCATAAGAAGTTTTCTTCATGAAGGCTCGAAGAAATATGCGATTGGAAACATGACACGCGGTGTTGATCGCTTCGGCCCAATATCTCCTAGGAGTCCTATGCTCATCGAGCATCGTCCTAGCCATCTCAACAAGGGTCCGATTCTTGCGCTCAACAACACCGTTCTGCTGAGGGACATAAGGCGAGGAGAACTGGTGCTCAAGACCCAAAGAAGAGCAAAAGTTATCAAACTGAGAGTTCTTGAATTCTGTGCCATTGTCACTGCGTATAGCTCTTATGGCATTCTTTGGCAACTCAGTCTGTAACCGAACAATCAAATCTCGAGCATGAGAAAAAGCCTCATCCTTACCCTCCATGAAAAACACCCAAGAGTAGCGAGAAAAGTCGTCCACGATCACTAGAACGTACCACTTCCCTCCCTCAGACCGAACCCGAGCCGGACCAACAGTGTCCATATGGAGTAGCTCACCGGGTCCCTTGGTCATGACCTGAGTCACAGGAGGGTGAGAAGCGGCAACCATCTTCCCGTGACGACAAGGGTGACACACCAAATCCTTCTCAAATTTTAACTTGGGCAATCCTCGGATTAGATCAAGTGAGCTCAACCTAGCTAGTAAGTCAAAGCTCAAGTGACCAAGTCTCCTATGCCACTTCCAAAGCTCAGAGGAGGATCCGGCCACCAAACATCGAGAAGAGCCAAAGGAGTGAGAAAAATCAGCTCGAAAGACACGGCCAAAAGGAACAATCTGGCAAACAAGATTTCCTTGGGAATCAAGAACTCGAGACAAGCCAGTCTTAAAGCGCACTTCAAAGCCATCTTGTAGGAGTTGCGAAACAGAAAGCAAGTTGAAATACAAGTTTGAAACCAAAGCAACATCCTTCAAGACAAAACTCTCATTGACCCGAATGGTCCCACGAGAAAGCACTTTACCTTTGCTATTGTCCCCGAATGTGATGTACTCCTTACATTGCACGGGGTCGAGGCTGGAGAACCATTTGAAACTTCCGGTCATGTGGCGCGAACATCCGGAATCAATGAGCCATGTGTTCTCCAGGCCTCCGTCCTGCATCAATAGAAAGACATAGGATGAGCAAATGGCGCAACACTGGGGTTAGTAAACTGTGAAGGATACCAGTGTTGGCTCATTTGCCCTGGAAAAGTGTTAGGAAAAACACCAAACATGCCATGTCCCATTTGAGGAAAGCGAACACCACGTGGGGGAAAACGTGGTCCGCTAGAGCTGTAGGACTGAAAGCCACTGCCGCGAGGTCCAAAGTCATATTGATCACGACCTGAACCACGCCGGGCACGACCACCACGACTACCGCGTGGTCTAGCAACCTGAGGCCTAGCACCTTGAGGCATTGCACCTCTTGGCCTAGCATTGCGCCTCTGAACAGGCGGCACATGTACGCCATGGGGCGGACGGTACATGTTCCGGTTGTTCAACTCATACTCCCGCCGCTCATCTCTCTTCCTCCTAAAGCAAAACTCAACAAGGTGACCATCCCTATGGCAATAGTCACAGTGATACCTCACCTCTCTCTTGGGTGGTTGTTGGCTCACTTTCTTGTGGGTATGTGTCACTCTTGGTAGCTTTCTGGCTTTAGGAAGGGGATCCTCAGAGATGTTCGGTAGAATGTCAAGTAGGTTCCTGAGATGGTTCGGTTTTGGAACCCAAACTTGTTTCTGGGGTGGAGCTCTTGGAGGCTCTTCAAACACTCCATCTTTCACAGTGGGTTCGGTTGGCTTAGGTGGATTGATCTTGATCAATTTGGGAGTAGTGGAAGGTTTCTCACTTGGGCTCAAACCACTGAACTCACCAACTTTGCCATAGACATGTTCACCCTTCCCACCTAGAGCAAAGCCTATTTCCGATGTCCCAGTTCCCCGCCTGAACTGGCTCATCATCATGCCCAACTGCGGCTCACTACAAGACACCCAATTCAAGATGGACCGAAGGTATGTGTTGTCTTCCTCGGATCTCATCTTGTCATGCCTGCAAGACTCAAGCTCCAACACCAAGCTCTCACAACGTGCACACTCAACAACAGTGCTATCTGAACTGGCCTTCTCAAGAGTAAGGATCTTGGCATTCTTCTCTGCCAGCTCAGATTGCAAGCTTGAACAAGACTTGCATGCACCCAACAAGCTAGACCTAGCCTTCAGCTCATCGTTCTCATCTAACAAGGCAGCATACTTAGATTGCAACTCAGAAAGGTTAGTCATATGAACAGCACATTCATCGCACTCAACCTCGTCAGACACATGAACAACAAGCTTCTTAGCTTCCTCAAGCTCTTTCTCCACAACTTCTAGCTTGTCCTTAAACTCTTTCCTCTCACGAGCAGCACGTTTTAGCAGCTTATCTTGACTCATCAAAGTATCGGTCATGATATCAAGCTCGGCAATAAGAGCATCGACGGAGGGTTTTACCTCGGTAGAGTCGTCGTCGCCGGGAAGCACGTCCTTGTTGGGCTTCACCCCTTCATCCACGGCCATGGTGCAGTAGCCTCCGTGGATGGACTTGGCGACGAAGCAAAGTCCGGTCAACTTGTCCTCACGCCTCTTCTCGGACTCATCATCGCTCGAGGGAGAAGAAGACCGGTCGTCGTCGGTGTCGTTGTCGAGGTCACTGAGGGAGGCGAGGAAGGCGCGCTCTTGGGCCTTGGCCTTCTTGAAGTACTTCTTCTTCAGCGCCTCCTTGTCGAATCCTCCCTTCGACTTGTGCTTGGAGGTGTACTCGCGCTTGTCCTTGCGCTTGCTGGAGTCGTACTTGTCGAAGGAGTGCTTGTTCTTCTTGGGGCAGTGGGCGACGAAGTGGTCGGGATCTCCACAGCCGTAGCATCCTTCCTTCGAACCACCACCACGCCGGCGATTCAAGCGGTTGTTGTGAAACCGCGAGAACCGACTGATGATCAACGCCAGCTCGTCATCTCCAAGACTCTCCATCTGCTCCTCTGTGACAGACACCAAAGAAGACAAGGCAAAAGACACCTGTGAAGGGTTAGCCAAAGAACTTGAGCTGTTACCTGAGACCAAAGCCATAGTCGGTGCAGAGGGATTCTTGAGTTTGGCTTGGGTTTGGTAGTCGATCTCGGTGGACTTGAGCTTGCTGAAAAGCTCATCCACGGTGAGGGTCTCATACCCCGAAGACTCAATGATGGCAGTCACCTTCACATCCCATACCTTCCGATCTAGGGCATATAGAAGCTTGAGTGCCCTCTCGTGATCGTCATAAGGTAGCTGTGCCTTGTTTGCTCGCATCTTGTTGACGATGGTCTGAAAGCGAGAAAACATGGCATCGATGGACTCGCCATCAAGCTGGGTGAAGTTCTCGTACTCCCTCTTGTACGTCTCGTAGAGTCTGGTTTTGACCTGTGCGGTCCCCTCGTGATAGCTCTGAAGCCTCACCCAGATCTCCCGAGCAGTAGTACAATCGGAGACTCTTTCGAACTCCTGAAGAGAAAGACTCGAGAAAAGAACTGCGCGAGCTCTGCTATTAGCGTTGTGCCGATCTTTTTGATCTTGCGTGACACGAGCACGAGGTTCAAGCACAACGTAAGTAGCATCCTCGCAAATCTCCCAAACAAGCCAATCAATCCCCTGGAGATGCGCGGACATGCGGATCTTCCAATAGGGATAATTTGTTCCATCGAAGAACGGTGGTTTGCCGGAACCACGCTCCATGTCGCCTTCGTGGATCACGGACCGATTAAGGTGGAATGATCCTTAACCGGCTCCGATACCAATTGAAGGACCGGAAACGGCGACCAGAGGGGGGTGAATGGGAGCCGTAATAAAATTTCTCTCGAAACTTTTGGCCACTGTCCCAAAATCACCGCCAAGCACAAGCAAGTTCCCAAGCTAAAATACCAACGCCAACTAGTGACGAGAGTATCTAGGAAAATTCCTCGGAACGATAGGAAAACAACACAGAAGACGGAACACAAAACGAAGCTCAAACGTGCAAACAGTAGATGAAACAAGAAGCTCGGAAAAATGATTCAAGCACAATTATATATTCCAATAAGTGGCCAACATTTGCTTCTTGTATTCACGAACAAATTTGCGAGCTCAAGAATAAGAGACTGGAAAATTCTTGCACAAAGAGAGCTGAGCCTGCTAGTACCTCTCACAGAGAGAAGAAATAAATTCCACATCCATGAATATCATATCAAGATAAAGAAGTAATTTAATACTATTAAAATTAGTTAAACAAGCTATAGCAATTCACGGATGCAATAATTAAAGTTTCTGACCAAACGAAATTCAATAACTGACCGGACCTGATCAGCCTGTTGCCAGAACACTAGGCAGACAGTGAGTGATGGCGCTGCTCTTCCGGGAAGCTAGATACCTGCTGAACGAGATCAAAACAGAGGAGGCAAAAGCTCGGAACTGCACAAGCACTGCACAACGACGTGACTAGCAATCAGAAGGGGCGTACAACACTGATGCCTGCTCGGCCAGGGCTGTGCTCGACTCAACGCAGGAGCGCTAGGCGTTGCTGGTGGACTGGCCACCTGGATTGCCTGCGACCGACCGATGCCTACACCGGATGAACCTGGTGATCCTCGGCTGGACCCGCACAAGTGAGAAGAACGAACAGAGGAAGAGGAGTGGATGCGTGCTGCTGGCACATCGGAGCCGCACGGCCAGCAAAACAAAACGGTGAACAACAGAGAAGACCAGAGCAAGGGAGGGCTACGGCGTGAGACAGGGACTGCGCTGATCCACGCAGCCGAGCACCTGTGCTTCCGAACTTGTATGCAGCAAGCAGGACCGAGGATGAGCGGACGAACAGGAACGCGATGAACTCGAACAGAAAAGAGGCGGCCACCAAATTGATGAAATCCGACCCAAATCAAAACAACTCAGGCCCAAATCTTGCATAGGTGATCTTCATAATGTTGGTGAGCTATCCCTAAAGAATCATGGCTCGAACCAAACTCAAACTTCATAGATTTCAGATCACAGCCAAGGACGAAAAACTTTCCCCAAAAACGAAAATCACAGCACAAGTGAGAAACGAAAATCACAGGCAAGAATGATGAATCCCGGAGGACAAAAGGAGGATTTGGGCCTCCATTCCCACACCAAATCACCACAAATACACCACGAATTTTTTTTGGATTTTTGGACCTCTCATGAACTAAAAGTGAAACCCTAGGTAGAAGGGGGGAATGAAAGAGTGGGAGAGAGGTGAGGGAGATGGGGGGCTCCCTCATCCTATTTAACAGGGCTATTACACAATCCCCGATTTGCCTCTGGATACAAATGAGCCAAACCATTTAGCCCAAGGGCGTAAAGGTCCAACCCGGTCTTCATCTTGATCCGACGGCCACCGCGCCTCCTCACCGGTAGCTTCGCCTCGACGCGACCTCCCCGATGCCGCCACGTGCCGTCCGTTCCGTCTCGGAACCTCCGCCCGGGTTTTGAGGCATAAACCCGTAAACCCGCCTCCGATGGTTTTGAGGCCCAAACCATCAAACCGCTCCGCGAGTAGCGTACTCCATACGCGTCCCCCGCCATCCGACGCGTGTCACCTCCACGGTCAACACGGTCACTCCCATGTCTTCTCGCGCTTGTCGATGTCCCAAGTGTCAGCCACCGCGGCTAGCCACCCGGCCTCCGGGTCCCTCGGTTCAAGCCTCACGTCCGTCCTTCACCCCTCTGGTCCATCGGCACGGCACGTCCTCCTTGACCTTCACCTCGCCGTCGGCTACCGTCTCCGTGCTCCACACATGCACAACACAAGCCAAGAGACATGTCGCACACAAGGCTTTCGCCAAGGTAGGGTTAGTCACCACTCAACCTACTTCGTGGATCACATTGACAATCACTCATCATAAAACAAACACACGAGGGTACTTGTCAACCTTGTGTTCGCAAAGGGCAGCCTTCATGCTCTCGAGCTCAGCTTGGAGGAACCTGATCCCCCCTTTCACCTCCTTCTGCAGGTTGTACTCGTCGGCAAGCAGCTCTCCGAGCTTGGGGAGGAGGCTTGGCAGTGCCCCAAGCACGACCTCCATTGATGCTCTTGGCGCAATGCAAGGAGCACAGGTTGCTGGTGGGTGTGTGTGTGTTTGTGTGCTTGTGCGGAGTGAGCAGTGGAGATTGGAGCTGTTGAGTGGTAGTGTTTAAGGTAGCTGTTGAGTTTGTCACGGGCCGGGACGGTGGTCGATGCACGTTGGTCTGCTGCAAGTTATGATAAAGAAGAATTGCAACTCCAATGGCGAGAACGTGCTTGCACGTTGCAGCCCTCGAAAGGCGCTTGCCGTGTCTGTGGTTGTGTACTTATGTCGAGGATCAAGATTGGATCTATTGCTGGCTCTTGTTGTTAACGTTACAGAAGCATATGCATGCAAGCACCTGCACTAGACTTGCATTTCTCTCCCGACAAATACCTAGGTCCGCTAGCTTATAAGTATACTGTAACAAATGAATAAATAACGTTAAGCTCGTTGTTTTATAGTACTACTGAGGCGTAATCAGATGCTATCGCCAAATAAGTGACCTGACGACTCCTTTCATTCCAAATAAAGAATTGCATCTCCAATGGCGAGAACGTGCTTGAACTAATAGTTTTATCCATCTGAGGATCGGGGTAATCACGTGCTGTCGACAAATAATTGACCTGATGACGCGTCTCACGATGCGTGTGAATTGTTTACTGGTAGCAAGACACATAAAAATTTTACCACATGCAGTGCAGGCACAGAGTATTGTGCAGTTTAGCTCTGCGAGCTTTGTGGAATGAGAGTACGTAGTGCTAGTGATGGTAGAAAATGAGATGGTTTCTACTTTTGAGTAGTTTGGTTTTACTAGTACATAGATGTTTTTTTACTAACGGTAAAAAACGCTTTTCAGAGTTGGTTAGCAAAATCGATACTGTGCCATCGATTGTAAAAATAAGTTATTTTCGGAGACGGTTTCATGTCACTGTTTTCAAGACTCTTCTCTGCTGAAAGGTTCTCGGACAAATTTCATCCATATGAAACTTATTTCATCCCATAAAACTCTTATCTTATCTCCCTTCATTAATACTATGCCACAATAGCTTATTTAATGCCCATAAAATCCTCGTGAAACTCCATTGAGATTGGTCTAACTATCCACATCATCTTTCAGCAATAGCCATATCATCCCATTAACTTCCAAGTTCTTAATTGCAAGCTAGCTATTCATATACATCATCTCTACTTAATGTCATTCTAAATTCTTTGTAATTCCCGTAGAAATGTGCGGGATATCTTCTATAGCTAGTTAAATCTAATGAGGGGCTCCAACGGAGAGTCCACGTTTATTTTCACAAGATACGCTAGAAAACAAGATAAATCCAATTTTCACAATAATCAGAAACATATGACCTCTAGTTTGGTAGACTCCAATCATCATCTCGAATAATAGTCTTTGGATATATTCTTTTTTATAAAAAAATTACCACTTCTACCATTATGAAAATACATAAAGTAATTCCCTAATTTTACATCTAAACTAACCACCTTTGCCATTATGAAACATAATTCCAAATACCCCTACCTAATTTTTTATCTAAATTACCCAACTTTGCTTTGCATCTATTATGAAAGATAATCCCAAATTTTGCATCCCAAAATTTATATCTAAAGAATCCACTCCACCATTGAAAAATTAATATAAAATACCCCTAATTTTTTTATAAATTACCCACCACTGTCATTTTGAAGGATAATGCATATTATAACCTGAGTTTGTATTCAAATTATCCATATATGACACTATCAAAGATAATATAAAGTAACACCTTTAACTTGTATGTGAATTATCCACCATAGCACGTTATAAAAATAAACAATGATATCTATTAGATCTATATGTAAATATTATTCTAAGCTATTATAAAAAAATAATTCAATATCCATAAAGGATGTTATATATATTTTAAAAATTTAATATTTTATAATTACTAAGTTAAAAATAAGCAAAAGCTATAATGCACCATGTACACCAAGTAAACATGTGTACACTAGAATAAATATTTATTTCAATAGCTTATTAAGCATGGAAGATTGTTTCTTAAGCAAACACATAACAATGGCACTCACAATTCAATTTATGTTATATTAGTACTCCATGATAATAATATTTGTAAGTTGTTATTTTAAATAAGTTTCTACATTTGTACTGAAAAATTATGTTATATCAATATTGATAGTTTAACTTTAAACACCTATTTTTTTATTAAATAATACTACTATACATATAGCTCTTTGATATAACAAATTCAACATGGTGAAATGCTAATGTGCGAGCTGAAATGGGAGTAAGAACTAAGGAGGTATCCTAGGATCTAGAATATTTTATAATATAAGTGTTGAAAACACTATAGTTTCAACTTAGGGCGTTCTCAGTGGCAACTTGCTAATAGTTAGCTAGTTGAGGCTTAGGAATAATAAAAAAACGCTATAGTGGAAAGTTACGTGAGCTACGAGAGAACTGTTTCTTGAAGATTGTGCTAGACTAGCTATTTCAAAGTCAGTAGCTATTTGATCTGTCTCATTGATAACCAATAGAATTATTCCTTAACACATCGATAAAAAGCTGAAAGCCAAATTTATCTCAAAATCTGAAAGCTAATATAACCTTCACTAGTACAGAAATGATTTTTAGCAACGCCACCCTTTTTTATCAGAGGCAGTTCAACTAGCACTCTGCCTCTAACCATGCAGGGGAGCATTGTAGCTTCGTGACCGCCTCTGAAGATCAATTTTCAGGGGTGATTCCATTAAGAAAACTGCCTCTAGAAATAGGTCTATTTTTAGAGGCGGATGTGTTAAGAGAACCGTCCCTAAAAACTAAAATATAGATAAACTATATCACAAAGGGATGCAACAAGAGTTTATGTAACTTAAACTTGGGTTTCAACTAAATACATATCACGCTAGAGGAAAAAAAACCTAGAAATTGTAACTAAAGTTTGCAGCCCCCTTCCCCAAAAAAGAAAATTTAAAACCAAGTTGAAAAGTTTCAATATCAGATTTGAGACCTGAGAATGGTGGCACCATTTCCAGAAATCATATTACAACCTCAAGCCACCATGATTCTCATGCCAAGCGCCATACAGGCTCTTGCAAGAAGCAAGAATGCGAGGCCAATGCAGCCCAAGAAATGGACGGCCCATATGCCGTTACTCCGTCCAATAATTCCGATTTGCAACTCCACTCTTCTCCTTCCCCTCTTCTTGCGCTCGCACTCCTTCCCCTTCTCCTTTGCTCTCACGACTCCTTCCCCTTCTCACGAGCCTCTTGCGGTGGAGCTCTCCAGCAATGGAGACCCCAGAGGTGGGCGCCGTGCAACCCGGGGGTGTGGAGCTACGTGCCCCTGACCGGTCCGGTGAGAAGGAGCCCAGATCCGACGCGGTTGCACTCCTCGGCAGCGCATCGAGGTTGGTGTCGCGCGGATCGAGGTCCTCCGGTGATAGCGCACGATTAGGAGCGCGTGGGCGGGCGGATCGAGATCGGCACCGCCCGGATCGAGGTCCTCTGGTGGCGTGAGGGCGGATCCGGTGGTGAGTGCACGAGCAGGCAAATCCGGCGGCGAAAGTTCAGCGAGGGACGCCCGGAAGCAGGCTATGGTGGCGGTCAAGCGCTGGGAGCCGGCGGGCTCAGAAATGGGCTCGCCGTGGGCTTCCGCCCTTTTTTAATCTATTTTCACAGGTAGGCGCCCGCCTCCGTAAATCTGCGTTAACGCAGACATTTCGACGGAGGTGATCGCTTTGTCCGCCTTGGTTAACCCATTTCGGCTGCCTGGGAAAAGATTTCCATAGTAGTGACTAGCTGGATCAAAAGTTTTGCCGCCTTTATTGATTCTTCATCCTTCATGTCACTGCCTCCCTCATTTTCAAGGAAAGTAGGAACAAAACAAAATCGGCTGCCTGCAATCTAGGTGGAGGGACTCTGCCTGTCTTGATGTTCTAGTGTTCTACACCTTGTCTTCATTGATCAATAGATGGATCAGAAATGTTTCGGTGATTCACAATCAGATGTTAATTTCATCCACACAGTCAGTGCTCTTTTCATGTGGATTTGAAACATGCACTCCGATCGTACCAGCAGATACATATACTCATGAAGAAGGCATGCGGCAAACGCACAACTGGATACACTACTGTACCCAAACTGAAAACTAAAGACTACAGCGTCATCTTCCTTGGCAACCCCTTGGAAGCAATTTGTGTGCCAGCATTTTTCCAAAGTATAGTCTTCCCGGTTGCGTTGAGTTCCCAAGGAGCAAAGACTGCAGAACGGGTATATGTATATATGTTTGTGTGCAGCGACTAGTGTGGTTCTTGAAGTTGAGTGGTGGTGCTCATGGTTACATTTGTATGAGGTCGTCTATCCATAGGTAAGCAGCAGGACCTCAACCAATACCAGTTGAGTTGAGGTCTCCATCATCGTTCTACGGCCGGTAGAACCGCGTCTTGCACTGGATTATATTGGCATCTGCGTCAGATGGCGTAGTTAACGCGGATATGCGTCAGAATTTCCTCTCCATCCACCGCGCGCGTCCGACAACAGGTCAACAACCCTGCTGATCGATATATACTACCTATAGCTATTATTATTTACCGGTAGTGCGTGATGACTCTGGCAGGTCATGTTCATCGACTTTACTATAACATATCGTTAAGCCCCTCTCGATTATTAGTTGGCGACACTTGTGTGTGCTGCATGCCGATCATATCTTCCAGGAAAGCAGGTAAAAAAAAAAAGAGCTACTAGATGTAGAGATGTGCTGCTTTTATTTTTATATTTTGGATATAAAATGTACAAGTGGAATCCAGCTGCAGGGTGCTGATTGATACATACTGTACTTCCTCCAATTCCAAATGTTGTCATTAAGTAAATCAGCATGGTGTTAGCTGTATATGATACCACTGCAGTCTGAAGAACACACCATCACAGTTGGATTATACTGGAGTCGGCTTCATAAGCCTAGGATACGGACCATAATTGTGATTTTATTGATCCGGCAGTATAATGGAGCCCTTTCTCACTGCCAAGTCAAGCGATGACCTTGCAGTAATACGACTTCGGCCATGCTTAGATGTCACCCAAATTCTAAGTTTTTTCACGTTCTTTCTATCACATCAATTTTTAGACGCATGTATGGAGCATTAAATATTAGTAAAAAAATAACTAATTGCACAGTTTGATAGTAAATAACGAGACGAATCTTTTGAGTCTAATTAGTACATGATTGGACACTAATTGTCAAATACAAACGAAAGTGCTATAATAGTTAAAGTTGAAAAAATTTGCCATCTAAATGAGGCCGTCGTCTACGTGGTTGGATGTGAGTTACGAGCATTTCGGACCTGGCAAAACTAAATGACGAGCACATCGCCGCCAGGTCCAGGTGTGTCGGTAACTCTCGCTGCGGTGACACGGTGTACCACCTAATATAAGCACGTAAACGAAAGCATACTACTACTGGGTTATGGTCCTTTTAGATAAACAAGTTTCGAAATTAAGTTCCCAAATGAATAGTTCAAACATCAATATTAAATTCACTTGCTCAATCACCAAAATAAATCCGACAAATCACTCCACCATGCATATACACTAAATGAAGTGCATCACATTATATTTTTGAAAATAATTAAAATAAATTTATGTTCAATCACTACGAGAAATACCCTGATACGGAGTACGTGACAGTTCAGGGGTGACCTTTTCAGAAATCGTCATAGAATGCTGTAATTTGTGACGGTTTATCTGTAATGTGCTAAATCCATTGCATACTCCGTGTCTAAATTTTGGTCGCTCCGCGCCATTGAGTTTCGAACGCCCGCGCGACAAGAGACCACGGCTCCCTCGTTCCCCCACGCACGAACAGGAGGATTTCAGGCGGCGGCACATCCACGCAGGCTCGCGGCTCCCAAATCCCCAATCTTGCCTCTTCGTTCTTCAGCCCAGGCCAGCGATGGCGGCAGGGGGCAGCGCTCCACTCCCGAAGAGAAGCGGCAGGGCGGGTGCCGGGGACGCGGCTGGCGGCCATGTGGGGGCGGCGGGGTCCTGCTGCTGACTTGGGACTCCTTGCGGCTGCCGGATCTAGGCGGCGGCCGACCGAGGGAGGACAGCAGGGGCCGCCGTGGAGCACCCAGCGGCCAGCGCGGCAACGGCACCGGCACAATGCCCGAGCACCGGCGTGC
The DNA here is from genome assembly GCA_022457205.1 of Saccharum spontaneum. Lineage (NCBI taxonomy): Eukaryota > Viridiplantae > Streptophyta > Magnoliopsida > Poales > Poaceae > Saccharum > Saccharum spontaneum. The sequence goes on along the minus strand of CM039616.1, from coordinate 55,100,728 downwards.
AGTCCACCAGGACGACTGAAGGTGAGGGATTTGATTTCCCGATTAACGATTCAGATCCTCCTCAATTGTACTTCTGTATGGCTGGTATTGATTTTACTGCTTGATTTAGGGGATCAGTAGATGATTGCGGGGCAGGAAGGATGCAAGCTGCCTGGGCTTCAATTATTAGAGAGTAGTAGTTAGGATTTGCTTGAATCCATCTAAACTCCAAACCTTCAAATAGTTATGAAATGCTCTAAACTGACTTATCCCATGTTCATATTGATTTTCAGGTAGCACCTTCTCGACAGCAAGCCAATTGAAGTGATCATATTGCTTATTTAGACTCCAAACCTTCAAATATTGTTTATTTACTGTAGCTACACTGTAGCATTTCGTTTGTATTTAATAATAATTGTCCAACCGTTGACTAATTAGGCTCAAAGCGTTCGTCTCGCAAAGTACAACCAAACTGTGCAATTAGTTTTTTATTTCATCTACATTTAGTACTTCATGCATGTATCGTAAGTTTGATGTGATGGGGAATCTTCTTTTTGTATAGTGCATTTTTGGAGTAACTAAACACAGCCTAATTTGTGTTACGTTCTTCATCACCATCACCAGATGCCAAGACATGCATGATACGAGCAATAGAGCGGTCACCTGTGCCACGCTTGATTGCTTTTGATTGGACACGTGAGTGATGAACGGTGCAGCAAAATTTTATTGTCCCTGTCAGCCGAGTGGAGGTACAGAGGGAGGGGAAAAGGAGGCCAAGGAGGCCACGAGGGTGTGAGAAATGGCTGGACAATATGTATGGCTAGCGAAGCCCGCTGGCTTAATTTGCCGACCGAAAAAAAGGGATAGCTAGCATGGTATTTTACAAATGCTGATAGTGAGTCTCTTGGAGCCTCTTTTTTCTTAATTTTGCTGATGACGAGTGAGATACAATGTCTCTTGGAGTTGCTCTTAAGAACCATAGTCTAACGAGTTACCAAATTTCCTCTCTTTGAGTTCTGAACATTTGAACTTGCTATGCAACGCCATTAACAGTTAGCTGCTTGATGACCATCTCTGCCTGCCACCGCTAGAATCCTCTGCACCATGTTCATTGGGGCGATCTGCTTGGCTGCTTCATTCATGATGCCCAAAATGAAAAACAAATTAACGATTGACTCTCATGCAACCATTATCGTACGCTTGCATTTTGCTCTGCCTGACGCGCGCGTCTCCAATAATGGCGACAACGTGCTTGCACGTTGCAGCCCTGGAAAGACGCTTGCCGCGCGCGTCCAGGATTATATTAAGAGTGCCTCGGGAGTTGGGAGGTTCACACTATGGTTCCATGTAATGTCATGGCTTGTGAATGCCAGTTGTGCAAGAATATTCACAGTTGGGTTTTGCACCCATTGATCCATGCGGATCCAGCGATTGTGGCTAAAAGTGATCTTTATTTAGAATTAGAAAAAAATTAGACCAACCCTGGTCTCTGTCAGTCTGACCGAAAGAAAAAGGCCAATGACCAATAGTGGTTTGAAGTGAACTTTTTTCAGATTATGAAACCCAAGACTACACATGCAAGCCGGCTCACCATGTACCAGCATGTGTTAAAGCTATCCGTAAACAATCGCGCACAAAAACAAGCACCTACTGAACCACTAGAATTAAGCAGCCAATGAACAAAATTGCCAGAATCAATATTTTGACCAGAGGCAGCCAAGCATGAGGACGACAAAGCAAGCCCTTGTTTAGTTCCCCTATTCTCCCCCCAAATTCCACTATGCAAAAAGAAGATTCTCCGTCACATCAAAATGTTGGCAAATGCATGGAGTACTAAATGTTGATGAAATCAAAAACTAATTACAAAGTTTTGTTGTACTTTGCGAGACGAACATTTTAAGCCTAGTTAGTCAAAATTTGGATAATTTTTACCAAATACAAACGAAATGCTATAGGAATTCTGATACAGTGTTTTTCTCCCCCAATTCACCCATCTAAACGAGGCCCAAGTGGTATACATGCACTACGCTAACAACAGCAGGCAAGGTCCTCGGATCCTCTTCCTCCTCCTTGGCATGGTCCCCTCCTTGTCCGCGGCAGTAGAGCGCCACGGGCAGCCCCTAGCAAAAGCGTAAGCATGAAGAACAAGTCGAGGTGGTCCTCCTCCACCAGCAGTCACGTAGCGACCAACTTCATCTCGGACTCGGACGGTAGGAAGTGGCTGAGAGCGTGTACAGTTGTGACCATCAGGGCGCCATTGCGATTGGTGGTGGCATGGGTACTTGTGACCAATAAGGAATTTGAAGTAAACAATAAAGAACACCACCCCTGAACATGGTACTCATTCTGGAACATGTTCTTAACATTGTAATAAAACACCCAAACCATCCTGCCACCCGAAAACCACGTAGCTTATCATGCCGCACTTCCATTAGAGAATCCACACCTTAATTTCTGAAAACATCATCGACATATTTCGAGGGTTCTTTGTATATAGCCAAAGTACAAACACGGCATGGCATGTGTAATATTTCAGCATACAATTTTTAGCTCTCCACCCTTTCTTTGGCTCCACTTAGCATGAATGCTAGGTGGAGTTGTTCCTCCTCTTTCCCTTTGGTTGATGGAGTCGTAAAGCTAGAGGCAGAGCTGCTAGGAGCCTAGGATAATGGTACAAATGAAACCTTCCTGTGTGTTTGGATTATATTGAGGGATGTTGAGGGACGAGACACAACGTTCCTCGATCAGAAGCTGGGGTTGGGAGTCGATGGGGACAGGCTCATCCACTTCGAGGAATATTCGTTTATCCAAAACTGCTCTGGCTCTAACTCCTTAGTTTGCGGTGTTGTTTAGCTCCAAGTAACTCCTCTAAGAAAAACATTTGGTAAATAACTATAACACGTCCGATAAAGACGTCCCCAGCCCAGCGCATGAGAGGGGCGCACGCCCAGGAACGGCGGCAGGATCTCTACGTCTTCTTCCCCCAGAAGGAATTAGAAGGATAAAATAGAAATAGAAAGTAAATTAAGAGATTAGAGTTTGGTTTGTTTAGGAAAGGGGAATCCAATCTATAAGGATATCTCCCGTAGTTGCTTAGAACACAAATTCAAAGGGACTATAAATATAGGGAGGATGTAATCAATCTAATCAAGAAAAGAATAGAGCTATTGCTCCTTCCTCTATCCCTCTCCCTCTCTCACTGCTGCACTGCCTCCTCTTCTCCTCCCTGCCCCGCCCTCCTCTTCCTTCCCTAAACCCTAGCCGCCGCCACCATAGCTGCCGCCACCCCTAGTCCAAGCAGCCCAGCCTAGCAACGTGTCCATTCAAACACCAACAGAATGTGCCTTTCATAATTAAAACACATGTCCATTCAAACAAGACAAAAACATACAAAAGTGCACAAGAAATATATGTCCATATATCATGGTATCACTCTGAAGCCACTTGTTCAAATCATCGGTACCGTGACGACAATTCTTGCCAACCAAATATTACTATGAGCGGCCAACACATGAGGAACATTACCTTTGAGATACTAGATCTTAATAGTGGCAATATTCCTGGTCTAATACATAACACTAACAAAAGCAGAGTAAATTTTTCAGTTATTGAGGGAAAATGGAGGATTCCTATTGAAAGAATAACCACAATGACCGCAAGTGAGGTTTTAGCAGCAACTGGAGTAATCAAGATATATACAGCTATTGCAAAGGCTATGGCCAAGGATCCTACTGCATTCAGAGATAGCCATATGGATATGTTGTAGTGCATGTAACGCATTGGCAACTCAACTGTAGGTGTTCCAGCAAACACAAGGCTTAGGACGGCTAACGACGAGCAGAAAAACGCTAGCGTGTTTGCCATCATAAATCCTTGAAATTGTTTTACTCGAGCTAGAGTTGGAGTTCCTCCATGAGTGTGGTCATCAGCTATGTACCCCCCAGGTAACGCAAAAGTAGCACCAAATGCCATCGTTGTAATTAAGACTAAGCCAACGCTAAGAAATTGCGTTGAATTTGATACTATTGCAGACCCTTTTTCCTCATTCTCTGCATCAGATTGGGGACTATATTCTTGCATATTAGCATCCCGCCGAAAAACACCACGAGTAGCATTGGCAGCTATTAGTGTTTCCTGTATCAGAATTCGTGAGTTCTGCAGAGAGGAGATAGAAATATTAGTTTCCTTGAATTTTGGTCAAAAAAAAAGAAACATGTGAGAAATTTTATTTTGGAATTGACTATATTACCAGGAGGCAGTACAGTCCTGTGGGAATAGTGTTGACAGCAAGTTCCAGCGGGGTTTGTTTATTGTTGTTTGGTAAATTCAAGTCCACCTGCTTGTTGGCAAATAGGCAAGCGAAAATCCACCAATCCCCAACCTCAACAGCTAGATGTAGAGCAGTGTTCCCCTCATTGTCTTGCTTGTTCAAAATCATTGACAATGCCGGCGTTTGGCATGCATATGCAACTATACTGTATCTCTTCTTCTTGGCAGCAACATGAACAAATGTTCTTCCATCTGAGTCATGCAATCCTGCACAACCAGGGAACTTTGTGACCAAAACGATGACTGCTGGAAGTCTACCTGCCGAGGCTGCAATGTGTATAGGGAACGACCCTTTTCTGTCTGGTTGAAATGCTGAATATGCATCTGCTTCCAGTAATTGCCTGGTAAGTTCCAACGTTGGTTCTTTTATGTTCAAAAGGGTCGCAATAGCTTTTCCTTTTTTAACCGGCACAGCGTAGAGGGGAAGCATTCCATGTGCCTCCCCTTCTAGTGACAAAGCAAAATGTAGCGGCATGTTTCCATGTTCATCCTGCTCTTTAGTGAGTTGCTTGTTCCATTCCAAAAGCAATTCTGTCATCTCTGAAAGGAAGTTCACCTAGCCCCATTAGTGTTATTTAGTCCACAAAGAAAAGCAGCGAGATAAGGATTCCTCTCCCCTGCATCTTGCGGGTAGGATGCATGTTCATATGGCTCACAGAACTTTATTTAATCTTTTTGTGTGTTTCAATGGGCGCTCACCAATCAAAAACATGACCACAACATACTACAAAACCTTTAATCTTTTTTCAACTTTGTCATGCTGCATCTCAAATTTCTTATTATTTGGTTGAAACATGGACAGGGAACTTTTTTGCGGATTAGCTTCATGATTTATATCAAATTTTTAGAGTCTTGTTCAATTCACCATTTAATTACTCCCTCAGTTCCAAATTGTAATAATTCGTTTTCATTTTGCAATAAGTCAAACTTAATTAACTTTGACCAAATCTATAAAAAAAATATATTAACATATATACAATAATAAAACAAATAGACTATGAAAATATATGACATGGTACATCTAGTGGATCTCGTTTGATGTTATATATATTTGTACATTTTTCTATAAGCTTGGTTAAGGCTAGAGAAGTTTGACCTTCCAACAAAACATACGAATTCAAATGGTATGTGCTTTAGTTAAAATTTGTGTATGCACCTTTGCTTTGAAGGACCGCGGCATGCAAGGCATTTTGTCCAGCCGGTCCAGCGTAGGACAGCTGGTTGTCCCTGGCGTGCAAGTCCCGTACGATGGCGTACCGGCGTAGAGCGACGGCCAGGTACAGCGGCGAGACGCCGGCGTCCGGGGCACGAGCCAGGCACGGGTCCGCCGTCATCAGCACGGCCACCGCCCGCATGTCGTCCCCGCGGACCGCCTCGTGCAGGGCCGTCTCCCCAACGCCGTTCTCCATCCTCAGGAGTGCCCTCCTCCTGTCTTCCCCGCCTTCCTCTTCTCCGGCCAAGCGGATAAGAAGAGCGAGCATGTCGACGTTGCCCGCCCTGACGGCAACGTGCAACGGCGTGCTCCTCCTCTTGTTGCGTGCCTCCAAGAGGTGCCTGGCCTTGCTGTAGATCACCATGGCGCTTCGCAGGTGCCTGTTGTCGTCTCCGGCGGCTGCTACCACATGAAGTGCGGAGTCCCCGTCTGAAGTGACGCCTTGGAGGAGAAGCGACGTCGTCGTCGTCGGCAATGGTGGGCTCATCATGTTGCTGCGATGGATATCGATCTCAACGAACACTGCTGCTTGAGATGCATCGGCGGCCAAGTTGCTAGGTCGACGGTGCTCGATTGGTACGGCTTGATGATCTTCCCCGTTGAGAAGGCTCGTCAGTTGCTCATGCCAGCCATGGCATGCCGCCATGAGAAGCTCAGGGTGCATGGGTGGTGTGGCTGCATTGTTATCCATGGCAACCTGCAGTATGCCGGATCGCTCGGCCCTGGTGGTAGAATTAGAATCCATATCCACCAGTGTGCCGGATTGCGATTGCGACATCACTTCACCTGCAGCCTGATTACATATCAGCGCCAGCGGGTTCCTCAAACTTCAAGTAAGGAATAGTATGCATGTATCATGTGCTATGTGAAGAAAATTTGGTTGCGTCGAAGGAAAGCAATACCTTGTTTACATCAGACAAGAAGCAACGAATGGCCAACAAAAATATTCTATGGAAGAAAGGTGGTTGCAAGAGCTGGGCCTTCTCTTATCTCTTACTTTATGTATGTAGGATACATGTAAAGCGGATAAGAGCTAGTTCAGAACCCAGCTCCACAAACCATAAATTTTCACCCCTTATTATAGTAGTCCTCCCTCCATTTCAAATTTTAAGTCATTACAATTTTCTTGAAGAGTCAAACATCTCAATTTTAATCAAAATTATAAAAAAAATTAAAAAAATTTATTATATCAAATAAATATACTATAAAAATATAATTAATAAAGAATATAGTGAAACTTATTTAGTATTATAAATATTATTATTTTATTATATAAATTTAGTCAAACGTTTTGATTTTTTAGAAAAATTAAAATAACTTATAGTTTGAAACGGAGGGAGTAGTATATAATATCATATAAGTTTATCAACGCGTGGACTTCACGCAGAGCGCTCCGACACTGTTCCGTCACTGTTCACAGGTACTATCCGCGTGGAATTCGCATGTCCTGATTGTTCCAACCACTGTTCCGTCACTGGTCATAGGTATGGACTTGGCGCGTCGTGACCGCTCCGATTAAACGCGCGTGGAATTCACGCGTCCTGAGCGTTCCGATTACTGTCCCATCACTGTTCACAGTGGGGAGAGAAGAGAGCGGCATGACTCTTCAGTGTGCCGTGGACTCATCATTCATCAAGTCAAGAGCGCCAGACAAGAGGAAGAACAGTATGCTACACATGGCTGGTGGCAGCGCAGTAGTACCCGCGCCTGAGCATCTCCACCACATGGCTGGCGGCCCAGTGTGCTGCGAGAGTGCCATGGCAGTGGGGAGAGATCAGAAGAGAACGGCATGGACTCGATCAAGTCGCGAGCAACAGTACGCTACACATGGCTGGTGCTGCGAGACCTGCGTACCATGCATGCATTACCAATGATGCATGGCTGTCCATGCATGTGTGTCGTGTGCCCGGCGTCGACACAGCACCAGTAATGCTTGCGTCCTGTTGGCACTGCTGATTCAGTGATTCTGCACTGCAGCCTGCTGCATCCCGCACCGCAGACTCACCAGCCTTCAGCAGTGTACCATCGGTTTGAAATTTATGTTTGCAACCGCTCACCGGCCGTAGTCCTCTCCTTTCGTATTTACTAGGATGACACGTCTACAGAAATAATCATAGACCACAAAATTTCTGCGAGAGACCGGAGATAAGTTTCATTCAGAACAAAGTGACTAGCACATCGGGAACAGAGTGAGATTTTACTGATAAGAGGTAGCGTTTTGTTTCATTCCATTGCACTCATTGCTAGCTACCTCGCCGTCTCTTCACCGTCCCCAGCCATGCAGCCGCCGCGCGCTCGCCGCCATTCACCATGCCACGCCCACGCACCTCGTCCGTGCCCGCGCCATGCCACATGCCGCCCCTCGCTTGGCGCATGTGCCATGCGCCCATGCACCCATGCCCCGCGCCTTTTCACTGGCGTGAAAGGAATTTTTTTGGGCTGTTTTTTTTCCCGTTTGCCGAGGCCCACCAGAACACAAAGCTTCTGGTTTGCTACATAGCGTCAAATAAATTAGTCTATATAAAAAGTTTCATCTGCTTCAACTAAAAAATCTTTAATTTGTCGTATGTCTCTATAGATGGATCTATGGTTGCAGAAGATCATGACATGGACAGGAAAAAGAGATCTAGAATATCAAATCGAAGACTATATAAGAATCAACAAAGGCAACATTAACGCAGATGTAACGGTTCCAGGGCAGCAACGGGAAGGGAATCTATTGTTTCCTTTTTTGTTTGGTTACAGCCAGGGCAATCCATCAGGGGCGGTTTTCTTCTTGCCGCGATTATAGGGCGCGAGAGCGAGCACGATCGCTTACCGCCCACATGCGGGTGTAATCCGCGCATTGAAGGTTAATTTGTATCCGTTCCCGCGGCAATCGATTGCACCATACGCTAAACAAACAACAAGCAACGCAATCCGTCGATGCCGTGATCGGATCACGCCTCGAAATGTGCCAACCAAACAGCACCTGAGTTACCAAAAACCACTTGACAAATAACGGTAAATAGATAAACTTGAGTGGCATTCAAGTCACCCGGAAATATTTGTCAGTGTCATTTTGGATCCTTGATTTTGAATACAATGCCAAATTTTTCTAATAAAAAACTCCAAGAAATAAATTGATGACTAGTTTTTGAAGGAATTTTCTTAGCTCGTCGATAACATATACTTGCAGTACTGTAGTTGGCTAGTGGATAGATCATGTCTCCTTAAATAATCTATCCATATCAGGAGTCTGAGACACATATATATTGAAATATATATGTGCTTTACAGTTTACGATCTCCTGGCATCTTTGTTTTTTCATGCACTAGCTTTTATGATCATATAGGTAGTGATAGCTGCAACTTTTAGTCTTACTATTTTCTCCCTTGCTTCTTGATTCATCCATTTGACTGCAAGACATCCAAATCTCATGTTTTGTTTTTTTTATTCTGCTATCCTGTTTTATTTTTTTATTCTAATTTCATGAATTTTTTTATCTGGATGATGATTTTTTTATCCTGTTGTAGCATAGGTCAGTACATGCATAGATTAGTGGTTCCTCTTTTCATGTCCTAGATTTCTTGCATAGGTCATTTTCGTTGTTTCCTAGCTCTGGTTAGTTGGGGAGCCTTGATGTATTTGTTTATTTCCTTTTACATGTGCTTTTCCAAAGCCTGGTGCAATCATTTTTTTTTTCTCGAAAACGCAGGAGAGCTGCGCATCATTATATTAAGAAGAGAAAAGGGCAAGAGCCCAAACAACCCCACAAACACTGAACACACACGCACGCACTCACGCCCCAGGTCCTGGCGCAATCATGCCATTAGGGAGTTGCTTATGTTTCCTTGTCCCTTACGGATTTTCCTCATTTTGATGTGGAGCTTTCTTACGGATCTCAGCGCTCCAGGTCCTATAGTGGTCAATGACTCGGTCAGTGCCCACTGCTTTCTTAGGGATCTAATTTATATCGTTATTGCCTAACTGCTAGAATAGTGGTCCATTTTTTGTTGCTATATACAGATGTATTTGTTGTGTCATGCACAAATGTTTAACGGTGGTTTAACAAATATAGTGCTTGGGCTCACATCTCCTCTCCTATTTCAAGAATGAAATGAAATGGTTCAATCCAATATATCTTTGCACATGTCATATGAATTTTGATGTAGTACAACCTTTCAACATTGGAGTTAAAAATACAATTTCTTGATTAATACTAGTTAATCACTGTTTTTGTCATTCGTGCAAGAAAATGTTCAGTACACTAACTCTATAATGAGTGCCAGTGCCTGGCATGCTGATTTTGTACATACCAAACATTAGTGTGCATGAAGATTGGCTTCTCTTTCTACCTTCCTTCGCCACTGTTCCAGTGTTCTCTATTACATTCCAATGTGACCTTATCCTTTATTTTTTGGGCATCATGCACTGCCGTCAATTTGTTGCTTGCCGGCTGGGAATAAAACCATAAGAGGCCTAGTACTTTCGCTTACCTATACTCAACCTGATTACTTTAATTTAATTCTGAAAAAGTTTTATTATTATTTACTATATTATACTTCTTTGGGGGCTTGAGTCAATGGCTTGACACATAATAGCTACCTCCGAACACGATTTGTGATACTGCTTCAGTGGCTTCTGTCGTTCTGTACCTTCCCTTCCATGTTCCAGGCAAACCTTTTTAATAGATGATAGGATCCAAATACATAGATGTGAGTTCCATTTCTATGCCTACTAAAAATTCAGTTTATTAACCTCGGTTTCTAAAGAGGTATTTATTTTCAACTTAAATGATTGATAGAAAGTATATGTTTTATCTGAACATGAACGCCTCCTCAAGTTTGCTTAAGCTGATAGCCTAGCCTTCGAGAGAAAATGCCAATGAACTTTTTCAGTTTAGTAGATTAGCATTTTCAACCTTACGTGGTTAACTGTTGCCATGTTGGGCTGTGCTGATGAGAACAAACCAATTGTTCTACAGTCAGGATATAGCAGGGGCAAATGTGTATGCTCATGTCTTTATGAAATCTTTTATCTGCAGTGTTCTAATGTTTTGCAAAATAGAATTTTGTTTTTACTCATTTCATAAAAGGTGAACAATAAGAGATTTGCTTTTGGATATCCTGAAATATCACGCTTACATATTCTTTGCCTTTTTTTTTTGCATTTTCAGCCTTTTCTTCATAAACAATTTTTTCTTTATGTCGTTGATAGATGTTGCTGAAAAATGGTTGGCATAACATATTCGAGTAACTAATATATATACCGCCTCTTTGTTTCCAGTTGGGTACTACTATTTCTTTTCAAGTTAGGTTTTTGGAGGCGTAGTCTATGCACAACAGCTAAGAAATAGGTGGTAACTGAGATAATATGCAGGTTGAATTTGTACATACCCAGAGATATCAACAAATCCAGTCCAGTTTTGGCATTTATAACTGGTGGAGCTTGGATCATTGTGTAAGCGACGATTTCCTCACAAACCACAGTACATTGCAGGGTTCACATATGAGGACTTCTTTGTTACTTATGTCTTATGTATGGTTACCAGGCATAGGGTGCTCTCCTTGGAAAGCGGCTAGCAGAGAGAGGAATTATAGTAGCTTGTGTTCGATGCAATGACCATGTGAGATGTGCCCAGTGCTTACTGTCCTGCTGCTGAACTGCATTTCATGTATATAGATATGGGCATTGCTGGACTGAGGTAAATATATACTTAGTTTTCCATCTTATTAGGGTCACCTCAAATCACTTCTCTTTAGTTTCATGGACATAGAGCCATGGCCCTTCTGAATCGCCGTATCATTTCTGCATGGGGCAATGAAGGACGGAAAACGGCGACCAGAGGGGGAGAGGGTGAATGGGAGCCTCAAATTTCTTTCGAAATATTCAGCCGCTGTCCCAACTTCACCGCCAAACGCGTAAACGTAATATCGTGATGTCCACGACCCAATTGAGTAGGCGGATGTTCCCTAGAAACACAGCGGGACACCACAAAGCCAACGCAACAGACTGAAATCAAATCGAAGCTCAAACGACCAAGCACCTAGAACTGGACAACATCGCTGCAATTAGTGGAAGGGAGCGCGAGGCACACCTGCAGAACCAATACACAGATAAAACTGCACTACACAGCAAGGGAAAATCCATGAGCGTGGGTCTGCTCACGCTGAGAGCAAATACTGCATCGGACTCACACAGCTAGGGATCGGTTCCTGCAAAACTCACTGAACCTGCATATTGAAGCAATAACCATTGCTGTACCGATCAACTGTGCTCAGAGAAATCAAAGCAAGCTGCATAGGTGAAAGCTAGACACCACCACGAGATGCAAAAAAGCAAGCTTTTGACCAATTAAAATTATGCACTAATTGCAAACGTACAGCAAGGTAGGGGCTGCTCTCCAACCTGCTGTAGAACTGACGCACGCACAGGAACAGAGAAAGAAATGCAGGCAGTGGTGCTGCTCACCGATGCACAAGTGCCTGCTGCCCTGCCGCTGAAGCCGCTCGTCCAGGTGCTGCACTGGACCGAGAACGAACACAGGAACAGGAACGACTGCGGGTCTGCACACAGCCGAGAACGAAGAAGACTGACGCTACAAACAGCAAGCCAAAAAGGAGAGGGCGAGAGACCTGGGCAGACGAGCAGATCGATTTCCACGACGCAGTAGCGAGCACCGCTCCTCTGAGCACGCACGGCACGAAGGCGCACGGCGCTGGTAGTGCTCCTACTGATCGACGGACAGGCCGACACGAAGTACAAAGCCCGACATCTCACACGAACAGGAAAGAGGCGCCCAAAAAAAATCCGATGAAACCCGAATCAAATCAACACGAAACGCTCCCAAACTTTGCCTGGATGAAATTGAACTGGATACGAACAAATTCCCAAGAAATCATCGCCTGGGATTTCCTCAAACTCTGGGAAGATCAAATCGTAGCCAAGAACGCAAAGGAAGAACAAGAACACAGTAGCTGCGAAAATCACAGAAGCAAAATCTTGAAACCCAGAGGGCACAGGGAGGTTAGGGCCTTTCCCAACTCGAAATACTCAAAATTACACAACCATCAATCTCAGTCGTTGGAGCTCTCACCTGAACACTAAGGAGAAGGGAAAAACTAGGAAAAAGGAAAAACGGGAATAAGAAAAGGTGAGGGAGATGGGGCTCCCTCGAGGCTATTTCTCAACCCCAGTTTTACCCCCTAGATATAATTTAGTAAAACCGCTTAGCCGAGGACATTACGGTCCAACCCGAAGTAATCTTGATTCGACGGCCACCGCGCCTCTCATGAGATAGTTTCGCCTCGACGCGAACTCCTCGATGCCGCCACGTACCGTACGTTCCTCCTTGGAACCTCCGTCCGGGTTTTGAGGCCCAAACCCGTAAACCCGCCTCCGATGGTTTTGAGACCCAAACCACCGAATCGGCCATGAGTAGTGTACTCCATACGCATCCCCCGCTTCTCGACGCGTGTCACCTCGTCCTTTACCGCCTGTGCGCCAAGTCTTTATGAACCTTCCTTTCGACTTGCTTGACCACCGTCTTGATTTGGTCAACACCGTCCACCATGTACACTTGCGCTTATCGATGTCCCCAGGTGTCAGCCACCGCGGCTAGTCACCCGGCCTCCTGGTCCCTTAGTCCAAGCCTCGCGTTCGTCCTTTACCGCTCTCGGTCAACCAGCACGGCACATCTCTACTTGACCTTCACCTCGTCATCAACCACCATCTCCGAGCTCAACACCTGCGCATCACAAGCCAAGATACATGTTGCACAACACACTCACGCCACAGTTAGTTTCACAAACTCAACCCGAAGCGCCAGCTTGTCGACAATCACTTATCACAACCCGAACCACAAGAACCTTGTGTTCGCAGGCAACCTGTAAAGTTACTATTTTTGAGACAATCCAATTCCAAGGACTGCTTTCATTGAAAGGGCTATGGTGTAGGCCACCAGAGAATGACTGCTTCTTATGTTTGCTACTTTTCATATAGACAACAGACGCTGCTCACCATTATCGACTTTACAAGCCATGAATTTATATATGTTGTGCCCACACAAGATTTATCTGCAAAGCTGTTACTTTGTCATGCTATATTTCAGGTGTTTTTTAAACAAATGTCTAATGTTTTAGGTTGCCAAAGAGCCCTCTGACATGCTGTTGGCTGATGACAATTTTAGCAATATAGTTTCTGCTTCCCACTTCCTCGATCTAGGGGTTGCCGTGTGTGTGTCTCTCTATTTTCCCCCGTTTGCACGTGTGCTCTTACAATAGAAAATGGGACATCGGCTTCGTGTTTTCCTTACACGGTTTCGCCAATTCCTGTATTTTACTTTTCTTTTGGAGACCTGATGACTTCATTGCTCTTTCAGCTTGGGACAGGAAAAAGCTCATTGGAAAATCCAGAGCTCTTCCTTCAGATCAAGGTTGTTTGCTTCAGAACAATACTTTTTCGAGCACCTGTTAATTTTTCATGTCTACATGGATGCATTAGACCAACATTGTAAAAAAAACTGGTACTGCATCTTTACTCTGCCTGTGGTATTAGTGGTGATGTAAAAAGTGTTTCCTTCGACTCCATTTCCTTAAATGATGCTCATACTGCTTCCTCATTTTTACAAGAATTGTGGTTTTTCAACCGTTGCTTTCTAATAAACTGACTGCTCATACTACAGATTGTTTTTTGACTGCTAACTAAACCTTTTTTTCCCAAGCTCATACTCAGTCTACGATAACTAATAGAATCAGCTGGCAGCTAGATGGCTTGCAGCAATTCACGCTATAGTAGGTAGCAGTTCAAAAAAAACTGCAGCCACAGCCGCGGTCGAAGCTGCAACGAACCGGGCTATATGGTTCCAAGTACGAACCAAGAGCATGGAAGTAGAAGAAACTACCCTTGTTGTTACAACAGTATAATTCAGCTCATGAAGTTTCTATACATGTAGTTCTATGTAGCTTACTTGCCACCTCTGTTTCTGCTTGTGCAACATTACTGTGTTGGAAACTCTACCTTCTGTTGATTTGGATTGAGTGGATTGAGAGTGACAGTTAGTTTGTTAGATATACAGTATTAGTATTCAAAATGGATTGTGTTTTTTTCCCAAAATGGTAAATGTAACTAGAAACAAGCCGCACCCCTTTTGGATCATTTTTAGTATGGTGTGCTTGTCATTCGTGTTTGTTCAATCTGAAATTGAAACTTAAATAATCTTATGAAGAGCTTTGCTTGCACTTATCATTTGTGGAGAAATTTACACAAAGGCACCGTACGTGCTATTTCTGGTTGCACAATTATCGTAGTCAAGCCAGATTATTCAGAGAAGCATTAAACCAATGAGTAGATTACCACACGAAAAGGCTTCAGAAGAAAATGTATAATGCTAAATACTGTGCTGCATAGCATAGCTTAGGTGTTTAAGGCATTATCTTTGGAAACACGTATGGAACTGCATATCCATATGTCAGTATGTCACTCTGTAAATTTGCAGATGTTGATTGAAAGGTAAAACGATGGTGATTCAGAGCTCATGTCTGCCCAAAACTTCAGGATCAGCTTAGCATGTTAAACTGAACACGTAAAACATGGTGTGGCACATGCTGTTACTGTAATTATACTGAGCAAGGCACAGGGGCAGATCAGCATGTTGTTACCACTTCGGAGAATTGCTTCGGAGCTCAAAATTTCCAGGTTTCTTGAATAGAAAAAAATCTGCAAAGTAGAAGCAGAAAGACCAAGGTATTTAAAAATGACATTTCCTTGGGTTACTAAAGACCTTGGACTAATCTTTGGTTGGCGTCGGCATCACCGAAGGGATTATCATTTCTAATAGACTAATACTGTCATACTGATCCTATAATATCTAGCAAGAAGTTGATTCCAGTCTTTTTGGTGTATTAACCCATAATATCTTCAAATGATTAGGGCATCATGTCTTCACCACATGTTCAGTTTAGGCTTACACCAGATTATTCGAAAAATTGTAAGAGTATTGTGTTAAATAATTTCTACACGCTAAGATATTTATTACATATTTTTCTTATTATAGCTTTGTTTATTTGAAATTAGCTATCAATATATCCGTTAGCTCTGTAATTAGTTTTTTATTCAAATCATTATTATTTAGTAAATATTATATGAACAAAACTATATAACAGTTAACACCTAAATTAAGAGGGAGGCACTTGCCAAATATTGCATCAACCTTGGATAGGTCATCAAGGATATCTCAGGAAAATCCTGACATGTACTTGGGCAAGTACTTGTAAAAAGGCAAAAATAACCCTAGCAGATTATGCACCAAAGTGATATTTAAGTCATCAGTTTATTTGAAAGGAACTAACCAATTATAGTTGCCAAACTAAAGGTAGATATCCAGTCTTTAAAACAAATGGAATAGGTACCCGTGTCTTCACACTATCTTCTATCTATGGATAACAAAGCTGAACCTGTGACATGCTTCTCACAAAAAAAAATAAGGGAAAACTAACGAGAGAGTCTAGTATTCTAGTATGAGTTCTGACAAGTGAAGATGATTTCAATCTATATCTTAAAGGGGAAGGTCCAAACAAACACATATATAGGTGAGAGTGAGATTTATCTGTTACCTCTCATGAGGTGTTTGTTGCAGTCTCGACCTCTGACCTCTATTGCAATGGAGGATGAATTCAGCAAAATTGGAGACCTTGCCATGGCTTACAGCAGGTGACGGATGCGTGCGTGCGTGCTTTCACTGGGGCTGGTTGTTAACTTGCGAAGTTGCAAGAGATGAAAAGTCATGTGGAATGAGATGTGATAAGTGGAAGAGACATAGCACCAGTTGTTTATCTTCTTGATTGACTGCAGTGCGGCATTCCATCAAACGGTTCATGGGAATGTGAGGAGTGCTACACCCATGTTCCCTGAGAGCATCCGCCGCTGGGTATGGTTGTGCGGCTTCAGTGCGCTCGAAGGAGCCAGTGCATTACGGCCATATCGTCTTCACCGCACCGGCAGTCCCTTTTCCTTCTCGACGATTGTAGAGTAGTAGAGAACGACGAGGTACTTTCCTGCGGCTACGAAGGTCTTAGCTCTAGTAAGCAAGTAGGCACGAGCTAGCCGACGTGGCTCCTCATCGTTGTGTGGGTGGAGGGGCGACCTGCGAGGAGGAGGGGATTGCGCGGGTGGCCAAGTAGGACTGCAGCCACAGGCCACATCGCGGGGGAGAGAGAGCAGTTAGCCATGGCTGCGATGCGATCTTAACCGTAGAAACTACTATTGGACGGACGGGATTTGTAGGCGACGTGGCGGTATAAAATGCCCTCCCATCCCCACCCCCCCCCCCCCACTTTTTTTTGGTTCTTTTACTGTTTTTCTTTGTTGCTGCTCATTGTTTAGGTTCTCTGCTTAACTTATGGCTTAACCTACCAGTACACAATTTTGTCTCAATTGTGATATGATTTAGCATCACACTTGACTGTTTTCTCCTTATCGAATACGCCTTCCTGTTGATAACCTGTTAGTTCTTCACTACGCTTTAGTTTTCTCCATACATGAGACCATTATATCTAAAGAAATGCTCACCGCACATCATTAGTAATATTTCCATGTAGAGATAGACCGGTTCATTACACATGACAGTTCATGTGCATGCTCATACATACACTTTTAAGCTGAAAATCATTTACAATGTCCACAACGAATTCTGAATATTTTAGCCAGCCACAGTAATATTTCCTTAACTTTGCAGTGTGCTTTGAGTATATTGGCGCTCGGGATCAACAAGTACCAGGTTGTGCGATTGAAAACCAGTGCAATCAAAGAAACCATGACAGCATATTTCCCTTTTCATTCCTATGTTTAGCTCCGGTAAGGGAGCTAAGCTACATCGCCCCAAAAACGCTCTGTATGGCCATGTCGCCTCAAATTGCTTCGCTTTATTACCCTCCTCACTCCTACGTTTCTCTCCGGCGCCTCCTTGTGGCCACGTCTCCCCAAATTCGTTCAGGCTATCCATGTCACCCAAATTTCCATTCGCTTGGTCATGGTTCGGCTAGTCATTTGCTTCCTCTATGTATCTATGCACCAATGATCTATGAATCTTATGCGTAAAACCACTCGGCGCGTAGGGGCGCACCCCTTCCACTAGTTCTGCAACAAACGGTTGAGATCACGAGCAACGCTGAGGCGTGCTCCCCATCTATGGCCATCGGATAACGTAGAGGATCCGCGTTCCAGTAGGCAGTAGCACAAAACAAAACGCCCCCTGGGCCTGGGCTTCTCCATTTCTCCACCGTCCACGAGACCGCCGGCAATGGGCCTCTTCCCTATCTCCACTCCCACCACCAGGCAACGCCTCTTCCCTATCTCCACGCTGCCGCACCTGTCGCCGCCTCCTCCGCCCTCTTTGCCCGCCGCCCCGCTCCAAGCCCGAGCGTCCGCCTCTCCCGCCCGCGCCGCGATGTCCGCCGCCGCCGATTCCTCATCCTCCTCCATCGGTAAACCCTCCGTCCACCACCCAATGCCGCCGCCCACCAACTGGCGCCTCTTCCGGAATTCACCTGATTGACCGGCTCCTGTTCTCTTCTCGTGTAACTATTATTTCCCCGTTGCATGATCGCAGGAGTATCAGGTGATGCAGCGGTTAGCTCGCTCTCGCCCGAGAGCATCGGCAACAACGATCTGCTCATCGTTGGGCCGGGCGTGCTCGGCCGGATCGTCGCCGAGATGTGGAAACAGGTAGCTACTGATTGAATCTGATATTGATTATCAACCTCGCCCCTCTGTTGAGCGCAACGGGGATTGGGCACATATGTTGCTTTTATTAATTATTCAATTTGTCCTGTTCCAAAGCAAGTCCACCTTGAGTTAGAAACGAAGGAATGTCACCTGATAATACTTTTTTTACCACCTAGTCTCCTAATAAAACTGAAGTGCTCTAAGAAGAATAGTGCAATTCTGAACTTACTCCCTCGGTTCCAAATTATAAGTCGCTTGATATATCCATTTTGCTATGCATCTAGACATACGTTATCTCTAGATGCATAGCAAAATAGATGTACCCAAAAAAAAAGTCAAAGCTTACTCAACCAATGATTTTACTGTTCAAATCACTTTTAGATCTTTGCTGTTGATGTTATTGAAAACTATTGATCATTGGTTTTCAATTGCTCTTTAATAAGTGCCAACAATTTCTTTATGAAAAGTCCTGATTCTTTTTTGGAATGATCCCCTTTAACCAAACATTTCCTTTTCTATACCGGGGGCGGGGGTTAATGTCAACTCTTGCATAATTCCATATTTGTATCCTTCTATGAGAAATATAAGGCTAAATTCTTGGGAGAAATCAAATTTTAAAGCTATGACGTGAGCCTTATATTATAAGTATTTTCATCCTATAGGAGCATCCAAGTTGCAAAGTTTATGGCCAGACTGCAAGCAAAAATCATCACAGTGAGTTAACAGATCTTGGCATCATCCCCTCATTGAAAGGCACCACTATTCATCAGAAGGTTCCACATGTTATTTTCTGCGCTCCCCCATCCGGTTCAGATGATTACACTGGCGATGTCAGGTAAATGAGTTAATGATGATTTCATCAATGTATTTCAATTTTCCACTGCCATGTTTTATCACGTACTTTGTTCACTGCTAATGATAATGGTAAAATCATGATGCTCTCCAAATCTGTGTTCTTCTAGTGCATTACAGTGCATAACATTTCTAGAAAGAAAAATTAGGACCGCAGATACCGAAATCCATTCTGGGGTGTGTTAGTCTGTTCAGGTTGAGATATCGTATCCAAATCAAACTTGATGGAGATCTGGGCACTATATCTTAGTTAAATATCAATTGGGTCCATCTGATTAAACTGATGGCAGTCAATGCACTATGTTTGTTGACAGCCATAATAGTGGCATATGTTGCAAAGAAACATGAGCATATGTTTAGTAATAATTATTGTTGGTGATTAGCATGGTAGTGTAAGACTAGATCCAGCATTGTTTATGCTAGAGCTGATAGCAGATGTGCCACCATCACAGTATCATGCATAGTAACAGAGAATGGGGGTGTAAAACGTGGTTGATTTCTCAATTCTTGAGGCAGGACCTGATGATCTCTTTTACTTTACTTAGGCTAATATAAGTATACTCGGATGAAATTATAGATATGACAGAAGACTTACATCTCATATTTCGGTTGCAACTCATCCCTGAATTTACCAAGTATATAATGCTTGAAACAACTTCCCAGTTGGCGATAAGTGTTTTTGGGTTCATGGACCAAGGAAGGTAACATGTTGTCTTGGTATCAACTATGGTAACATATTGTGTTTGGCTATAGTGCTGCGTTTTAATTGGTACATGGTTGGTGTTGTCCGTAATTATTTATTTATGCTAGCAATGAATGAAAAGGGGTTCTTCACTATTTGTAGAATCTAATGTACTTACTGGTTAATCACGTGGATACTATATAAAGATGGGCATTGCTAGCTTGATTTATTGACAACACATCTGTGCATCACGCCATCACCATTCATAATCCATACTTGACTGCATTTTGCCACTGTTGCATGTGAGACTGTAATGAATTCATCATTCATCTTTCTTCGACTAATTAAGTTATATCTTATGGAGTGTGGACATGTGATATATCCTCATTTCAGAAAATGCGTGCAGATTGGCAGCATCAAATTGGAGTGGTGAAGGATCTTTCCTGTTTACATCAAGTACAGCTCTGTATGACTGCAGTGACAACAGCATGTGCAACGAGGTACTAGAGAAAGACTTGTATTCTGGAGGGATCATATTTGTCTCCACTATTTTCCTTGGCTCTTTTCGGTGGGTACAAGTTGGGAAAATTTTAGAAGTAACCACAAACCATGTTATGCATCCGTATCTATATTTTAGTTGCCAGTTGGAAAACTTTGCTTGTCCTGCTTTCCTTCTTTTTGTGATGTATTAAACATAAATGTTTTCATTATGCAGGATTGTCCGTCAGTGCCAATTGGCAGGAGCCCTCGTACTGATGTACTTCTAAAAGTGGAAAATGTTGTTCTTGAGGCAGGAGGCTGTGTTCTCAGGCTAGCTGGACTTTATATATCCTCAATTACTGCTTAATTTTATGAACACAAACTCTTACATAATACTGTGGGTGAAATTGGTTAGCATTTTCTTGACTTGACACACAAGATAGACAGAGGTGCTCATGTTTTCTGGTTGAGGAAAGGAACTTTAGACACAAGACCAGATCATATCATCAACCAGATTCATTATGAGGTAAGATGAGCTACAGATTTATTTTAGTTCCAGTGTTGCACATCTTGTTTATAGTTTCTCAACTCATCTTACCATCTGGCGATGGTTGAGCACTTGAGCTTATTTATGTTATGTCCAAAATCTGTAAATGGATGTACCTACAATTTCTTTACATAGCCTTGCATTTGGCTCAAAAAAGGCTAAGCAGATTGCCTGTTATTCCTCAAATGTTGGTAATTTTAATATTGTACTTATTTATGAAATACAAAAGCCTCTATATATGTAGCCTGTAAATCCTGAAGCTTATATTATTGTAGTCTATGAAGCAAGATGAAAAAGTGATTTTTGTTGGTTTGTTACTTTAGATACTGCAATGCTATCTAATTAGAAGTTACTATATATCCACTTAATTTAGTTTTACCATAGTATTGTTCGATGCAATCCTAGCATGCCTATGAATGCTTTGGTTCCCTAGAGCTGTTGATATCTTTACATATTTCTAAGGTCTTTGCCATGTCAATCACATGAATGGGTGTGAGTATAGCTTGTTCCTCAACCAACGTTATATTATTAGCTGTGTACATGTCATAATGTTGCCAGGATGCTGCTTCCCTTGCAATAGCAATCATGAAAGAGAGACTGCGGAGTCGAATATTTTTGGGCTGTGACAACAAGCCCCTTTCCAGGTAACTGCTGACCTTTTTTAGATCAGTTTCTTTGTTTTGTACAGTCAGTTTTGCCGTGCAGAGCTCTTTTGGTTTGCCTAATTGAAAAGGAAAAAAAAAACTTTGCAGGCAAGAGATAATGGATGCTGTTAATAAAAGTGGGAAATTTGACACGAAGTTTGAAGGCTTTACTGGTTAGTCTTGTACTACCTGCTATGGTTTTGTCATATTCTTGAGCGCACAGGCATTAGCATAACTTAATTAATCTGAAGTATGTTTTAACTGCAGGTACTGACGGTCCGTTGGGGAAGAGAATGGAGAATTCGAAAACTCGGGCTGAGATCGGTTGGGAACCAAAGTATCCAAGCTTCACTGAATTCCTTGGTATCAGCAGTTAACATCCTCGTATACTGTTCAGTTACTCTGACTCAGCTTGAGTAGCAACTGCGATTAGATTGTACCATCGTTTGAATTTTGATATGGACTGAACTGGTGAGGGTGTACATCTCAGTCTGCTTCGGGCATGCCCTCGGTATTTTGATTCTCACACTATTTGAGTTGTGAACCAGACAGATACCACCCCACCCCTCCAGGCAATATATACTGTCATGTGACTCGATTTGTCGATCATGAACATGCATGGTGTACTTTGCCGACTACCGTGGTCGTATAACTGCAAACTAGTTTTAACTTTTATTATAAGGTCTGGTCCTCCGGCCAGCAAGTTGATTTGTCGACTGCAAGTTTCTTTCATCGAACTGAAGCTTGGGGTCGCAGAATGGTTCCAGAGAATTGATAGCCAACTACAGAACAAACGAACGATCAACCAATTGTAGAACAAGTGCAGACTTTGGTTGTCCCGTTTGCACCAAGCTTCTTTGGTCAGTTTAGTTGACTAGCGCAGTTAGCCACACCTCTTGCCATACCCTACTCCATGAACTTCACCATGGAGCGGCTTCACCGTGGAGTTTGTGGAACAGATGGTACTGTTTGGCACACAGCTCTGCTCTAGCTCCAGGAATAGTTTGTTTTTATACAAATGGTCCATTATGCCCTGATTGAAATTACGCTTGATATTTTGAAAACAAACACAAATAACATATTTATATGTATACTTTTTTTAAGAAGAATATTTATATGTATAAACGTATAAGGGTATAACTTGTACAGTTGCTAGATGTTGCAAATCTGGCCTAAAGCCCCACAGAAAGCAGCGAATCAGCCCACCAAAGTAATAATAAAATAAAAGCTCGCATCCTTTCCTGGCTGCCGCTCGCTGCTCACAACCTCGCATCGCATCGGCATGGTACGGAGAGGGGAAGCGAATAGGAAACTAATCGGTGATTAATAAATGGCATGGTGGGTAATTATTCTATAACTTCATGTGAGAGTATAGAACTTCAAAAACTGAAGTACCCCTTGAGGTGCCCTAGAAAAAAACGTAGAGTTAGCCTTTAGCTCCATCTTTTTCATGGAGCGGAGTTCTTAGAGCTGAGAGTGTTTGGCAACGCGGAGTCAAAGTGGAGCTGGAAAAACTAGAGCAGAGCAGTCCCAAACACCCCCTAAGTCTACGCATTAATCCTTGTATAAGATGTGCCAAGAGAAGATAAATCTTAACAGTTCTTATTACAAAAGTAGTCATCGATTCGATGAACTTTAATCATCGTGAGGAAAAAATAACTACTTCATCTGTTTTAAATTATAAGTCATTTTGGTTTTCTAGATGCATTTATTTTTCTATGTATCTAGACGCAAATATATTTTTTTATATACTTTTGTGTTTTTAATAAATTCCAGTAGGGGGCAACCCTTCCTGCTTTTCTAAAAAAAATATACATCTCACTATAAAAACAATAACTTTTTTTTTTGAATTTGGCGACTTTACCTTAAACTATATGCAAACTAACCTGCTCTACTCTTAAAATAAATAATGTAAATAACCTTAATCTTAGTATAAATTACTACACACCTATGCTATTAGAAAATAATGTAAAGTAGCCATCTATATTTGTATATACAAATTATCCATGCATCTTTTCCATTATAAATACAACTTAAAATAACGCCACATATGCC
Source organism: Saccharum spontaneum (assembly GCA_022457205.1). Taxonomy (NCBI): domain Eukaryota; kingdom Viridiplantae; phylum Streptophyta; class Magnoliopsida; order Poales; family Poaceae; genus Saccharum; species Saccharum spontaneum. The sequence goes on along the minus strand of CM039616.1, from coordinate 55,077,242 downwards.
CATTTAAAAAATAATCTAAAATAAATCCTTAGTTTATTCCAATACGAACCGCCTCTATCATTGTTAATAACTAAATTAACCCATCTACATCTAAATCACATACATTTATCATTATAAGAACAAGCCCTGAAGTAGTTCTCCGTATCCATGTCCACACAAGATAGGATATGCCCCGTAAGATGAGGTGAATTAGGTTACTAAAAACTAGCCTATCAAGCCACTATAGGAAAAGTAAAGGCATATAAATGCAGAATGTAAGGTGTGGAGCAAGAAGATCTCAAACTCTCTAGACGGAGGATATATCCCAAAGTTGTTGGGAAAAGTAGCACCCCCTGTCTATGTTGGTGCTTCCTAGCTAGAGGATATGGATCAGGTTATTTAGTCTCTTTTGAGTTCTGACCAAGGTCTAGAGCTTGCCACAAAAGTCCCCCCTAAGACAAATGAGCAACTTGTTGCCAAGCCAAGTCTCATCGCACCTCTCTTCTAGTTATTTCGATGTCATCTTCACTATGAAGCTTCCCAACAATGTCACACCTCAAGATTTTTAGTTTAGGATGTGGCTAGAAAACGCTAAATACAATAATGATTTTAATATTTTTCTTCTGTTTTTCTAAGATTTGTTTTAATTATTGTCAATTTAGAGAGAGAAATGTAATGTTTTTTCTAAAACTTTTACAGTTTAATTGAGCCTCAAATAGGTTTTGCTCTATTTTTGTTTAGAAAATAAAAGTTTCAAAATTATGTTTCAAAAACTAGTTTTAAAATAATTTCAAGTTTAGGTTTCAGCGTATAAAATATTTTCTAAAAAATCTTTGAAAAACATATTCCCGAAACATTTGAAAATTAAGTTCTAAAAAGTTGAAAGTGTTTAAAACTGTAGTTTAAAAAGACTTTCAAAAAGTTGTAAAAGGGTTTTTTCAGAAACAAATATTCAAAAAGTTTAAAAATTTGAACCTAGATTAAAGTAAGTTTGAAAATCAGTTTGCCAAATAATAAGTGCTTCGAAACCTGTCATGGGCCAAATCTTCGTTGAAATCCTGTTCAAATTTATTGTTATATCATTTCATAATTCTCTTTCGGCCTGCTCACATTTTATTCTTGGGCCAAGCCCTTAATTAATTTAGGTCCATGACCATTTTCCTTCCTTCTCTGCTCTTAGGAAGACAGAACAGCCCCGACGTCGGCCCACCAGCACTGTTTTCTGAAAATCATTTACAGAGACAGACCTTTTAAGGCAACTGCGCAGCTGCATCTGTAAATAGTAGATAGACCCTATAAATAGAAAACAACTTCTTTTTTTGTTCAACTCGTATCTTGATCATTCTTTTTCTTTGCATCCCTAGTCGCCAAAAAAACTTGTCGAATACATCTTAATACACATGTTAGTTCTAATAATTAGGTTATTATCATGATCACTAAAATCACACTCAGAGTATGTCTAAGTGCCCATATTCCTTACAGTTAGACTATATGCGCGAAGGAGACGGGAGTTGGCCCAACAAGAGTTGTAGAATGGGTATAGGCATTGGAGGAAGAAGGGATAAACCAGGACGTCATGATGTACACGTGCATTAGGTGTCATCATCACATCCAATTTGACCATTGCAAAGAACACAATTATACGATTGCAAGACCATATCCTTCCTTTCAAGAAGCTCTCTAGTAATTAACCGATCTTTTAGAAATAATTAAAAGAATAGCTTGTGTTTATTCTGACACGCCAAAGCCATCGAAAGCAGCATGACCCATCAGATGTTTGTAAAAGAGTTGCGCCAAGTATAGGTCCAAAAATCAGCTTCATCTCCTAGCACAATGTACCTAAGGCCCTATTTAGATCCAAAAACTTTACACCCAAAACTATCGCATCGAATGTTTGGACACATGCATGATGTATTAAATATAGACTATTTACGAAACTAAATACACAGTTTGCATGTATTTTAGAGATGAATCTTTTAAGTCTAATTAGTCCATGATTGGATACTAATTGCTATAGTTACACATGTGCTACAGTACCCCGAAAACTTTACAGCCCCTGAACTAAACACACCCTAAGAGAAACTTGAAGAATATGTAACTGCTCAAAGGCCTCTACTGATATAGGCAGATGAAATAGTTGATGAAGGGGATTAGTCAAAAAAATTGTGACAAAGTTTAGGATTTAGTTCTTTGCAAAGGAGCAGAGCTTAGTGAAAGTCAAAGCAGGGATTTGTCCAAGCCATAAACAATTCCAAAAAAAAAACTTGTGCCATCCTGAATTGAGAGACACTTAAATTTGTCAACTAACTTGAGAATATCTCTCCACTAAAAATATCTTTTTTTATATGGCTGGGGAGCCAACAATTTGCATATTATAGCTCCCAAACTAAGTGCACCCATGGAACATGATATCAGTTGTTTAAATAAATTGTGCAAATTCTTGGGAAAAGCACTTCATTCTACATTCTTAGTTTTACCACTCCAAGACCTTCTGCTTTTGATTTGCATACCATAGTCAATGCTACTTTCGTGGTTGTTTTTGCATTAATATCTTAGTCTCTCTAGAGAAAATGTTTTCAATATTTATCTACCTGTTCGATCAATCTTATGCATGAGTTGCTGCTGAAAGCACTGAACTTGTCATTTGCAACCGGCCACCTTGTGACAGGAATTGAGAGGTACTGGTTGGCCTTCTCTCGCATTTTTGCACAAGAGGCAAACGATCTTCCACTTTGGGTTTGGTAAAGCCAAGGGGTAAGCCAAGTTAGGTCATTAGGTGAGAAAGAGAGACCCCTTTGATCAGCCAAAGGTCTTTGCCAGTAGATCAAAGTTTTCATCAGTCAAATTGATTGGTACCATCATAGATTTGTTATAATTGAATGATAAACTGGCCTGGCCTGATATAAAAATATATTGTGCTCACCATCATCATTAATTTCCAATGTGGGATTAAACCTAACAAAATTCTTATTACAATTTGGTACCACCCGATATCTTTCCAAGGATAGTAAAAAACTGTAACCAGAAATCTAATACAATTCTTAGAGAAACAAACTCCGTTTCGTTTTAACAGAACAGACGACGGTACTAGATGCAACAATGAAAGTGTCACGCTCGCATTGCCGCCAATGAATAATTACAACTTTTACTTGTACTTTTATCTGGTTGCAGCCTTGCAGGTCGACTAAGCTTCATACAACATCAAGAACGTACATCCACCAGAAGCACCCACGAGTTTAGCATGGGGACACCATTAACCTGCTTGCTGATGATGATCCTCTTCTCCACCATGTTGGTTGATGTGATCGCTGCCATTGGTAGCTTTGACAATGACGAGGCTACTCTGCTAGCTTTCAAGGCAAAGCTAGACGGTGATGGGTTGCCGTGGTTGGCGTCATGGAACCAGAGCTCTAACTACTGTAGCTGGTGAGGAGTGACATGCAACCGGAGGCATCCAGGGAGGGTCTCCGTACTCAACCTCGGCTCATCTGGGATCCAGGGTACAATCTCGCAAGCCATAGGCAACCTCTCCTTCCTGAGGACGCTCAACTTGAGCAGCAACAAGCTCACGGGTGAAATACCTCGGACCATCAGCCAGCTCCGCCGCCTCAGGCTCCTTTACCTGGAGGACAACATGCTCCATGGCACAATCCCTGGTAATCTTAGCTATACCAGTCTGAAGACTCTGGTGCTCTACAGCAACAAATTGTCTGGAAGCCTGCCCGATGAATTCGGGAGCATGCTGGCCCTTGAGAATCTGGTTCTGGACAATAATAGCTTCACGGGATACATCCTCCCATCACTTGCCAATCTCACATCCTTGAAGATTCTTAGCCTATCGATCAATAAACTGGAGGGTTCCATCCCTCCTATCATCGGCAACAACGCACACATCAAATTTCTTTCACTGTCAGAGAATAACCTCCATGGTGTGGTTCCCCGTTCCTTGTACAATATTTCATCGAGAAAATTTCCTATTTGGCCCTACAAATAATGCTCCTTTCTTATTTGACGCTGAAATTCAAAATCTTTCCTATATGTCCTCCACTCAAGTTTTTATTTCCTATTTGACACTTCCGTCAGGTCTATGAGCCAACACCGTTAGCTGTCATAGTGAGGCAAGACGAAAAGACCATAATGCCCTCTTAGTGAAGTAGCTGATCGTAACTCTGTTGACTCTATCCCGACGAGTCACGGTCGGGCATTTCCCTCCCATAACCCTTGATCGAGGGTGGCACAACCATGGAAGCGGAGGGTGGCGTGGCTTCGGGGGAGGGCGGCATAGCAACGGTGGCGGCGCGCGCGGCCAAGGCGGTGGGCGGCGCGGCCTCGGGGGAGGGCGGCACGGCCATGGAAGCGGCGCCACCGACCAAGGCGGAGGTCGGCGTGGCCACGGCGAGCGCTCGTGCGGCCTCGCCGCCATCCCGCGCGGGCGGCGCGGCAATCTCGGCGGCTGGCGGTGCAGGCACGGACGCGGCCCAAATGGCCTCTGGAGCGGGCGCCGTGGCCTCAAGGCTAGCCGACGTGAGCACGGGCCGGCCACCGCGGACATTGGGGCGGCCAGCGCGGCCAGGCTAGCGCAAGCAGAGGCAGCGCGCCCAGGAACACAGAAGGCGCTACAGGGTGAGTCCCATGTTCTCCATGTCCTCCATAACAGCTCCATAGCAGTAGGGTTACAAAGTTGGAGAAGTTCTTATGCATCCCGTTGTTATTGTGTTCTCACAGGATGGATGCAGCTACTAATTTTTTTATTGAAAATTCATTTGCTTGGCAATCGCAAAAAGGCTAGAAAGGATATCAAATGCTATAGTTTGGATATGGTTGTTGATTCAAAGTTGTCGAATTATAAGGATTTCATTGACTCACTTACAAACAAGTACCCTCCACGCTACTTGGAAGTTGCATATGTCCAGTACTATGATAATGTTCTTAAGAATTTTCCAGAAGTAAAAGGTTAGTGCATGTTTCACTTTCTGTATTTAAATTCCAACTCATGGTGTCTCGTCCTAGTACTTTCAATATTATTGTAGTCAAAACTTGGAATCTGAACCTAGAACTAGTAAGAAGAGAAAGGGTGCTGACTCTAATTCTGGACCAATAGCAAGGTAATTATAAAAACTTGAATAAATATTCTACTAATAGAAAGCTCATGGTGACTTTTAAGTACCAAAATCTCTTCTTTTTGGTAGTGTAAGCTTGGAGATTACAAGTAGAAAAAAGGGAAAGCGGGGTTCGTCTGGAGCATCAAAAAGGTACCCTATTTTTTCCTCTAACTCTCTTTTAATCTGAACTTGTTTTGCATGATCAATTTTTTGATTTGATCTCAAAAAATGTTTTCATACACATGAACATGTACAGGTCCAAAAGTGGTTCAAATCAATCTGAACCACTTTCAATTGAGCTTCCCACATCCAAAGACAAACCAGAAGCTGTTGTCAAGTTAAAGGCCAAAAGGAGGAAGAAAGAAGTAGATAAAAACGCTGCAAAAAATCTTTTGTCGCAGCTTGATAGCTCTGCAATGGGCACAAGGAGCAAAAGACTTCAACCTAGTAGTCCTGCACTGAGCACAAGGAGCAAAAGAAGACTGAGTTTGTGATTCCTGCATGACAAAGGCGACTAAATGTGTTATATCTTAGAGATGTAATGGATATGAACCTGTGAGACCTTTTCTATGTAATGGATGTTGCTGTCATTGTGAACCTACGAGCATTTTTCTGTGTACTGCATGTTGCTGTCATTTTAAACCTGTGAGAATTTTTCTAGTTATGTAAGGAGACTATGTTACTTTTTCAAAAAAAGTGTTATTGTCATGCTGCATGTTCATCTTATGAAAAAAAAATATGTTATTGTTATTCTCCATGTTCATCTTATAAAAAAAATATGTTATTCTTATGCTGCAAAAAATGAAAAGATAATATTTACAGATAAAAACGTTCGAAGAAGACATCTATCTAGCAGGGAAACTGAGAATAGGTAAAACAACTCCAGGGGCAAAGTAGTCTTTTCTCCTAACACTTAACACCATTACTACTCAGATCTGATGGAAATGTCAAATAGGAAACAAAAACTCAACTAGAGGACATGTAGGAAAGATTTTGAGTTTCGATGTCAAATAGGATAGCAGCATTATTTCTAGGGTCGAATAGGAAATTTTCTCTATTTCATCCGTGACTACCTTTTCAGTTGAAGGGAACAAGCTACACGGCAATCTTCCTGCTGATCTCGGAAGCTTGTTTCCTGCAACGGCAAATCTTTAACTGGGGGGTAACAATTTTACAGGACCAATACCACACTCGGTGACCAATCTGTCCCATCTCGAGATGTTTAACATTGTATTGAACAGTATCAATGGGATTGTGCCTGATACCTTTGGAAGATTGCAAGCTCTGAATTATCTTGGTTTGGGCTATAACCTGCTAGAGGCAAGGAGGCCGCAGGACTGGGCGTTCGTCTCTTCAATTGCAAACTGCCCCCAACTTCAGTACCTGATTCTCAACGATAATCAGCTTGCAGGAGAACTACCAAGTTCATTGAGTAATCTATCGTCTGGCCTTCTCATGCTCTATATGACTGAGAACAAGTTCTCCGGCAGCATCCCTTTTGGAATCGGTAATCTTGCTAGCCTTCAAGTGATTGACCTCGGTAGCAATGTCTTAACTGGAGTCATTCCTGAAAGCATAGGAAAGCTTTCAAACCTGTACATGCTAGCCTTATACGGAAATGTCTTGTCAGGTCACATTCCACTGTCCATTGGAAATCTCACCCAGCTATCGCAGCTTCATTTGTTCTCCAACAATTTGCAAGGGCCAATTCCAACGAGCATTGGAAACCTGACGAGACTTACTGCCCTTGACCTCTCAAGCAACCAGCTGAGCGGACTCATCCCTAAAGAGGTGCTTCAGCTGTCATCTCTATCCCAGATCCTCAGCTTGTCTAACAACTCGCTTGAAGGACCCCTCCCATCAGAAGTTGGCAGCTTGGTCAACCTCAATGAACTAGCCTTGGAAGGAAATCGTTTGTCCAGCGCAGTACCAGATACAATTGGCAACTGCATTATCATGCAACTCCTTTACCTTGACGGTAATTCTTTCCAGGGAAGCATACCAACGTCTCTGAAGAACATGAAGGGGTTGACCATACTGAACTTGACAGAAAATAATCTGAACGGAAGCATCCCTAGTGGTCTTGGAAGCATTAGCTCCTTGCAGCAATCGCATATAGCACAAAACAATTTATCAGGTCCTATCCCTAAAACCCTGCAGAATTTATCATCATTGTTTATGTTAGATCTATCGTTCAACGACTTACAGGGAAATGTACCAAAAGATGGAATTTTCAGAAACATATCAGGACTAAAATTATCTGGGAATCCTGGGTTATGTGATGGAATTCTGCAACTCCATTTGCCTGTGTGTCCTAATCCATCCAAGCACAGCAGAAGCAAACGACTTTCAAAGGACCTGAGGATAATTATTCCAGCAGCAGTAGTATTCTTTGCTGGACTTACTTTAACTGTTTGGCTGCTCTACAAGAAGCGCAGTGTCAGCCAAATGCCACCAATCTTGCCACCACTGCTCGTTGAGGAACACCTTCCAAGGATCCCTTACCATGTATTATTTAGAGCAACTGATGGTTTTTCTGAAGTGAACATCATCGGCAAGGGAAGATTTAGCACAGTCTACAAGGCAACTCTAGAGTTAAGACAATGAGAGTAGGACTGTGGCTGTCAAGGTATTTGACCTCTTGCTGTCAGGATCTTTGAAGAGCTTCGAGATTGAATGCGATGCACTAAGAATAGTGAGACATCGATGTCTGGTAAAAATCATTACATGCTGTTCAAGTGTCGATAATCAAGGAGAGGACTTCAAAGCACTGGTCTTTGAATATATGCCAAATAGCAGCCTGGACAAATGGATTCACCCTTGTCTTGAGGGGCGCCCTCAAGGCAGTTCGCTTAGCAGCCTATCTCAGAGATTGAATATTGCTGTGGACATTGCTGATGCGTTGGATTATCTTCATATCCACTGTCAGCCTCCAGTTGTCCATTGTGATCTGAAGCCAAGTAATATTCTTCTTACCCAAGATATGGGTGCTTGTGTAGGCGATTTTGGGATTGCTAAAATTCTTTCTCAAGCTGTTAGCAAACCTTTATTCAACTCAAATAGCTCCATCGGAATAAGAGGCACTATAGGATACGTTGCACCAGGTCAGTGAATTTTGTGCCTGTTTTAAAGAAAACCAGCTATGATATAGATGAATAAAGTTGTTGCATTAATTCTACTTATGTGCAGATTCATACTAGCATCTAGTTTCTATTTTTGTTTCAGAGTATGGAGAAGGATTGCCGATCTCTACCTCTGGGGATGTTTATAGCTTTGGAATAGTTCTTCTTAAGGTATTTACAGGAAAAGGCCCGACAGATGATGTGTTTCAGGGTGCATTAAGTTTGCATGGGTATGCTACCAATGGCTTGGACAACAATGTTATGGAGATGGCCTATCCTGCAACGTTGCTTCAGTATGAAGGAGAGCCTTACGAGGCCGTTGCTCTGAGGAGAATTCGTGAGTGCTTATGTTCTGTCATTTCACTTGGCATCTCATGCTCTAAGTCATTTCCTAGAGAACGGATGCTGATCAAGGATGCTGCCACTAAGATGCACGCAATTAGAGATGCTTACTTGAAATGCAGTGATTGTTTGAATGTTGCAGCTAGCCAAATAAAAATAGATCATCAGTGCTGATCAACGTTATTAACTAGTAATTAAGGGTGCTGTTGGGGCAAATAAGGTTTGTGCGGCGAGAGCTCAGGGAGCTCAAGGTCAGGGAAGAACAAGGCAGAGTAGAAGCAACACTGTGTGAGGGATGTAAGAGTCTGCTACATCTTCTCAGAGAGCTCAAGGTTAAAATAATTTTAAGTTATACTGAAGCACGTACTGGTTCAGTGCGTTTGCAGAGGAGAGAACAAGAATGAACACCCAATTGTCCTCAGGAGGCAACCATGGACACCTACCATTTTTTTTGATAAGTCGACTGGAGGGGAGAGAATCCCCCACCTGATAATATATTAATCAAGATTGGCTCTCAAATAGCCATGTAGTCTACAAACATTTTAATGGACACATACCATGAATTCATGCCACGTGTCCTTGCATAAGCATTAACACATGGGAGAGATGTAGTTTTCTTTCCAACTGTTCCTCAATTTATGCAGCACTCTGAAAGATAATTGACTTGTGTTCTATCAAGACCTCCATTCCAGGTCACCCGCAGATAATATTAGTTGCCCCTGCACCAAGTAACTAATGTCAGGAGGCGACAATGGGGTCAAAAAATAAATTCCAGAAGCCATCGAAGAACAACGTCAATAATGAAAGCAAACAAAAGCGTGCACAACACATGCTGATCACAATTGTCCTAAGCATGCTTTCTCTTTATCTCGCAAAAGTAGCCTCTGTTCCACAACTACTGATTAGTGCATTGACGTCAGTTAGTTCTTGTGCTCATGATGCACCTCGATTTGGTACAAAGGAAATTGCTTGTTTCTGTAATTTTGTCCAAATATGTTTGGAATGCAATCAGAACTGCAATAGTCACAAGCCTGGACATAGCCACTTAGCTGCTGGAGTAATGGTTATCTAGGTTGTCATTAGCATTTTGTAACTAGAAATGCAAGACTCAAATATCTGAGTGCTCCAATGGTACGGCACCGTAAATTTAACAAACACTAGCTAGAGATACTAGTTTTAACTAACAAGTTACAGGGAGATGCTTGCATTGATTTTGAACAAAATATCAGTTCGATAATCTCCCAGCATTGAGGGAATTCTGGTGCACATATGCTATACTCACATTCTTCAAATTAAAATTCTTCAAAAACTAAGAGATGATTTTCTGTCATTGACGAACTATTCTCAAGTGTTGATACAGAGCAATACTAGTAATCAAGTAGGCTGTCATAAAAAGTGGCATCGATACAATTCTTCTAACACAGTCAGTAGGTTTGCAGCTTGTACAATGGATTTTTACAGATACAATTTGCTTTTATGAAAATTAGATCTGAATGATAATGGCATAATCTACTAGGGTAACAATACGAAAACAACATTTCCTTGGCCAGGCCAAAGCACTAGTTAATAAATAAAACATGAACATCACTATTGAGAAAATGTACAGGTAAAATAAAGTACGTAGGATCTTGGGTGAGTTGGAAGCATTGCCTATGAACATGGAGGAAATCAATGGCGTGCATCACCGCAGCCTCCTTTGCTTACATTACCAACTCCTTTACGGCGCCTCCAGTCCAGATTCGAACCGAACCTGGGCATACTCCAGCGACGGCATTCTGTGCAAAGAACAACCGGAGAAAACAGGAGACTAAGAAGCAAAGAGGAGGAAGAAAAAAGGTCACGGGAAAGGGGAGAAGTAAGAACAAATGGAGCAAAAACAGGGGGTAATTATTTAGGTCATCAGAAGAACGGTAAAAAGAAAAGAAAGACTGCCGCACCTTGATCGTCATCGGTCCATGGTTATTGGTTGCCGAATCTGAGAAGAATCAGGGGACATTTAGAAGAAGAAAGGGGAAAAGGAAATTAGCAAGTACAGTAAGGAACAAGCAGAGGAAGCAGCACATGCCTGATAGGGATGGACTTGAATCGCCTTCCTCACCGGTGTCACCGCAGCCTTTGCTTCCTCCACCTGCCAGCTCGCCGGCACCTGCCATGGCTCCTTGCTGAAACACCACAGGCCCTCCAAATCCCCACGACCCGCAGCGCAATAGACATGAGAATTGATAATTGGAAAATTTTGAAGGATCGAAACGGGCGACCAGAGGGGGTGAATGGTCGCGGAAGCCAAAAAAAAAACTTCTCCTAAACACAAAACCTGATTAAATCACGTTTTTTAAATCTGGACAGAACTCTATGTACCTAGTAAACCTGATGTGGACAAAAATCCGTAACTCCGATCGACCTAAAAATTTGTCAGATTAAACTAGATGAAATTACGAAACTAACCCAACTGGAATCACGTCAATCGGACTTACGGATCTTGAGATAAAAATAAAACAAGCAGACTATATCAGATGCTAACGAGAATTGTAAAGAACAAAACGAGATGCACAAGATCAATCATTATAGATGAAAGATTAAATTGAGTAATTGAACTTACAAAAGTGCATCTAGCCTCCGCCCGAACATCCTCCCTCTCTTAATCCGAGAGATCAACAAAAACCTCTCACTAGAATTCAAACCCTAGGCTAGATCGGAGAGAGGAAAACTGAACCATGGAACCCCGGGGCACGGGTACTTTTTACAGGTACTGTTCATGCGTGAATAGTAACTCGCCGGGAGTCCAAAACGTGCCTACCTCTCAACCCTATATGCCACATATTTATATTTCCAAAGAGTGGCACGACCTATTTTCACATAACCTCCTACGCTAAATAAATCCAACGTAGGGGCGTAAATTACAATTACGTCCTCTATGGCAAATTCCGCGATATCCGCGATCCCTCCATCTCCGCGATGTGATCCTCGCGATGTCGCCGCACGACCATCCGAAATCGTATCGCGATCGCCAGAATTTCCATCTTCGGCCAACGCACGCCGCACGAGCGTCCCGGTACGATGCATGGCTTTGTGGCTCAACCAGCGAACCCCGGATTTTGTGGCGTAATCCGGAAACCTCCCTCGACGTCCTCCCACCGTGTAGCCAGGTACAGTAGACGTACACCGCACGATCGCCTGTCCCTCGAACGCAAGCCTCGATCCGCCCTTCTCCGCCCCCACGGTTCTTTAGCACGGCATCCTATCCTCGTTCTTCACTCGTCGCCGCATGTACCTTGTCTCCACCTGTCACCTACAACCACAACCTGCCGAGAGACACGTCACACGCACACCGTGTTGTCAATCGCTCATCACCAAGGTGCTAGCTCACCGGCATCTCAATCTCCCCCTTGATGAGTGCATTGACAACACCACACCGCACAAATTTATTGGAACTAAAAAAATAAAAAATAAATAAATAAAAGAAACAATCTTGATCCCCAAAGACATGGGCTAGCGAAAAAGCTAGGCTCGACACAATCAAGACAAAAAAAAATCACCCTCCCCAAAATGAATCAAAAGCCATATTAATCTCCCAAAAGCAATCTCAGCAGCAAAACTCAACAATTTCAGCAACACTCCCCCTCAACCCCTCAAAACAAGCATGCCAAGTCTCAGCAAAAACGAAATCAAACTCCCCTTGCAAAAATGAATTTGTGCGCTACTCACTCTCCCCCTTGTTGACAAAGCACTCCATCAAGATAAAATGCAAGGAACCAATTTAGAGAAAAGCATATGAGAAAGCACATGTTGAAGCTTCTGAGACATATACAAAATACTTATAAAGGCTAACCAGCAACACGAGCTACTCAGAGAAGGAGCAACACAATGCCATGACCAATAGAGTTTTAGAACTGAAATCTCTTTGAAAAACCAATTAGCCAGGCAAAAACATGCATATTCCAAAATTAGTGCCGAGCTGAAGACAAAACATATAGCAAGCTGACACGATGGATACACAGCTTCAGTCAAAGTTCACTGCAACGCCCACAAATGCATGCACTTGTCATATTTAATTCTGGCTTTTATGAGCATGACAGGCAGGGATATGGGAAGCAAGAGTTGTGCCCAGCCAGTTTGTTTAATTTTGATTATGAGCGAGAACCAGCAGGGACATGGGAAAAATCAGAGTTATGCCCATATTTAAATTCTCAGGAAAGCAAGCTGATCATGAGCGAAATAGCAGAGATATGGGAATTCAGAATTTTTGCTCACAACCATACTATGCACTCCCAAGTTAAAACTTGCATTGTGAGTTACATTTGCAATGAAAACCCATTAAAAGAAGCTGACAACCGAACCATGAGCAAGACATATGTCAAGTATTCAACAAGTCACTAGATCCAGAAAAGCAAGCATAGCCCAACATAATTTTTTAAGTATATATCTGTGTTGTTTTCAAAATAAAAATTGGTCAAGCAAAACATTCAAACCTCTCCAAAAGCATCGATCGCAAACTAGCCAAAACAAGTATAAGGCATATGTAACTGAAGCAACTTACAATGATACTAGAATGGGTAACACACCCCGAACTCACCACGCAAACGTGCAAACGTGGTTTGATCAAGTGGTTTAGTCAGAATATCAGCAAGTTGCTGACTAATATCAATGTATTTAAGCTTAATATCACCCTTCTCAGCATGATCCCTCAGAAAATGATGACGAACCTCAATGTGTTTCGTCTTAGAGTGAAGCACAGGATTCTTTGCAACACTTATAGCGCTAGTGCTGTCACACAAGAGAGGAACGCGAGAAAACGACAAACCAAAATCGCGAAGGGTAGCTATCATCCATAAAAGCTGAGAACAACAACTAGCAGCAGCAACATACTCAGCCTCTGTAGTAGATTGAGCAACATTAGATTGTTTTCTAGAGGACCAAGAAACAAGCGAAGAACCCAAAAATTGGCAAGTACCCGATGTAGACTTTCTATCCAAACGACACCCAGCAAAATCAGCATCCGAATAACCACACAAACTGAGAGTTGAAGCAGCAGAGTACCAAAGGCCAAATGCATGAGTAAATCGAAGATACCTCATTATGCGCTTCACCGCCTGACGGTGAGAAGTCCCGGGGGACGCCTGAAAACGAGCACACATACACACAGCAAAGTGTATATCTGGCCTCGTAGCAGTCAAGTACAGCAGCGACCCAATCATGCTTCGATATTCCTTCTAATCCACGGGCTCTCCGTCCTCGTCAGCATCCAAAGCAGCGCTAGTCGGCATGGGCGTAGAAATTGGCTTCGCATCATCCATCGCAAACTTCTTCAGGACATCCTTCGTGTACTTTCCCTGATGCACAAATGTACCTTCCGAAGTTTGTTTTATTTGTAAGCCAAGAAAGAAATTCAGCTCGCCCATCATAGACATCTCAAATTCTTTACTCATCACATCTGCAAACTTTTTCACAAGAGCATGAGAGAAACCACCGAAAATGATATCATCCACATAAATCTGAACTATTAAAGTGTCATTTCCTTGCCTAAGGAGAAAAAGAGTTTTATCAACTGAACCCATTTTGAACCCGTTTTTAAGCAGAAAAGTTTTCAATCTAGCATACCAAGCACGAGGTGCTTGCTTCAAACCATATAAAGCCTTTTGCAACTTAAAAACACGATCAGGAAAAATGGGATGTTCAAAACCAGACGGTTGTTTAACATAAACTTCTTCTTCTATAAAACCATTCAGAAAAGCACTTTTCACGTCCATTTGATAAAGCTTATATCCACGTGAAGCAGCAAATGCAAGCAAAATACGAATGGCTTCTAAACGAGCAACAGGAGCAAAAGTTTCACCATAATCAATACCCTCTTTTTGAGAAAAGCCCTGAGCAACCAGCCTAGCTTTATTTCTAACAACATGACCATCTTCCCCTTGTTTGTTCTTAAAGACCCATTTAGTTCCAATTGGTTTACAAGAAGGAGGAGGATCAACCAAAACCCAAACCTGATTCCGTGCAAAATTTTCTAACTCCTCATGCATGGCATTGACCCAGTTAGAATCAGATAAAGCATGTCCAACATCTCGGGGTTCAAAAGAGGCAACAAAGGCAGTATGCGCAAAGACACAATAATTTTTATTTTTCATACCTCTGTTCCTTGTCGTGCGTTCATCCAAATTACCTATTATGTTCTTGGCAGGATGACGATTCTGAATGTGTCGTGGTGCTGTACGTTCTGAAATCGTCTCCCCCTCAACTGCAGCCGGTACATGATCAACAGTCGGTGAAGCTGCAGGCTCTGCTGTAGATGTACGTGTCGGCGATGGTCCATCCTCCAAAGTGGTGGAGGGCGCCTGCTCAGGCTGGGCGCCAGGCTCCCCCTACATCGCAGGCTGGGCATCATCGTCATCGTCGTCGTCACATCCATCTTCCTCTTTCTCATCCTCAAAAATATCCTGCCCGATCTCGTCATCACCTGCACACTCAAAAACAGAAGAAAAACAAGGCATTGTCTCGTCGAAGGTGACCTCACATGTCTCATCGATGCGGTTAGTATCAAGATTAAGCACACGGTACGCTCGCCCTTGCAAGGCATACCCCAAAAATAACCCATCGGAAGAACGCGATTCAAATTTATCCAAATTTCCCTTTTTCAATATAAAACACTTGCAGCCAAAAACTCGAAAGTGGAAAACTTTGGGAGGTCGACCAAATCTCAACTCATAAGATGTTTTTCCCAGAAAAGCTCTCAGAAAAATGCGATTAGCAACATAGCAAGCGGTGTTGATAGCCTCAGCCCAAAAACGTCTAGGAGTTTTATGTTCATCAAGCATTGTCCTAGCCATCTCAACAAGCGTACGATTTTTACGCTCAACAACACCGTTCTGGGGAGGAACATAAGGTGAGGAAAACTGATGATCTAAACCTTGTTCTGAACAAAAAGCTTTCATGCGAGAATTCTTGAATTCCGTACCGTTGTCACTGCGAATTGCTCTAACGGCATTATTTGACAACTCATTTTTCAGCTTCAGAACAAGATCATGAACATGTGAGAAAGCCTCATCCTTAAATTCCAAAAAGAACACCCATGAATATCGAGAAAAATCGTCCACAACGACGAGCACATACCACTTCCCACCAGCAGACCGAACACGGGCTGGACCAACAGTGTCCATATGTAACAGTTCACCCGGTCGTCTCGTCATCACCTGAGTCACAGGTGCATGAGAAGCAGCAACCATTTTTCCATGTTTGCAGGGAGCACAAATCAAATCCTTTTCAAACTTGAGTTTCGGTAAACCATCAATTAAATTCAATAAACTCAAACGACAAAGCAAATCAAAGCTCAAGTGGCCCAACCGATGATGCCACTTCCAAATCAGGGGGAACCATGAGCAACTAAACAGCGAGTTTCACCAAAAGATTTAGAAAAAACAGCTTTAAAAATCCGTCTAAAAGGAGAAATCTTGCAAACAAGGTTACCAGCAGAATCAAGAACACGCGAATTTCCTTTCTTAAAACGAACCTCAAAATCATCCTCAAGAAGTTGCGAAACAGACAGCAAATTATAATGCAAATTCTTTACCAATGCGACGTCCTTTAACGTGTATTTATCTGTTACCTTGATGCAGCCATGCGCCATTACCTTACCTTGACTTTTATCCCCAAAAGTGATGTTTTCCTTTACGCTCGTGGGGGTGAGGCTGGAGAACCATTTATCATCTCCGGTCATGTGGCGCGAACAACCGGAGTCCATTATCCATATGTCCTCCTCGCCTCCAACCTGCAATCAACAACGAGAGCGAGGGTGAGCTAATGACTCAACACTGGGGTTAGGATAATGTAATGAAAACCAGTGCTGAGCCACTTGCTCAAAAGAAGCGTTAGCAAAATCAAAGCTCTCAAAAAAAACGATGAGAACCACGAGGGGGAAAACGTGGTCTGTCATCCCGATGTTGTGCAAGAGCACGATTACGTGAGCGAAAACCAGAAGAGCGAACAAATGGCTCACGTCTCAAAACAGGACGATCATGAGTACCACGTACAGGGTACTGCTCACATCTAAAAACACGACGATCATGAGTACCACGTGTGGGGTACTGCTCACGTCGTTCAGCACGCATCCTCCGATAACAGAACTCATAAAGATGACCATCATGACTGCAAAAATCACAATGATAAAGCTTGCGTGTAGGAGCGAAAGAAGCCTCAGCATTAGAACAAGAAGCAACAAAAACAGGCTTAGCAAAATGATCACAAGAAGAACCATTTAGCTTAGTATTTTGTACACCCTTGAAGTGTTTTGGCTTAGGCACCCAAACCTGCTTTTTAGGAGCAGATCTAGATGTCTCAACCAGCAACCCATCAGAGGTGATACCTGAACCCTTCCTAGGAGGTGGTCCAGTATATTTAGCCAGAGGTGGATTCTTCTCATCAACAGGCGGTCCACTTTTTTCACCAAAAACATGTTTCAAGTCATAACCGGGACCAAAACGCTCACCCCGTTTAATTTGAGCAATAGCCATACCAATTTGAGGCTCACGAATAGAACACCAACCAAGAATAGTTCTCAAATGCTTATTTTCTTCTTCCAAATCAGCAAGTTTGGCCCTTAAATCATTATTTTCAACAACAAAATTAGGACAAATTAGGCATGAAGGAAGAACCGGACAAGTGTGTTTTTCTAACTCAACAATATGTGATTTAGCAGCATTTTATTCAGATCGTAAAGTTGGACAAATCGAACAATCTGGCAAATCAGGACAAGTGTGTTCTTCAAAAATTTTTACCCGACATAAAGCATTATCCAAGTCAACTTTCAGAAGCGGGCAAGAAACACAAGCACCAAGCAAATTCGACCGAGAACGAAGTTCATTTAGTTCAGCATAAAGTTTATCTCGATCATCAACAATGGAAGCATACTTGGTTTGCAATTTAGAAAGCGAAATCATATGAATTGAGCATTCTTCACATTCATCAGGTTCAGCAGGATTAGATGCAGCATTTTTGAGAGTAGCTAGTTCAGCACAAGTTTTATCATAATCAGTTTTAAGTTTAGCCAACACTTTATTTTGCTTATGAACAATTTTAGTTAAATCAGCTATTCTTTGTTCTGCAGAAGTATCTACCTCATCATCAGAAGTTTCATCGTTGCTGTCGGTTGATGCATCACCCTCCAAGGCCATAGTACATATCCCACCATTGATGCCGGCGTAAGTGATGAAGCAAAGTCCGTCTGTCTTCTTCTTGGGTGTCTCATCCTCGGAATCTGAATCGCTGGAGTCTGACGAGCCACCTGAAACATACTGTCCAAGAGAAGATAACAAAACATTTGCAGCCTTAGCGACTTGCTTGTCAGAGTATTTTTGTCCGCCTTTCTTCCATTGCTTATCCTTCTTCTTCTTCCTCTCCCTGAACTTCTCCTGGCGCCTGGAGGAGTTATTGCCCTGCTCAAAAGATCTCTGCTTGTTTGGGCAATCAGCAGCAAAGTGTCCTCGCTCACCACAGTTGAAGCAGCCATCTGAACGTCTTCTATTACGCCTGTTGTCATACACACGCTTAAACTTGTTGGAGAGCAGTACAAGCTGATCATCATCTAGCACCTCCAACTCCTCATCTGCAACATGACACAAAGAAGACAAAGCAAAACTGGAAACATTTGGATTAGCATTAGTGTTAGTCTTATTTCCAGAAACCAAAGTCATTGGAACGTCAGAAGAAGAAGCAGCTGTGGGATTTTTCAATTTATGCTTAGAAACAATTTCGATCTCTTTTGATTTGAGCTTACTGTAAAGCTCATCAGTGGTGAGGGTCTCATAACCTACAGATTCAACGATCGCCTCAACTTTCATATCCCATTCATCATTAAGTGAATGTAATAATCTGAGAGCCCTAGCATGATCATCATAAGGCATATTGCTATTCATGGCCTTCATCTTATTAACAATCACTTGAAAACGTGCAAACATGTCATCAATAGACTCACTAGGCAATTGGCAAAAAGCATCAAACTCTTTTCGGTGAATCTCAAATTTTCGGTTTTTCACAGTGTTTGAGCCTTCATGATATTTTCTAAGTTTCTCCCAGATCTGATAAGCGAGATCTTCACTAGAAACCCGATCATATTCAGTTTTACAAATAGAAGCCTGTAAAATAGCAACAGCGCGATGATTTGTTTCAAGAAGCCCGATCTCAGCGGCGTCAGTCGGTTCCTCAGCTGGAATCACATATGTGGCATTTTGTGTGATTTTCCATAGCTTCAGCGACTTGCCTTTGAGATAGTTGGTCATACGTGCCTTCCAGTAATCATAATCAGTCCCATCAAAAAACGGAGCGCGAACATCAAACTTTTCATTGGTCGCCATAGCTTTCAGCACCGATTAAGGTATAGAAACCTAAACCGGTTCTGATACCAATTGAAGGATCGAAACGGGCGACCAGAGGGGGGTGAATGGTCGCGGAAGCCAAAAAAAAACTTCCCCTAAACACAAAACCTGATTAAATCACGTTTTTTAAATCTGGACAGAACTCTATGTACCTAGTAAACCTGATGTGGACAAAAATCCGTAACTCCGATCGACCTAAAAATTTGTCAGATTAAACTAGATGAAATTACGAAACTAACCCAACTGGAATCACGTCAATCGGACTTACGGATCTTGAGATAAAAATAAAACAAGCAGACTATATCAGATGCTAACGAGAATTGTAAAGAACAAAACGAGATGCACAAGATCAATCATTATAGATGAAAGATTAAATTGAGTAATTGAACTTACAAAAGTGCATCTAGCCTCCGCCCGAACATCCTCCCTCTCTTAATCCGAGAGATCAACAAAAACCTCTCACTAGAATTCAAACCCTAGGCTAGATCGGAGAGAGGAAAACTGAACCATGGAACCCCGGGGCACGGGTACTTTTTACAGGTACTGTTCATGCGTGAATAGTAACTCGCCGGGAGTCCAAAACGTGCCTACCTCTCAACCCTAGATGCCACATATTTATATTTCCAAAGAGTGGCACGACCTATTTTCACATAACCCCCTACGCTAAATAAATCCAACGTAGGGGCGTAAATTACAATTACGTCCTCTATGGCAAATTCCGCGATATCCGCGATCCCTCCATCTCCGCGATGTGATCCTCGCGATGTCGCCGCACGACCATCCGAAATCGTATCGCGATCGCCAGAATTTCCATCTTCGGCCAACGCACGCCGCACGAGCGTCCCGGTACGATGCATGGCTTTGTGGCTCAACCAGCGAACCCCGGATTTTGTGGCGTAATCCGTAAACCTCCCTCGACGTCCTCCCACCGTGTAGCCAGGTACAGTAGACGTACACCGCACGATTGCCTGTCCCTCGAACGCAAGCCTCGATCCGCCCTTCTCCGCCCCCACGGTTCTTCAGCACGGCATCCTATCCTCGTTCTTCACTCGTCGCCGCATGTACCTTGTCTCCATCTGTCACCTACAACTACAACCTGCCGAGAGACACGTCACACGCACACCGTGTTGTCAATCGCTCATCACCAAGGTGCTAGCTCACCGGCATCTCAAATTTTTACTTTTTTATCTTGAAAATCTAACATTTTACCATTATAAAAAATGACACCTCTGATTATCACTCTTACGATCGTCTTTGCATAATTGCCACCGGACAAAAAGTGATAATCAGAGAGGTGGCGTTCTTTAATCTTTATAATGACACAAAAAGTTAAGTTTCCTACTGTTCAAACTTTTTCATTTAAAATTGTTTATAGAGTCTCAAATATTTGTTACAAGTTGCACTAAAGAGAACATAAGAAGAAAGAAAGAAATATTCACTAAATCACAAATGACTATGTGGTGTAGAGGTAAGTTATGTTCACGCAAAATCTTATGTCACACGTTTGATTCCCAGCTCTGGCAAAGGAGCGTTTATGATCCAAATGAGTGATGTTTCTGTGAAATCTTAGGTCACGGGTTTGAAGATTCACATGTTCACTAAAAGAGATAACAACTAGGTACAAACTTGATCCAAATTTGAAATGAAATCTATGTCAAATTTGACTTAGGTAAACAACAAATAAAAGATAAAGCAAATGTCTTATTCTCGAACCGCTGTGGGCGGAAACCGAATGGTTGTTCATTCTTGATGTCAGCTTAAAAAATTATCGACATTGATGGCTTAAAAAAATATAATGAATCATCTTTGTCTTACAAACTAAGTTTATTTGGCATAGGAGACTGTTTCGTTTTAAGCATTTGTGCCCTATAACAATTTTGAAGATAAAAAAGATATTATTCATCGATCAACGTTTCACATTATATTTTTTTTATTTACATACTTAACATTAGACAATTGATAGGTGTATTTGAGAAAATCAATTTAAAATTAGTTGAGAAGGTTTGTTTATGTATAATCTTTAGTAATTAGTCAAACTTATGAGACATAAAGTTTGTGCAACATTAGTGTGCTAGCCCTCCCCTCCCCCCTTCGTCTCTGCCCGTGGCATGGCAGATCAAGATAGAAGCAGTGTCGTCGCGAGCTTCCTCTTCCCACGCGTGGCAAGGGCCGGTACCGTGGATCACGTCTGCATGTTGGTCGACACGGGCAACTCATTTGCAAGGCAAGAGGTAATGCCAACCTTAATTTTCTCTCGTGCTGGGATCTCTGTCTCCGTAGTTTGTTGCTGTGAGGCCTCCCATAAAGCAAAACTAACTAGCAACCCATCGCGCGCTCGCACGACCGTGCTCCCCCACGTCGACGTGCGGTCATCACTAGAGGTGGGTTAGGGTTTGTTGCCTTCCCTGGAACCATAGAACCCTTGGAGTAGGATGGTCCAATGGTGGGTGACTTTGGGTGGGCGGGGCGGCGAGTCAGTGGAGCATTGTCGGCCATGGTGGTGGAGACAGTGATTTAGCGAAGCAAGAGCGGGGGAGGCTCATCGGCGGCTGGTTGACAGAGCTAACGGATTAGTGAAGGGTGGGGGTGGACGGTGAGCGGTGCGGCAAGGTGACACGTCTCCGGCGGCCTTGGGTGGTGGTGCAAAGCGGCGGTGGGAGGGATCGCATATTTTACGATCACACAACCCATCGCGCGTTAACTGCATCCCTGCCCTAGATTGGTCCCACATGCTAGGTAGCAGCGCGGGTAAAGGTGCATGTAGGGGTGGGCCCATGTTGATGGGAACTAGATGGTACACTTGGTTTGAGAATAAAATTAGATGAGCAAGGATTTTGGAATGAATAGTCTTATCCATAATGTCTTTTTGGTTTCAGGGATGAGACAGAGTTGTTTTTCTATTTGCTTGGATGGATAAGAGTGGGTGGCGCTTGGATGGATAAGAGTGTGTGGGTGGGATGAGAATAGTTGATTAATTATATTTATTGTTTTAAGTAATTGTACACTAATAAATACACACTAACACTAATTGTTCATGATAATTAATAATTGAAAATAAAATATATTAATTAGCACTACTACCCTAATTGGCACACAAAACTACGACTGCTCTAATATACTATATACAAAACTACTTATTGGTCTATAGCACACGTGAAAATGTAAAGGCACTACTCATGCTAGTATTTTTTGAGGAAATTATTTCTTGGCCCTGAAAAAAGTGTCCCTTAGTTTCGTGGCTTTTTTTTGTCGAACTTGCTTATTTGGTCTAGAAACAAGTTTTGTTTGGTTTCTCGGCCCTTCGCCCCTTCCATTAGTCTGATGAGATAACGGCGTTAAGTTGTACGTAAAATTACCATTTTGCCCCTGGTGCCGAATGAAACAAATGAGCAACCTACCGAGACGCTGTAATTAAGTGCTTGAAAAAAATTTATTGTACCTCATTTTGGCAAATTATTGATAGTATAATTTCCCCTCTCATGCGACGGCGCGGCGCAAGCGTAGGCGCGGGGCGGCTGGGCAAGGTGGCGCGCAGCAGGACGGCTGAGCGTGCGCGGCCGCGGTGCCGGTGGCGGAGCAGCGCGTGCCCGCGGCAACCAGTGTGAGTGCGACGCAGCAGCCTTGGCCCTTTGGGCCGCCTAGAGGCCTGATTCTGTTAAGCTTAAGCATATCCAAAGCCAAAAAGAAAAAGAAGGTAAAAAACGTCGACAGCAGGGTTCGAACCTGCGCGGGCGAAGCCCAACAGATTTCAAGTCTGTCTCCTTAACCACTCGGACATATCGACCTTTGCGATATTCCTCCTCTGGTTAGAATAGTAAAACAATTCATAGATCTCTAAGTTTTTCTTCCTTTGAAACACATCTATTCTTTGGAACACCTATTTTATATTTGTATTGATATAAAGGGTACAGCTTCTATTCTTCTTACGCTCTTGCATATGTGCTATGTTGATATCACGGTTTTGCTGCTTGTAGGCTTTATTATGAGTATTAGCATTTTAGCCAAAAAGGTAGACTGGAGAATAGGAATTGTCCAGCTAAGAGAAAAAGATTGACGCTTAGTACACAGATAGAACTACATGGGCTTAATTTCTTGTCACTTCCTGAGGTGTGTAAAATCTCAACATGAACCTATATCCTTTATGTTTTGATTTTTGAGGGGATGTGTGCTGATTTTTGTTTCAAAACTTACTGCCAGGACATTATATCACGGATTATAGAAGGCATAACATTGAAGGAAGCTGTCCGGATGAGTACGGTATGCAGCACGTTGAGAAAAGCCTGGATTTACCATCCAAATCTTGACTTTGATACTTTGACAGTGCTTAGTGTTGCAACAGTACATTCACATCTCACTAAGGCCAAGAGAAATTAAGCCCATCAATATTATTCGGCATATTACAATGCAGGGCCTTAAGAGGTTTATTGACACGGTCAATTTTGTCCTGAGCAGCCACAGTGGTTTAGCTTTGAACAGATTGGCTGTTAACTTTGAATTGCACAAGGAACATGCGAATGATATTGATGGGTGGGTTTCCTTTGCTATCTCATCGAAGGCAAGGGTTGTGATGCTCAATTTTTCTCCATATCTGGGACAACATGAAAATAACTATAGCTTCCCATGTCATCTTTTTAACAACCAAAATTCATCTCACCTTCAGGTCCTTCGACTTGATAGTGTTACTTTTGATCCATGTCGAGAATTTTGTGGCTTTTCAAATCTTACATCACTTGCTCTGGTGCATGTGCTTATATTGCAAGATTTGCAGTACTTTTTATCGAGATGCCCTTTACTGGAGTCACTAACCATCCGACGATGTCCCGAGCTACATAATTTACATGCTGCTGAACCATTGCAGCAATTGAAATTTCTGTGTGTCCAAGATTGTGCTATCCACAGGATTGATTTGTGTGCCCCTAATCTCACAGTGTTTGAGTACAGAGGTAATTCAAAAGTGCTTTTTGCACTTAGCGAATGCCTGAAGCTGAAGACAGCAACTGTTGCATTTTTCGTTGAGGAAAACCTTGGATATATTTTTACTGAAGTTCCAAAGGGATTGCCTCATATTGAGACTCTACGTGTTGAAATGACTGTGAAACTCAGGTATCATTTTTCGATGCTCTTCATAATCTCCAGTCAAGTGATAATTTTTTATGTTCCACATTTTTTTCCTTGACTTAACTTGTCATCTTTTCAGATACATGGATTTATGAAGGCTCCTCTCAGTTTTATGCATTTAAGGAATTTGATCATGAACAGAACCTTTGGAAATGCTCAAAGATTGGGTAAAAATGCAGTCCTTCAGTTAGCTTATCTTTTGGAAGCGGCTCCCTTTTTGGTGAACCTTCATGTCTGTTAGAGTGCGCAGCAGAATCCGGCCTAGCTCGCTATACCCACAAGCCGGCGCCCCTCGGGCCCAGATCCACCGGAGCCCACAACATACCTAGGCATTAGGCCTAACTCAACCCAAAAGACTAGCCTTATAGGTGAGGGCTGCCCCCGCCTTATATGTTGTGCTCCCCCAACATCAATTATCGATGTGGGACTAAACCTAACAATTGGTATCGGAGCCAAACGGATCGATTAACCGATGAACGAGGAAGCATAATCGCCATAGAAGAAAATATGCAAACGAGAACGACAACGAAGCACGATGTTTTTTAACGAGGTTCGGCGATGTGCCTAATCCTTGGAGCAATGACTACGGGCACTCCTCCCCATAAACAGCAGCTACACCGGCATCCGGGCGTTCCCGCGGCCTCGCCGCCACCCAAACCAGCCGTCAAGT
The DNA here is from genome assembly GCA_022457205.1 of Saccharum spontaneum. Lineage (NCBI taxonomy): Eukaryota > Viridiplantae > Streptophyta > Magnoliopsida > Poales > Poaceae > Saccharum > Saccharum spontaneum. The sequence goes on along the minus strand of CM039616.1, from coordinate 55,052,545 downwards.
CGTCTCATGGTTACAACAGGGGTGGCATCATATTTATGGCCCCCTAGGACACAGAGTTCGACTCCAACTCTATCCTAACCCCTAATACAACTCAAGTCCAACGTAACCAAAACTATACATATATTCGACACATATCTAACAATGTCGATGTAAGATTTTATTCCATCTGCGTTTTTTCCTGTTTTGTACTTGTAATAAATCCTCTTTTATCTCTTTCAGTCACTAGTGTACCGTTCTGCCTAATGTCCCTACCTAGACTTACTATACATGATGTTTACTGGCTTATAACGTGCAATTATTGTCTTAGCCAAAGTTGTGGAAGATGACAAACCATAAACCACCCTACTAGTTCAATTTTTGAGAGTGTTGTCCAGACCAGTTTTAGTGTGTAATGCTGCAGCCTAGCAGGGAGTACTGGCATGTCAAAATTGATCATTGATTGTATATTAGCCACTAATGGTTTCTTATTTTGCACATGATTTTCATACATGCTATTAGTTTCTTTTCACTGATAATATGACGATGTCAAAAATCTGTGTAGATGTGCTGCGGATTTGAATGCGAGTACCGCCCTAAAAAAGGCGTGATTGTGGATCGCCCTCACCATAACCTGAAGGATGCCTGCATAACTGGTTTTAATGGCAATGGAGATCAAGTCACGCTGGTAAAATATATCCCTTCGCAATGCAGTGCAACTGAAGCATGTGGCTGTAGATCCGAGAAGAAAAATATTGGGGCAACTGGTAGAAGAATTTGAAGGCCGGATTGTAGCCGAGTCAGAACTGGTGCCACATGAAAGGAACGGCGTGCTGACCATTTTGGGGTGACAACTACCTATAATTTATGGCTATTCGACAAGCCTTTCATTTGTATAAGGAGTCTATTACCATGTTTGAATAAGGACAAGATAATTATGAGTTACTGCTGGCTGTTATGTAGACATAGATAATTTAGCATCTCAGATAAGTATGTATGAACAAGGACAAGATAATTTGCATCAACAAAACAATTCAACGACATGCATGGCCCATGCTTCTCACAGATTATTCACACGTTGCCTGTTACCTTGCGAATTGCTCCAATTTTGACATATATGGATATATTTTACATTGACTTTGATATCAAATTTATTAATGTTGTTTTCTCATGCAGTTTGTGGTAGTCTTCTATAAAAGAATAAATTATGGCATGAATTTTGTTGCAATGATATAGCTGAACTCATGGTGTGATTTACTGATCAACTTGTTCCTTGCAACGTAGGGATTTGATGTTTTTTAAGTTGTGACCCATGGTTGGATAAAATCTGCTTTTCACAGATTGTTGTAAGCCCGGTGTCTTGTGTGATGCTAGCGCTAGAGGCGTTGAGTAGCATGACGCCAGCGTCAACTCGTGCAGTGGTTAGAAGCTCCCCACCATGGCTGACATCTGGCCCTCCTTCCTCTTCCTAGAGAAGATCACGCCCTCCATCCTCAAGATTGCCCATGGCTTCAGTGGATTTGTGATGCACTTGATCCTGCGGTTCATTAATTGTTGGGGATCTAATTTTCTATGCTATGTGCAGATCCGAAATCAGGCTGCATAACTTCATTTAAGGTAATTTAATATCCAGTTTTGTGATGTTTGGATTTTCAACTAATTCATATAATTATGATAGGAGTTAATGGCTTTTTGGTCCTCATGCACAGTGTGACCAATAATGATAGTTCATTCATATGATAGCGTTTATATTTTATATGAGCCTCTCTATTGAGGTGTAGAGAATTATTTTTCTCTATTCCTTAGATCTGTTAGCTTGCATTTAGCATTTTTTTAATTCTTTGTTGTTTGGTGAAACCAAAAGCATTTTATAGACATCATCAAAATGTTCGGATATTTCATTTTAAGAAATATGAAAGCCTTCTAGCGGAGGATCCTAGGATTGCACAGGAGATCCAAAAGAAGCGAGAGGAGGAAAGGGACTCAGAATCACAAAAGAACAAAATTACGGTGAGCTATTCCTTTCACCTAATTAATTCTTGTACAGGAATGCTAAAGGACACACGTGTGTTTCTTTGTTTGTTGGCACACGAATTTTGTGTCCGTTCGATTGGCTTCAAGATCCGTGCGCTGGTTTGTTTCTTATTGGGTCCGGACACCGGAGACGCACCCGCTAACAGCAGTCTGGCCACCGCGAGTGCTGAACCACCCACTCGCTCCTCTCTGGCTCTCCCTCCCACTCTCCCAGAGCGGCGATTCTTCTCTCGGCGACCTCGGCGCTCCGGCCCGCCCTGTCTCGGCGCGTCGCGTCCCCCTCACCGACTCGGCAGGTACGGCAAGCCCGCCGCCACCATAGTCCGCCTGTGGGACGGCTCCGCGGTGCTCCACGCGGACCTCAACGCCACGCACGTCGAGCTCACCGCTGGACGCGTCGACCTCGCGGTCCTCCACGCCCGCGTCTACACTGCCAACGAGCTCCTCCACGCCATGCAGGACAACACGGTTGGGAACTTTGGTGCGTGATTCGTCCTTGTGTATTCCTGATGTGGTGTGGATTTGCTCGCTCCCGTTTCCTGATATGGTGATTGATTCTTCCTCTAGTGTGAGGAGCTTGTTCTGTTGTGCTATTGGGATGATATCTGTGAGCAAGGAGAGGGGTTCGCCCTCTGCTGCAGAATCATTTTCCGAATCAATTTTGGGTTGAGCAGATCTGGAGCCCAGGTTGTGGCAGTGCACGCATTGATTTGGGCAAATGGAACAAGAGTGTATCGAAGGGATTGGGCAAACCAGGAGGTCTCAGCGGCAAAAGGTTGTTACTGCTACACCCGTCTATCTGAATTTTTTAGAGATGAAATGGATTTATAGTTTAATTACTTACTTAAGGGATTGGGTTTGTCAGGTTGCTCTTGTCGACTTGTACAATGCAAATGCTAATACGGCTTCGTTAATGTAGAATATTTTATTTAGAGATGAAATGGTTAGATTTCATCTTTTGTTGTAGCCTGCCTACCACATATGACTGAAGCTTTACGTTGGAAGGCAAGTATGCATTTCCCTGTGTTGACCAACAACACTAGTTGTTTTTGGTTGTTGTGTGTTGGTTGATTTAATTCTAGGAACAGGCTGCCTTCAGTTAGCCTATGTATGTGTTGCTTAGGCAATTTATTCTATATTTCTATGCAGGATTAGTTCTTATAGAACCTGCTAGCAGCATCTTGTTTCAGTGCACAAGGTAAATGATCAGGACTGACTAATTATCTTCAGAAAATTGCTCAATGATAAATTTCATTTCTTCGTGTTGTAATATACCCATGCCAAGTTCCTATCAAGCAATTAGGAAGCGACTTCTCGTTTTTCAAATACAAAGTGCTAAAACATGCATGTGGAGCACCTTTGGACAAAAGGGGTAAAGCATGAATAGGCAAAGCAAAACAAAGGGAAATTGCAGGCTTCTATTGTTTTTCTTTAGTTCAGTCAATATGCATTCCTAATTGCAAGCTTGCAGCATTTTATTTTAGACTATTGCAGCATGTTTCATACACACTAGAAAGCAACACTCAAATTAATCAACCAAAGTGCATTCATCATTTGTTTTGCTCAGACTTGATCTGATATAGTTCTTGGTGGTAGTGGTACAATTCATTCGTAGTGTAGTTCCAAGCAAGAAGCAACCAGTGTTTAATATTGTGCCTATATTTTCTTACCTTATGTCTTATTTGCGTTCTGAGATAGAATAGAGGTTAAGTACTTTAGCTGGATGGAGAAGGTCGTGGATGGCGCGCGGGCGGCACAAACGAAGAGGACGACGTGGACACGTGGGCGGAGAAGGGCGCGCATGGCAAGAGCAAATAAGGTGCCTTAAAATGAAGATCCATTTGTACTAAGATTCAGAGGGGTACATTGTTTCAGCTGTTGGTTTTGTAGTCTGGATTACAGTAATATTTTGTTGTTTTGCTTAAAGGTCGATAGGATTAAGAGTATTTCCACTGTGTTTGAGGTACAAAATATACCAATGTGTGCTTTTGCCTGTTGCTAAACCATACCAGAAAGTAACCAAGCAAACAATCTCAAAAACTAAAATTTCAGATCCAGATCCACCAACAGACAATGGATCGATATGCAGTAAGTTGATTATGATAGGCAGCTAGTCAGCCACAAGAACTAGGCTGACATCTGTGTTTAGTAAGTGACTTTCTGCCTTCTTGTAAATGATTTGTTTCAAAAGGTTTCATGACAATGATTTGCAGAAAATAATCTCCAACCGAGTTACTTTAATTCTGTGAACAAAATGATTTATAACAGCAGCTAGCAGCATGTTGTTTCAGAGCGTTTGGTTCAGTTTGCAGCCTATTTGTTGTCCTGTTCACTCTGCTTGACTGGATATTTATTGAGCTTGCTAGTGTATCCTTTTAAGGGTGCTATTAGCTCTGATTTTTCTATGAGTGACTTGCTTGGAAAAATTATGTTTTTAACTAAAACTCAAGCATTTTTAACTAAATGTTTGTTATCATATATATATGTTAAAGTAGAACCAACTAGCTAGCATTTATCTTTCTTTGGGTATTGGATGATTCTTACTACTACTGAGTTGGACAATTCAACGGCTGCCCTGGGCTTGTGTTTCTGCTAGTGCCCTTTGTGGATTGGATGTTTGCCTGTAGGAAATTTATTTTTTTGGAGATTTGAATGGCATATGTTTGATGTGATATTTGTAGCATGGCTAGTGGTACTATGCTTTAGCTAGTCGTATGAGGAATGTATTTTTTGCTAGGCTGCATCTTGGGCTGTTGGATGCTATAGTTCATCGTACCAGTTTCTGTAGTTCTGTGTGGAGTAAATTTATAGGCTCTGCTTGACTGAATTTGACAGCCTCTTTGTTCTCCTGTTCACTCTGCTTGACTGAATTTTAGTAGGGAATAGTTTTTGGATCTTTGTTGAAATTGATGTTGAACTGATGTTGAAACGGACACTAGGATAATACATGCTTGCTGTTGTGAGTGGTCGATTTTGGGAGTGGTTGTTATTGGCGATATCTGATTTCCCAGCCATCCGATCTTTGCCCAAGGACTGCCTCCCAAGTTCACTGAAAATATTAGTGATCTATGACTGACCAGCCAATTGATTGCTGACCAAAGTGAATGACCTTCCAAGTTGTTATTGTTCATAGTAGTTGTATTGCTCTATTCCTATTAATCTTTCATGTTCATGAAAACCAAAAAAACATTCATCTAAAGATTTGCAAATAGGAATAATGTAAATTGCAAGTATAGTGCACCGCAATTGTAGTTCTGAGTTTATGCAATTTGGTTGTATGAGCTTGTTATATTATTTGTATTTTGATTTTAGCCTGAAAAAATTAGGTGATTCCCTACAGGTTGTCTTCAGGTGCTAATGATAATTATTCCTAAGTGTTAACTTGTCTTTCTTGCTCTCAAGACTCCTGCAAATGGCAGCTCAGGTCAGGAGGATGCATTTGGAATGAGTGACATTATTCTAACGCATCACTTAGCCAAGCAATGTGTAATTGTTTCATGTTATTCAGAAGGTATATTATACAAATATTTCTATATATTGTTGACAGTGGTTGGAGTGTAGCCATTCCTTTTGTTTTTAACTATGTTGCTTTTTGCTTGCAGGGGTTGCCTGTTAGTAAGTGAATCATTCTTCCACTGCCACAACAATCCTTCCAACTTTGTTCACATGAGTGGTGTTCAGAGCCAGAGCCACACAGACTAGACTTTGACTCAATATCGGTCTGTTCTTATCATCTATAAGCCCTTTGCTTTTTCTTGGTGTATTTTTTTGTTTTCCATGAACCGAGACAGTAGTGGGTTACAGTGGGTCAAAACTAACATGTCTGTTTTCCAGATTTATTTCCATGGGAAGTCGTGGTTTGTACCACTTCTTTTTTCAAACTTTGAGCTACTCAGTAGTGAGTTTTGCCGCTTTGTTTCAACAGTGTGTAGTGTTTACCCACTCTTCTGTATCTTTAAGAGCTCTAAGCTGATGTTGGCCTTGTCCCTTTTGTTATTGCTCATATCTGTTTATATTTGTCTCTAAACATGGACACATGGTCTTGGCCTTGTGAATTTGTGTTCATTCTCTTGTATCTATGTGCAACCAAACATGAAACATGATGTTCACTCCAAGTTTTTTGATTGGCCAGGTACCAAAGGCTTACCAAGCACTCCATTGTGATTGATGGATCCCGGTTGTCACCATTGGGCTTGAGTGATCAGCTGTCACAAGTGAAACAGCTAAAACAAATCTCGATGCATCAGATTGGAACAAGAAAAGTGATATAATTCATTTAGGAAACGAGCAGGCCACCCAGGCTACCCAAAAATAGTGCAAAAAAGTGATAACCACTCTCAGATACATTTAGTGTGAGTTAGTGATTCGGGTATAAAATAACACAAGAGAATACACCTACTGATAAATCCATCTTTTAAGAAGTTGCAGTCCATCAGTCTCTTCCACTGTGCAGCTTTGTTTATTAAAAGCAAACAGTTCTTTCTGTACACCTACCGTCAGGTTATGTTTTCTTTCCCTCATACGTGTCTGTGATATAATTCATATCTGTTGGTCCCTACTACCAAAATCAAGTATACTGTGCGTTTGTTGGTTGTGGGGGATAATATCAGTCCTTCATCATGTTGAACTGGCTAGGACTAGATGTGTGTGCGGTTGGTTTTTTGCTAGATTTGATGGGTGCGTATATTCTAGTCCTAAGTGTTTCAATCTGTTCTCCATTTCAGTCTGAGGGTATTCTACTAGCTGTATTTTCCATGCACTTGCATGCACCATAGTCATTCATGCATCCAGTGGTCATGGTTAACTTTATATAATAGAAACCAACATGTGTACATCCACCTTTTTTCTTGTGATAAAATTGATTTGTGAAGCTTATGTGAAGACTATGCTCTAAATAGATTTGTGGTTTGTGCCAACACACACAAAATAGAATTGTCCTTGTCCTTTGTCTATTGTGATTTGTGCCCTGCACACACCACATATCCTTGTCCTTTAATAGAAAAAAATTATTTCTTGTCATTTGTGCTAACACACATTGTCCTTTGTTTATTGGTGCCATACCACACCTCATTTTTGCCCTTGTCCTTTCATAGAAAAAATTGTCTCTTGTAATTTGTGCTAACACACATTTTCCTCTGTTAATTATCATTTGTGCTTGCCCACACCAAGTTTTTGTCCTTGTCTTTTCATAGAAAAAATTGTTTCTTTGTGATTTGTGCTAGCACACCTTTTTCTCTGTTTATTGTGATTTGTGCCTACCCAAACCAAGTTTTTCTCCTTGTCATTTGTGCTAACTCACCTTGATCTTTGCATATTGTAATTTGTGATTCTGTTATATTGTAATTTGTGCAAATACAGACCCCGGAAGCTATGTGCTTTCTAATATGGTCTCTAATAACTTTGATTGGACTACTTGCAGGAGTAGTTTTTGAAGCTCGAGTTATATATGTATTGCTGCTCAAATTCAGTGCTATACTTCGATATACTGCTGTTCAAATAGGTTTGGTTGTGATAGTACCAGTACAGTGATTAGTACGTGACACATCTCCTGCTAATCTCTCCTATATTCATGAAAACCAAACAGAAAACATTGTCAATTAATTGCAATCAGCAATAATGTAAATTGCAACTTCCGAGCACTGCAATTGTAGTTTTGAGCATTTGAAATATGTGAAAATTTTAGTTACCTCATGACTACAATTGGTATTTACATTGTTTCAAGCAAATTTGTAATAAATTTCAATGTTCATTTCCATATCCCTTGAAATACCAACCTGCATATCAAAAGAGGAATGGATTAGCTTACATAGAAAAAATTGTTTCTTGTGATTTGTGCTAACACACCTTTTCCTTTTTTTTGTGATTTTTGCAAGCCCACACCAATTTGGTGATGAAGATGATTTAGGAAATTTTGTAAAATATCCTTAAATGAGGCGTCTTGTTGGTACGCTATCTACTTCAGCTTGTCCCAAGGATGGAGTGAAATCTGGGATTCCACGTGTTGTACCCAGTGAAGAGAGTGGTTAGAGGGGGTGATTCGCGCTTGCTAGTGGTGTCTGAGTTTGTCACACACTTCCTAGAGGTCTCCCCATATTCTGAGCCTGTTGTGTTTGTGCGCCTCTAGACCTCGAGCACCTCGCCTCCCCCACAGCAACCCGGCCCTACTCCACCGAAGGTACATGCTATTTTCCTATCATGGATGGATAGAGCTTGTGCTCCTGCTCTTTTTTGTTTTTAGGACCTTGAAGACTACTTGACAGTTCTGCTAGGACTAGTAGAAGAAGGTGAGAAACAGCTGCAATAATTTAGTGGTTTGGTTGTTTTGTTTTGGTGGCCTTCCCTTTCTCTGAATACTTTCTTGTGATTTGTGCTAACATGCCTTTTCCTTTGTTTATTATGATTTGTGCTAGCACACACCATATTTTTGTGATTAAGCAATCAGAAAGTCTAGTTTTAGCTAAAAGACTAAAATTGCAGGTGGTCTAAAATTAACGCTCCTTGAGTCATGTAGTTTCACTATGGAAATGGTCTTGTTCTTTCTGTTGAACTGATGGCTACGGCATGGATATGCTAGCTATTGTTGGTCTATAAGCACGCTGGTATTAGCTTTGTGATAGTTTATGTTATCCTATCTGTTAGGTTTCTAAATTTTTCAGTTAAGTGTGAATGTAAATCCTATTTGTTACTAGTTTCTGAATTAGTTGCTGAAAATGCCTTTTTGTGTTACTGTATGGAACCACAACCACAGTTCTTTTTTTAGTTACAGCTAGTGCTCGTAAGTTTGCTCTCAATGTGTTTCTGTATGGTACGGCTAAGGTTTTTTTAGTTAGAGCTAGCCATTGAAGTTAGAACACCTGTCCACAGTTCATTTTATCTTGTAAAGTTTGATCATGTACCAAGCCTATTTCAGAATTTTTTTAGTAGTGCATATGATGGGCAAATGGACAACTGCTGGAAGCAAATTTAGTCTGAGTTGCACACAACTATCTTTTATTGTGTTGGTGAGATGCAAGATGGTACCTTTCTCTTGTTCTTTGTAATATGTTCTATTTTTTCCACATGCATGAGCCGGATTTTGTAGTTATATACATATACAATATAATTGCATTAGCAACAAGGACTATTTGCACAAACTGAAATGTGCAATTTTCATATTTATGTTTTGTAATTTTTGAAGATCATATTCGTTCTGCATTTGTTTACTGAGAACATCTCATTATGTGTGACTAAATATTTTTTTTAGAACGTTTCATCATATTCATTGTGACTAAATTATATGCATCTCATATTTGTTTTTCTGTGGTTATTATGTACCTGTTTTAGAGTTGACATTTTTTTTGTCATTTCTGTAAAGTTTCCTGAGAACCTGGGAAGTAGGACTGCATTCATTGACTGCTAACTCCTTTGTTGATGCAGTACAACATCTGACAAGAAACTGAACTGGTCCTTTTGATGCAACCAATCTTTAGATGAGGGACAATGACCTGGAGGTGATGCTGAGGCAGACCTGAAGGCGAGCAAGAGCTTCCTGAACCAGATAATAATGCAGCTAGAGGTGCAGCCGTTTGATTTAAATAGAGCCGAAGGTGCTAAAATTCGTGTGCTAGTTGCAACTGAAACACACGGATGTAACTCTGTTGGAAATCATGTGTTTTACTTGCAGCCAACACCGGAGTGCTGGTTTTTGCTAAAACACACGGGTGCACAATAGACAGACTCTTTTATTTTTATATCACCAATTGAAATATAAAATTCATTTGGATATTGCCGATTCAAGTATAAATATTTATATGAAGATGATTTCTTAAGGATTCCGTGGACGCCTATTCATTTTCCACTGCAACAGGAGGGGCACTGTTGTGCAACTATTGGGCGAGTGAATAGGCCACCAACCCATCACATCACGCGGAGAGAAGGGACCAGCTGATTCATCGAAAGGGAAAGGTGCCGACATGGCATTTCTTGTCAGATTTCACCCTCCCCTGGGAGCTACGAGCACAAGTTAGGCCTCTGTGCTTCTGCAATTCTGTCCTTAACCATATCTTGCTGCTGTTCCCGATGTTTGTTTCTATCTTTAGCTACTTGTGCGCATGATGTGCTACAATTTACTCCCTCTATCCTAAAATAAGTATAAGTATAGTATTCATACCGGTCAAGCTTAAGAAAGTTATTCTTGACAGAAAGTAATGTGATCAAAATCCATAGAAGGCCTAGACATAAATGACTTGGCGTGCTTCAATAGAGCGCTGTGTCTCCGATGGATGCGGTATGGATGGGTAGCCCAAGAAAAGCCTTCCGGACTCACCATCAAAATGAGTGGCACAGAGGAGAAACTATTCAAATCTTGCACAACAATCACACTAGGCAACAGGAAAGACAATTGGCTAAACGGGAGTGCAGGCTGGCCTAGCACAAGAACTAATCTATCACCTTTGCAGGGACGGTGGATGCGGGGACTTCACTAAATGAACACGGAGGAATAGCTCCATCAATGCCTTGAACTCTAGAGCCAGATGTAAGGAATCCAGTTACATGAAAATGAGCACATCATCACCTAGAGATTTGAATCCTTGGGGCAATACTCAACAAGATCAACATACAACATGCAGATTATTAGGGCATTCCCAAATAAATTGGAGCAAGGTATGGAAACTTAAAGTAGAGCCAAAGTGTCATTCTTTGTTTGGCTACTGCTCCAATCAAAATTACCAACGACGGATCGAATCATCAAAAGAGGAGATAGACCCAATGTGCAAATTGTGTCACTATAGACATGAAACTCATTTGTACATGATGGCCACATGCAATTATGCTAGAAGACTATGGCGGCAGGTGGAGCTCTCATATAATGAACAAGGTGTAAGTAACCGGGACTAACATCAAAGAATGGTGGAGGCAAATCACCAAAACAAAAGGGCACAAGTGGATGATGAACACCAAGCAAGATTGATAACATACACCGCCTCGAAAAGTTATGGACAGAAAGGTGTAGGCGAGTCTTTGAAAAACAAGGCATGCACCATACAGATTATCTTGTAAGAGATTACCAATGATGTACATATGCTAAACTTAGCCAACCATGTCAACTCAGTCCTTGAACTTTCAAGGTTGTCACCGCTGGTGGCTAAACTTGGATAGTTGTGTAATTCTGAACCCTAAATTTATTTTTGAGTCTCATCTGGGTCACAACAGGACGATCTACAAACTTTATATTAAAAATAATTTATAACTTTTTCATATGACTCGAATGAAGACAAATTTTATATTTTTATAACTTTATATATTTGAAAATTTAAAAGTTAAATTATCAAACAATTATGAATAGGAGCGGTGGCTTGGGTTGGCATCAGCGTCACTATGCTTGCGTCGCTTCGCTTGCTTTCCTCTGTAGCTATATTAATGCTCACACCGATTCCTTCCCCTCACCTTGTAGCCTAGCTAGCGGCTACTCTTCTCCCACAACCCACCTCCCCTCTCCCTTTCTCTTCCTCTGCCTCTGGCTTGCTTGCTCTACCCACCTCATAAATTCCCCACTCCTCCCTCCATTTCTATCCATTCTTCTCCCCAGGCTGCCGCCACATATGCTACTGCTGGTGTTCTGCTACTCCTTTGCCAATCTCTGCTGCAGTAAGTTATATGGCTGACACTCTCTTTTATTTTCCTCCTTTATTCGTCTTTTATGCGATTCTTGAACTTCAAGTACAGAGCTATCAGGACTATAGAAATTGGGGTGTTCCATGTTGTTTTTTATGTATTACAGGCTCATGTCATTGAACATTTACTTCTTCCTCTTTTAGTAGTGATCGTTTAACATTTCTAGCTTGTACGCAGCTATGCAAAGATCTTAAAAAATAGTGAACTGTAATCTTTTTGCTCAGGGGACTCCATAGTGCATACTGTGTCCTTTTTCGTTTGTCCAAATCTTAGCATAACTATATGCCAAAAAAAATTATTACTGTTGTAGGAGTAGCAATGACCATCCTTTTGCTTTTGTGTAGCATTCATGTTTATAATTTACACCATTTCCTTGGAGTTCATATAGTTCATAGCTACGAGAATTATGTATATTAAGATGTCGACTAAGTATGTTTGCATAACAGAAAGCTTCCTGAGTTTAATATGCATATGCTCTACACTTCTCGTCTCAAGCAATAACTGGTTTGCATAAATTCTCTCAGTGACTAGGTAGGCATACCCCCGCATACAGTGGTGGATGTAGTATTATAATATTGGGTGTCCTATGCATAATCATGTCTAACTCATTATAAACAAACTTTTAACATGTACACTTATAAACTTCAAAATAACTATGAAGTATTTTGAAACTAAATATGTGATGACTACTTTCATAACTTTTGATAACTCGCTTGGTGACTACGTATGGAATGAAGTCTATATGTGTATTTATAGCTTTATGGTGGCAACCTTCTACGCTTTTCTATATTTTAGAATATCTCTCATGTTTATCTATTCCCCATATATTTCTCATTGCACAAAATATCTAGATTCTAGAGTATTCTATGTAGAATATTATTTGCGTTTATCTATTGCCTAGATATTTGTCATACAAAATATCTAGATATAGAGTATTATATTGGCTAAAGTACGATAATTATGTCCTATGCATACTCCTATTTATCTGGAAAGTTTCTCACGTAGAAGTTTCTAGCTCCATAAGATACTAGGAAGGCAAATGGGTCACACCCCCTAACATTTTTTCTACTATGAAAATATTTCTTTCCTCTTTTTATAGAATATTGTTTTTTCTAATCTAGAAGTTGTTTCTAACCTAAAAATATGTTTTTACTACAAAGGGGTATGTAAAAAAAATGTTCTACCTGTAGAAAAAACCATTTGTTCCTTAAAGGACAACTAGTGTCATGTAAGAGTGGCAACATTCCTAATTTATTAATTATGCAGTATTGTTATATGTACAATACTTATTTTGAATGCATAATTGTTTTTATGGTCAAACTATTTCTATTCCTATCCTGTCATGTCAAGCCTTCTTTTGCTCTTAACTCATAACAATATCTATCTTTTCAACTTGTATACCTTTGTTTTCGGTTGGAGTTTTTCTATGGACTTAACGCCACTACGTGCCTCTACCGTCTTTATGCCTCGCGAATAATAAACACTCGCTTAGCCAGATTTATTTAAGGTTGAGAAAGTGTGACTATTCTAACACACAAAAATATCTTGCAACCTAATCTTTAACCCTGTTACAGCATAAAAATTCTCAATAAATTATAGAATGAGAAGAGAGTGCTAGGATGTAACACCCCAGAAGAAAACACAACAATGCTCTGAAGAATTACCACACTACCCTACAATTATGGAGTACGCGGAAGCAAAAACACGTCATCTAGATTAAGCATAAAATTAAGTCTTCTACGATTACATAAGAAAAGGGATCTCAAACCTAGCCAATAAACCTCAGATGTTTATTACAATATACAAATGACTCTACAACTGACTAACATGTTACAAAAATATGTGATTGTTAGAAGTGTATAACATGTGTGCATGCTACTCCCATCCCATCAAAGCATCCTCGAAGCTCAAGTACCTGAGATGGGGAAAACAAGCGTATGAGGTTTATGGAAAACCTCAGCAAGCAAACTGCTTCAATAGAGTTATTTAAATCACAGTTTTAATTAAGCATCAACTTTAAATCGCATAACAATAGAGACATCGGCTGCTTCATAGAAACATAAATATACTTCCAGGTGCAATGTAAATGATGCAATGCAATACATGACTTCACTTCTACCCACACATCCCAAGGAGAGGGAGTGAGGGCTGCAACCACAAAGCTCATCAATGTGCGTTGCTGTACCGGTACTTACCGCACCAATTCGGCTACGGTTTCTTCAAATGCATATCAACGGGACGAGTGCAAATGCAAATGTTGCAATGTATGCACTTCACATACTTCATATATATACCTCATAATTCATAATTTAGAGAGTAATTCCACAAGCTATGAAAAATAGTGTACTTCAAAGTAGATCATTAACTTCAATTTCAGATTATCTGGTTAGTGTGAAAACTGAAATTTAAGGGAGGCAATTCAAACAACAAAGCTAAAGCATGTGGACCGCGTCGCCACGTTTACTTGCCTTTACCGATGATCAAGCGAAACAGCTATGCACTCTCCAAAGGCAAACCACCTAATTACAACAAATTCTCACTACTAACATCATCATACCACCAAGTATAAACAACAAATAACGCACTATAACACCGGAAACCAGCCGTTCAAGCTTCTACTATTGTGCTGCCGTTCATGACAGCAGCTCTGTCCCTTCTCTTTTTCATGGACTTTTAATCATCAATTCAAAAATTCCCAAAATCTACCAGACGATAGAAATCTCCATTATAAACAACTTTTCTATATTAAGATTCACCATAGGAGATCTCTAAGATGGCATAAACAACCTCTGAACTTAACTGAACTTTTCTGACGATCAAAACAGAACAGTAAAATTATAAAATCCATAACTGGAGATATACTTATCCAACAAATGTGTTCTTTAACAATCTGGAAAGATTAAGAAAATCTCTACAACTTTTGTTTAGATCACAGATTCATATTCTTCCATTAAGATGATCAAAAACTGATTAGATCTAAAACTGTCCAAAATCTCGTCACTGAAAAATTGTCTAATTGAAATGATCATATCATCCAAATTACAGAGGCTATGTAGGTGATCTTGGTGTCAAAAGAAAGATGACGAAGTCCTCTACAACTTTGTCCACAGTGCAAAAATTTATTGAGGCCACTAAAATGACCTAAAATGACGTTGAAGAGAGACTGCTTAATCTGACGAGATTTCTGAACTTGAATGAGATCAGATTTGCGAATTTCAGAAATTACTCCAACTAAATCTTTTCTAATTAGATATGTCGATCCACAAATCTTGACCCAAATAAGTGGATAAGAATTAGGCATCTCACCTAGGACAACCACAGTGGGCATGACAACAAGCCCCGGCGATCCACTCCTCCCTTCCTTCCTTCATCTTCTCCATCTCGCGATGATCCTCGTCGCTACAACCGGGTTGCCGATTCGACCTACTTCGCAGGTGGTACATCCATCAAGAACAGCGAGGGAACAAGAAATTGAGGCAGCGAAATAGAGGGGATGATGCCTAACCGATTTTACAGGAAAGAACGGTGACAAGAAACGACGATCCATCAAGCCCTAGGTCTTTTCTCCTCTCCTCTCCCTTTCTCCTGCCTTTTGCGTGATCTGAAGAGGCGGCGCCACTAGGAACAAGACCTGACATTAGAGTCGAGAAAAGGAACGCACGCTAGGGCCAGGAACTGTAGCCACAAGTGACTGTAGCATGTTTTTTTTCCTTAAACCTTGCGACAAACACAACTCTAACATCTAAACCCCGATCAATGAGTAGTTGAACAGAAAGCATTCGACGAGCTCTACGCAATGGTGCTCTCCATTCATCCATCTGAGTAATGGATCAAAAAGTCAACTTTTGGCTTCTCTTTAGTATGCCGGTCAACCTTCTATAAAATTTCTTAATCCACATAAAATTATATATTTATTTATGCATTATGTATTCCTGGGTATTACATTCTCCCCTCCTTTAAGGAATTCGTCCTCGAATTCATCCAAGCAGAACTACTAACAAACCAACAATTGAACCACATGCTAAAAGAAACAACTTACCGGACTCAAAGAGCTCTAGATACCTCTTACACATATTTATCTCCAACTCACATGTGGCTTATCACTTTATCTGATTGGTCCATAAGACCTTCATGTATTTGAGAATCTCATTTCACATCACCAGCAACTCTAAGATACCAACCGGAATACATTCCATAGCTAAGTCTTTCTAAGCTCACTAGCTTCGCTTCAATCTTTTGCTCTAGGTCTTTCAGATGTTTTCGCAACATAGAGAGATGCAACACCGATGTACTCCTGCCAGAGACTCCGGCAACTACAACTGATATGTTAATCATCAACACGAGCTATAATCACGTAAGGTTCTATATACCCTAAGCTAAGATTCTCTTTGGTACCAGAACAAACAATGCCATTCGTTGGCGAAACCTTCAAGAACATATCATCGCCCACGGCAAACTCGAAAGCCCTCCATCTAACATCTGCACAGCTCTTTTGCCGACTCCGAGTAATCAACAAGTTTTGTCGGAATATCATGTATGTTATCATGAGTTTGTTGTACTCAATTTGGACCAACTAGGGGCGCTCACCAACCACATCCTAAACAAAGTGGAGAAATACATCTATGCACATACAATGCTTCGAATGGAGCCATCCGAATACTAGCCTTATTGTTGTAAGCAAACTCTGCCAAAGGCAAGTTGTCTTCCTAACTTCCCTTCCAAGAAAGCACACAACCACGCAACAAATCCACCAAGGTCTAAAATAGTATGCTAGACCAACCATCTATCTGAGGATGCAAAGCAGTACTTATATCAAGTTTCGTGCCCAAAGCACTTTGCTCGAAATTATACACAAACTTAGAGTGCGATCTAACAGAATAGACTTGGGCACACCATGCAACCTTACAATCTCCTTGATATACAACAGAACCAAACCTACAGCTGAACTAGTCATCTTCGGTGGAATAGAGTGAGCCACTTTGGTAAGCCTATCAATGACAACCTAAATGGCACCTAGGCCTCTAGGCAAGCAAAGAAATCTAACCAAAGTCCATCATGATAATCTCCCATTTCCACTCAAGGGCCTCCAATGCCTTTAGCAACCCACCAGTTCTCTGATGTTTAGCCTTCACCTTCTGACAAATGCCACATGAAGCCACATACTTAACAATGTCAACTTTCATCCACTTCTACCAAAACTTCTAATTCAAATCTTGATACATCTTAGTCTCACATGGATGTACTGTATATGGAGTGCGATGAGCTTCCCTTAAAATATCCATCTTCTACGCGATGGTGCTCTCCATTCATCCATCTGAGTAATGGATCAAAAAGTCAACTTTTGGCTTCTCTTTAGTATGCCGGTCAACCTTCTATAAAATTTCTTAATCCACATAAAATTCTATATTTATTTATGCATTATGTATTCCTGGGTATTACATAGGAAGATTCAAATTTTTCATGAGATATTGAAGTGTCAGTACTCTTTATTAGTTCTTGTTGGAGCATGGATTTTTTAATGAGTTCATACCTTTTTTTTATTTATGATGGAAATGTTTCTAGTTCATGGGAACTATTGTTCCATGTTTGGCAAAAAAAATCAATGTTCACTGGGAAAATTGTCATGAAGAGAAAATTATTTTTATTTTAGAAAAATTTTGTTATAAGCTTCTTGGTTTGTGAAATTGGTTCATGTGAAAATGGCTTCTAGCTAAGTTAAAAAAAGGCTTCTAGCTTCAATAGAAAAATATTCAATCTTAATAAAATATAAAAAAAGTTCCATTTACTTATTTATAATGTACTATATATTTACTAGCCACTGATAGTGTCCAATGAAGAGAATAGATATGAAATCAACAAGAATAAAAAATTAAAAGGGAGAGACATAAAAAATAAAAAAAACAGAAAATTTTCAAAGGAACTGACAAAAACAGCCCACAGGAAGCCCGTGGGTTTTCCCCCCACCGTCGATGCATAACCTGCACTAGTAATTTGCACAAGCCCATGCACGCGTGATAATATCTTTTGCGATTTTGTTTCACAAATGGAATAGCCCTGAGATAGATACGGTATATTATCATTAGAGAAAGACTCAAAACCTGATGGCACATTATATTGATACAATAGGTCAATATGAAAGAAGACATTGTTCTCAATACCCAAACATAGATAGGCCAAGATAATGAATAATTTATCTGGTAATGGAAAACATAGGATCTAACCACAAATCACCACAAAAATAAAACACAGAAGGCAATCACAAGCCGATGAAAACTCACCATAAAAACAGAGGGTACAACGTTACATGCTTTTAGAGTTCCGGAATAGTACAAATTCGTTACACAAACTATAAAATGTGTAGATAATAGTGGTCTTAGGAGAGCAGGCAGCGTTTCAATGCCAAGGAGGTGGTGGAATATAGGATGAATTCTCCTCATACATCGAGCATAAAAATTGATCTACAAAATATTCTTCATCAATCTGCATTATTTCACCATCTTTAATAGAATTATCAAGCTCATCAGAAGACCAGAAATCTGGGACATAATCCAAGAAACTCTCCGCTGTCTGCAAAACATCAAAGCTCTCTGCTGTCTGCAAAATATCAAGATCACAAAAATAGTGAGGCTTGGTAGCAGCTACAGCTTGAGATTGCCCATCCTTGCCTTTCCACTAAAGTTCTTCCCAGCACATGTCACGGTTTGCAAATGCAAATTGAGAAAGTACCTTAGCTCCCTTTTTATGTGTGGATCCAGTAATAGCAAAGTGGCCAAATCGCTGCATTGTTCTCTTTGGGTTTCCTTCGGATATTAATAGGGGTTTGTAAATTGTAAGCAATGAAAGCTACTCCAAATAGCATCTCAATTCTCAACCAATTCCTGCTACATAACAGTTCAACTGGGAATATCATAAAACAGTGACAAAACAAATTTCATAATTTTTAGATTAATATTTTAATTTTTAAAAATCATGAAAGGTCCATTTATTAATTAAAATAGGTAATTTTAAAACATGCAAAAACTATGGATTTTCATAGTTTCATATTTTTTCTAGGTAGAGTAAATCATGAAGAGGCTACACAAAAATTTTCATAATTTTTGGAGCTCTAGTTATTTTTCTATGAAATAAATAAATTCCAACACTATTTAAACATTTCTAGAAATGAATAAAACACAGAAAAAGAAAAGACCGCTTGGGCTCAAAGCGGCCCAACTCGGCCCACGCGTGGCGCGGACGTGATGGCAGGCCTGCCCAGCGGTGCGAACAGGCCGGCCCAACGCGGCCTGTTCAGGCCTGGCCTGGTCTATTTTGCAGAAGGCACCTGTACTTTCATAAAATAGGAAACAAGTCCTATCCACTGTTTGACACTATTCCTACGAGTCATATACTTTGCATCTAGGCCCCTGAATCTTTTCTATATGAAATGCGCTACCAAAAGCAGGCCGGCCAGCGTGGCCACATCGCCCGCTTTTCGCGCCCGTCTGATCGGGCGCGCGGATAGCCCAGATCGGGCGATTCCCGGTCTTTTGCAGAAAAGCCCTCGAACTTTAGTAAAATCAACCAGCAATTCGGCCTCTTCTCTCAGTTTTGTTTTTGTAAAAAAAACCCTCATCAAAATCAACCCGCAATTTAGTCCTCCCACTCCATGGGCCTTAGTGGGCCGAATACGGCCCAGCGCTATTTTTCCTTTTCTATTAATCTTTTTTCTTACATGAATAAATTGCTTAAACTTTGAAATAACATAGAAAATCACAAAAAAATTGTAAAATAGAAAATCAAGCTGTTTTGTAATCCTCATGAATAGATCTATGCAGTGGAAATATAAAAATCAAATATAAATCATAAAATAGAAAATCCAGTTGTTCAGAACTCCTCGTGAGAAAATATCATCACGTTAAGCTTCCGGCTATTATGCTCCTCCCTCATTAATAAATACTTTTACCTCTTTTCCCTTAAAAAACAAAAAATATAATAGTTACATTTCGATAACAAAGGAAAAATATTACTTAAATAATACCTTTAAAATAATGGAGTATCAATAAGAACTCTATAGCCGCTCAGAAGTTACAAAATGTAAAAATACACAAAGCTTTATATGGTTATTTATAACATTCACACTTAATTATATAAAATAAATTGAGATGGACTCAACAGTAAACATATAGCGTCGTATTTAAAACATTTTAATACGAGGTTTTGTATATATTATACTACATTGATCTTATATATATCGTACTACATCGATTGTTCTTAGTTATGCGGGTTCAATGTAGGAAAGGCGCGCCTGGTTTTCTAGTCAGTTCCTATTCTCGTTTTCCCAAGTCCCTGGCGACTCCAGAGCAGAGCAGCGGCGGGGCACCGGCGGGAAAAACACCGGCGTGCTCCCCACAACCACGCGCACCTATCTAGGGGGTTAGGTGGCCGGATGAGGGCTCGGAGCAAGCTCGCCCGCGGCCATGGCGGCTCGGCGAGCTAGACACGGCGGCGCGAGGCGTTCCGGCCACGATGACGCGGTAGATGTCAAACAGAGGGCATGGACAGCACCAGGGGCTTACCACGAACACTTCTGGACACTCGGTCGAGGCGAAGACGAAGCGGAGGTACTCGGCCAGCGTTGAGGACGGAGACGGCGGCGCGGACTTCACGGGGAGGTGCTGTTTCGGCTTGTTCAGGACGGTAGAAGTTAATTGACCAAGCCGATGAGCTTCACAGCATCACTACGATGCTGAAACGAGAATCGGAAAGGCGAGAACTTCACCGGAGTGGTCTGGCACGGTGAGGTGAAGCTCGGCGGCGAGTTGGAGCTCCGGCGACGGAAAGCGATGGCGTGAGCGATTCCGGTGGTGCGAGGCGCTACGGGCTAACTCAAACGGTGCGCAAGAACGAGACGGACACAGCTACGCGCCCAATTGGACGGAGGTGGCGCGGAGGCGGTGAAATCGTCGGCGAACGGAAGGGCACGGCGACGGTGACGGAAAGAAGAAAAAGAAGAATACGGCCGGTGCTGGAGCTTTTATAGGGCAAGGAAGACGTCGTGGCTTCGGCAGCGTCTTCGTGAGCTTGTCCACGCGGCCAGCAACGCGCCAACGCGCGAGAAGGCGCGCGGCGTCCACGGCGACAGTGAGGGAGCAGAGAAGAGAGAGAAAGGGAACACGGCAAAGGTTACTGTAGCAGGTCCTCCCATTTTTCTTCTTTCCCAAAATTTTCCAAATTTCATGTAACAACTTGAAAAATTTCCAAAATAAAAGTTGTTCAAAATAATGAGAGCTACAACTTTACTTTTTGGACCATAGTCAAATTCCGAATAATTTTTGGAATTAGGGTTTTGAATTTTTAATTTGAATTTAGGGTTTATAAATAATTCATTTTAAAATTTGGTTTTCAATTAGTGAATGATTACTATTCAAGTAACTCAATTAGTTGTACCATTTCAAAACACAGATTTTTATACCAATTCATGAAATAAAAGTTATTCAAATCTTGTTTATTTCATGTAACATGTGAACTGCTACATATGCAACATATGAAACACTATATATGCAACATGTACATATTATTGTTGAAACATGAAATGTACTTGTGCCATAATGCTTGATGATTATGCTTAATGATGACATGATCAAATTTAATTAGGGCTTAACACCGAGTGTGTTACAACAGCTCTGCCAAACGGACCTTACATGCACCATTCTACTGAACAGTTTTGTACTCCGTAATAAATAGAGGAGAGTTGACGTTGTCGACAACCAATAACTAAGCTCTCCAGAACTTTCTGCACCCTGTAAAATCATGTCCAGGTGATGAGTTTCTCAACTACTACTCCGTCCCAAAAAGAGCGACGTTTTTGACTTTTAGACATCGTGTTTGACCGTTCGTCTTATTCAAAAAATTTATACAAATTATAAAATAAATAAATCATTATTAAAGTATCTCTAATGATAAAATAAGTCATAACAAAATAAATGATATTTATACAAAAAATTTGAATAAGACGAATGATTAAACAAGATGTCTAAAATTCTAAAACGACACTCTTTTTGGGACGGAGGGAGTACTTGCTTGCCAACATTGTCTTGTGTCGCTGAAATGGGGGGTATGCAATGTGGATAACAACCTCAACTGATGACCTAATTTTTCGGACGATTCGATCAAATATCTTAGTCTTCTCGCTTCAAATGAATGCCAGTGCATAATTTGTTTGTCACATTAATACTATCTACAAAATTAAAGCAAGGAACATACTTGATGCCGATCCATCAATGATCTTTGTTTGCTTAGATTCTTTACAGGAGGAACCACTATCGTGATATCTGAATGAGATTTTGCAATATCTTATATAAATGTTTGCCAAGTAAAACTTATAGCACACAAATTGACTATTTTAACTTCTTCAAGGTGGTATGAATGACATTTCAGACAGATCCAAGCCACTAAGCATCTTCAACCTGTCGGACATCCATCCAGCCATAACATCAGTACATGGCAAATAGGATGAAGAGTAAGATGAACACTTATGGACAGGAGTCGGCTGCAAATGAAGAAGCTAACCTATGCCCAGGAGTCGGCGAGGCTGTCACAGATGGAGTAGACGACGCCGTAGAAGCGGGAGCTGGTGCTAAGAATCCACAAAGCCGACTCCATATTGTGCATCTTGTCCTAGGGAGGCGACGAGCTGTGAGAGGGAGAGACCAGATGACGGATCCAACCACACAGCTCATGGATCCGGTCAAGTATCTGCCAGAGCTGACGCAGCACGAGAAGCAGCCGAAGCCGTGACTAGGCCACCGCGGCGAAGCCCGCCGGTGGGGCGGGCACCCTAGTTCACCGGGGATGCCGCGTCGGGGCCCTCTCGCCGCCGCACAGGACACCCTAGCCAGGGGCCCCTCGCGCTGGGCCCTCGCGCCGCTGCGCCTGGCCACTCTTGCCGGAGCTCGAGCCTCCCTCGTCGAGGGGCTGCAGCGCCGTCGCCCAAACACGCGCAACCAGTGCTCGCCCCAGCGCCGCCGCGCCAGCCCCACAAAGCCACGCTGGGGGAGAGGCGCACGTCCCGCACCGCCGTCGAGAGAGGAAGGAGAGGGAGGAGCCGCCACGCACCGCCACGCAGCCACGCTTGGGGGCTCGCTGGCCCTGTGGTGTGCCGTGCCGCCACGTCTGGGGGCGCGCTGTCACCGGCCATCACAGGGAGAGGGATAGACCAGGGCTCGCTGAAAAATACGTTTGGCAGCCAGGGACGCGCCAAACGTAATTTTGCTACGTGGCCATGCTTAGACTATCCGCACTCATGGATCTCTATATTCATCCTCTATACGTCCTAGTCAGCAAGATTCTCTCCTCTATACTCAATTCTCCCGCACCCATCCATCCTCTATATCATCCTCTATCCACTCTATCCACTATAGGACCCACTTGTCACTTTATCTAAATATATCCATGTGTGATTTAGTTTTGAAGGATTTATTGAGACGAATTTAATGGTGCAATCGAAATTTAATTTGGATTTTTGGTTTGTGAGTTATAGTATTTTTTTCCTTTGTTTAGCTAGTGGGGCCCGCCACTGTAGAGTATAGAGTAAACACAGTACTACTTTAAATATAGAGTGAGAGAAATGATAGAGTATCGTTTTAGAGTACCCAGTGCAGCAGTTTTTACTCTATATTCATACTCTAAAGCTTTAGAGTATCGTTTTAGAGTACCCACTGCGGGTAGTCTTATGCCGCGTCGTGGCCATACGCTCTCTTAGACTACCCGCACTCATGGACCTCTATATTCATCCTCTATACGTCCTAGTCAGCAAGATTCTCTCCTCTATACTCAATTCTCCCGCACCCATCCATCCTCTATATCATCCTCTATCCACTCTATCCACCGTGGGACCCACTTGTCACTTTATCTAAATATATCCATGTGTGATCTAGTTTTGAAGGATTTATTGAGATGAATTTAATGGTGCAATCGAAATTTAATTTGGATTTTTGGTTTGTGAGTTATATCATTTTTTCCTTTGTTTAGCTAGTGGGGTCCGCCGCTACAGAGTATAGAGTAAGCACAGTACTACTCTAAATATAGAGTGAGAGAAAGGATAGAGTATCGTTTTAGAATACCCAATACAGTAGTTTTTACTCTATATTTATACTCTAAAGCTTTAGAGTATCGTTTTAGAGTACCCAGTGCGGTTAGTCTTATCTTTAGAAGAAGATTCCCCTTCCGTCCGCTGCATCCCTCTTCCCCTCCTCGTTCTCTCTCACTCTCTCTGCTCCCCTCTCGCTCTCAGACGACTATAGGGCCGTCGGCGCCCTAGGCCTGGTGCTGAGGCTTTCGTTGTTCTCTTCGCCTGCGACGAGCACCCACCAGGTACTCCCACCCCTTCTCTTCCCTTATGTTGTGCGAAGCTGAGCACCGAAACCCTCATTTCCCACTGATCCTATCCCACTGGGAGGGGTGGGCTATGAGCCGGATATGAGCTTCCACCTGTGCTCGTCGTCGAAGCCGCTGTGTACGCCGGAGCCACAGCACCGTACCCTGCTCTTCGGCTTCTATCCGCGCGAGCTGCGCCGCCACCATCACCTCCCCCGGCAGCGCCTGCCTTGGTCCCCTTCCCCGCGGCCGTCGCAGCCTGCTTCTTTTCCGCGAAGGGACGCGGCTGCTCGTCGCCCGTGCAGCCGCTGCTCGTCGCCGGTCACCAGGTCGACGTCCGCGTGCTGGTACTGGCTCTGCTCGTCGCCGGCCACCAGGTCCCCCTCCGCGTGCTGTACTGGCTCCGGGCGTACGTGTGTGGATAGAATGCATCTTGGCTCCGGGCGTGTGTGGATAAGGCCGAGTGGGCAGCCGGGTGCTGTCCTTCTTTTTTTTAAAAAATAAAAAAGCCATGTGGATCCCACCATAACCCAAACCCAAACCAATCTGCATCCAAACGTTGGATTGGCATTATATTTGCATTTCCAAATCCATAACCCACTCCTCTCTATCCTAGTTTATTTCCCTTTCCCTATCCCTACCTGCATCCAAACGCCACCGAAGTTTTTGCAAAAATTATTGGCTGTACATGTGTACACCCATGTCCCTTTACTGGATCCGCCTCTGCCCGCATATGTATGCTAATTTTATTTCTGACGGACTTTGTCTGGTCATTGTTGACTAGCCAGTCATTTTGTTTTATTTTAGGTTGGCATTAGACGGGTTCCAGTCAACTCCATCCATTTGATGGTTAAACTATCAAAGATAGTGTTCTGATGTCCAGCCAAAACAAGTGCCGGTGATGCGAATGGCTGCTCAAGTTCCTTAGATTCTTTAAATTCTGAGTTCATCCTCAACTCAGGGCTCTTGGTTCATGCCCTTGGCCGATTCATTATACAGAGGAGGATTTTTTATGGCTCATGTTGCCTCGTGATATTGTGGTCTGAGGAAAGCTGCTTTTACATCTGATTCATGGGCTGTTCAGCTTCCAAGTATTGTTCACAACTGAAGTGCTCTTTGTGCTCCAATGGGTGCCTGGGGCAGGCACCTGACTCCCCGAGAGAATCAAGGGGAAAGTCAAGTCGGGGGAGAGGGAAGGCAGATTCTAGTGGTTCAGATGATTCTTCTGATGACCTCGGGGAAGATGACGATGCTTTTAACCATATGAATGCTACTAGGGAATCAACTGTTGGCATCAGCCGACTATCAAGGGTCTCGTCACAGTTTCTTCCTCCTGATGGATCACGCAAGGTTCAGGTCCCTTTGGGTAACTATGACCTGAGATACTCCTTCCTGTCTCAAAGAGGTTACTACCCAGAATCACTGGAGAAGGCAAATCAAGATAGCTACTGCATACATACCCCATTTGGACCAAGTCCTGATGACCACTTCTTTGGTGTGTTTGATGGCCATGGGGAATATGGAGCTCAATGCTCGCAATTTGTGAAGCAAAGATTATGTGAGAATCTGCTCAGAGACAACCTGTTTCGTACAGATGCTGTGCTGGCTCTTCATTCTGCTTTCATCACAACGAACTCACAGCTGCATGCTGACAGTTTGGATGACTCCATGAGTGGTACTACTGCAGTCACTATATTGGTCAGGGGTAAAACTATGTATGTTGCGAATACTGGTGATTCACGAGCCGTTATTGCCGAAAAACGAGGGGATGATATTGTCGCTGTTGACCTCTCCATAGATCAAACGCCGTACCGATTTGATGAGCTTGAAAGGGTCAAGGAATGTGGTGCTAGGGTTCTAACGTTGGACCAAATAGAGGGCCTAAAGAACCCAGATGTGCAGTGTTGGGGTACTGAAGAAAGTGATGATGGTGATCCTCCAAGGTTATGGGTGCAAAATGGCATGTACCCAGGAACTGCTTTTACACGTAGCATTGGAGATTCTGTTGCTGAGTCAATTGGTGTCATCGCAGATCCTGAGATTTTTGTCCTGGATCTCAATTCCAACAATCCATTTTTTGTTCTTGCTAGCGATGGTGTTTTTGAGTTCCTTTCTAGTCAAACAGTTGTCGACATGGTAAGTTATATCCATCACCTTAACAATATCATCGTTTGCATAGTTCACAATTTGGGTGAATAGGCACACTCTATATCCCAAGTGTTTCGCTGCAGTGTTATTGGTTTTAAAGTAAAGAATTAAATCTTTTCACCCTAAAGAAATCAATAATGAAGTGTTAAATTACATAAGGACTAAAATGAATTTGCAGATTAATGGGTTAACTCAAGGATTCAATTCTAGTGAGTGTTAAGTCAGTATTTTAATGTGAGGTTTCTACTCTAATATGGTGAATTTGCAGATTTCTAAATACAAGGATCCTCGAGATGCATGTGCAGAAATTGTTGCCGAGTCCTATCGTCTTTGGCTACAGTATGAAACTCGTACAGATGACATTACAATCATAGTCGTTCATATTAATGGGTTAACTGATGTATGGAATTATTTTTTGTCTTTCGCATTGTTTCCATATTAATTGTTTCATCAAATTCCTTGAAGAAACCTTACATGTCTACTCTCACTGACTGTTACGAAGGTGACTTTACAGCCTTCACATCAAGTAGTAGGACTGGCAGGCTCTGAATCACCACTAACAGTAAGTTCCAACACCAATAATCAGCGCTCGAGGCATGATTTATCACGGGCACGATTGAGGGCTCTTGAAAGTTCTCTGGAGAATGGTCAATTATGGGTCCCTCCATCTCCATCGCATCGGAAGACATGGGAAGAGCAAGTAAGGTCTACCAATTTTGTCACTATTGAACTTTATCTTTACTTCAGAAGTTTCTTGATGTCTTATAACTGAAAAACCTCAAACAACTTGATATGAAGGCGCATATTGAACGGGTACTACATGATCATTTCCTATTTAGGAAGCTTACTGACTCACAATGTCATGTTCTACTTGATTGTATGCAACGAGTTGAGGTGAAACCTGGGGATATAGTAGTACAACAGGTTATCTCCTTTCTATGTTTGTGAGCTCAAATGTGATTGCTTTTTTGGGTTGCTTATAAGTTTATAAGTTTTGAATAAGGATATTGTGTGATGCAGGGCGGCGAAGGTGACTGCTTCTATGTAGTTGGTAGTGGTGAGTATGAAGTTCTGGCTATTCAGGTATATATTCCAAATCAAATATATGCCATGTGTACATCTGATTTTGGATTGAGTTTTCATGCTATTAAAACTCAGCTGTTAGGAATTGGAGACCAGTAGGATGAATCACGAGTTCTTGTGAAGAAGGATCTTATCTAAGATAAGCAGCACTAAAAGAGGAGCACCTTTATGGTTGAAATGGATTTAGTAACTTTCTCATGTATCCATTGATTCAAAGAGTCATGTCGTATTGAGGTTATATGAAGTTTTTTGTCTATAGTTGATGTGCAAAACACACTCAAAGGGAAAACACCAGAGCTTTGGTCACTGCCTTACATTGAATGCATTTCGAACTTATTCTGATCATGTGTTTTGACAAAGCCAAGTAGTTCATAGAATCCAGCTTTTTCCTGATCTTTATTGCGCAAATGTCAGAGACTAAGCTGATTTACATGGAACAGGAAGAAAATGGAAAGGAAATAACCAAGGTTCTGCATCGGTATACAGCTGACAAGTTATCTTCCTTTGGGGAGCTAGCACTGATGTGAGATTTATATTTGTACGCTTGTTCATTGCTGTTTATCTTTTTCTTAAAAAAGTACACAGTACAAATCAGGCATTTGCATTATTTCCTCGTATAAACTTATGAGGGGATCAGCCCTGCTTTCTGCATTCACCATACCAAAAATCAAGAAATAGATATTCCACAAAAAAAAAACTCAACCCTGGGGATAAGACCTTCCCTGAGGCATTGATGGAAAGGTCATCCGCAGGGTTGAGAAAAGGCTATGAACCCCAGCTATCCAGGACATGCCTCTAATGGCATGCGCCGACAGCCACATATCATGCTGCAACCGTTAGTGGACCGTGCATTTCATTGAAATAGCACAGTGAGTGGCCATTCCTTTTGTGAGTACGGGGAGTTAAACTCCTGACCTGTAGCTTGCACTCATGCTTCGCTACCGCTGCGGTATGTGCAAGTTCTTAGAAATAGAAATTCATAAACTGGCCACATTTGTAGAAATTTGGGAAATAATTATTTGTGTTCCTCTAGAGTTCACAACATTGACTTATAGTGTCTAAATATTGCAAGCTATCATCATAAAAACTCTTATTTGACTCTGATACTGTTAGAATGTAAATGTGTATATGTGTGTGTATATGGGCCTGTGCCAAGTATAGCCGGCCGGTCCTCTGTTTTGGTTAGAGAGATATGAGATCTTGGTTTGGTCCTGTTTCTATAAACCACGAGATCTCCTCAACCCTATATATATGTACATAGGTCTCTCAATCAATCCAAGCATTATTTCCACGCAATCTCTATTGCTTTCCTGGTATCAGAGAGGACGGCCGACACCCGCAGTTGCAGTGAGGGCGGTGGCCGTGGGGGATGTTGGCGCTGTAGACTCCGCCATGGTGAGCTCCTCAAGCAACAGATCGTTGCGCGCCTGCAGAAAAGTCGGAAACGGGTGGCCGCGACGAAGGTGTACCTCAATGGCTTCAAAACGGCCATTGAGACCGCACAGAAGATTGAGTACAAGAGTGCGGTAGTTGACGGGCTCACTGAGGTCACGGAGGGCGTCCGCTATGCCCTTAGAGTTTCCAACAGTACACGGTGATGTCGAGGTCGCCTTGCTTGAAGTTGCGGAAGGCGACGTCGAGGTGCAGGGCGCAAGTTTCGTGATTGCCACGAAATTGTGACTCAATGGCGAGCCAATTGGCGCGAGCTGAGGCGCAGCACTCGACAACAGCCTCTGCGAGGGCATCGGTGAAGGTCCGGTTATCCAGGTCCGCACAACGCAGTCCATGCGCGCCCAATCTGGAGGGGCTGCTGCGTTGGTGAGGACGTGGCTCTGCAGGGAGTAGTGGCCGACGGCGAGGAGGAACGACTCACGCCAGCGGCCGTAGAACGTGGAGCCGACGTCGAGGACGAGGGGCACGAGCAGACGAATGTTCTGCACTACCACGGCCAGGGCGTGCAGATCAAGAAGGGCGGCGGCCTCATGCTGAAGAATGGCGTCGTGCAGGTCTGGTGCAGGAGCAGCAGATGCGTCGTTGTCATCTTCTTTGGGTTCCCCGGCCGCAGCGCACTCAAGAGCGGCGCGATCAAGGGCAGCATGGAGGCACGCTTCGGCGGCGGCGCGCTCCTGCTGGGTGGCTGCAGCCTCGCGTTCAGCGTCGGCGGCGCGAGCAAGGGCAGCATTGCGGGCTGCCTTTGCCTGGCGCGTGGCGTCGTCCTTGGCCTGACGCGCGGCCTCAGCCTCGCGATCGGCGGCGAGCAAGTGAGGCGAGCAAGGGAGTCGCTAGCACTTCTGCTCATCACTGTCCATGAAGTTTCCAGGGAGACCAACGAGTGTTCCTGCCTAGACCGCCATCCAGTAAAAACTGCTTTCTGTCGGTTGTCGCTGCAGCTGCAAGCGAGCCACAGACATGCATGGCACATCACAGCCGCGCCGGTCGAAAACCGCAGCCAACCAACAGTTCACCGGCCCAAAGAAGATCGCCTAGGGGGAGACCCGCTACAACCACTGTCCACTTGCCACAGACATTGTCACCATCTGCCAAACTCCAAGATTGGTAGTAGTCGTGCAGTCGCCACCATCGTAACTGCTTATCCCCACCAACAGTAGGAGCCACCGTGTCCAAACCAAACTGACCACCGCTAAGCGAGACCAGTCGCCATGGCCCATGGACATGACTCTGAGAAGCCACCGCAGACCCGCTGTCGCTGCCGCACCGAAATAGCACTGCAGAGGCAGCACTACCCACTGCAGCACCGGTCGCCAATGACCGCTGCCAGCATGGTCAACACCGGCCACCGCGAAATGCTCCATGGAGGAAAGGGGCGTCCCAGCCAAGATTAAGTTCAGATGGATAAACATGCCACTCACTGTTTGATTCATTTAATCATCATATACTCTTGGCATAACAGGCACAATAAGCCACTTCAGGCTTCAGTTCGTGGTGTGACCAGTGGAACATTATGGGCTCTAAAGCGGGAGGACTTCCGGGGTATTTTGATGTCAGAATTTTCAAACATACCATCATTGAAGTTGCTCCGATCTGTAGAACTGTTTACAAGATTTACAGTGCTTCAACTAAGTCAACTTGCTGAGTCGCTTGTTGAAGTATCTTTTGCAGATGGGCAAAAAATAGTAGATAAGGTACTTGGAGTTGGAAAACAGTTGCTTGATATCTCCTTTTTATATGCACTTCTTTTTTTGGTTATCAACCTGCTAATAACAAGTTTTCACTCATCTCTACTATTTTTCAGAATGATGACGTCTCTTCGCTATATGTCATTCAAAGAGGTCGTGTGAGACTTATATTGGCTACTGGTCGAATGACTTCAGATACCTGGGACCTCATCAGTGCTCAAACAAAGCAGGCACAAAGTAGTCGGGAAAATGGTAATTATGTGGTTGAGATAGATGAGGGAGGGCACTTCGGAGAGTGGTCTCTTATTGGTGAGACTATTGCTTTCACTGCTATTGCTATTGGTGATGTTACTTGTTCTACTATCACGAAGGAGAAATTTGATTCAATTGTTGGCCCCTTGCCTAAACTTCCACAAGCTGCTTCCAAGTAATGTGTCTGAAACATTTTTTTGTGTGTGTTGGTAACCACCGGATGCTTGTGAATCATCAAACTTATCTTGGTTGGCTTATTTTCAGGATTAAAGAATCTCTGGTAACCGAGGAGAATCTTGCAGATGGTGACTTTCCTTTTAGGAGGGTGAAGCTCTCTGATTTGGTAGGGGGTTAGTACCCATTCTCCTCTAGCATGCTTTAGGAGATCTTGTTGGGATTCTTTTATACTGATACTCAGTTGTATATATGTTTTTCAGGAATGGAAAATGTGCATATATGCTGCTGATTGCAGTGAGATTGGTCTCGTCCAAGTTAGGGGCTCTGGTAGTTAATCGATTCTGCATGATTTTGATTTTTATTCAGATAATTAATTTCCCTCATAGACACACCTATTTTTTAATTTATCATGGTTTGATTTTGTTTCCTGTTTTAACCATGGACCAGACAAGATCAGAAGTTTAAAAAGGTTTTACATCAAGAGAGTACAAGATCTCCATAAGGAAGTACAAGTCTTTGAGGAAAAGGACCTTATGAAAAGCTTGAGCAAATCAACTTGTGTGCCAGAAGTTCTGTCTACTTGTGCTGATCAGTCATACCTTGGAATATTGCTGAATTGTTGCCTTTGTTGCTCACTGGCTTCAATACTTCATACACCACTAAATGAGTCATCTGCAAAATTCTTTGCAGCCTCAGTTGTTGCTGCTCTAGAAGAACTTCATCAGGTGATTACTGTTTTGCTTTTCTTTATTGAGTAATTGGCACATGAAACATTATATATTCGGATTATTTTATTGAGTTATTCCACAATGTGTTAAAGATGTTTCCCTTGACATGCATGTTGATATGTATTTATGCATTTTCAGAAGTCCATTATTTATAGAGGTGTTTCGGCAGACATTCTTATGCTCGATAGATCAGGACATCTGCAGCTGGTAGACTTTAGGTTTGCAAAGAAGTTGGAAGGTCAAAGGACCTACACAATATGTGGGATTGCTGACTCTCTGGCACCAGAGATTGTTCTTGGTAGGGGCCATGGATTTGCTGCTGACTGGTGAGTGGTTATTGAGCCCTTTCGTTTATAAGCATTCCATATCACTGTATCACGTATGTGTCTTAGTTCTTATTAAAGACGAAGTTATGGTTACCACTGATCTTTCTTATTTGTTGCTAGGAATTTTAAAGCAGCATACAGTATTTCCTACCACTTTCGTATGCAAACGATGAAAATGCCATTTTTCCTTGTGACCTCCTTCCTTAATTGAGAGGCAGTGCTCCTGCCAGGTTTTCGAAAAAAAAAAATCCCTTGTGACCTCTGTATATGGAACAATACCGTCTATGCAATGCATAGCATTTTTTAAAGATGTGCAAACATTGAAATACTGTTTGTTGTACAGATATTTGGTCATTTCTTTTACATGTTACATGTCCAAATCTTGGCATATTTCATCTACCTGACATTCTCAGAACAGACTCAAACATGCAAACTGGAGTAGAAACCTTCTTCTCAACAAAAATAAATGGAGAGGTACCCACTCCAAAAAGAAAAAATAACATAATTTGATCTGACAGAGTGACAGTACAATACTTGACTTTTCTTTTTCGGACACGGAAGACTTGAGTGGAAATTATGACAGGTCCCTTGTTTGTATGATCAGGTGGGCACTTGGAGTTTTGATCTATTTCATGCTTCAGTCAGACATGCCATTCGGGTCCTGGAGGGAGAGCGAGCTGGAACCTATTACAAAAATTGCCAAAGGCCACCTTGTTATGCCGGTGTCATTCAGTGCGGAAGTTGTTGACCTTGTAACCAAGGTAATATCCTGTTCCTGTCTGAAAATTGTAATTCACCTATCCATTTATTTTCAGCTTATTCGGATTTCTTACAGCAGCTCTACTTATTTTCATTTATACCATGTTAACAGCTACTTGTGGTGGACGAAAATGCACGCCTTGGAACCAGTGGTGCTGAAGCTGTAAAAAAACACGCCTGGTTTGATGGCATTGATTGGGAGCAAATAGCATCTGGGACTTGTGCAGTACCTGAAGAAATCACTGAGCGCGTCAACAGCTGTATAGAAACTCTTAGCGAGGACTTATCAGCATCTACTTCTGTGCCGATTAAAGACCCAGATGATCTTACTGCTCCAGAGTGGATCCAGAATTGGTGATCTGAACAGTTGCATGATTGTCCAAAGATGGATTGTTCTAGTGGAGGAAAACGTCTCTAGTTTTTCACCAAGCATTCTCATATCAAATGAAAGAAGGTATACATGTGAGTTGATCAAACTGACAAAGTTGTACATACCAAAGATTCCTTCTGTGAACATAGATCAGCTTGCAAACATCTAGATATGCCAAAATGTTGCTAAATAGGTGCTCCGTCAGCGGAGTAACAGAGACTTTCGTCTATGTTTTGCCTGAGTTCGGCTTGTTCTGTTGAGATGAGTCTGCGAATTGAATTTTGCCAGAGTCAGCTTGTTGTGTTGCGATGAGCTTGTGAATTGTGATGTGTGGATCAAGATCTCTCAAGAAGTTGTATATTCCCGTAGTTCCTGGTAAGAAGGGTCTTCTGTAATTATCCAATTTGTACTGAAGGTCAATAATTATCGTGGTGAATAGACATTTCTTTCATCTGTCACTGTCAGACGATTTGTACTTCATCAAGTTTTCAAAATATAATTTTGGAGGTTACGAAAAACAAGAGCTCGTTATCTCGTTTAGAGGTTCACGTCCGGTCCAGTACTATTGGGTGCACGTATTTTTTCCACACGCGGGGGTCAGTTTTTTTCTAGTGGCAAAAGAAGATTGGGAGTTAGGTTGAGAATTGTTGGAGACGTCGAGAGCGTGCTTTGAGAACTCTCGGAGAGATGCTAGCATCTCCAAGAGTTTCTAAAATTCACTCAATCTTGAATTTTTTGCAAGGTTGAAACCACTGCTCACCAACAACTTCCTATCTCAAATCCCGATGGAGCTAATCGCATCCGTATCCATCTACCAATCCAGGTGGAAGGACGCGGGGGAAAGGGAATTATAAAAACAATTATGGTGATTTAGAAATAGTTACCATCTATCTTTTAGATCAAAATTTTAAAAACAGTTGGAGAAAGCTGACAAATCTGCTCCCAACTTTTTTAGTCACTTAGAAAACTCATTAATGTACTAAGTGAACTTTTATTGAAGATGCTCTAAGGGTGACAAATGGGTGGACTCAGAGGTTAGGGATTGCAAATTTGTCTGCACGATATGGTCTATGCCACATTCTAAACTAGAAGCATACCTCGCCACGTTGCTGCGGGACTTTCTTAAAAATAAAATTATTGTAGGTATGAATTAGACCTTCGTATTTTTGCAACATTCTTCAATAAAATTAAACATGGCAATAAAAGAATTCCAAAAAAAGGATTAGATCAATTTATAAGATGATGAATGACAAAACAAATAACAATATATGCATGCCTTGTATATTTCTTATATATCAAATATGGTAATTGTGCTTAGGGCAACCACAGTGCAGGCTAACAACAACGTTAGCCTTAGAATAAAGTGACAAGCCACGTAGATACATGAGTTTTGAAGCGCCATCAATCATACATTGCATCTAGTGACAAGCCACGTAGATACATGAGTTTTGAAGCCATCAATCATACATTGCATCCTACTCTTTTTACGTCATAGGCTCTGCAGGTTTTCTGTCTTTGTAACAGCTTTAGCATGTTTCTTTTCCTAGCATGGCCTGCTTTTTTGCCCCAACGCGCTCTTGAGCGGTGGTTTCAACCTTTCGTTAGAGCAAGCAAATGTTGCCTCTGCAAGCTGCTATGCCATCCTGCGAAACCACTACCCAATCTGATTTGGACTACTGTTGCAAACGTGGAGGCTGGGGTTACTGGCCAACTTGGAGTGTTGTGGAAGGCCTTAGTGAAAGGGTGCATACTTGCATTATAGGTTGAAAGTTAATGGGTTGACATGGCATTAGCGGAAAATGATGTGTATAGTTAGCGAGAAATAATATAGATGGCTTACATATTGAGACAAAAATTACAGTGAATGTGAATTTAAAAGTATATACGATATACTGGCACTAGGTTGGATTTGGGCCTAAACAAGCTTTCGTGGGACATCCTTGTCAGGGCCTCAGCGGCGAAACAAAAATTCCCACGGCTTCCCATCGAGAGCGAGGTTCCCCTGACGAATCTTCCTGTCCAACCAGGTCGGACAGGAGTCATCGTCCGACCACCCCCTCCATGTGCACTGTTCTTCTTCTTCCTCCCCTCTCCCTCCTCCCTCCCCTCTCCCAGGCGACTCAGCCCGCCACCACGGCAGCAGCTAGGGTTCCGGCGACTCCCCCTCTCCTTATCCATCTCTGGCGGGCTTAGAAGGAAGGGGGCCAGGGAGAGGCAGGGGAGACAGGTGGTGGAGATGGAGGAGGGCGGTTTCATGGAGCTGGCGGTGGCGGCGGCCGGGCTAGGTCTAGGGTGTCGTGGTCGCCGGCGAGGTCAGGGCCATGGCGGTGGCAGTGGGAATGGGGGCGGAAAGGGGAAGAAGGGGGCCGCCGTGAGCGTGCTAGGGCTCGTCGGAGCTCCGGCGAGCCCTAGCGCGCCCGCGGCGGTGGACGGTGGCGGCGGGGTGGCGCGAGGAGGAAGGTCGCGCAAAGTAGGCAAGGGCTGGTCGGAACAATGTTGCTGTCCGATAGCAGTATGACCCAAGTTCCCCTCCCGACTCCGAGATGGCGGCAGACGAGGCATAGCGCTGGGAGACGGTGCCACGGGTGATGGAATTGGCGAGTCCACGCCTTCCGCAGCGGGATGCATGCACGCTGGTCGCTGTCAGCCCCTAGTGCTACCGTGCCCTCGTCGCCAACTCCAAGCTTTGGGAGGTGCGCATCGCCTGACAATTCCAAACTTTTGGTTTAGCTGGTTTAGATTGGAATCGTAGCTCTGAATGTTTAAGCGCTCGCTCCCCTTAGCTTTTGCCCAAGTTAGACCAACCTCATTTTCATTAAGGGCCCGTTTGGATCCCGGAATTTCCAGAATTAAATTCATTGTATAAACTATAGTTGTGGAAGAAGAATCCATAGAATCCGTTAAATAAAGTCTATAATTTTACTTAAGTTGAGGAAGAACTCATAGAATCCATTTCCCATCTCCCATCCTATGAATTTGAGATAGCTTATATGTGAACTTTGAAAAGTTGTGGAATCTCAAATTCTAAGCCGAATAGTCTAATTTATTAAGTAGATTCCAATTTCTCCACATGAAGGGATCCAAACGCACCCTAAGAAAAAAGCGGAAATTCAGAAGCATTCAGGTTTAGAGACAGAAAACAGATGCAAGCCATACAAACTATCCCTGAGCACCTATAAATCTGCCTGAGACAACTAGCTACAATAGAAGAAAGCCTGCAACAAGGAAGAAAAGTTTGCTTGACTACCGCTGCACCTGAGCAACAAAGCACCCAACTGCATTACCTGACTTGCTTGACTTGACTCCATCAATAGCGTCGTAACAATGCCCAACATCGTGTCCACACCTTCAATCATCAGCTTGCGTACTTCTTTAGGATACAAACCTGTCCAACAGCGGATTAGTGGCAAGCATGACAAATGATCTCAGAGGGATGTTTCATCAGTTTGTTCTCGAAGCATGCTCTGTTACTTGTTTTCTAAATCGTCCAACAGATTGCCATCCTCTTTGGGGTGCGGAACTGGGCGATGTGTGTTTTGTCACCACCTGCTGTTGTAGTTTGTTTTTTTTTCTCTCGGACACATAGGTGTAGTTTGTCTGATTGCTGTATGATGCGAGCATAGTTCCTCACGTTTCCGGCGAACAATGGTGCTGGCAGGACATTTTCCTGTTATGTTGCACACATGTGTTTGTGATATTGGGCTCTAATTTCTTGGCCTAATTAGTTTTTAAGCTGGAACTCTTGTTATTATGTTATAATTCAGCAGCCACAGGGACTTCATGTTTTTTATTTGGCCTGCTGGAGTCAGAATTCAACTTGTGGAGTTCACACTAACCTCTAACCAGGTTCAGTACTGTAATAACACAAGTAGGCGCTGAATTCCTAGAGCTGCAAGCATTTGACGAGGAGAGTAGAGATACTTGGATTTACCAATGGGGCAACTCAAACTACTCCTCGAGTAAGCTCTACAAGCTAGCCTTCCAGAATTTGCCGGAGCACCCAGTTTTTTCCTAGCTCTGGAAATCTAAATGCACGCCAAGAGATAAATTCACATGTTTCCTTTAGCATTCCTGAAATAAAAACATTTGTGAGTATTTCAACGGGCAATACATAATAAAACTGCATTAGATTAATTACTATCAGTGATTAAAATCGCCTCAACTGCTTGCTGCTGATACACCCTCCTAAAAGCGTCGAATTATTAGGATGTTTACTAACGTGTTGAATTATTAATTAGGGTGTTTAATTGATCTGTTTGTTAGGCTAGTCTCAGTGAAAGTTTTATAAGAGTTTCATTTGCATTTAATAACCTGTCACATGCATTTTTATGACATGATAATGTTTTAATGAAGAGAGAGAAGGAATGAGTTTCATCTTTTGACAGTATTACTAACTCTCTATGAGTTTTAGAATTAAATGCCTATGAAACTCTAAAATGAAACTTTGCATTGAGAGTGGGTGTTTCATCAAAGTTTCATATCATTCTACATGACATGGCATTCTTGAAAACAGCGCAATGAAACTCTCCACTGAGACTGGCCTTATAATACACTCACAGATCATCGATTGATCCGTTTCATAGGACAAAAAATAAGTTTCATAGACTCATCAATTCACTAGCTAGCTACTCTCTCGGTCCTGTAATACAGACAAAGATTGCTTGATAAATGACAAATACTTTCTCCGTCCAAAAATATATTTCCTCCATCCAAAAAAAATATAGCTACAGGACTCATGTTGACTAAACTTTCAATTTTACTAGATTTGTTGAAAATGTTTGAATGAATTTATTATGAAAATATATTCAGCGCTTATCTATTGATACTAATAATGCAGCATAAGTACTAATATTTTCTTATATATATTTGATCATTAAGGTTGCAAACGTTTGACTTCTCGATAGGTGAGAATGACACATTTTTTTTTGGAGCGGAGGCGGTAATGAGATATCATGAGGCCATTATCAGTGGAAGTTTCATGTCTTAATTTTCAAAACTCTTGTGTGTTAAAAACAGTGTAAACAAGTTTTATCTCCATGAAACTCATTCATCACATGAAACTTTTATCATCTCTCTCTTTATTTATATTATGTCATGCCAACTTATTTAATGTCTATGAAGCTTCTATGAAACCCCACTGAGACTGACTGAGAGTGTTTGGCTAGTTGTTGCTATCTTTATAACTTGTTTGGGTGCACTGATATCCAATCCACGTATGATGAAATAGATTGAGGTGAGAATCAAACTTAGTTTTGACCCAATCCACTCCAATACATATGGATTGATGTGAATACCATTAGTGCATCAAACAAAACTTTTGCATTTTTTTTAATCACACTTGGCCCATGCGGCTAATGTTATCCTTAGCGGCCATACGTATTTTTTACGGACTAGATCCGAGAGCAATGTACGCCACACGTTGCTTGGGACTCGGGAGGGTCATGGGATGTGTCTTGAATCCGCGGCATGTTGGCGCCGCGCGTCGCTGAGCTGAACTGGGTAGAGTAGCAAGGTAGGCAAGGCAAATTGTCCGCAAACGGCGCGCGACAATTGCAAATGAACGAACCTGTGGCCTCTGTGTGGGGGCAAATATATGCAAGCAGCTGTCAATCGAGATCGAGGTCATGGACCGGACCGGATGGACGTACGTAGGAGTACTATGTGATGAGCTACCTTTTCCTGTTGATGATCATTTGATCAACTGAACCTAGCTAGCTAGGGTGGTATGGGCGTATGTGCATGTTCATACTCTCCCATCCTTTTCCACTTGATTTTATTAATTAGTTTATGAATAAGTTTCCATGTTGTGTTTCTATTTCAAGATGTTTTGTCTTTTCTAGATATACATTGTTTTTACTATTTATTAGCAAATATGCACATGCGTTGCAACGGGAAGTATAACATGTAGAGTCACTTAGACGAATTGGGTTATATTGTGACGCCTCGTGTTTCTGATAACATTCAGATACCTTCTCTGATTATTTGGGTTCATGTCATTATTTACCTCCCGCATACAATTGTATGGGATACATAACTCGAATCACCTAATGTTGATATTTGCATTTTACAAAAAAATCTGAACCATTTAGGTAAAATACCATAATAACACTGGTTCTATTTCAAGTGAGGACCGTACTTTTTCAAAAAACTTTTACTATCATATTGTCTAAAGTTAATTTCTGCAACTAATGCTACAGGAATTTTTGGTTTTTAGTTACAACAAAGATCTGACAGATCTGCATACAGAAGGGGGATCACATCTCATGAACTGACCCTATGAACAGTGAAATTCCAAGTTCTTTAAATTTGGCGGGCCAGGTTAGATTGAGCTGGATGGTCCCCTTTTATACAAGTGATGTGGACAACATTTTTTTTGAATTTTATATTCAAAACTTTGTTTATTTAATCTTGTAAGTATATGATAAAGAAAAATATTATTATTAATTCAAAAACAAATTATAGCCACGTGCGTGTCGCAAACTAGCAAAAAGTCATTAACAAGGAAGAAAAACGACGATTGTTGTGTCCAATAATAACATACTTGAGAACAATATATTTTTTTTAAAAAAAAGAATACAAATAAAATGCTTTAGAAAAAAACAAATATATAGAAACAAAAAATAAAAAACAAAACTTACAGATAAAATTAACAAAAAATGTTGGATTCAAAAAACGTGCAAATAATAGGATAAGAAGATAACGGCAATCAAGCTAGAAAATAGCAAATAAAAACAACATATATCTTCTACGCATGTGCATGTTAACTAGTATCCTAAATGGCAATCTAATTAAAGCCACGTTAAGATGGCTGATTCAGTACACATAAGTGGATATTTTGGGGTGCGAGACATGGATATAGTCTCTGCTTAGTACTCCTTTGATCCTAAATTATAAGACGTTTATATAATAATAACTTTTACTATGCACCTAAATATAGTAAATGTCTAGATACATAGTGAAAGTTACGTATCTAGAAAAACCAAAACATCTTAGGACTTTGCTGCAGTACGCCTAAATGACTGTGAGCCCTTCTTATTTCGATCGAAGGGTTGCAATCACCTATTAACTCTTAGGAGGTAATATGTGAAATATATATATTTATTTAATTTTTTTATTTGTATAATAGGATAAAAAAGGGAAGTTTTAAGTATACAGATCTTTTTTTAGACTTGTTGATACATGCGGGATACGGTGGATATGTTAAGTTTTTTTATTTTGCAACTTTGGATTTGATATATTTTTAATTACCATGCAGTTTTGCATTTAATGTAATATACACTTGAGTTTGTATGCGATATAATCTATACTCCCTCCGTTCTTAATTATAAGTCCCTTTGATATTTATATATATATATATATATATATAAATAAATAAATATCAATATAGCTGGCTACAAATAACTTATTCTATAGCCGGACCTAAACGAGCAAACCGACCCACCCATCCGCTGGACCGCTCCCAAGCAGTATTGGCTTCATGGTCCCCTAGGGACTAATGCATGCATGCATGCCCCTTGACCAAGAGATCTAGCGGCTCATTAATCACGTCGCATCCTAATCATCCCGGTCGTCGCCCCCGACGACTCCCCATAGAGCTTTGGCGTCGTCCGCAGTCCACAGTCCGCAGCCGTGTTCAGGTGATAATAAAGATCATGAAACATGTTTTATATTTTACATATAATTACGTTTGTATATTTCTTCATATGTTCGTCTAATACGCCGTAAGCCACGTGGATCACCGTAGATATAGATAAAAAATCATGGATCCTGGTGCAACACAAGGGTCAATGTGTAGACAGGGGAGACAACAATGCGTTGATGGTAGACCAAATAAAGACGTCCGATGCATATTGAAGCTACTTAAAATTTTCAACTTGGGTGGCATGTGGCTGGATTAAGCCGTTCCTAAAAAGCAACTAAAAACAACAACAATTTCTAAAGATGTTTTTTTAGGGACTGGTTTGACATGAGTCTCTCATATGCGTCGCTCTTGATATAAAATAGCGATGTCTCTATAAATTAGTTTTGTAGCTATGATTACCGGTGATAAGAACCTGCGGCGTGCACGTGCCATACTTTAGCATCACCGCCGAGACGAAGCAGAACAACTACTGGTGCTTGATGTGATCAAATTTGTTATCATTGACTGCACACAAATTTATGGTCCCGGTGCGACGCATAGTCATTTATCTAATTAAAGTTTATATTTATGTACGCACCAATAGATTTATTTGTACCAATATGTGTGTTCAGGTTGTTTAAAACCCGATTTGTGATATGACTGATCAAATCGGGTGTTTCTTTGATACTCGGCCGGGTGTCACGTGTGTCTTAGAAATAGATGAGTAGGTACACATTCACACTACTACTAGTAGTAGATATAGAAACACATGAACAACTTTATACTCGAAAAGTAGACGGCTCCCTGTTTAGTTTTCTTTTCGTCTTCCTCCTCCATCTATTTCTTTGTGGAGCTTAACCATGTAGCCTACTATTTCTCCGAAGGCTAGGTTGATTGGAGCTCGTGGCACTATGATCTCTGAAGCGTTGCGGTGGCCTTTTTTGGTTTCGCTGGAGAATGCGATTTGTGAAGAGCAAGTGGTGTGGGCGTGTGGCCGATGCAGATACGTATGTTGCTCTTGCTCCACGCGTCGAGTTGGTGGCGTGCGGGGACGGCGGGCAAGGCAGCCAGCCAACTTCTTCTCCTTCACGGGCCCGCCGCTATTGGCTCCACACGGCAGGCGACAGGCTTGGGTTGGCGTGCCGGGCCGTGCCATGCCATGGCAGCGGAGGACGAGAACCAGACGCCCACGCAAGCGACGCCATCCAGATAAGAATATCTCCCATCACTCCATCATCATCAGTAGATAGAGTAGATATACTGTAGTAGATAGCGGTTAATCTCAGCGCCCTGCTCTCCATACGGCTCCGAAAGGCAAAAAGAAATCCACGCCACCCCACCGGAACCGGAAATTCTACCTAGTCCCCATCCGGGCCCACTCCCTCAACGAGAAATCGACAGGAGCTACCTCTCTCCCGGTCTCCTCTCCCCTCGCGCAGTCAGCTCTGCCTCAGGCGTCGTCTTGAATAAAAAAAAGAAAAAGAAAAAGAAAAAGAAAAAGAAAAGCTTGAGACAGACAGGGGAGGAGATACATTTCTGCCTCTCCACGCAACGCAACCCAACCAATAGCTAGGATAGCGATAGTCAAATCAACTTGCTCCAGCGGCCAGCGCCACCGAGAGCCAGCCACAGCCATCCGCCCGTCGCAGAGCCCCCAACTAGGCCAAATCCCCACCGCCCAGCCACCAACCGCACGCAATGGACGCCGCCGCCCAGCGCCGCGTCGGTGCGGGCGTGCGGCCACCACCGCCCACCTCCAGCGCCCGCCGGGGGCTGCGGCCTCGCCATCAACCCCACCGCCGCCGAGTACGTCCACGGTGCGTCGCTCTGCCTCCCTTCCCTTCCCTTCTCCCGTTTGCTTGCCGTCAGCTTCCACTCCACCCCGCCGCCTGCTGTTTGTTGGCCGCGGCGACTCTGCGAGCCGTCCCAACTTCCTCTCAAGTCTCAACGATTGACAACGGCGAGTACAATACAACCCGGTGCTTTCGCGCTGAGTGGAATGATTTGGGGGCTTGCTCGGGGATACTAGATAGATGGATGTCGCGGCTGATTGCATCGATGAAGTTTTCGCTTTATTCACTAAGCACTCCAGTATGTCAGGATCCAGTCAACTCTTTTTGTTTAAGGCAATCTTGGAGAAATAGAGTATGTTTTGTATGCAAATCGAACTGTTTATAAACCAGTAGAATAGAAAAGTGCACATTGCTTTTGGAAAGCAAGGCCACTAGTCTACACCATCATATCTCTCTAACCTTCATGCCCACAGGCCACAACCAGAGTTATTAAAGTAATAATAAAGGTTACAAGTTGTGTATGATATTGCTGCCGCCAGTTTCATACACGGTTCATTCGTTCCTTCCCAGTGCCCACTACCACGGTACCACCTATATCTGCTCCATTTCAACTGCGCTTGTTTCATTGTTTCGGTTGACGATGCAGTTAGCATTGTCCTCCCATCCCAGATAACAACGCACAGTTCCAGTTTCAAAAAAAAAAAAAAAACAGTGTCCTCAGAAACAGATGACTGTTACTGACCACTCTACGAAATCTTTTCAGCGCAGGGCTACAGTGTCGTTCTCCCTGAGAAATTGCAAACTGGCAAGTGGAACGTGTACCGGTACGTGCTTCGTGCTGTCATAAGCTACAGTGTTGTTCTGCGGCTCCTGTGCCCGCTCGTGATTCCTGTTGCCGTCTTGCAGGTCCGCGCGTTCACCTCTAAGGTTGATAAGTAGATATCCCGACACCCCAGACATTGGAACGCTGCATGATAATTTCACGTAAGAAGCCGGGACGACCTCTCTTCAATCTGACCTTTTATCTCTTTATTTTACATCTAAAACTTTTGTGAAAAGTTCTGTTGTTACTGACACCGTGATCAATTTACTTTTGCCATTCATTTGCAAACCCATTTGTATAAAATGGTGCTGCAGGTACGCAGTTGAAACATTTACAGACTGTAGATACCTGGGAACAAGAATCAGAACAGATGGAACAATTGGAGAGTAAGGATTAGCATACATGCCTTATTATTGCCTGCAGCGTCCTTTTTATCCA
Organism: Saccharum spontaneum; assembly: GCA_022457205.1. NCBI lineage: Eukaryota > Viridiplantae > Streptophyta > Magnoliopsida > Poales > Poaceae > Saccharum > Saccharum spontaneum. Next base: position 55,008,872 of record CM039616.1, on the reverse strand, counting down.
GACTGATTCGTGCAAGTGACAAATAATGTTGTAGCTACAAATGGATGACATACGGAGAAGCTAGCACGAGCAGGACTGCAATAGGTTCTGGTCTTATCTATCATGGAGTTCGTGAAGTGAGTCATCGTGATCTGAACAAGCTCTTGTCCTTTTGTTCTTAACAAAACAGATATGTTGCAAGTATATTTAAGCTTACATCAAACATATTTCTATTTGGACTCAGGGTGCATGCATTGGTCTGTATTTTATAAACAGACCCGAGTGGATTATAGTTGACCATGCTTGTTCTGCATATTCATATGTATCTGTGCCACTTTATGACACTCTTGGTATGTTCACAACACAGAATGACTATACTATACGTCTCTTGGTCGTTCATGATTTGTCTAGTGACAGTTTTTGTGTTTGTACATTTGTACTTTCAGGCCCAGATGCTGTTCAATTCATCGTGAACCATGCAGCGGTGGAAGTTATATTCTGTGTGCCTCAAACTCTAAGCATTGTGAGCTTTAATCACTTCTCTCTTTCAACCTTCGACAATTACTAGTTCTTAAAATAAAATTTGCAAATGAAGCCTATGACGAGGCAGCATGTCAGAAGTTATCTTAGTCGTAAGTAACTAGTGAGGCTGGAACTGCTCCAGGGATTTGGGCCATTCTTTATTTGTACTGGTATAACTCTGATAACAGGTTTCTCTAGCATAAAAAACATTGTATAGTATGGTACAAGTGGCAGGCATGCCAACTTTTTTGCGGGCCCATATACATGAAAGATATGGTTAAGCTTGTGGATAGTGGGGTCTGATATTTAAAGAATAAATCATAAATCTTTTGTTATAATTTTGAAAAGCTACATTGGTTTATTGATGCCATTTAGTTTTCAACATCACATTATTATAGTATTATGTCATTCTACATTTAAAAGACATAGACTGAACTTACGACTATTATTTTACTCATGGTTATCTATTGATTGCAGCTGTTAAGTTTTATAGCTCAAATGCCATGTGTTCGGCTTATAGTGGTACGTCTGGACTGCTTACTGTTGACAGACACAATGTAACAGTCATGATTATTCAAGGACCTTTCCTCAATTGTCCTAGTTTCTTTTGTCTAGGTAGTTGGTGGAGATGATGCAAATATACCATCAACGCCAGTTACTACTGGAGTGGAAATCATAACTTACTCCAGGCTGCTCATCCAGGTGCTCATGATTTTTTTTTGCTCATCCTTGAGTTTTGCTCATGATGTTTTTTTTTTCTTTTAACTATTTCAAACACTGCATAAAGGCTACCATGATATAAGTTCCTTCTCATAAACTGCATGATTTTACTGAAGTGGACACCCTTATTTCTCAATGTGCCTGAACTTAAAGAAATTTTGATACAACCACATGGCAGCTATTTTCATTGTCATTAATCTGGAATTACCTAAGTCAAGATTTGTAGATGCACTCAAATTTAAGTATCCCATGTCCTTTTGGTACCCTGTTTACTTCTTGTTCCTTTTTCCTTGCCTATGTGCTTCAAGAGTTTGGCCCTTACAAATTTATGTGATTTAACACCTAAGCCGCACATATGTACTTTATGTTATATATTGTGTTCCTAGATTTTAAACATAGGATGCCATGATTTTTTTTCCATCCTTCGTTGGGTGGAAGTTAGATCTATCTAGAGTGCAAACTGAATCTTCCAGTTCAGATTAATCTGACATGGGACGATGTTGGTATCTGCATGCCTGTATGGCTGTATGCAGAGGTCAGTTGTTTTTATTTTATTTGTTTTTTTAGGGGAATTTTATTTTTATTTTACTTATTGTATGCAAAGTATGCATGAGATCACAGATCAAATGTTCTCTTTGGTCAACTCACGGTTTTTCAAGCTTCATAGCTGTATGTATATGCATTTGATGGTTATAGGCATACATAGCATGCTAATGATGGGAATTACCTTTACTTTGCATATATATACATGTGTAAGTGTTTCCATATCAATTAGTTTATTTATGAAATTTGAATGTTTAAGTTGTTAATACATTGTCATTAGTGTTTTAATTTAGAATAAAGAAGGGCACATCACCTTGTGTTTTCCACTTGCTCCTATGTATTGTGCGCCCCTGTTTTCTGTAATCCTTCAATTCTTCAACTCAGGGAAAGGCTAGTCCTCAACATTTTCATCCTCCGAAACCTGAAGATATTGCCACTATCTGTTACACTAGTGGCACTACTGGCACGCCAAAGGTAAATCAGCCATCCTTCTGATTATTCTTAGCTTCATCAGCAAAGTTCTTTTACTTGTACAGTTGTACATTTCACATCTGTGATGTTGGATATCATTTTTTCCCCAGGGAGTTGTTCTTTCTCATGAGAACTTAATTGCAAATGTAGCAGGATCAAGCCTGAACATTAAGTTTTACCCCTCCGATGTGTTAGTATTTTACATATGCACTCAAATAAAATTGTTTGTGCTTGAGCAACTTATCCAATTCACATCAGCTCTTAACATTTGTGACAATAACTTTGTGGATCACTCCTCAGGTATATCTCATATCTACCTTTGGCTCACATCTACGAGAGGGTTAACCAGATTGCATCATTGCATTGTGGTGTTGCCATTGGATTCTACCAAGGGGTATGCAGATTCAACTTTATTTGGAATGGTAGCTATAACTATGTAACTACAGAACAATTTTGATGTGCATTCTGAGAATTATCTAACACTAAACTACTAAAGGTTCATCTGTAAGTTGGTGCCTATAGTTGTAGGAATATGATCATCTATTGCAAATATGCATTGTGCACTTGAGTTGCTCTTAGTTTGGATGATGTTTTTTAAAGCTTTGGACGATCTTTCATAGTCAATATAATATTTTATCATTTTAAATTCACTCGCAGCAGTTGTTATGTCCCCTTGTTGGTCACTGTAACCCTCCCCCCACCACCCAAATACTTTTCTTTTGTAGACTTCCTGTGTCCACACCACACCAGTTAACTATACCCATGCATGGGTTATCTCCCATTTGTTTGCTGGTCTGTATGAAGCAAGCATTTTATGTGGCATTTCTAAGTTACGCATCTGTACCTGCATCCCATAATTTTACCTACAAATCTACAATTGTGACTCTTTGTCATCTTTACTTACTACGTTAAATTCCAGGATAATTTGAAGCTCATGGATGATCTGGCTGCTTTGAGACCGACAGTATTCGCAAGTGTTCCCCGGTTATATAACAGAATTTATGCCGCGTAATAAAACTATACTACTAACTTCTATGTTCAGTGTAAATTATTAAAAAGTGATACGTTTTGTTCATACTGCTAACTACTAGTTGCTTATTCGATGTGTAGAATTACAAATGCTGTGAAGGAGTCTGGTGGGCTGAAAGAAAAATTGTTTCATACTGCATACAATGCCAAGAGGCAAGCAATCCTTAAAGGTAAGAATAGTATGTAGTTGCAGTTCATTGAAGTTAGATGCCCTTACTTTTGTTTTTTGTATAACAGTTATGAGAATTTCTTCTGCATCCATAATGAAGCATAGGATCGATATAGCCAATCAGCCATACATGGATAATTGGATACTTGCACAACTTACTAACTTAGTAAATTAAATGCTAAGATCTCCTGGGTAGAAAGGAATAGGTGACCCCCCGCCCCCCCTTTTCCATTTCCTGGGTAGAAAGGATAGTTAGGTTTGTTTTCCTTTTTTAGTGCACAGAAACTTGACATGTATTTTCTCCCAGAAAAAGTCTACCTCACCCCCTCAACTATGGGGGTTGGTCTACTTCACCCCCTCAACTATGAAACCGGTTAAATTACCCCCTGAACTTTGCAAAACCGTTCAAATAACCCCCCAGGGTGTTTTTGGACGGCGGTTTTGCTACAGTAACAACGGTATTGCTACAGTGACAGCGGATTTGTCTTTTTCTTTTTTATTTATTTCGGCTAAATCTTTGAAAAATCATAGTAAATCACAGAAAAATCATAAAATGAAAAATCCAATTTTGTTGGACTCTACATGAGTAGATCTACACAGTGAACATATAATATGGTATGCTTTAGTACAAAGTTTTTGCTATGAAGATTTTGTCTTTTTCTTTTTTATTTATTTCGGCTGAATCTTTGAAAAATCATAGTAAATCACAGAAAAATCAAAAAATAAAAAATCTAATTTTGTTAGACTCCACATGAGTAGATCTACATAGTGAATATATAATATGGTATGCTTTAGTACAAAGTTTTTGCTGTAGTTTTAGATCTATGCTTTTCTGTAATTAATTGAAATAATTCATAGCTGCAGCTTCTATAATTATTTTGTTGGACTAAAGTATACCATATTATGTGTTCACTGTGTAGATCTACTCACATGGAGTCTAACAAAATTAGATTTTTCATTTTATGATTTTTCTGTGATTTACTATGATTTTTCAAAGATTCAGCCGAAATAAATAAAAAAGAAAAAGACAAAACCTTCATAGCAAAAACTTTGTACTAAAGCATATCATATTATATGTTCACTGTGTAGATCTACTCATGTAGAGTCTAACAAAATTAGATTTTTCATTTTATGATTTTTCTGTGATTTACTATGATTTTTCAAAGATTCAGCCGAAATAAATAAAAAAGAAAAAGACAAATCCGCTGTCACTGTAGCAACACCGCTGTCACTGTAGCAAAACCGCCGTCCAAAAACGCCCTGGGGGGTTATTTGAACGGTTTTGCAAAGTTCAGGGGGTAATTTAACCGGTTTCATAGTTGAGGGGGTAAAGTAGACCAACCCCCATAGTTGAGGGGGTGAGGTAGACTTTTTCCATTTTCCCCCCGAAAGGGCCAGCAAGAGCATTGACCCGATCTGTATGGAAGAAAATGGTCGATGTTCCAGTAGCTTCTAGTGGAGTTAGAGTGGTTGTTTGTAGGGGTCCATGAAATGACCATTTTCTTCTCTCTTTAATATAAGATACACAACTCACCTGCATCTTCAAGAAAAAACTGAATCGATCTAATTTTACATTTTGATGCCATCTTAATCCAGTTTCCATCGCATGTATGTGCAATGAAATGTCACTTCTATACTTTGTGCTATTAGGGAAAAATCCATCCCCAGTGTGGGATAAGTTGGTATTTAACAAGATAAAAGCTAGGCTTGGTGGACGAGTGAGGCTTATGAGTTCAGGTGCTTCTCCACTGTCAGCAGATGTTATGGAATTCCTTAGGATGTAAGTTGTCTTCCTCTGAGCTCTCTTGGATGATTTTTGGAACCTGGCTTAGTGACAGTTACTGTTTAAACTTCTATAGATGCTTTGGTGGTGAAATTCTTGAAGGCTATGGAATGACAGAGACATCCTGTATCATATCTGCAATGGATGTTGGTGACAAATCAATTGGTCATGTTGGATCCCCAATTGCATCTTGTGGTAAGCTCTTGTGTTTCAATTTCAAGGATATAATAAATTTGCTTGGGTAGCACTTGCACTTGTGTTGAAAATATTGTCCATGAATTCAACTTATAATATATTAATGTACATAGAGAAACCATGCTAAAGTTAGGAGGCTTTTATTTGTTTTTAATTTTTTTGGCTGTTACTTATCTTGTATTGATGATGCCATGATGGTGGTACTTTGAAAATCCAATAAATGTCCACTGAAATTAGTTGCATTGAACAAACTTATCCTAAATTATTGTTTCTATGCCTCACATCCAATATTTTCAAGGTCATTTTTAAGTTTTGAGTCTAACATGCAGCATGGTCCTGTAGTCACCTTGTTGAATGGATCATGTTTCTGGAATAAAACTAGCCTTTTCTTGAGGAAGATGTCAATATTCTTTACAAATGACACCAGTCAAATGACATCCATATCCAAAATAATTGGGTATGCCTTTGTGCTTGGGCATTGTTCTCACAGTTTCATAATGTAGTTCTTTCTCTTTCCATTTTCAGAGGTGAAACTTGTGGATGTCCCAGAAATGAATTATACATCCGATGATCAGCCTTATCCTCGTGGAGAAATTTGTGTTAGAGGACCTATAATATTCCATGGTTACTATAAAGATGAAGTTCAAACGTAAATTTCTATCCTCCACTTAAATTTACCTTTGTACTGAATGAGCTTCAACTGCAGTAGATCAATAAATACATTTAAAAAACTACAGAAAAGAAGTCATTGATGAAGATGGTTGGTTGCACACTGGAGACATAGGTCTGTGGCTACCTGGAGGGCGTTTAAAGATTATTGATAGGTAAAAAGATGCACTGTTTTATATTTTTAGCTATTATTTTGGAATTAAGATAATAAGATTACAATGTTTTGCTCTCATTAAGCCACGATAAATTGCAATTTATAATTTTAGTTATCTTGGACTCTCGACACAACATCCATGAAAATCATCATAAAATAATCTCTACAGCCTTTTCAATCTAGGGCTAGAATAGGCCTACTATCTGGTGTGATGTTTCAAGTTTGAACTAGTTCTTCATAAGGAGAAAATTTTATTGGACAAATTTGATTCAACAAACCGAAGCTTGCTGGAAACTATCTTTTTTTTTTCCTGCTCTCATGTCCATACATTTTCTATTACTTGATAGCATATTAATAGCAATAGTATTAGTAGCATAATTTAAAAAATAGTCCAAATGACAAAGCTAAACATATATAGCCTTGCAAAGCTACATAACTGAATTGGAAAATATGAATGATGCAGCCCATCCAAAAAATAACTGAGTTATTGAAGATCCCTTCATTGTGCTCTTGCCAGCTTTTTTGCACAACCGAATGACCAAGGAATCAAAACCTCATTATCCATTCACAACTTGTGTTCTTGCAGAACATTTTTCCTTGGCTATTTTGTTGATATACATTTTCGCTAGGCGCTATTTGATTTCAGTATTTTTCTTCCTATGTTACTAATGCCTTACATTTTCTCCTGGATTCTAGGAAAAAAAACATCTTCAAGTTAGCTCAAGGAGAATACATAGCTCCAGAGAAGATTGAAAATGTTTATGCCAAATGCAAGTTCATTGCCCAATGTTTTATATATGGTAATATTTATGATTCTATGTTGGCTATATGACCATCAGTTATGGCATGCATGTTCTAAATCTCTTCTTTTGAATGCAGGTGATAGTTTAAACTCTTCCTTAGTTGGTATTGTTGCAGTTGAACCAGAGGTTTTGAAGGCTTGGGCTGCATCTTGTCACATCCGGTTTTCTAAAGAACAAAACCAGGCTAATCATATGTGTGCCCAGGAAGTTCACACATATGCCAGAATGAAAAAGTATCAGAAACAATGTTATTATATAACGTATACATAGCTATATTAACACTTACATCAGAGTATCGCGGAACGGTGACTAAACTTCGGGCTCCATTCTTCTCAGGGACGGCTGACTGGGGGTAACATATGCCTAGCACTTCTACTAGTCTTCTGGAAACTCCATTACACCTTTGTCCTTTTTCCGAGTAGCATCTTATTACACACTGGAGTGTTGGGGAAATAGCAAGAGTGAATCCATGTCGAACTCAACAAGTATAACACAGGGTTCATGAGGCTCAAAAAGGTTAGACACTGTTTAACTGCGTTTAGCTTTTAATCATCATATAATTAACAATTGAGTAGCATCAAGGTAATCCAAATCCCATTAATGAATCAATGATCAATTGTAGCTTATACCGTTGGAAAGCTTATCAAATTTACTACAACTTCCTTATAGAATTCTTCTCCAGATTCTGCAGTTAAGGTAGTCGAAAACTGTGCACAACAGAAACTATTCCAGATTGCTGACAACACAGATGCACCGCCTTGTGATTTTCATAACTCCCAAACCATAGTAGCTATCAGGACGGTTCTTACGGTCAGAGAAAGATATTGAAGTCTACTATTGTCCAGAATTTATCCATGATTTTTGGGCATCCAAAAATAGAGATATAATCTAAGGAAGACAGATTGTTCTAAAAAAAACAGGATAAGGCAGAAACGAGTTTAAGAGAGACTAGAGAGATAGATAACACTAATCTTCAAGTCTTCATGCTTCTTTGCTTTGTGTTGATGAGATATAAGACATGAATCAAGGATAGCCAAAAGATGACAAGAAAGATAAGGTTTGATCTTGAGTTCTTCATGCCTCCTCATGCCTCGTCGCTTGAGATATTCAGGACTTACTGTTGTTGATAGCAGATGCTACCCCACTTAACAAAGATCTTGTTTCACCTGACGATGTCATTAAAGGCAACACTTTCTCTAAAGCTTGCTGCTAATGATAAGTCCTTCATGTGTTGATCATCCATTAAGATGAGATTAATAAGGTAGCATGACAACCAAGGGTAGACAGGAACGGTGTAAGAGAAAATGGCAAGAATTAGGATCGATTGAAAGATAAGTAAGATACAAGATGTCACTACCCCACTTAACATAGATCGAGCTACTTCTCAAGACTTATACCTTCCTGGCCTACCTTTGAAACACGAGAACAAGAACAACACACAAGCAACACATCAAGCAAAACAAGCACACATCACATCATCGGTACTACACGTGCTTCTTCAATAATAGTGGTCATCCTATTGGCACATTGGAGATGATGAAAGGCCATCGAACTTTTGAACAAGGTAAGATCAGAAAACTTTTAGTAAAAACAACATAAAATAAAATCCAAGGGAGTAAGAAATAATAGCTCAAAGGAAGCTATCAAGGAGAGGATACAACAAGACAAGGAAGAAGAAATAGTCAAAATCAACGAGTCAAGGGATGACAAAATAGTTTTATCGTAAAATAAGTTTTAGAATACGTCCAGTGCTATTTGGCATACGTCCTACAGTCAACACCGCTCTGATACCACTCTGTCACACCCGGTTTTCTAAAGAACAAAACCAGGCTAATCATATGTGTGTCCAGGAAGTCCACACATATGCCAGAATGAAAAAGTATCAGAAACAATGTTATTATATAACGTATACATAGCTATATTAACACTTACATCAGAGTATCGCGGAACGGTGACTAAACTTCGGGCTCCATTCTTCTCAGGGACGGCTGACTGGGGGTAACATATGCCTAGCACTTCTACTAATCTTCTGGAAACTCCACTACACCTGTCCTTTTTCCGAGTAGCATCTTATTACACACTGGAGTGTTGGGGAAATAGCAAGGTGAGTCCATGTCGAACTCAACAAGTATAACACAGGGTTCATGAGGCTAAAAAAGGCTAGACACTGTTTAACTGCGTTTAGCTTTTAATCATCATATAATTAACAATTGAGTAGCATCAAGGTAATCCAAATCCCATTAATGAATCAATGATCAATTGTAATAAGGATAATGAATAGCATTAACATGAGCATAATAATAATCAACAATAATTAAGCATGATATGACAATGGTGATCAACTATTCTGTAAGAATCTCCAAGGCCGCTCGTATCCGTGAGCACGGCTAGTATACCAGTTTTTAACTCTGCGCAGAGGTGTACACTTTCACTGTGAGTCATGATTTCCAAATGCATGGGTTTGCAAGGCCCAAAACATCAGAGACCATATAAAGCCATTCAAAAGTTCGTCTAACAAGTTAGGGCCATTAGATTCACTCGGCAGGCAGATGTAGAACCCCCCTTCCCTGTGGCACAACAACCGCAGCCTATACACACTAGGCCAGGGGCTCGCACTACACCCAACGTGGCAAGCCTTTCTTACGCCATTTAAGGTAACCACTAACAAGCTAGAAAAGGTCTCTTGAACAACTAGAGCCAGAGCCATATAGCCCTCACAGCTGTACTGTATATCCCGGTTATCACTTACAGATAAGTCCTTATGGAGAGAAACCAGAGCATCAAAATAATACACATGCTCTAGCCCCCTTTTAACAGTAATAAAATCATCTTAATAGTTGATTGCTTAATCCATTAATCAAATTACAAGATCATTGTTCATAATTAAGCGCTAGCAGTAGCTACCCAAATGCATAACCCATAGGTGACAAGGAAACAAGATATCAATAGCTAAGTTATAATCTCTATGGTTGTCAATGAAGACACATGCATATGTATAATAATTTCAGTGAATAGGTAACAAGGATGGTCCTGTGTTATACTTGCCTTGATCAAAGCTTTCCAAGTGATACTGCTGACTTGGCTCAAAGTAATACTCCGAATCGTCCAGATACTGCTCACCTTCTATACTCGATCATCAATCAACAACACACATGCATCCAATCAAACAAACACGAAGCAAACAAAGAGATACAATTAGAACAGTACACCAACAGTAGCAAAACAGTAATAAAAGTTTATAAAACTCTTCTACACGTTCCTACGATCACACAGACGTAAAGATCACCAAATTCGGAGTTAAAACGTGAAAGTTATGAATTTTCTAAGATTTCCTATAGATAAATAAATACTTAATTATAAACTCGAAAAATAAATTATCAAAACTAACTGTACAACTACACTAACATGTAGAGCTCGCAAATACAAACCTAACGCAACTTGAACGGATCAAATCGGAGTTAAAACGAAGATTTTATGACCAAAACAGTTCTAGTGGCAAAACTGTAATTATCTGAAAACGTATTTTTGATTAAACCGGGAGAAAATACGCTTTCAAAACGCGAAAACGTACTTTCAGTTTTACGCTACGGACCGCGGGTTGATTACTAAAAAGCTGAGGGTCTCTTTAACAAATTTACCCGCGAAGGGGTAAGTTCTAATCTTGACCGTTGACACAAGATCGGACGGCTGACGTTCGATCCAATCAAAGAAGAGAGAAAAGGCCGGCCCTCTACAGTGTATCCGGCCGGTGGCCACCATGGCCGCCGCCATGAACTCGCCGGAGCTCCTCAGGAGCGCGTTTTCCGGTAGCTCTGACCATGGAATAAACACAGAAAGAAAGCGGAGAACGTCGCGGCTCACCTAGGGCCTCAACCCGAACCGAAGACCGGACGGAGATATTGGTTGACGTGCACGGCTGCCGGCGGAGATTACTGTGCATCCGGTGAGGTTAAACAAAGAACAAAGAGCATGCGAAAACAAGGAGGCACGGTACAAATTCGTTACCGCGTCGAGAATCCCCGGCAGCGGTTTGCGGAAAACAAAGATACGATGAACGAACGCTTTCCCGCGATGGTCGGTGCTTGAGCTCCTCAATGACGCTGCGAACAAAGATGAAGGCAACGCCAGCTAGTAGATGGAAAAGAGGAGGGTGGAGCGGATACAGTGTAGGGTATTATGCATCTTATAGAGGAACACGGCTGGCGGATCAATCCAAAACAAATCGGACGGGGTCGGATCTCACCGAGTTGGAGTCCAACTCGACTACGAACCGGAGGTGGGAGATACGGCTGACGAGCGGCCCCCACCTGTCAGTGAAATGAGGGAGGGAGAGGCGCGACTGCTGGCTCGGGCTGGCTCGGGCCGACTGGGCTGCTCGTCTGCTGGGCCGGCCCACGCGGTCACGGCGCGAGATGGAGCAGAGAACTTTGGGCTCGGCTAGCTGGGCCGCCGGGCCAACAGGTAAGAAGGTAAGTTGCTTTTCTTTTTTTCTTTCTTTTCTTTATTAGTCTATTTTCCAAAACCTTTTCAAATAAAAATTTCTAAGCCAAACAAAATAAAATAAATCCACACCACAAAATAAATTAAATGCAACAGCATGAATGCAACACCACATATTTTTTTAAAAAAATTTAATTCCCCTTCTCTAAATTATTCAAAATTTATTACTCCTAAAATTTGGGTGTTACACATATGAAGGAATCCAGGTAAAAGTTTTTAACTGTAACATTTGCCACCTATTTATTTCATCCTTAGAATTCTAAAAAATTTATTTCATCCTTCAAAAAAAATGTCTGTAAGTAGCCTGACACTGATCCAACTTATAATTATGGAAACTAGCGTTCATTTTCCACCTTAAGCTTTGGTTGAATCATATATCGAATGGAACTGTGTCAGTCTCTTCCACTCCCTCTTAGTATGGATGAAAACGGTACGGATATTTATTCGACCGTCCGTTCGACCGAACAAATATGAACACTTATCTGGATAGTTATTCGGATATCCGTAATTTTTTTCGGATACGGATAATAAAACGGATATCTTAGGCGGATATCAAATACGGATGTAATATCATCGATATCCGGCGGATATCGGATAATCCGGATAAGTATCGGATATATCCGGATTATTAAAACGGATATTATCCGGATCTTTTTCAAACTTTCTCAAATGAAAAAATGGCCTATATAAGGATTGTAGATCTTGATGAGCTGAACAAACTTGATATTCAAAACTTTTCAATTTGAGACAATCTAGGGTTCCGAAAACTAGTTTGTAGACGTCGAAATTTAAAAATCACAAATTTGAACCGCCCAAACTATCTCAAATGGAAAGTTGACCAAAACAACAATTGTAGATCTTGAGGAGTTGAACAAACTTGGTATTCAAAACTTTTCAATTTGAAGTCATTTAGAGTTCATAATACTAGAGTCAAAGTGTTGTTTTTTATTTGACCAAATTTGACTTGGTCAAACTTGCTCAAATGAGACACTAAATGACCTCAGATGAAAAAACTCTGAATACCAAGTTTGATCATCTCAGCAAGATCTACAATTGTTACATAGCTCATTTTCCCATTTGAGAGTTTTATCATACACTAGTCACAAATTCTTGAATCTCATATAGACTTTCTGAAACCATGTCACACACTTCTGAAATTTGAACTACATTTTGTTCAAACTTTCTCAAATGAAAAAATAGCCTATATAAGGATTGTAGATCTTGATGAGCTTAACAAACTTGGTATTCAAAACTTTTCAATTTGAGACAATCTAGGGTTTTGAAAACTAGTTTGTAGGCGTCAAAATTTAAAAATCACAAATTTGAACCGTCCAAACTATCTCAAATGGAAAGTTGACCAAAACAACAATTGTAGATCTTGATGAGTTGAACAAACTTGGTATTCAAAACATTTCAATTTGAAGTCATTTAGAGTTCATAATACTAGAGTCAAAGTGTTGTTTTTTTATTTGACCAAATTTGACTTGGTCAAACTTGCTCAAATGAGACACTAAATGACCTCAGATGAAAAAACTCTAAATACCAAGTTTGATCATCTCAGCAAGATCTACAATTGTTATATAGCTCATTTTCCCATTTGAGAAAGTTTTATCAAACACTAGTCACAAATTCTTGAATCTCATATAGACTTTCTGAAACCATGTCACACACTTGTGAAATTTGAACTATATTTTGTTCAAACTTTCTCAAATGAAAAAATAGCCTATATAAGTATTGTAGATCTTGATGAGCTTAACAAACTTGGTATTCAAAACTTTTCAATTTGAGACAATCTAGGGTTTCGAAAACTAGTTTGTAGGCATCGAAATTTAAAAATCACAAATTTGAACCGTCTAAACTATCTCAAATGGAAAGTTGACCAGAACAACAATTGTAGATCTTGATGAGTTGAACAAACTTGGTATTCAAAACTTTTCAATTTGAAGTCATTTAGAGTTCATAATACTAGAGTCAAAGTGTTGTTTTTTCATTTGACCAAATTTGACTTGGTCAAACTTGCTCAAATGAGACACTAAATGACCTCAGATGAAAAAACTCTGAATACCAAGTTTGATCATCTCAGCAAGATATACAATTGTTACATAGCTCATTTTCCCATTTGAGAAAGTTTTATCAAACACTAGTCACAAATTCTTGAATCTCATATAGACTTTCTGAAACCATGTCACACACTTGTAAAATTTGAACTACATTTTGTTCAAACTTTCTTAAATGAAAAAATGAACTATATATATGCTGCTTTTACTCAATATCCGAATAGATATTTGTATCCGACCTTCTCCGAATCCGATTCATACCGTATTCGATACTCATTATTCGTATCCGTAACCGAGTCAATCCGTATTCGTATATGTATCCGAACGCTATCCGTGTCCGAATCCGAATCCGAACAAAAATATGAAAACAAATATAATATGAGGCTCTTAGCGTGGCTGTTGAACACTAAATCCTCTGTTTTCAGCTGCAGCCTGTGGTCCAAAGGAAGTGTATATCAGGTGGAATTTTATTAGTTGCCATCCTAAAGAGCCAGTTTACATTTCAACTATTTTTCCGCCCAATAGATCACACTAGATAAAATACTATCCAACTTTACTGTGTTATTGTCACTGCACATTTCCTTAAATTTTTCATGCCTACAACCTGTTTCTCTCTTTGATAAGTGGTCCACTGTTTGCCACAGTAAAACTCAGCACATGTAGAACTTCAAGCAAGTCTTTAACATTTGCACAGGTTTTTTATGCTCTAAACTGCCCTTTCTTTTTTTTTTTCTCGAATATAAACTGTCCTTTCTAATGTAGTGCGAAGACTTGAGACAGCTTTGTGCTGACCCTAGAGCAAGAGCTGCTGTCTTGGCTGATATGGATTCTGTTGGGAAGGAAGCGCAGGTTTCTCTCTTCTCTTCTGACCTACGTAGCAAATTCTAATGTTCAATCCAAGTGAAACTGTTGTGCTGTGATCATTTAATGATATTCTGTGCCCTGTTGTACCAGCTAAGAGGTTTTGAGTTTGCTAAAGCTGTTCGGCTTGTTGCTGAGCCATTCACAGTGGAGAATGGTCTCCTCACCCCGACACTCAAGGTAGGCCCCACTGGTGACTCTAGAGGAAATTTACAAACTGAAATGCTGAGTGGCTTGCATCCTTTACAAATACAAACTGAAATGCTAAGTGGCTACGGCTTACACTCCCATTCCAATACTTCTGCAGGTCAAAAGACCGCAAGCTAAGACGTACTTCGCAAAGGAAATTTCAGATATGTATGCAGAGTTGCGGGAGACAGAGGCACCCAGGTCGAAGTTGTAATCGCCCGTGTAATGGTCAGAAGGAGAAGTGATATATACAGGCTTATATACTGATATCATGTATAGAATAACTTAATCTTTTACTGGCGCAGCAAATAATGGTTCCTGCAATGATCAGGAAGAATGAGCACAGACGGAGGCAGTGCTTGGACTGCAGAATGAATAGATGGTCCTCTAGAACTGAATGCCGAATTGCCGAGCACATGAATTTTTGCCCTTGTCCAACGTGCCACGTTAGCCTCAATGGAAGATACATCATAGAAAAAAATATGCTGCTAATGTAAACAGTAAACAGTTCGTTGCGAACTGTAAGAATGTCTCTCGGTTGTATAGCAACTTCGGTATTTTCTTTTTCCTATGTCGACACAGTTCAACATCATGGTCTGGTGTTGCATAGCAAGTTGATTGATCGGAACAAGCCGGAAGCTGACAAATACAAAACATGTCTCTATGTCGGTCTATGGTTATGGTATGGGGACGTGCTATCGTCCAAACGTCCGATGGGATTGAGTCCCATCGGATGCCACCGCCCGCACGCTCCCACCCCCTCCTCCACTCCGCCATCGTCCGCCTTCGTCCCTGCTTCATGCATGCACTCCCACCTCCTCTCTCAGCATGGGCGGCACTAGCGGCCGGGGATGAAGTGGCTAAGGACGAGTACAACCCTAGTGCGCCCTCGACCATGGCACCCTCGATTGTCGGCTCTAGCACTCCCCGTTAGTCGGCGCGCTCCATCCACCGGCCCCTAGGTCACCTTCGACCGAACAACATAAAAACATTTGCAACATGAAAAAACATCAGATGAAATATTTGGAATATACACTTGCAACATATGTATGAAAACATATGCAACATCAAATAGAACACTTGCTGCAATAGGAGATTGAAACAAACAAAAAATTTGGAACATAATGTTGCAACATTTGTGTGAAACATATGCAATATCCAGATCAAAATGCTTGCAACATACGTCTAAAACAGAAGAAACATTTCGAATAAACTCTTGCAACATACTACTAAAACACTTGCAACATATGCAACATCCATATGATTCAACTACAACATGCCTATAAAACATCTGAAACAATTGAAACATATAATTACAACATAGGGGGAGACAGCCTCACGCGGGGAGCGCCATGGCTGCCGAGTGTGGGGAGGTGAAAGGTCTTGATGGCTAGAGGGGGTGAATAGCCTTATAAAATTTTCTACAAAGACAAGCTAAATAAGTTTATCAATATAACAAATAGCGAGATGCGAGTTTTGCTTAGCCTACGGGGTGTTTGCAAGCCACCTAACCAATTCACAATTCTAGTTTATTTGCACTTAACCGCACAAGTCAAACCGCACAACTAAAGCTAGCTAGCTACACAAGCTAAGAGTTACACTAACAAGCTAGCAAAGTAACTAAGAAATAAATACAAGAGAGAGTTAGGAGGGTATCACCGAGGGACGAAGTATTGAGCCAACCAATTAATATGATCAATAGATGAATACCAATATAACCGAACACCGGGATCAATCAATCACAATATGAAAGTGATGACACGAAGATTTATCCCGAGGTTCACGTGCTTGCCGGCACGCTAGTCCCCGTTGTGTCCCTCTTCACCACGTGGTTCGGTGGCTAATCGGTCACACACCGAGCCTCTCAAAAGACACCACAAGAACCTACCAAATGGCAAAAGGTTGCAATGACACGAGCAATTCACTAATGTTGCCTTTGGCGCTTCGCCAGGTAGGCACAAACCCCTCACAATCACCGGAGGTGGCCAAGAACAATCACCAACTCTTGCCAACGCCTCCAAGCTGCTCCAAGCCGTCTAGGTGGCGGCAACCACCAAGAGAAACAAGAATCCCGCAGCAAATCAACCACCAAGTGCCAACTAGATGCTATCTCACAATGCAAATGCACTTGGATCACTCAATCTCACTTCGAATATGCAAAGAAGCAAGAGAGATGAGTGGGAGGGGAGTTGCTTAGCTCAAAGTGCTCACAAGTATGTCAAAATGTTCGAGAGATAGAGCCTTGAGCCGGCCAACGAGTATTTATAGACGTACCCCTTCGAATATAGCCGTTAGAAACTTAAACAGCCGAAATCGGGTTGACCGGACGCGCTGGTCCAACTGACCGGGCGCGCCGGTCGCCCAACGGCTAACTCGTGAAGTACTGACCGGACGCGCTGGTCCAAATGACCGGACGCGCTGGTCGCCCAACGGCTAACTGCGAAGCAACGACCGGACGCGCTGGTCCAACTGACCGGACGCGCCGGGAACGACCGGACGCGCTGGTCCCGTGAAGGACCGGACGCGCTGGTCGCCTGAGCAGCGCTCAACGAAATAGTGACCGGACGCGCTGAAGAAAATGACCGGACGCGACAGTGACAGCGTCCGGTTAGAGTCCAGTAAGCTCCCTGAACGACCGGACGCGTCCGATCATCAGTGATCGGACGCGCCTCGCGTCCGATCATCGAACTGAAAAACGCGCAGACACTGAACACTGACCGGACGCGTCCGGTCATGCAAGGACCGCGTCCGGTCACCTCTGTGACCTCCGTTCGCCTCCGTTTCTTTTCCAGACTTCCGGCGTAGTGGAAAATAATCGTTTCAACTTCTCGAAAACGCCTGAATCCCGCCTCGCAAGCTCGGCGGGAGGGAGAGAGGAACCCAAACCCTCTCTACCGCTCAAACTCCACCGCCGTCGCAAACGTGCTAACACCACCAAGTGATCTCGTCATGTGTGAGTGTGTTAGCATTTTCACAATCATTTTTCGAGGCGATATTAGTTCTATCCAAATGCATATGATCATGAAATGCACATCTAGAGGCACTTAGGAGTTCAATAGCCGCGTCATTCCCCTCTTTATAGTACGGCTATCTATCCTATAATGTAACCACACCCACTAGGTGTCTTGGTTACTAAAACACAACCCTTAAGCATATACCTTTCCCTTGATCACGTAGGGTTGCGTCCAAATCCAAGTGTGGCCATCATGATCACCATGTCCATCTTGCCACCAACCTTGGAATGTACTAATCCTCATATGCTACATACAACTTAGGCATAGGATTAGTACTTAGGCATTGTCACTAATTACCAACACCAAACATAGGACTTTCAATCTCCCCCTTGTTGGTAATTGGTGACAAATCTTTCACAAAGATATTATGATAAAATTTTGATTGAACCCATGTCACATTGTCCAAGTATATTACCATGTGTAAGAATTATGGACATGTGATCATGAATTCAAATTGATAGCAATGGCTCCCCCTACATGTATGCTATATGTTTGGATTTTGGAAGCATACATGTTAGATAGGAAAGATTAGGAGCATTGTCTACCAATAGGTACTAAGTGTTTTAGATTATAGACCTTTGAAGCGTGATACCATCGGAGTAGCGATAAACACCATCTTAGCACCTTGTGTAGTTAGATTCCACTTGGACAAGCACAAACATAACTAGAAACCTCGTGAGATCAACATTATAAGCAAGGTTCTAGTACCACTTTGAAAAAAACATGAAGCAAGAAAAATCTAACTACTTCCTATTCATGCTAGTACCACAATGCATCATTCAAATTATACTAGCAAGTCACCACACAAGCAATGTATCGGAGAAAACGAAATGCATAACTATGCATCATACATATGAGGTGCACATAGAAATGCAACATTCATGTTTAAAAGCTTGCTCCCCCTACTTGTGTGCTTCTTTTATCAATTCTTCTTTTATCAATTCTCCCCCTTTAGGATCTTTGTGAAACATTTTCAAACATTTTCTCCCCCACAACATTTTTTTAGTTCTATCTTTGTGAACAACATTTTCTCCCCCTTTGGCACCAATTGACCACAAGGAGCAAACTTTAGATAGATTATCATGTTGAAATATGGGGTGAGGATCAAGTTTATGATTCAACCTAGATTGCTTGCATAAATAAAATACTTCGGTTTGATCCAAGGGCAAGCTTCTTCACACCTCACTAGAAGGGTTATCATGCACCATGTTGAAGCAAATATTTAGACAAGTTTTCTAGATTAAACACTTAGGATCACAAGCTACTTAAACAAGTTATATGCTACCACTAGATCATACAAGTCATGGAAACAATAGTGGCACCATATAAACTTCAAATTCATTTAATTTTCATGAATGATCCTAGAACATAAGAAATCATGACTAGATGCACTAAACATGTCCTTAGTATAGAATGTATGACATGTCAACCAATTGTACCTTGGGGCTCGAAGGAGAGGCATGTCATATATGGGGTGCATCAACTCATGTTGGAGAAGACAAGTATGTTCAACTCATTCTTTAGCTTGTGAAATCTCTTCTCATCAAGTGGCTTGGTGAATAGATCGGCTAATTGATCTTCGGTGCCCACACTCTCAATAGCAATGTCACCCTTTTGTTGATGATCTCTAATAAAGTGATGGCGAACATCAATATGCTTTGTTCTTTGATGTTGAATCGGATTGTTAGTTAGCTTCACGGCACTTTCATTGTCACATAGCAATGGCACATTCTTGAAATTGATTCCAAAATCCTTCAATGTTGCCTTCATCCACAAGATTTGTGCACAACAACTACCCGCGACGATGTATTCGGCTTCGGCGGTAGATAGTGCAATACTATTTTGCTTCTTGGATGACCATGAGACAAGTGATCTTCCCAACAATTAACATGTCCCAGAAGTGCTCTTTCTCTCCACTTTATCACCGACATAGTCGGAATCCGAATATCCAACTAGCTCAAAACTTGCACCTTTGGGATACCACAATCCAACATCTTGTGTATGCTTTAAGTACCTCAATATTCTCTTTGTTGCCTTCAAATGACTTTCTCTTGGTGAGGCTTGAAATCTTGCACACATACATACACTAAACATCACATCGGGCCTTGATGCCGTCACATAGAGTAGGCTACCAATCATTGATCTATATAGCTTTTGATCCACCATGTTGCCACTCTTGTCACTATCCAAACTTCCACTAGTGCCCATTGGGGTTGTAATACTCTTTGCATCTTCCATTCCAAACCTCTTGAGCATATCTTTGATGTACTTGGTTTGGCTTACAAATGTTCCTTCCTTCATTTGTTTGATTTGAAGTCCAAGAAAGAAACTAAGTTCACCAATCATTGACATTTCAAATCCCTTTGCCATCATTTTCCCAAACTCATCACAATAATCTTGATTGGTTGAACCGAATATGATATCATCAACATATATTTGTAATACAAACAAGTCTTTCTCAATCTTCTTGGTGAATAGTGTTGTATCAACTTTGCCCATAACAAATCCTTTGGATAGCAAGAAGTCCCTCAATCTTTCATACCATGCTCTAGGTGCTTGCTTTAATCCATACAAAGCCTTCCTTAACTTGTATACATGATTAGGTTTCTTGTCATCTTCAAAACCGGGAGGTTGCTCCACATACACCTCCTCTTGAATTGAGAAATGCACTCTTTACATCCATTTGATATAGCTTGATATTGTGAGCACAAACATAGGCAAGTAAGATCCTAATTGCTTCCAATCTTGCAACCGGGGCATAAGTTTCACCAAAGTCAAGACCCTCTATTTGTGTGTAACCTTGAGCCACTAGTCTTGCTTTGTTCCTTACTACTATCCCATCTTGATCTTGCTTGTTGCGAAAGACCCATCTTGTTCCAATGACATTGTGATCCTTAGGCCTTTCAACTAGTTCCCATACTTCATTTCTCTTGAAGTTGTTGAGCTCTTCATGCATTGCATTTATCCAATCCGGATCTCTCAATGCTTTATCAATGTCCTTGGGTTCTTCCATTGACACAAAAGATGAGTGAGCACAAAATGATGCCAATCTTGATCTAGTTTGAACTCCTCTTTGTATGTCACCAATGATGGAATCCAATGGATGGTCTCTTGCAATGTTAGTTGGTTGAAGTACTTGGACTTGATTGCTTGGATGTTGATGTTGATCATGAGTTTGAGATGATGAACTAGCCACTTGTTGATCTTGTTGCACTTGAGATGATGTACTAGCTTGATTTTGCATTAGAGAACCACTAGCTTGAGTGATTGGACTTTGGAGCACTTGATCTTTGTTGTCATCTACATTAATAACTTGCTTTGGTCTAATATCACCAATATCCATTTCTTTCATAGCATTACTCAATTGAGTTCCTCTCACATCATCCAAGTTATCTTCTTCATCTTGAGAGCCATTTGTTTCATCAAACTCAACATCATGCACTTCTTCAAGTAAACCACTAGCCAAATTCCAAACTCTATAAGCTTTGCTAGTAGTTGAGTAACCAAGTAGAAATCCTTCATCACATTTCTTCTCAAACTTGCTCAATCTAGTGCCCTTCTTCAAGATGTAGCATTTGCAACCAAATACCCGAAAGTATGCAATGTTGGGCTTTCTTCCATTTAAGATCTCATATGGTGTCTTCTCTAGAAACTTGTGGCAATAGAGACGGTTGCTATAGAAGCAAGCCGTGTTGATTGCTTCGGCCCAAAATGAATGACTTACATTATACTCATTCAACATTGATCTTGCCATATCAATTAAGGTTCTATTTTTCCTCTCAACTAGTCCATTTGATTGAGGTGTATACTTGGCCGAGAATTGATGTTTGATTCCATGCTCTTCACATAGCTCATCAACTCTTGTGTTTCTAAACTCACTTCCATTGTCACTTCTTATTTTCTTGATTGTGGTCTCAAATTCATTTTGCACTCTCTTGATGAACTTCTTGAATATGTCAAATACATCACTTTTGTCCACAAGAAAGAATACCCATGTGTATCTAGTGAAATCATCTACAATCACAAAACCATACTTGTTGCCACCAATGCTTGTGTATGTAGTTGGCCCAAATAGATCTATGTGCAACAACTCAAATGCCTTGGAAGTACTCATAATGCTCTTCAATGGATGAGTGTTGCCTACTTGCTTTCCGGCTTGACATGCACTACATAGCTTATCCTTCTCAAATGTGACATCCTTCAAGCCTCTAACTAAGTCATGTTTCACTAACTTATTCAATTGCTTCATGTCAACATGACCAAGTCTTCTATGCCATAACCAACCCATACTTGATTTGGTGAGCAAGCATGTTGAAAGTTGAGTGTCACTAGCATTGAAATCAACCAAGTATAGATTCTCATATCTAAAGCCTTTGAAGATCAAGTTAGAGCCATCAACACTAACTATCTCCACATCATCAACACCAAATATGCACTTGAAACCGAGATCACACAATTGAGCAACCGAGAGAAGATTGAAGTTCAACTTTTCAACTAAGAGCACATTGGAAATGCTATGATCATTTGAGATTGCAATCCTTCCAAGAGCCTTTACATCACCCTTGCTATTGTCACCAAATGTGATACTATCAATGCCACTATCATTTGATTTGAGAGAGTTGAACATTCTTGAATCACCGGTCATATGTTGAGAGCACCCACTATCAAGCACCCAATGCCTTCCTCCGGCCTTGTAATTTACCTACAAAACAATTTAATGTCTTTTAGGTACCCATACTTGCTTGGGTCCTTGGAGGTTAGTCACTAAGCTCTTTGGTACCCAAATGGCCTTCTTCTTTGGGCCCACAATTGGTGTACCAACAAACCTAGCATGCACACCTTTCTCACCCTTGGTAAGTACATAACAAGAATCAAAAGGAATGTAAGGTACATTAGCATTTTTCTTGTTCTTGTTCATTTTATTGCAATTAATCTCTAGATGCCCAACTTGCTTGCATCTATTGCAATAACGACCATTGCCCTTCACAAAGCGAGGCTTTGGAGTAGCAAAGGCCGCCTTGCCCTTCTTGGGAGTATAGCCTAATCCCTCTTTGTTAAGAGAGAACCTTTGGCTACCCAAGCATTTTAGCAAGCGGGCATCCCCACCATAGGCGTTGCCTAATGCGCGGGTGAGATCATCCACCTCTCTCTTGAGAGTTTCAACCACAAGTGATGAATCACTAGTAGTAGAGGTAGAGTTGGTTGTGGTGGATGATGATGAGCTACATGAAGCATTAGTAGGACTAACAAATAAAGAATCATTAATAATATCACATGTTAGTCCAATATCACAAGTGACAATCACTTGCTCCTCCTTAGCTTCCTTCATGAACTTCTCCAACTTAAGGTCCTTTTCCTTGATGAGCTCAAGTAGAGTGGAGTGGGCTTCCTTAAGCCTAGTGTGAGCAATTTCAAGATCCTCGTGGTCTTCCTTTAGACACTCACGAGAAGCCTCTAGCTCATCAAAGGATTTCCTAAGAGCTTTGAGCTCTTGTTCAATTCCTTTGCACTCCTTACTCTTTTTGAGAGCAACAAGCTCCTCCATCAAGGCATCATTTTCATTGCTCTTGGCAATGAGCTCTTGTTCCAAGATTTTATATTTCTTGGTTGTCCTCTTGTAGCCCTTGCTCATTTGATCTATTATG
Source organism: Saccharum spontaneum (assembly GCA_022457205.1). Lineage (NCBI taxonomy): Eukaryota > Viridiplantae > Streptophyta > Magnoliopsida > Poales > Poaceae > Saccharum > Saccharum spontaneum. The sequence goes on along the minus strand of CM039616.1, from coordinate 54,985,569 downwards.
CCTAATAGATCATCCTTGGAGTAGTCCTCATCCTCCTCATCATCACTCCTACAATCATCACTAGCACAAGAATCATCATCACTATCATCATATTTTACCTTTGTAGGCTTGGCCATAAGGCATGTTGATGTAGTGTTGAAGATGGATGGCTTGTTGGAGAGGGCGATGTTTGCAGTGGCTCGTCGAGTGATCCTCTCATCATCACTAGAGCTTTCATCATCATCACTATCGGAGTTGTCACTATCCCAAGTGACTACATAACCACCACCCTTCTTCTTCTTGTTGAAAGTGAAGCTCTTCTTTGCTTTCTTCTCCTTCTTGTTCTTCTTCAACTTTAACTCCCCATCATGATATCTTTTGTCTTCATAGGGGCACTTTGCCACTACATGATCGGGGCTATTGCAATTGTAGCAAAGCACCTCCTTTGCCTTCATGAAGTCCCTTCTCTTTCTTGCACCATAGCCTCTCTTCTTCATGAACCAACCCATCTTTTGCACTAGAAGGGCCATGATCTCATCATCAAATGGATCGTCATCATCATCATCAACCTTGCTCTTGCCCTTGGAGGATGAAACCTTGAATGCAATGGGCTTCTCTTGCTTGACCTTGGTCTCCTTCTTCTCTTCTACCTCATCTTCATCATCATTGTATTGGGCATCGGTCATTATATCTCCAAGCACATTGGTTGGTTTGACCTTGTCCAATCCCTCTCTAAAGATCATTCTTCTCAAGGTGGCAAACTTCTTGGGTAAGCACATCAAGAACTTGTGTGAGAAGTCCTTGTCCTCAACCTTCTCCCCAAGCCCCTTGAGATCATTGACAATGACTTGGAGCCTATAGAACATCTCCGGGATGGATTCATCATCCTTCATCTTGAATGTGGAGAACTTGTCCTTGAGCATATATAGTTTGGCACTTTTTACCGTTGAAGTGCCTTCATATGTTTCTTCAAGCCTTATCCAAAGCTCATTTGCCTTTTCAAGATCTTTGATTTGCTCAAATACTTTATCATCAATGGCACGATAGATTGTGTCAAGTGCCGCCGTATTGCATTGTTTGTTGATGCGGTCATTGGGAGTGAGGTTTTCCTCATCAAGAATGACGTATCCTTCTTTGGTCACATCCCAAACCTTCTCATGTATATTGCCTAGATATTGCTTCATCTTCCTTTTCCAATGATCAAAGGAAGAGATGCCATCAAAGAATGGAGGCTTGCCATTAACATGATTGAACATAACTTGAGCCATCTTACACCGAGGTTGTTAAGCCTTACAAACGGTGACCACGGCTCCGATACCACTTGAAAGGTCTTGATGGCTAGAGGGGGGTGAATAGCCTTATAAAATTTTCTACAAAGACAAGCTAAACAAGTTTATCAATATAACAAATAGCGAGATGCGAGTTTTGCTTAGCCTACGGGGTGTTTGCAAGCCACCTAACCAATTCACAATTCTAGTTTATTTGCACTCAACCGCACAAGTCAAACCGCACAACTAAAGCTAGCTAGCTACACAAGCTAAGAGTTACACTAACAAGCTAGCAAGGTAACTAAGAAATAAATACAAGAGAGAGTTAGGAGGGTATCACCGAGGGGCGAAGTATTGAGCCAACCAATCAATATGATCAATAGATGAATACCAATATAACCGAACACCGGGATTAATCAATCACAATATGAAAGTGATGACACGAAGATTTATCCCGAGGTTCACGTGCTTGCCGGCACGCTAGTCCCCGTTGTGTCCCTCTTCACCACGTGGTTCGGTGGCTAATCGGTCACACACCGAGCCTCTCAAAAGGCACCACAAGAACCTACCAAATGACAAAAGGTTGCAATGACACGAGCAATTCACTAATGTTGCCTTTGGCGCTTCGCCGAGGTAGGCACAAACCCCTCACAATCACCGGAGGTGGCCAAGAACAATCACCAACTCTTGCCAACGCCTCCAAGCTGCTCCAAGCCGTCTAGGTGGCGGCAACCACCAAGAGAAACAAGAATCCCGCAGCAAATCAACCACCAAGTGCCAACTAGATGCTATCTCACAATGCAAATACACTTGGATCACTCAATCTCACTTCGAATATGCAAAGAAGCAAGAGAGATGAGTGGGAGGGGAGTTGCTTAGCTCAAAGTGCTCACAAGTATGTCAAAATGTTCGAGAGATAGAGCCTTGAGCCGGCCAACGAGTATTTATAGACGTACCCCTTCGAATATAGCCGTTAGAAACTTAAACAGCCGAAATCGGGTTGACCGGACGCGCTGGTCCAACTGACCGGGCGTGCCGGTCGCCCAACGGCTAACTCGTGAAGTACTGACCGGACGCGCTGGTCCAAATGACCGGACGCGCTGGTCGCCCAACGGCTAACTGCGAAGCAACGACCGGACGCGCTGGTCCAACTGACCGGACGCGCCGGGAACGACCGGACGCGCTGGTCCCGTGAAGGACCGGACGCGCTGGTCGCCTGAGCAGCGCTCAACGAAATAGTGACCGGACGCGCTGAAGAAAATGACCGGACGCGACAGTGACAGCGTCCGGTTAGAGTCCAGTAAGCTCCCTGAACGACCGGACGCGTCCGATCATCAGTGATCGGACGCGCCTCGCGTCCGATCATCGAACTGAAAAACGCGCAGACACTGAACACTGACCGGACGCGTCCGGTCATGCAAGGACCGCGTCCGGTCACCTCTGTGACCTCCGTTCGCCTCCGTTTCTTTTCCAGACTTCCGGCGTAGTGGAAAATAATCGTTTCAACTTCTCGAAAACGCCTGAATCCCGCCTCGCAAGCTCGGCGGGAGGGAGAGAGGAACCCAAACCCTCTCTACCGCTCAAACTCCACCGCCGTCGCAAACGTGCTAACACCACCAAGTGATCTCGTCATGTGTGAGTGTGTTAGCATTTTCACAATCATTTTTCGAGGCGATATTAGTTCTATCCAAATGCATATGATCATGAAATGCACATCTAGAGGCACTTAGGAGTTCAATAGCCGCGTCATTCCCCTCTTTATAGTACGGCTATCTATCCTATAATGTAACCACACCCACTAGGTGTCTTGGTTACTAAAACACAACCCTTAAGCATATACCTTTCCCTTGATCACGTAGGGTTGCGTCCAAATCCAAGTGTGGCCATCATGATCACTATGTCCATCTTGCCACCAACCTTGGAATGTACTAATCCTCATATGCTACATACAACTTAGGCATAGGATTAGTACTTAGGCATTGTCACTAATTACCAACACCAAACATAGGACTTTCAGGAGGTCGGTCGTCGGGGTGAGAGAGGGTGACGCCGCAGGTGGGGAGGGCACCGCGCCACCTCCATGGATCTCGCGAAGGGTGGGGGAGAGAGCCGTCGGATCTGCCGAGTGTGGGGAGGTCGGTCGCCGGGGTGAGAGAGGGTGCCGCCGCAGGTGGGGAGGGCACCGCGCCACCTCCATGGATCTCGCGAAGGGTGGGGGAGAGAGCCGTCGGATTTGTGGGCGTTGAGGGCTCCCGGTGGAGAGGACGCCGGAAGGGGGGGGAGGGGCGCTGCCAAGGTGGATGGATGGCGCCGGCGGGGGTAGGGGAGGAGTGGTGCATGAGGCCGCCGCCGATGGCCAGGGAGGCAGCCAAGCAGGGGCCGAGGAGGGTTGCCGCCCAGAGGGGGCTCACGAGGAGTGCCATCTCCCTGGCCACCCCCGACACCGTGGGTTGCTCCTAGGCCATCAGCGTCGTCAAACGGGGGGCGGTGCGGCGGAGCAGAAGCAATGGCACGGGGCGGGCGGCAAGAGCGAGGCGAGCGGCGAAGTAGGAGATGGATTGGTGCAGGGCCAATTAATTGGATATTTATTAAACATTGATTGGAAAGGAGCGGCGGAGTGGTTGTGTCACATAGACCACGTCCCGTGTCCGTCCGACACGAGTAAAAAAGTCAGACGCTCAGATCCAAGTATTACCGTTATGGTATGACATCATGACTGATCATGTATACGGACGGTAGAAAGCAGAAACGACTGCAAGGCTCAGGCCCTGTTTAGATGCGCGTCAAAATTCCAAATTTCACATCACATCGAGTCACATCGAATGTTTGAACGTATGCATGAGATATTAAATATAGACAAAAAAAAGAAACTAATTACACAGTTTGCATGTAAATCGCGAGACGAATCTTTTAAGCCTACTTAGACCATGATTGAACACTTATTGTAAAAGTTAGCACGCGTGCTACAGTATCAAAATCCCAAATTTTACGCATCTAAACACAGCCTCAATTGACTGCGGGCATGGAAGTCTCCTATAGGCCTCAAAGTCCAGGTCCACTTCATCGTGTCGGCCCATCCCATGGCAGGCAGCGATGGCGACTATTCTGGGCTGAACTTAGTTGGTGCGACCCATCAACCCATTCCTAGCCCAGCCCAATGATAAGCCAAGCCCAAACCGTTCGAGAGCGAGAAGGGCCGGGTAGCCAGCCTTTAAGTACCCCACGCACCGGCACAGCGGCACACGAGACACGACACACCACATCTTCCCTCTTCCCCCAACAGTCTCTCGCCTGCAAGCCCCACGCCCCCACCCCACGAGCTCGCTCGCTCGCGCCTCGCGGCCACCGCCTCCTCCTCCTGCCGCAGGTACGCGCCGCCACTCCTCCCCCTTCTCTCTCGCCGCCGTTCGCGTGTCCCGCACTCGCCGCGCTGGCGCTTAACTCCTCCTCCGTCTCCCGATCGCGCTACTATTGCAGGCACATGGCGCCGTCCAGGCACGCGGACGAGGGCGGGCAGCTCCAGCTCATAGACGCCGAGAGGGTCGAGGACGAGGAGGAGTGCTTCGAGTCCATCGACAAGCGTACGTCGCGCCCTCTCCCCTCCCGTCTCGCCTCCCGCATTACTTGTTCCGCGCGCGCGGTTTCCTATCCTACCACTCTGATCGATGCTGCAGTCGCGCCGCCTTCCACGGCGGGTGGATCGCTTCCGCCTTCTGACGTTTCGCTTTTGGGTTCGCAAATTTCGGTCCGAGTTGGTGTCGCTTCGAAGCGAAGTTCGTGCGATTTGTGCTTGGGGTCGGCATTTGTTTGTTATTGTTCGGCGCGCTTAGTTGGGGTTTTGCGTTGCTTCTGATTCCCCCAAAATTTCCAGTGTTTTGGGAATCAACTAGTGTTGCATCGTGGCATGAGTTCGTGGGGTTCTAGTTTTCCCCCACGCTTGTTCGAAATCCTGGCATCCTGCAGCCAATTCGTTTTAATCAGTGTGTGCTACCGATGCTTCTGCATAGATTGATCTGAATTTAGCCTCAGTCTGAGTTCACGGCCTCACTCTGCCAAAATGATCAGCAAAGTGCAGTCGAATTCGAAATTAGCTCGTTCTATGCTGGAACTTTTGTGTGGAATACTTTTTTCTAGCAATTATTATCTCCCTTTGTGTCGTACCTTGATCGATCAATGCCCAGTCGCCGAGCATGGCGGATCGCTTCTTCCATCTGCTGTTTCGCTTTTTGGGTTCGGGAATTTCAGTCTGTATTGGTGCGGCTTCGAAGTGAAGTTGGTGTGATTTGAGCGTGTCAGGGTTTGGCGCCCCTTCCGATTCCCCAAAATTTTCGAGAGTTTTGTGAATAAACTAGTGATGCGTTGTGGCTAAATTGGTGGGTTAGTTTTCCCCACGTTTGATTGAAGTTCTGCGGTTAGTTCGTTTTAGTCAGTGTGTGCTACTGCTACCGTTGCACTTGGGCACTCAGGGTTTTAGGCTTCGGTTCATATTTTGTTGTGAAACAGGATTCACGTTGCCTTGTATTTTCTATTTGCGTCCAATGCTAAATTTGAGTTCTCAGCGTACATAGTTCCTGCGCACAAGCTAATCTGTGTTGAATGCATCTGTTTGGCACAGTGATCTCTCAGGGGATAAATGCAGGAGACGTGAAGAAGCTGCAGGATGCAGGGATTTACACTTGCAATGGCCTAATGATGCATACCAAGAAGGTTCTGAACTATGCATCCCAATACCCAAATCTTTGTTCTGTCTGTCTGAGGTCTTGTTGCACACTGCTTACATTGATATCTTGTTTGTGGCACTTGCATGCTTGTTTTCATTTGCTCAATATTCTGAACATATCGCTATTGTTCTAATTTATGGATCATCTTGCAGAACCTTACAGGAATCAAAGGTTTATCTGAAGCAAAAGTTGATAAGATCTGCGAGGCTGCTGAAAAACTTCTGGTCTGATCAAAATTGGTTTTGCTTACTAAAGTTCCATGCAACCAGTTCTGTATGATATGGTATCTTGAAATTCTCTCCTTGTTTGTTTGTCACAGAACCAGGGCTTCATGACAGGAAATGATCTCCTTCTTAAGGTAAGAAAATTGCATTTAAGCTATTAATTGGTGTATGGTTTACCAGTTTGGTGTGTCTGATGAGTGATAACCAATGCTTGACTGCTTGTAGTATGTAAACTAACTGATAAAGGTTGATTATTTATTGAATCTGGTTGAGCACTTTTAATTACTTCTCTCATATGCATTGTCCTTCAAGGCTGTTTGATTTATTTTGGCTTATTTGAAGCGGAAGTCTGTTGTTCGGATTACAACTGGGAGCCAGGCACTTGATGAACTGCTTGGCGGTAATATATCTGAAATCTGTTGTGTGATCAGTCATGCCATCATATTAGTCTAATAGATGGATATGTTTAAATTTTGAAGGAGGGATTGAAACACTTTGCATCACAGAGGCATTTGGGGAGTTCCGGTATGTCGATGTTCTTGCTCCTGTTGTTTATTTTTCTCTGAAGTTCTGCTGCAGGAACCATATTATGTGTATAGTTGATTTTTATGATATGGGGCTACACTTGCAATAAATGTATTTAGGTCTATCTCAGTTATGTATTAGTGTATTTAGGTTGATGATACAACCTTTCCAACCCTCTTGTACCGCCTTTTTTGGTTGTCTCATCTTCCAGAGGCATTGCCAGCACTAGTAGTGGTTTCTAATCATGCTTTTGCTTTGCTAACTTGACCACGTGGATACAAAATGATTTGTTAATGACAATGAAATTAAGGTGGGATCTCTTTTTTCTCTAAAGGGAACAGCATATGAAACAATTCTTTGTTGTATTCTATTGCTGGGACTGGGAGCAATTTGCTATTGTATACAACACACAATCTCACACAAATCTCTTACATGCAAATGAAAGGAACCTTTTAAGTATTTACTGAGAATAGTCATAGTGAATATTGACTTATGATGCACTTTTGTAACTATATTTCTGAGTTCAATTCTAGCTTTTTAGTTTGAAATATATGTCATCTGGTTGTCTGGCAGGTCAGGGAAGACCCAGTTGGCTCATACCCTATGTGTCTCTACTCAGGTTCATCAAATAATCAAATTTTGTAGATAACACTTTGGCCATAGAACTATAGAAGCAATAGAATTTGAGGGAACAAAGAAACAGCAGAGCTAATTTCTTATTTCTGATTGATGAAAATGCAGCTTCCAATCCACATGCATGGGGGGAATGGGAAGGTTGCCTACATTGACACTGAGGGAACCTTGTATCTTTGGAATTTCATGAGTAATTTGTCAAGCTGATTCTCTCAAGAGTTTATATTTATCCCTATCATCTCCAAATTGTTTCCTTAATGAGTTTTCAGCCGACCTGAACGCATTGTGCCAATTGCTGAGAGATTTGGGATGGATCCCAATGCTGTTCTCGACAATGTATGAATTCCATGCATTTAACATTTCCCATTTCTATTAGCCCATTTCACGATTAACAGGCCAAATTGGCTGTTTCATTTTTTGTCTGTTTCTGGTTAGATCATATATGCTCGTGCATACACCTATGAGCACCAGTACAATTTGCTCCTGGGCCTTGCTGCCAAGATGGCTGAAGAACCTTTCAGGCTTCTGGTAGGCATGAAACTGTAATGTGCATTGAGTTTTGATAATCTCAGTTGTGCTCATATGGTATTTCTATCATCCTGGAAACAGATTGTGGATTCTGTGATTGCACTATTTCGTGTTGATTTCAGTGGCAGGGGTGAACTTGCAGAGCGTCAGGTATTCTCATCAATTCATTTCAATGGCAGTAGGCACCTCGTAAAAATGTTGAAGGGTTCCGTTGTATCTGTTTGCTTATGTGTATCTGCTGTGAATTGCAGCAAAAGCTAGCACAGATGCTGTCCCGCCTTACCAAGATTGCTGAGGAGTTCAATGTTGCAGTGTACATCACCAACCAAGGTGGGCTTTGTTATTTAGCACTGTATATCAATTCCAAGAGTTTACAGATCAATGAACAACAATTCTAAGCTGACTCCCTTTTGTGTTGCAGTGATTGCTGATCCAGGTGGTGGCATGTTCATAACCGATCCAAAGAAACCAGCAGGCGGCCATGTGTTGGCGCATGCTGCCACCATCAGATTGATGCTGAGGAAAGGCAAAGGCGAGCAGCGTGTCTGCAAGATCTTCGACGCACCTAACCTTCCTGAAGGAGAAGCTATATCCTTTTGTTTTGATGGTCCATGTTTACTGCTTGCGCTAATGATCTCCTTACTTTCACAGCTTGCCAAAATCCAGCTAAATTTCCTTGCATAGCAAACTCCAGTGATAGTGAACCTTACCTGCTAAGTGCTAGCTGCCATGACCGAATGTTAGATGATACAAATTATCAATGTGATATACATGAAACTTGTTTCCCTTGACCAGTAGCACGTTTTCCAGGTTACATCAGGTGGAATCATGGACGCAAAAGACTGATTTGGTTTTCCAGTCGGAGTGCTTCTGCTCAAGAAGATTGTTCATGTTTCTTCAGTAAAGTTCATAGCTTGCATGGGTACACACCGAGAAAAGTTACCGCAGTGCTACTCTGTTTTATTCTTTGACATAGAAAACGTAGGCAAAACTCTGTGTTGCTTAGGCCTTACATCGGGTTGTTTTTGCCACGGAATTTGAGATGGAACCAGTTGTACTTGTACAAGTTTTATTGTTTCCCAAAAGAGTGCTAGGCAGTGACCATCTAATGTGTTAGTTGTTCATGCATGCAGCATGCCCATCTACATGATCAATATAATAATATTCCATGCTTGCGTAAATGGCACTGTGCTTCTTGTTTGTTTTGGTTTGACATTGAAGGGAAGGTAAACATGGTCTTTTTCAGATCGCAACTCTTGTTGGAACAGATGACCAAGCTAGTGCTGCTAATCTGTGTCTTGGTCGATCCGATTCCGGGCAGAGCAGAGAGGGTTTGGGATTGTTTTGTTTATCCCTGCACTGGATCATCCTGTCCTGTTGCTTTTCCGGTTCCTGACTTTAAAGCTGCAAAGGGGGCGGAGTGGAGCGCTCCTAAAGCTGCCCCGCAGATCCGTTTGGGCTAAATGAGGTTCGAGGGTCGACCCGCTCCGTCCGTCCAACGAACCGCGGGTATCCTTGGGTCGAACCTCCAAGAGCCGTCTGCAGCGAGTATCCTTGCCGTCTGCAGCTGCCTGTCGCTGCACCGTCTCCTTTTGCGTAGCATACGCGTGTGCATGTGAGATAGCTGGATTGACGTGCACGGTGCATGCGAGATACGTGTCCATGGGCACCACAAGAAGCTGCCCCAGTTCCTGCGGCCGGCCAAATTACATGTAGTTCAAATGGCAGTCTGGCCAGCTGCAACCTCTGATAGTACTAAGCTAATTCAAATGGCAAAATTGGTATGCAGATAGTTACACGACCAGAAGCTGATTAGCAATTACTAATTCAAACAGGGCACAGTTCATTGACTAACTTACTAAGCTAGCTACAAGGGCCACAGGTCCATCAGACCATGCATCATCACACATGGGAAACTCAAAACCTTCTGGAAGGATGGATAGAGGAAGGCCCGCCTTACACCAGCACACAAGCAGTCAACTTGACGAACTCCTGAACCCACAAAACCAGCATAAAGTAGTTGTGGTTACAATTGGAATCAACTCATGAAAATAACAGAAACATTTCAATAGAGCAAGCAGGACTAGATTATCAGATGATTAGTATATGTACAAAAAAATTCATTCAGTACCGAACATAAGTGAACTGCTCATCATTCAGTACTGGACATCTATGATCATTCAGTAAACAACATATATTCAGCATCCACTGCCATCTCATGGCAAAAGAGGGTAAAACGAAGAAGACCCTCTAAATATCATGTCAGTCCAAGTCAGAGATCAGAGATATTTGTTTTTCATGTTCCAAGGATCTTCCTACAGGTACACACAAAAGTGCAGTAGTACTGTACTCCAGTAAAGAGGAAAGAGATGCCGCAACCCTACAAGATATTACCTGTGAACTTCATGCTTGATACTCTTCCATAATCAAATCATCGACTGCTGCAGTAGAGAACTGCGTAGAACCTATGTACCAAATTGCAGAGTTAGGGATTGAAGGACTAATTAAAAATGTGTTCAACCTATATATCACAAAAAAGAGGTTTACCTTCTGCCCTATACCAGTCTTGGGTACATATAAGCGCTTCTACTGTCTCAGGGGTCAGGCTACTTCGAAAATCATTTATGGTTCTTCTTGCCATGCTAAAAGCTGATTCTGATGGTACAGACGAGGCTGGAACAGCAAACAAATCTCGAGCTATACGAGAAAGGGTCGGATACTTTGTCGCATTACCCATCCACCAATTTATTATGTCAAGCTCTTCAGCTCGAATTGGGTCCTCATCCAGATATCTATCAAGCTCTGTGCTTCTCCGAGTTTGAAGATCATCACTGACTTTTTGATACCATTCCGTCCATGGGTCATTATTCACTGAACAAACATTGGGTATTTGTTGTGTAGATGCTGTATGTGGCTGAAAACAAAGTCAACAAATTTCAGTTTGAACCTTGGGTCAAAAACCACAGGAACACATAGTGTTATGTGTGACTTGTTCCAATATTTGTTGAATTTCTTCTTCATCTCCTTTAGTAACTTGATCATCTCCTTTAGGAACCTTGACTTAGCTTGATCTGCCACAGCAACTTCAGAGTTATAATTACCTTCTTGCTCAACAGTTTGTAACTCTGTTTTCAACTCCATCTTGATCTTCCACATGTGATGAAAATAGAGGTTCGTGGTAGGGTACTTAAATCCTGAAATAACTTTAGTTGCCTTCTTGAACACCTTTAGCAGGTTACAAAGTATACCAACACTTTCCCATTCTTCAGGGGAGGGTAAGTATGTGTACTTTTGGTCCTCTGATTCTAGCACCCCAAATGCTTTCCTAAATTTTAGGGCTGTTTTAAGCATCAAATATGTTGAGTTCCAACGTGTGATCACATCCAGTGATGGCTTTCTCTTGCATGTAATGCCTTCTCGTGCAACAATTTCTCTGAACATTTGTTTTCTAGAAGTTGAAGAACAAAGGTACTTGATGCTTTCATGGATGTTGTCAACAACCGGTTCGACAAACTTGAGCCCATCTTTCACAATAAGGTTTATGACATGTCCAGCACATCGATGGTGAAGCAGCTCTCCCTGCGCTGGTATCAATTTCTGTTTCACAAGATGGTGCTTCAACAAATCAATCATAGTGTCATTTGATGAAGCATTGTCAAGTGTTATTCCAGACAGCTTGTGTTCAATATTCCAACTTTGAATGCAAGGATATTATTGAACAGCTCAACTCTACTGTGTGCTGTCTTCACATCAATAAACTGAATTATCCTTTTCTGTAATTTCCAGCTAGCATCGATGAAATGACAAGTGACAACCATGTATGCTATGGTTTGATTGCTTGTCCACATGTCAGTAGTCAAAGAGAACTTACAGTTTACATTCTTGAGCGTATCCTTAAGTGCAATTCTCATCTCTTGAAATTCCTTTATGCAGCCATTCCTAACTGTGGTTCTACAAGGCACTTTGAACAAAGGGTTCAGACTTGAAAGAAATCTTCTAAACCCATCATACTCCATAAAGAGGAAGGGAACCCCATGCAAGGATATCATTCTAATCAACTCATATCGTGACACATCTGGATCATACCTCCAATCCTTCAAACGTCTACCAGAAGGAGACCTTAATGTAGAACTCAAGTCTTGCACAATCTTGAGAGCACTACTGCGTTTCTTACATCTCTTCAAATGATTAAGAAGCGCACTTGTTCCCTGACCACGCCTGGCACCCATCAGTTCGTCACAGTGTTTGCATCTTGCTTGCACAACAACTCCATCCTCAAGAACTGGCTCAAACTCTTTCCAACACTGAGACCTGAAGTTTTTTGTAGCCCTTGCAATAGCTGCTTTCTCTGTTTCGTCATTCTCATTATCACTGACATCAATTACATCTGAAACGTTAACAAAAACAGCAATAATAAGTGATCTAAAGTAAAACAAAAAATAATAAGTAAAAGATTCATTGACTACAGGTGCAACAAACAATGTACCTTCTGCCAGCACTTCTAGTTGTATAAACAAAGTGAAAACAATCCTGTGATCCACTAGAAACACACTTCAGAGCTAGTTCAGAGCTTATAAACAATGAATTATAGCTGCAGTTCAGAGCTGCAACTTCAGGACAGTTTGCATTGCACAGCAACAAGAAATGCAAGAGCGGACAGCAAGAAATAATTTGAAGGGAGCCTGCTCACTAGTTCCTAAGCCGAGAAATGACCAGCAAACAATGTTGGATCCAATGTTCAAAGAAAACAGGAGCTTCATTTTACTCTAAAGAATGAAGTATAGAAAAGGTAAAGGGACCTCACCATTGGATGAGCTAACATCAATTGTTGCCGGTGAAGTGGTAGTAGCTGGGGATCTCATATAATCTCCCACATGCAGTTCACATGCAAGGCTCGTAGATGGGGAGATCAGCCTTGGGGATAGCATCATCCTAATCCCTGTTGATCTTGCTGGTACTAGTGGCAACACAGGCGATACTGGCCCTGCTGGTGACTTGAACCGTTTTGCTGGTTGTTCTTTTCGCTGTTTTACTCCGGATTCCTTCCGCTTTGTTGCTGACGAGGAAACTTTCTGCATCACATAGGAACAACAATGAATCAAAGATTTATTAACTTCATGTTGTAGTTTTCTACCAAGACAATCGATTGAGGTAAGATTATAACAAACCTAACCTTTGCAGTGGTAGTGGTAGCGCCAATAGGTGCTGAGGTCTCAGTTGCAGCGTCAAGGGCAGCAATAGGGAACGAGTGGTCCTTGTCGTGAACATCGGCACCAGCACCTTGGTGTCCCCCACCAGCGACAGCTTCTGAAGCCGCTCCGCTCCTCGAAATAGCTAGAGGGTCGAATCGGGTCGACCCAGAACAGAAGAGGGGCAAAAGGGTCATGACCCTATCGACCCGAGGGTCGACCTGTGACTCCCCGCGCCGCCTGGGGGCTCCTCTGCACCGCACCTCCCGTCGCCTGGGGGCTGGGGCTCGGCCCTCCGCCGCCACTCCTCTCGTCGCCGGGACCGAGAGTGCGGTAGCTCCGTGGCACGGCTCCTCTGTCCCTGCAGTGCGCCCTGTGGCGCGGCTCTTCCCTCCCCGCAGTGGCGCAGCAGCCCCGTGGCTCGTCCCTCGCCGTCGCCGTCGAGACCCCCGGCCCTCCACTGCCACTCCTCTCGTCGCCGTCGACTCCCCCTGCAGGTACGTTCGCTTGGCTCCTTCCTCTCGTGATTGGAATCTTGGATGGGATTAGTACCCTAGGGAAGCTTGTAGAGTGTGGATTCTAGAGGCATGAGGTTCTAGGCTAAATTGGGTGAAAAGATGCATCGATAGATTATGTCTGACGAATCACAAATCCATCAGATTGAACAATCTTGCTACAGACTTGTGATTCGTCTCTGAGTGTTCTTCCCATCGTTGGACCTCCAGAGATCGGGAAACGCACATTGGTTGAGCATGTCTGCAAGGACGAGAGGGTCCGGGAACAGTTCTCTAAAATTGTTCACATCAACAGTAATGGGATGAACCAGCTTGTAACTGACGCTCATGGTAGCAGGGAGCTACTAGTTGTTTCCAATACAAGGTCCCTGATTGTAGTTGACCTTGGTCACGACGGCGACGATGCGACATGGAGAAGAGTTCGCTCCTTGATTTGCCACACATATGGTGACAAAAGCAGAGTTTTACTGATCAGCACAACAGAGGAAGTCTCAAGGTTAGGGACGACACAAGCGTTAAGGATGAAGAAGCTTCACCGAGATGAATATTGGTACTACTTCAAGACTGTTGCATTTGGAAGTGCAAACCCAGATGACCACCACCGACTGGTACCATCTATAGCCAGGTAGATTGCTACTCACATCGATGGTTCTTTTATAGCTGCAAATGTAATTGCAAGGTTACTACAAGCTGATCTCAGTGAAGCTTTCTGGCGCTATGTGTCATAATTATTGTCTTTTGCATAACTGTCTCTCTTGTTATTTTCTGCCAATTTTTGGAGTTTTTTTTTGTACAGCTCAAATGAATGTCTTTACTTTCAGCAAAGGGCGATGCAGCAAAGGGCGTCGCTGCCGCCGCCACGGGCGACTGAGCCGCCCCCGTCGCAATCTCCACGGGCGGTTCATCCTCCACCACCATCGCCACGGGCGACTTCGCCACTGCCGCCACAACTTCCACGGGCGGCTCGTCTCCCTCCATGACCATCGCCACGGGCAGCCTCCTACAGCCCAGATCCCATGACCCTAGCCCCATCACCGGCCATGGCCGGGCAGTCGCGGTTCCTGCCTCCTCCTGAGGGCGCTGGAGTCGACGCTGTCGCTGGTGGGGGACACCAAGGTGCTGGTGCCGATGTTCACAACAAGGACCACTCGTTCCCTATTGCTGCCCTTGACGCTGCAACTGAGACCTCAGCACCTATTGGCGCTACCACTACCACTGCAAAGGTTAGGTTTGTTATAATCTTACCTCAATCGATTGTCTTGGTAGAAAACTACAACATGAAGTTAATAAATCTTTGATTCATTGTTGTTCCTATGTGATGCAGAAAGTTTCCTCGTCAGCAACAAAGCGGAAGGAATCCGGAGTAAAACAGCGAAAAGAACAACCAACAAAACGGTTCAAGTCACCAGCAGGGCCAGTATCGCCTGTGTCGCCACTAGTACCAGCAAGATCAACAGGGATTAAGATGATGCTATCCCCAAGGCTGATCTCCCCATCTACGAGCCTTGCATGTGAACTGCATGTGGGAGATTATATGAGATCCCCAGCTACTACCACTTCACCGGCAACAATTGATGTTAGCTCATCCAATGGTGAGGTCCCTTTACCTTTTCTATACTTCATTCTTTAGAGTAAAATGAAGCTCCTGTTTTCTTTGAACATTGGATCCAACATTGTTTGCTGGTCATTTCTCGGCTTAGGAACTAGTGAGCAGGCTCCCTTCAAATTATTTCTTGCTGTCCGCTCTTGCATTTCTTGTTGCTGTGCAATGCAAACTGTCCTGAAGTTGCAGCTCTGAACTGCAGCTATAATTCATTGTTTATAAGCTCTGAACTAGCTCTGAAGTGCGTTTCTAGTGGATCACAGGATTGTTTTCACTTTGTTTATACAACTAGAAGTGCTGGCAGAAGGTACATTGTTTGTTGCACCTGTAGTCAATGAATCTTTTACTTATTATTTTTTGTTTTACTTTAGATCACTTATTATTGCTGCTTTTGTTAACGTTTCAGATGTAATTGATGTCAGTGATAATGAGAATGACGAAACAGAGAAAGCAGCTATTGCAAGGGCTACAAAAAACTTCAGGTCTCAGTGTTGGAAAGAGTTTGAGCCAGTTCTTGAGGATGGAGTTGTTGTGCAAGCAAGATGCAAACACTGTGACGAACTGATGGGTGCCAGGCGTGGTCAGGGAACAAGTGCGCTTCTTAATCATTTGAAGAGATGTAAGAAACGCAGTAGTGCTCTCAAGATTGTGCAAGACTTGAGTTCTACATTAAGGTCTCCTTCTGGTAGACGTTTGAAGGATTGGAGGTATGATCCAGATGTGTCACGATATGAGTTGATTAGAATGATATCCTTGCATGGGGTTCCCTTCCTCTTTATGGAGTATGATGGGTTTAGAAGATTTCTTTCAAGTCTGAACCCTTTGTTCAAAGTGCCTTGTAGAACCACAGTTAGGAATGGCTGCATAAAGGAATTTCAAGAGATGAGAATTGCACTTAAGGATACGCTCAAGAATGTAAACTGTAAGTTCTCTTTGACTACTGACATGTGGACAAGCAATCAAACCATAGCGTACATGGTTGTCACTTGTCATTTCATCGATGCTAGCTGGAAATTACAGAAAAGGATAATTCAGTTTATTGATGTGAAGACAGCACACAGTGGAGTTGAGCTGTTCAATAATATCCTTGCATTCAAAGTTGGAACATTGAACACAAGCTGTCTGGAATAACACTTGACAATGCTTCATCAAATGACACTATGATTGATTTGTTGAAGCACCATCTTGTGAAACAGAAATTGATACCAGCGCAGGGAGAGCTGCTTCACCATCGATGTGCTGGACATGTCATAAACCTTATTGTGAAAGATGGGCTCAAGTTTGTCGAACCGGTTGTTGACAACATCCGTGAAAGCATCAAGTACCTTTGTTCTTCAACTTCTAGAAAACAAATGTTCAGAGAAATTGTTGCACGAGAAGGCATTACATGCAAGAGAAAGCCATCACTGGATGTGATCACACGTTGGAACTCAACATATTTGATGCTTAAAACAGCCCTAAAATTTAGGAAAGCATTTGGGGTGCTAGAATCAGAGGACCAAAAGTACACATACTTACCCTCCCCTGAAGAATGGGAAAGTGTTGGTATACTTTGTAACCTGCTAAAGGTGTTCAAGAAGGCAACTAAAGTTATTTCAGGATTTAAGTACCCTACCACGAACCTCTATTTTCATCACATGTGGAAGATCAAGATGGAGTTGAAAACAGAGTTACAAACTGCTGAGCAAGAAGGTAATTATAACTCTGAAGTTGCTGTGGCAGATCAAGCTAAGTCAAGGTTCCTAAAGGAGATGATCAAGTTACTAAAGGAGATGAAGAAGAAATTCAACAAATATTGGAACAAGTCACACATAACACTATGTGTTCCTGTGGTTTTTGACCCAAGGTTCAAACTGAAATTTGTTGACTTTGTTTTCAGCCACATACAGCATCTACACAACAAATACCCAATGTTTGTTCAGTGAATAATGACCCATGGACGGAATGGTATCAAAAAGTCAGTGATGATCTTCAAACTCGGAGAAGCACAGAGCTTGATAGATATCTGGATGAGGACCCAATTCGAGCTGAAGAGCTTGACATAATAAATTGGTGGATGGGTAATGCGACAAAGTATCCGACCCTTTCTCGTATAGCTCGAGATTTGTTTGCTGTTCCAGCCTCGTCTGTACCATCAGAATCAGCTTTTAGCATGGCAAGAAGAACCATAAATGATTTTCGAAGTAGCCTGACCCCTGAGACAGTAGAAGCGCTTATATGTACCCAAGACTGGTATAGGGCAGAAGGTAAACCTCTTTTTTGTGATATATAGGTTGAACACATTTTTAATTAGTCCTTCAATCCCTAACTCTGCAATTTGGTACATAGGTTCTACGCAGTTCTCTACTGCAGCAGTCGATGATTTGATTATGGAAGAGTATCAAGCATGAAGTTCACAGGTAATATCTTGTAGGGTTGCGGCATCTCTTTCCTCTTTACTGGAGTACAGTACTACTGCACTTTTGTGTGTACCTGTAGGAAGATCCTTGGAACATGAAAAACAAATATCTCTGATCTCTGACTTGGACTGACATGATATTTAGAGGGTCTTCTTCGTTTTACCCTCTTTTGCCATGAGATGGCAGTGGATGCTGAATATATGTTGTTTACTGAATGATCATAGATGTCCAGTACTGAATGATGAGCAGTTCACTTATGTTCGGTACTGAATGAATTTTTTTGTACATATACTAATCATCTGATAATCTAGTCCTGCTTGCTCTATTGAAATGTTTCTGTTATTTTCATGAGTTGATTCCAATTGTAACCACAACTACTTTATGCTGGTTTTGTGGGTTCAGGAGTTCGTCAAGTTGACTGCTTGTGTGCTGGTGTAAGGCGAGCCTTCCTCTATCCATCCTTCCAGAAGGTTTTGAGTTTCCCATGTGTGATGATGCATGGTCTGATGGACCTGTGGCCCTTGTAGCTAGCTTAGTAAGTTAGTCAATGAACTGTGCCCTGTTTGAATTAGTAATTGCTAATCAGCTTCTGGTCGTGTAACTATCTGCATACCAATTTTGCCATTTGAATTAGCTTAGTACTATCAGAGGTTGCAGCTGGCCAGACTGCCATTTGAACTACATGTAATTTGGCCGGCCGCAGGAACTGGGGCAGCTTCTTGTGGTGCCCATGGACACGTATCTCGCATGCACCGTGCACGTCAATCTAGCTATCTCACATGCACACGCGTATGCTACGCAAAAGGAGACGGTGCAGCGACAGGCAGCTGCAGACGGCAAGGATACTCGCTGCAGACGGCTCTTGGAGGTTCGACCCAAGGATACCCGCGGTTCGTTGGACGGACGGAGCGGGTCGACCCTCGAACCTCATTTAGCCCAAACGGATCTGCGGGGGCAGCTTTAGGAGCGCTCCGCTCCGCCCCCTTTGCAGCTTTACACAGAAGAGTTTGAGGGCAGAGACTTGGACAGTCAGCCGAAGAAGATGCAGTTCTGAACTTCTGATGGAAGGCGTGAGAGCAGGGCAGTGACCTGAGTCGCCTCGGCGCAGTTGTGGTTGGCTTCCTCGGTTTCTCCTGTCTTGCCGAGGAACCGGCCGGTCCAGGTGGACGGACGCTCCTCACCGACAAGCTTTCTTTGTCGCCGTGTAGACGGGTGCTTCCAACTGCCGTCACGGCGGCCATTGTGCGGTAGGCGTATGTTCAAACACGCTGCACCAATGCCAAAGAAAGGGCCGGTCCTCCGACCCGTCGGCAACTGTAACACCTCTGGTGTTACGACCTCACTTAGCACTAAGGTTAAGGCCTAAGAGAAATCATCGAAAATGAATTCCACGGATTTTAAAATTTTAATGCGCATGAAATGATGAATAGTTTTTATAAACCACAAATAAAATATACCTTGTGAATGTTGTTTAAGTAAAGTATGATGAGCAAGTGGTGTTGATGAGAATGCAACTTTAATTTTGACAATCAAATGTTGTTCGGATGCAGACAAATTTTGCGGTTTCGTCGGTCGATATCTTGCATATGGTTGTATATACATGCTATATTTGCTAGTTGGCTAATTTAGAAAACAAATAAAAGTATATATAGCGAACGAACTAAATAAAAATATAGAGAGAACTATATATATACACTCAAGTATTTGTTTTGATAAGAATGCTCCCAATATAAATATATATCTATAAACATACAATGGATATATGCATGTGTGCGTGGATTAGTGACAAAAGATTAATAACATGTTTGTATTAATTACATAATTATTACATATACGTTTCGGTATAAAATAAAATAAAAACAAACAAAATACGCACACACCACAGGTACGCACGCACACACACTCCCACCACCAGACTCTCCACTCACACACGTATACAACGCATTCACGCAGTGCTTTTACTTCGCCGCATCGTGCATGACGAGTTAGACAGCAGACGACCCACTTCAGCAGCTTATAGAACTCACGAGCTACTCTGCAACACAGGTCGCGCACCCTTCTTGCACGTCGGCACTGTAGCGGTGCGGAAATAACTGTGTTCGAGCACTGTAGCACCGCGGGCCGCTGTTCGCAGCAGAAAGCAATGTTTGCCCGCACAGCACGTCGTGCACCAGAAGCATGTTATTACACTTAATCAAGCTAATTAGTCACCGATCTCACGATGTGGTCGTGTATGCTCCGTATTTCTGTCGTTGTGGGAGGTAATGCGCTCGCTTGTTGTTCCTTATGCGATGCTTTTATGTGCGTTAATTTAACCATGCATGTACTTTATTTTAGTGCTTGTTGTAGCTGCTTAGAAAAAGAATTCACAATTGTTATATACATATACTTATTTAATGGTATTTATGTTCGTAAAAGAAAGAAATAAAAGAAAAGGGAAAACATAAACTCACGCACGCCAACACCACAAGCCACACACGCACACACCCAAGCTGCCCACGCGCATGCCTGGTGCTGGTGCACACAGCTCTTGCCATCCAATTTGACTGAGAAAGAGAGGGAGTGAGAGAGAGAGGGATTAGTATTCCTGTAAGTTAGTAAATGCGAGGCCACCCCCACCCACACGTAACGGCAGGAAATGGCGCTGCTGACCAGCTGCATGCGCCTGCCTCCAACGCTGTATGAAGAGCAAAATGTCATGGCTGCTCACGTCCCTGCCTTTGTTTCTGGTCAAGCGAGGTGTGCCTCCCAAGTCAAGAACCGGCTAACACGCCAGGTGACTTAGCCTGTTGTCTTAGCTACAAATTTTGACAAGAGCATCTGTAGCCGAGCAGTCTATGCTCTTTTTATAGCACCAGCAGACCAGCACTAGCAGCCGAGCGCGTCCTCGAGGTGCTATGCGCGTTGGTTGGCTCGGAGCTCCTTTCTGCGGGAATACCTTCACGCTACTGTGAGCTCAACTCCATCGCCATGACCGCCGAGGCGGACATATAATTGGGTAGGTTGTTGCGGTCATCCAAAAATTCCAAATTTATTCTTTCGTCTTTAAAAAAAATATATTTTCACTTAAACAAGCATATTGCATCAACGCATATCATAATAGGAACGATGATGGATCGTGGAGTCACATGGAGCAACAGAAAAGATGGTGCCTTGTTGATCGTCGCTCTGACGGAATACTAACTTTGGTTATATCTTACCCAGGCAAGCCCCGGTGCATAACCCCTTTTATTCTGCACTTGATATTATGTTTTGTGCATTAAGTTTAAGGATTTGAATGAAACCCACCTGCATATATATCCTTATCCCATGAGTCTTACTAGTATGACAGGGTCGTGTAGATTGCTATGCTACAGGTCTCCGGTAGAAGTCGAGTGATTGTCTGTCACTCGCGAGAGATAGGATATATTATTATCTTATGCTATAACATGGAATATTTATATATGGATAATAATTAGAGACCGGGCGGGATGGTATTATGGACTGTGGATGGACTTGGACTTGTTGGGCAACAGAGCGAGGCTCTAGTTGCATTGTCCCGTCTGTGTCGATTAAGGACCGACCGTTGCTGTGGATGGTAGTCAGGTCACAGACTTATTATCCTGATCACATACTTGCTTATGGGATCCAGAAGACCTGTCTCTTTCGTGTCTTGGGTTCCCTCTCTTTCCGCGTCGACTGAATGGAGGCGGGGATAGGTTGGAGGTCCTTGCACCGTACGGAGTCCGGGACTCGCGTATCGGGGGCTTGGAGTCCAAGTTTGGGGCGGGGAATTGGAACCCTTGACAGGAAAGTGAGAGGTTAGTCTTGCTTGTGCCTGGGGTGCAGGCGAGGCGTGTGCTTCGGGGTACCCAGCTGGGCTACATTGATTCGCGAATCGCCGTACGATGCGGTATGACTTGGCTATGGTCTAGCACCGTAATAAGAACTGGAACATAAGAGATGGTGAAAATGGTTCTGATTGCTTACCACATGCTTGAAGTAGCATAGGTGCTTACATAGAAGGATAAGTTAATGAACTAAGATGACTGCTAATAAAACTTGAATATAAGGATGCACATTTAGTAATGCTTCCTGCAGATGCAAATAACCCACAAGCCAGAAAGCCTTGCATATCCTTGGAGTCTTTTATTTTCTCCTGACGGGTAAGTCTTGCGGAGTACAATTAAGTACTCAGGGTTTGTTCTACCCTGTTGCAGGTAACAGGTGCTGCTAAAGCTGGCTATGTGTGTGAAAACCTCCTGGTGGGCTCAGCGAGGATTTTCTTACGATGCGGATATAGAGTTTATTTATAACCTTCACCAAAAATATTTTTACAAAAAAAAGAATCACAGTTACCTTTCATTTCATAAATATGAATACTATCATGTTAATATTTAAACTTGTCATCTTCTATTGTTTAATCAATTGATACAATATTCCTATGTTGTAATAAGAATGATTTAAGAAATGTTTAAAAATGTTGCAAGCTTTACTCTCATTTATGATCCGGGTCGTAAAATGTGGATTGTTTCGAGTCCTCCTTCGGGTGCGCTCGACGGAACTGTTTGAATTAGCTCACTTTTAAGGTACTTAGTGTCTAGTGGAAGACAAGTGCATCTGAAAGTGTGTTATTTTAGGCGGTTCTGCCACAGCAACCTCCCCGTTGCGTCCAAACTCCATACAATCCACTAGGAAGAGCATCTCTAAGAGTACTTGGTATCCCTTTTCCATCCATGTTTCTTTGGATAGTCAGTTCAGGACGTGTTTAGTTCAGAGGCTGTAAAGTTTTTGGAGGTACTGTAGCATATGTGTAACTATAGCAGTTAGTGTCTAATCATGGACTAATTAGGCTTAAAAGATTCATCTCGCAAAATACATGCAAACTATGTATTTAGTTTTATAAATAGTCTATATTTAATACTTCATACATGTGTTTAAACATTTGATGTGATAGTTTTTGTGTAAAGTTTGTGGATTTAAACAGGGCCTCAGTGGTGGCAGTTGTGTAAAAAAAAAACAAAAAGTCAAAACACGCCTCCGTTTCTGGTTAATACAGATTTTGAAAACAAAGTAAACGCAAGAATAATACCAATAGGACGTCTATTTCGGACGAACGGGACTGACCCACCTGTCCCCCATGCCTCGCGTCGTATGTCCCCACGCCTCGGACCCCGCTTGCGCCTCACGCCTCGTGCTGCACACCCCCACGCTTCCCACCGTGCTGTGATCCATCCGGCTGTCGACCGTGGGCGACCTCGAGCTCTGCTTCAACGGGCCTCCATTGTGTGGCAGCAAGTATATGATCACATGTTGCAACTGTATGTTTCATGTGTTTCAGATGTATGTTATATATGTTTCAATGTTGCAAAAGTAGATGCGGTGTTGTGTTGCAATAGCTATACACGTATGTTGCAAACGTATGTTTCAAATGTTTCAGCTGTTTCAAATGTATATGGCAAGTGTTTTTATATAAATGTTCCGTATGCTGCACGGGCTATACACATGTTGCAACTGTATGTTTCAAATGTTCCAGCTGTTTCAAACATATGTTGCAAGTGTTTTATCTAGATGTTGCGTATGTTGCAGTGGCCATACACATATGTTGCAAGAGTACGTTGTAAATGTTTCATCCGTTTCGGATGTATGTTGCAACAAATGATTTAGCATGTGTTTGTTTCTGGGACTGCCTGAGTTGGTTTGATTCTATTCCAGTTTTTTTTAAGGTTGTGTTGATTCTATTTCTTGTTTGGTTACTGAGTTAGGTTATCTCTCATTTTTTTTATTTGGTTGGAGGAAAATGAGACTAAGTTGAGGTCTCTGGATGTCTCGACGCTACTCTCCCAATTCCAAGTAAAGGCCTATTTGGTAGGGCTTCTCCCTGGCTCCGGCTCCGACTTCTCCGAAGGAGCCTGCCAAACATTTTGCTGAAAGAGCTATTTTTTCCAGTAAAAAGCAGAGGAGCCGGAGCCGTTTTGAAGGAACCGACGGCTCTCTGGCTCCTCCGGAAGAGCCCGTCAAGAGGAGCCGTGCCAAACACCCCCAAAAAGTTGCACCTACAGTTTTTGGATGTATGTATATGCCCTTCCTCACTTGTTTTGATCTGGACCGTCCGATCTCGATCCAACACACTAGAATACGTGTCGTCAGGTGACCAAGCAACACAGTCACCCTGAATTCGTGATCCCGTCCTGTCCCGTCCCCGTGCTGCGCTGTTGCAGCTGCAAACACCAGCGGAATCCGAGGGCCAAATCGAAAAAGTCACTCCGGCACCGCCGCACGCCGCACCGTCTCCCGCCGCCTCTCTAGCCTCCTCCCATCCCCGAGCGGTGCCTCCGTCTCGCCTCCCGCCGACGCTCGGGCTTCCATCCGGCCACAGCCCGGCTCGCCTCCGCCACTCCGCTTCCCGCCGCGGCGCCGTCCGCCGCCGCCGTCGTCTGCCTCCCTTCTGGTCAAACTCCGTTGCCTCGCTCCTTCCCATCTTCTGCCGCCGTAGCTGCTGTGAGCAGGTACCCTAAGACCGAGTCTCCAAGCGAGTCTGTGAGCCGCGCCTATAATTTTTGCGTCGAGGTTCTAATTTCTCCCCCCAAATGATTCTAGGGATACAGAAGAGAGGGAGAGAAGATGTCGTCTAAGAAGAACTACTATAAGGAGAAGATGATGCGGCGGAAGTAAGCGCTCCACAGCACATTTGCTCCATTTGTTCTGCACATTTCTTACTGCCATGTGTTTCGGGATTGGAAAGTAGAATTAGAGCTCGTTCGTTCCCAAAAAAAAAAAAGAAAAAGAATTAGAGCTGTCTCTAACATATTGCAGTTAGTTCTTGCCAAATTGTCCCCCAATGATAGCTGTCTTTTTGTTCATGCAAACAACTTTTTGAATGAGACTGGAAAGGGGACAACTTATTTGTGTTTCATATGTCTGAAAGTTATTATGCACAAAAAATCATCGGGGAAACCACAGCTCTTGATGCTACCGTTAATTTCTTACTGTTGTAGCACAATTACATGAATGCCTGGAACTTGATGCATCCACGGCTGTTGTTATAGCTTAACATTCTAGTCACCTTGTCCATCTGTTACATTACTTGGATTTACCTTCAGCCTTTGTCGGTGATTCACTGTTGCACTCCTTTGTAAAAGCTCAAATAGCCACCATTATGTTTGTCTCTCTAATACACTATCCATCTCTGTGAAATTCTATTTTGCATAAATGTCACAAGCTGTTGATGCAGAGGAACTGCATTAAAATGTCTAAAGTGCTAAAGCAATGGAGCTATGAAAATGTTCAGGATCCCACACTCAGGGACTATGGTCTTGGATAGAATCCGTTCACGTTTTTAGCCTTTTAGGATATGTATCATAACCTGTAATCTTGTTAAAATAGTAACTGATAAAGGCAAATTAGATGCAAACTAGGACTCATGTTACTTACTGGAAGTGATTTGTCGAGCTTAAATCTTGTTTTCCATTCAGAGAGGAGAAAAAAGAAGAACCAGAGACACCTAGGTATCGTGATCGTGCTAAGGAGCGTCGTGAAGATCAAAACCCAGATTATGAACCTACAGAACTTGGTTCGTTTCATGCAGTGGCACCTCCTGGCACTGATTTGAGGTAATAGATCACATGGAACACTTCCATTTGTGCTTAGTTTATTTTATGTTTTCTGAAATCCTAATCTCTGCAATGTTTGTGTCACAGGCTGGCAGATGCCCACAAGATTTCAATTGAGAAAAGCAAATATCTTGGAGGTTGGTTGTGATTCTATACTTTCTTTAAGGAGATAATTTCCTTTTTATGGCGAAACTCCCTTTGTCATGTCTACTTAGTTCTGTTTTGTACTGCTTTTTATGTGTATGAACAAGTGGGCATACCTGTGCTGCGCACGAGCTGTCTGAATCATGACTTCTGTAAAAATGAGAGCTATTTAACATAGTCTTATAAATTTGGTAAATTGGTAATGCCTGATGTCCTCAGTTTGAGAACATCATTTTCTCCAAGTGGAATATAAAGAGTTAGCACCAAGTTGATCCTTTAACCTAAGAAATCAGTCATTCATGAATTTTTGTAATAGAAAATAAAGGTAGAGAAGATGACACTATATATTGGATACTGGCTGGTGATTCAGAGTCTCAGATGCCCCTTTTTATGTTTCCATCTTATGAGCCGCTCTTTGATTGACGTTCCATTTCCACTTTATGCTTTTAAGGTGATTTGGAGCATACACATCTGGTCAAGGGCTTGGACTATGCTCTACTTCACAAAGTACGGAGTGAAATTGAAAAGAAACCTGATGCAGAGGATGGGAAGGATGCAAAGTCAAGGTAGTTGCCAGCCTTATGTCATGTTATGATAGTTTTCCCTAATATGATCGTAACATCGACTAGGGTTGAAAAAAGTCACTGTATGCAGTTTGTATTTGTGTAAGGTCCTTTTTCTTTGTACAAACTACAATCAATACTATTGCTTTCCATTTGGAACATATGTATGCAAGTTAACATTTTCTCAACCAAATATTGTTTCCTGCCATCATTAGCACCACCATGTGCTACAATGTAAAATATAATATCCATCCATCTCCCAATTGGAGCAATACTTGTTAATAACCTCATGTTTTTACTCCGGCTGCACCTAGTGCTTTGGGAGCATAACACTTATCTTTCACTTTTGTTGTTCAGGGCAACAAAAGAAGATCAGGCAGTCTCCTTTCGGACTGCAACTGCAAAGGTATATTTCTTTTTGAGTTATCACTTATCAATGAATTTTTTTCCTTCATACATTAACGGTTAATACAACATGGCTATTGATTTTCATTCTTTGTTGGTTGCAGTCTGTCTACCAATGGATCATAAAGCCTCAAAGCATAATTAAAGAGAATGAATTGTTTCTTCCTGGTCGGATGTCATTTATTTACAATATGGTAATGCCCTTAAAAGTATTCCTGTAGTAATATATTTACTTCATTGCATAATGGAGTTCGTTATAATACATTTCACAATAATCATGCATTGTGAATCACAAGCTATAGGCACAAAATTTCCCTATTTTTCTTTTTCTCCACAGAAATGACCAGATGCATGCATTATTTTATTTTCATTACCCATCAGTGTTCATTTATACTCACAGACATGGTATTATCATATTATGTATAAATGTCCAAAGCATTCTGTGAAATTGAGATTATGTTTATGATTTGTTTACTAGATATTCATATTTTAACCTTCTTATTCTGAGAATTTAGCACGTGTATCCTATGATTATTTGTTGCCTTTTGCAGCATATGAAATGAATTCTTATGTTTCATTCTATGGCAAGAAATTGTCTGTTTCTCTGTTGATCACCTGAGTGCAGAACTTCAGTCGGTTTCCTGAATTTCTCACTTGGGAACTGAATAGTCTTGTGATTTTAATATGCTCCATTATATTGAAGTATAGCTTTAATTTACTTTTATCTCTGATGGCATGATTTACAGTTCATGCGAATTTGATTGTCAATGCGGTGCATCATAGCCTCATAATTGCTACATACATTACTTTCTCTTGTTCATCATCTCCTCATAATTTTCTCAGAATATCATGTAGCGAACCCAAAGCATAATAATTTTCTTTTTATGATACAATCAGGAGGAGGGAGTAACCAATGATATTCCAACAACTCTTCATAGGAGCAAAGCTGATTGCCCGGTTCCAGAGGTATTCTGATAATATGACATATCCCATGTTGGAGTGTTTTGTAACTTTTCTTAATGACCTTACTTTTGCAGGAGATGGTAACTGTTAGCGTGGATGGTTCTGTACTTGACAGGATTGCTAAAATTATGACATACCTTCGGTTGGGATCATCAGGGAAAGTCTTGAAGAAAAAGAAAAAGGAGAGAGATATAAAAGGTGTGTTCATGAGAATAAATAATATACTAGAGATCTTGTTGAGTTAGAATCTGAGAACAGGAAAATCTCCATGGTAAATACATTAGGAAATATGCTAAAGTGTTTTGTTTGGAAGAACTAATGCATTTTTAGTTATATACTCCCTCTGGTCATGATAACATGACGTTAGGACCGCACAACTCAACTGAAAGTAGTTAGTTTTGCCAGGGTGCATGAATTTTGTTTCAATTGTATCGCTAGTATTCTTTTTAGAATTATCTTTAGGTGCTTGGTGGATTAGGTATCTTGTTAATGTACTATGTTTGCTACAATGCAGGGAAGAGCAATTTGGCAAGTGGTGACTATGATGAGTCAGTAAAACCTTCCCAAATTAATGGTTCTACTCTGAAACATCAATCAGATATGGCACCACCACCAGCTCCACCCCCTCGGAACAATAGTTTCAATGGAAAGGAGAAACAACCAGTCCCTGTTGCAAGAGCAGACGATGATGACATTTTTGTTGGAGATGGAGTTGACTATTCAGTTCCTAACAAGGAAATGAGTCAGAGCCCTGTTTCTGATATGGATGAATCCCCACATAACCATCAGAAGCAGTCCAATTTCACTGAACCCATGTATGGCCCAGTACCACCATCTGAAGCTGCTCAAGCTTGGCAACAGCCGGTAAGCCTATAAATGTTCAGTGACTTAGGTTCTGGTGGATACCTGTAATTTTAGCTGTGCGCTTTGAATGTTAGAGGCTGGCGGTGTATTTGTTATTGCTCCATGTTCATGGCCTGCTATAACCTGTTTTTAGTTTTATTTGCATTTTATTCAACTTGATTGTAATATTTAATGTCTTTTCTGTTGCCAGAACGGGTATGATGCTGTTCAAGCCCAGATGGCAGCTGCTGGATATCAAGGTGACTGGTCAAGCTATGTGTATGCAGAACAGCAGTTGGGTTATCCAGAACAGTATGCGCAGCAAAGCACCCAGGAATACGATGTGTTAGCTGACCCTAGTATATCCCAGTTTCCGAGGTTCATGACTCAAGCAGACAAGGATCGGGGTTTAGGTTCTGTTTTCAAACGTGACGATCAAAGGCTTAATCAGCTGAGGGAAAAAGATGCACGGGAGAGAGATCCAAATTTTATTTCAGATAGTTACTCAGAGTGTTATCCTGGTTACCAGGAGTATAATAATGAGATTGCAGGAAGCGATGATGAAGATGATTTATCGAAGATGGATATGGGTGGACGGGTAAGTGAAATGATTTAGATCTTATGCACAAAAGTTCCCTGCAAATGCAAGGTTATGCTTGTGGCAAGGGTTTTTGTGAAATCGCAGTGGATAGGCTACACATCAATTAGTTATTGTTTATTATGTTGCATTTGCTTTTGAATTGATTTGCACTGAAAACTCATATCTGCATCATTTTTCTTCATTATTTAGGAGTATTCGAATATTCTGAAAACTTACAGTCAGGTGTTCTAGCTGTTTTTTTTTTGAGACCTTTTTTGTTTTGTTCAGTCTGGTATTTGAGCATAACCCAAAGACTGTTGTCCTGATATTATATGGTTCTGGTTGAACTTCGGAGGGAACCAGCTACTAGATGGTTTCTCATAGCGCGATCTGATGGTACCCTGAATAGCAGTCGAGGAATGATAATAGAGCAAATCCGGCCGTCGAATCAACAATTTGGTCAATGCGCGGTAGCCCAAATTGGTCCTTCGGGCTATGCCTATTGAGATCCGTGTAGTCGACACACATGCGCCACTCGGCCGAGGTTGCAGTTGTTTTTTTTTGGTTTAAAATGGTTTAATCAAGTCCAAGGTCACTTCTGTTGTGATACAGAAACTTTTATCATTGGCGCGTTTGGTTCATCTCTATAGCGTGTTCTGATATGCGATTCTTGAGCAGGCGAAGGGCCGCCTTCACAGGTGGGACTTTGAGACTGAAGAGGAGTGGGCCAAGTACAACGATCAGAAAGAAGCCATGCCAAAGGCTGCTTTCCAGTTTGGTGTGAAGATGCAGGACGGCAGGAAGACCAGGAAGCAGAACAAGGACCAGAAGCTCTCGAATGACCTCCACAAGATCAACAAGATCCTGGCTAGGAAGAAGGGCGAGAAAGATGGGGCAGAAGATGGTGGTCTCTACGATGATGATTTACCTAGCTCCAAGAAACAGCGTGGCTGAAGCTGTCATTTTTTGTTTCTCCTGCCAGTACGGTAGGCAGGTGAACATTCTATGAAGAGTTGCAGTGCCATGTTTAGCTGGCAACTGTATCCTGCTGCGTTTGTTTAAGGTGGCCGGTAGGAAATATGTTGATGCTATTGAGCTGAAACCATGAAAGAAGTATGCCTGTATATGTAATTTTCTAAGAGAAGAAAGGGCAGAACTTTATTATTATAATGAATCTGCAAGTATTTGATCTGTCAATTGGGAGGCTTTTGTGATCTGGTGAGAGTTGAGAATAGCCAAGACTCTGTCCCAGTGTTTAACCTGGGCTGTGACCTATTGTTGATGAAATTCTTGCAGTTTGGTGCTGAATACTTCCTTCAATGTAGCCGCTAAATTTTAGCATGCTGTCCTGGGCTGCCCCTTGAATGGATCTCTCTGAATGCATTGGTTATCTACTGATCAGTGACAGGAACAGTATACTCATTCTGGTTGTCCTGGAGACCCCCCATGTTGAGATTGGTGCTAAACTTGCTTTCAGACAGGAGAGCCTTTGCACAACCGAATGGGATTTGTTTCAGTTCACTGACTGTTGTATAGCTGGCAATTTGGATTGTTCTCTAAGCTGTTGGCATCAGGACATATACATGTGAAGAACTTTTACATCCCAGATTGATGTTTTGCCAGGAATAATACGATTCTGACACTTGTCTTTATCACTTTTGTGTATTTTTGAGATATACAATAAAGTTAGCACTAAGGGAATACCAAAGGGGAAAGATATCAATTACACTCTAAAATGAAAGGATTAACATACTCCCAGCCTTTATTCATAAATATATAGGCATTGATGATAACGGACTGGAGGCATCATGCTCTACTAGCTACTACCACCGGCGTTTCTGATTTCGCTGGCTTCAATCCGATGCTCTTGTCAAGGAAGCCCAAGTCAGGGCCACCTGCACATAAACCTGGTCATACAAGCGATCGAAAAACAAGAAGCATGCAATTCTCCACTTCAGGTTCAGTAACAAGATGAGGTAGATAGTTGACAGGCCCGTCGCCCATCCTATGCCCAGCCCAAGGTACAAGAACAATGCATCCTGATCATCATCCTCGGCACCTGGTAGTTGTGGCTTTGTTTCTGTACAATTCTTGGAGAGAGGTAGACCGCAAAGACCGGGGTTTCCAATGTATATGGATGCCTGGTTATCAAGTACCTGTAGCTGATTCCCAGATGGTATTTTTGCAAACTTCACTGCGGTAGCGTGCCTCTAATTTGGTTCCTCGATAGAATCAAATAGTCGGTTTTTGAAAATGTGGACCAGAACCAAACAGGTATGGAATCAGCTATGCTTGTATTTGAAATATCTAGGATCAACATCCCACTTTGTGATTTGAGCCAATATGGGAACTTAGGTCCTAGCCTACAAGACGGTAAACTAGCTGTAAATAGCTTGAAAGGAGGAACCCAGAGCTGGTCAACTACCATTGTCAAGGAGTTATCTGATAACCCCAAAGCCCTCAGATGAGCTAGTTTTGTCAAATGGGATTGTGTGACTATGCCATCTAGGTTGTTGGAGTCGAGCTCTAGTTTTGTCAGGTTTGTGTGCTCTCCTATCCAAAGTGGTACATTTCCAGAGATCCTGTTATCGCTGAGACAGAAAGTATAAAGATCCTTGAAATGTCCTTTCTGAGAAGGCAAGCTCCCAGTCAAATTGTTTGTATACAATTGTAAATTGTGCAAGCTGTGCCCAGGCAATCTGTCCAATAAATCTTGTATATCACCATTGAAATTATTCTTGGAAAGATGCAACGTTTCCAGGGGCAGTCTCTTGAGTGTTATTGGGACCCCTGTGAGGTCGTTATTGTTGAGATCCAAGAGTTTGAGGAATGTGAGTTTCCCAGAACCTCAGGGAGGGAACCTTGTAGACCGCAATCTTCTAGATATACTTTTTCAAGACTGGGAAGAGCCCAGAAGGGCCAAAAGAAATGTTTGACTGAAACAGGTGAGTTGAAGGGGTTACTACTGAGGTATACTACCTCTAGTGATGTGAGGTTGATATGTGCTGGGGGAGGAATAGTGTTTCTAAGGCTACAACCAGCAAGACTCAGCAACATCAGGGATGGAAGCATGTTAAGGCAGTGAGTCCAGTCGATGGCAGTGCTGAGGTTCACCCCGTCCAACACAAGATACGTTAGTTTTGACAGGCGTGCTAGCCATGCAAGATCAGTTGAGTACAATTTTGGACCTCCCAGACTCATTACATCGAGATGAATCAACTCGGAGAGGTTGCCAAGATGGGGTGGTATCTGCCCACTGAAATTGGCAAAGGAGAGGGACAGATATTCCATGTGTTTGAAACTACCAATGAACTCCGGGATTGGTGCGCCACCAAAGTCATTCTCTTGAAGGCTCAGGGACTTCAAATGCCGTAGTGCAAGCAAGGAGGAACTTATCTTACCTCCAAGTGCTGCTACTGCATCGTCGAGCCAAAGCTCCACAACGTGGCCATTTCGTTTGCTGCACGAGATGCCCGTCCATGCACAGCAGTCATCGCCTTGCCAGGATGACAGGTAGTTGCCAGGATCAGTGAGGCCCTTCTTGAAGTCAAGAAGAGCATCCCGCTCGCTCAGGATGCAGGGATTGCTTGGTGGAGGGGCAGCTTGGATTGGGGTGGTAGATGAGCTTTTTAGGGACGATACAAGGCGCAGTATTATTGTTATGGTGATCACTCGGAACACAAGTGATAGTTTGGCCATGTTGTTTGCCAGTTTCTTTGGGTTTCTTGTAGCTAGTGGAGTGCATAGAGATGGCATATATATGAGGGCTTGCATGCATAGAATGGTGCTCTGGCCGTCTGGCCTTATTTATAAAGCGCGCTGATGATTCATTAAACCGAGCTACGTACGGGGCACCAAGAGTCAAGTCAAGACCCATGATGCGCTCTGGGAACAATATATCTAACAATGCATGATGTCTTTCAAATTAATTTCAAAATTATCTCTCCACCATATCCGATGATGAATTAGATATTTGTACTCATCGATTTCCTTCTCTACCACGTGTAAATCTTGACTGCGTGCGCCAATGGTGCTTGTCCTTAAAGGTTGTTATATTAGGACCTTAACCTAGATAGGATACCGATTCCATCATGTATCCTAAATTTCATAGTATCTCAAATTCTTGATCCTAAACGAAAGTTACACATATATGATCCCATAAGGTAGTAGAATCTTATGTTGGGTCCTGCAGATCCTATAACCTACATAATAATTAATATAAATGGTTTTTTAAATGATTCAACTGCATTATTTATAGTTAATGTGAATTAAAAATAATGTCAATAAATCCAGTTGTTTTTTTAGAAAACATTAAATTAGTCAAGGTCAATATTATAGGCTTGATCTTTACAACATATTACAAATCTTAAATAAATATTTTTTTGGTTGCGTCACGTATGCACTACTAAAATGGTAGAGTTCTCCTAGTGTTTTTAAGTAGTAATAATAATAATACTACTAGTCATAATACATAGGAAACCTCACTAGGAGGCATTTGGTAGGGAAAAGCTTATACCAAAAATTGAATGCTTAACATTAGGAGAACCTCGCATCACTAGGAGAAGTTTCATATTCTGGTTGTGATGATCTCGCTTCTACGATATGATATTCTCTAGAAAAAAATGATGACATTATTGTTTTGTATCTCAGATCTTGGAACTCACAGTGGCCTTTTACAAATACAAAACACACAATAAGTGACGTTTTAGTCTCCAAAACACTATTTAGTACTGTTGTACCCACAAATAATTCGTGGAGTAAAGGAGAAGTGAAAAATTTAATATGTGCACCACAAATAATGCCAAGTCTGATGGACAAGATCTTCAACAATACTTGAGCTAGAAGGTAACGGTGACTGAATTGATGGCGATTGATCCACCGTGCACGTCGAGGTGTCTTCTTGCATTGAATTCGCCTAATTACCTGCCGTGTTGTGCATGTAATGTTTGCATGATGCAGAAACCGATAGAATTTAATTTGAGAGCTAAACTTTTCACCAGGAGCACGCCCGGCATTATATGTCACCCGGAGTTTTGCATGGAATTCTTGGCGCGAGATCATGACAACAGACCTCCAAAAGGCCACAAGAATATGTGATCATTCTAGACTAGAACTCATAAGTCCAGGTCCAGTCACAGCAGTTTGGAATTTTCCTGTGATACAAGACTTGACGATGCTCAGTTTTTCTGAGGTGCCACTACTAAAACTGTCTTTAGAGGTGTCTACTAGAAATGGTTTGTAGCTGCTTTGTTCGCCTCTACGTGTCTCTAGAATTCAAAAAAATTTAGTCGATGAGAATATGAACCGCTTCAACAAATGAATTTTCAGATATGGCTGGGATACCCAGCCACTTCTAGAAACTTATGTTCCAGAGGTGGCTGAAGAAGCTGTTTCTAGCTAGCTAGAGAACAGCTCTATTTCCAGCTTTCTCTCAAATGTGTTTTACTGCCAAAATTGGCATCTCGAATTCTAAATACACCAATATTCATTGAAACACACACACCAGCTTTCTCTCAAATGTGTTTTACTGCCAAAATTGGCATCTCGAATTCTAAATACACCAATATTCATTGAAACACACACGCACACGCACACGCACACACGCACGCACGCACGCACGCACACACGCACGCACGCACGCACGCGCGCGCACACACACACACATGAAGTCTTTGTAGGTCTCCTCGTCCTTATCTAGTGGATCCATGATCCATGCTATATGTTTGCCTTAACATCAACGATTATGCAAATCTAGCAGTTGCCGCATTAATTGAAGCATATAATGCATCCACAGCACTGCTCCTTGTCATGAATCCATGCCCACAACACCATTTCCCAAGCTTGCCGAAGTACCCCCTCCATCTCTCATCTATCATCTTCGACGGCCAGTTACCACCGACTCCTCCCGGTCATCAAGAGCATCCCCATCAAATGTGTTGGGAGCTGCCGTGGTGGTCGATGATTTTGATCGGGGGCACGCTACACCTTCTCATATAGTCCAGAGATAGGGTTTACAAAGGAAATACCTATTGTCTAACGTTGGTTTTAGTTTGTTACATGGAGATTTAGTCAGATCTTTTGATAATATAGGGAACATGGATATGCCGATATCCCCTAAGTCGATCCACACCTTGTTTTTTTTCGAAAGCGTGCTATAGCACGTGCTTTATTAAGTGGAAGTGAGAGTTTTACAAGCTCCAAATATGAGCACGGCGAGGGACCGTTCCCATCTTAGAGGGCACACGATACACAAATCATCAACTAGTGGTGGGGTAAATAGGTTGTACTAAGAAGTGAACCGATGGTGCGACAGGAGGAGGGCTGGACGCAAATCAAGCGATGAGTGCGGTGAGCAGCGCCAAGCTGCTAAAGCCTGCTCCAACCCATGCGCCTGCCTCCTCCAAGATGGCTGTGAGTAGCTCGGCTGGCGTCGACGAGCGTCAGTCGAATGTGCGACAGTTACGTTCCTTCCATAGGCACCAAGAGACGAGCAGTACCAGGGAGTCGAAGCTCCTCCTCAGTGCCTTTGGCAACGATGCTCTCCTGTGCAGCCACCAATCCAGAAAAGTGGAGGCCTGCTGAGGTGGCGCTGCCGGTGAACCCATGGCCGACATCAGCCTAGACCATACTTCACGGGTGTAGACACAAGAGCAGAGCAGGTGATCAGTTGTTTCATCTAGTTGATCACACAGTGCGCAGGCAACTTCAGGCTGGAGGCCATGATGCTTCCTACGCTCCGCTGTCCATAGGCGACAGTGCAGGGCAAGCCAGAAGAAGAATTTGACCTTCGGCGACATTGCAGCACACCAGAGCTCCTTCGCCCCAGCCATCGTCGTCCATCCTGCGAAGAAGATCCACACCTTGTTCATCAAGTAGATGAGATATCCCCCACCCGATTAGTCCTCCCAAGTAGTCAAGCCGGCCCACCCCAGCTGGTGGGGGCATTTTCCTTCCAAATGAGGATTATCTCTTCTTCAAGGAGGAGTTTTGATCAGAGCCTAAGGGTTTGTGAGGTTCTTTAGTCTAGAGGTCTAGGTTCTTTAGTCTAGAGGTCTAGTGTTTAGGTTTAGCTCTTTGTATGAACCTTTGGTTGTAAGTCGTGCTTCATTTTTGCAGGTGGGCATGTGGGTCTTTTTTTTTTGTCATGGGTGGCTAGTTGTGTCTCAACTATGGGTTATGTTAGCAGTCTAATTAAGTTTTCTATTGGTTGTCACTATTGCTGTTTTTGTCATTGCAAACTCTTTCTCCTTCTCAATTATGAACGGGGTAAACACATTATTAAAGAATAGAGCTATTTTGAGCCCTAAAGGTCAAATGGGACTATCCTGTTTATTTCTTTTTCTTGGAAAAGTGTATTTTCATTCAATCAACATTGAGTTAATCAACGCTAATCCACCCCACAATGGACACAAGTGTTTTCCTTTTTCCAACTACTAAGTCTTTTCTTAGTTCTCCCTTCTACTTTCATATGATCTTTGTTACTTAGCTTGCGATAAATCGCTGTTAGACCCAAGTGTCAAAAGTGGTAAGTGCCTAGCTTGCACTCAAAAAGACCAAAATAATGATCATTGAGTGCAGTGTGTAACTCGCGATAAATCATTGGTAGCCCCACGTGTCACAAAAGTGAAATTGTTACTAGATGTCTTTGAACAACTGTCTGGTCTAAAAATTAACTATCACAAAAGTGACATTCTGTTTTGGGCAGGCCAGAGAGTGTGAGGAACAATACTTACAACTCTTTGGTTGCAAACTATGACAACTCCCCTTTAAGTACTTAGGCATCCAATGCATGTTAGAAGACTATTGAATAAAGACTGGAAAGTGATAGAAGATAGAATCGAGAAAAAAATTAAGCAGTTGGAAGGGTAAATTGTTGTCGGCTGGGGGGCGTTTAGTCATGATAAATTCTGTTTTATCTAGTCTACCGATGTTTATGACATCTTTTTTTAGATTCCTAGGGGAGTTCTAAAAAAGATTGAATACTTCATATCTAGATTTTTTTGGCAATATGATTAGGAAAAAAAGAAGTATAGGTTAGTCAAATGGCCTATTCTCTGCTAGCCAAAAGATCAAGGTGGAATGGGAATTATGAATTTAGAGCTGCAAAATAGATGCCTACTAAGTAAATGGTTGTTTAAGTTGTTTAATGAAGAAGGCATGTGGCAGGATTTGATTAAAAATAAATACATGGAAAATAAAACGTTGAGCCAAGTTAAAAAGAAAGCAGGGGATTCCCATTTTTGGGCTAGCCTTATGGGTGTCAAAGATCAGTTCATAAATCTAGGTTGGTTTAGATTAAATAATGAAACTCAAATTAGGTTTTGAAAAGACAAGTGGCTGGGACATCAGGCATTTAAAACCCGATATCCAAACCTATACAATGTGGTGCGCAAAAAGCAGGCAACCGTTGCCGAGGTTTTTGTCAACGAAATCTAGTCGGCAGTCTACCGAGGGGTATACCCACGTAGTAGATGAATCGGTGGAGGTGCGCGAAACACGAACTAGATGGTAATATAAATACCGAGACACAAGATTTAGACAGGTTCAGACCGTCAGTATGACGTAATACTCTACATTCTGTGTTCTGATATATTAGATTGAGATATTGGGTGATCTCCGACTAGGGGACCCCTGGCCCTCCTTATATACTCTAAAGAGACAGGGTTACAAGTAAAGTATCATATTTGGTACAATATATTCATATAGCCTTTGGTGCACGTCGACCAGTGCTGTGCGCCGCACGCCTTCATCTTGTGGGCTGGGCCACCTCTGATGGTGCGACCCATGTCTTGTCTTGTGGGTACCGGGGGTATATCCCCCATAGCTAGTCCCCAAGTGCCTTGCATCTGCTTGGCGACGCCATCTTGATCAAGTTCGACCAATTTAACATGAAGCCGACCAGTTTAACTGGTGACTCGAACAGAAATAATTGAAACCGACTAGTTTAACTGGTGATCCGAGCGGAGATAATTGAAGCCGACCAGTTTAACTGGTGATCCGAGCGGAGATAATTGAAGCCGACCAGTTTAACTGGTGATCCGAGCAGAAATAATTAAAACCAACCAGTTTAACTGGTTAGCAAACCTCGGACTTAACCAAGTAAGGCTTGCCAGAAGGATGTAAGGGGCTCAAGATAAAATTTAAAAATTCTTCACCTTAGGCGAAGTGTAGCCACTTAGACTTCGTTTGATTATCACCCATGACTTAGTTAATAAGGAGGGTAAAAAAAGCACTATATTCACCACCAGGTGAAGTGTAGCCATTTAGTCCTCGAGCCTGACAGTAGGTGATTTGGTCATGTGGTGTCAGGATCAAAAAGAATAAGAGCATTCAAAACTAGTCCTCAGCTTAGCTAAGAAAATCGTAGAAAACAGTACAGTCGTCGCCAGATAACATGTACACACGTAGTCCCTAAGTCTGCTAGAAGATGAAGAGACATGTTATAGCAGGGTCAAAGAAAATAAGTCTGAAATGTACTTATCAAAGCCCCCGACGTGCTGCCTAGGATCAGCACCATGATCCGAACAGCATGGAGCAACTTGATAGCACACTAGCTTAATCGGAGCGAAGCGAAGACATAGCAAAATCCGACCACCATGAGAGTCCCCAGCTTAGCTGGCGACGTTTGCATGAAGAATCGGAACACCGAGGAGTCCCCAGCTTAGCTGGCGAGTCCCCAGCATTGCTGACGATGAAGCCCAAGCGATGAATAGTCTGACTAACTAGTCGGCGAGCACCGAGCAATCCAGCCAATTGGTCGGCGACGAAGTGAGCGCCGAGCAGGAGTGAGCGCCGAGTAGTCCGACCAGTTGGTTGGTGGTGAAGTCCGACTGCCAAGTGGTGCGATCACCCGGACGATGATCCTCTTGTCCTTTCCAACTGATTCAGTCTCCGAGCGTAAAAATAAGCTCGTCGACTGAACTTGCTCCTGAAAAACAAATATGGAGAACGGGTAGTACATGATGTACAAAATAAAATGTACGAACTCCAGAGAAAAAATTAGCACTGATGAATTAGCTTATGCAGCTCAGCTGTCAATTGTTGACGTGAACACTTAGTGTTCTTTTGTAGATATATTTATACTTAGTATAAACGTGGTCCGACCAGTTAGTTTCTCATTGAGCCCCCAGCCCTGACTAGCCAGTAATTCCGGAGCGCGAGGCGCGGAGCCCAGGCACGCGTAAAAGTACCGACGTCACCAGGGAGCCACTGCCGACCACCCACAATGCAGAGAGCGGATCTCATTCACGTGCAGAGAGGAGCCGAGGACAGGGCCATCACTGGAAAACGCAAGTGAGAATGTACTGTTCGTCCATCCGCTAAGCGAAAGCGTACGCCATCTTTAAGATGGTACACGCGGAGGAAAATGTCATTGGAGAAATATCCGGAGATATATGAAGATGAAAGAGTATTTAGAAAAATTATTAAAGCGTGACTTAGCTTGATTGACGACCGGATGGAGAAGTCGGCGTGTCGTGATGTCCGAGGAGAAGAACGTGGCTCGGATGGCTCGCTTGACGACTCGGACGGCTCGCTTAGCGGCTCGCTGGTAGCTTGACGTGACTCGCGTGATGACTCGGGTGGCTCGCTTAGCGGCTCGCTTGATGCCTTAGACGGCTTGCTTAGCGGCTTGGTATGTACTCCCTCCATCCCAAATTATAAGACGTTTGACTTTTTTGACACCAAGTTTGACCACTCGTCTTATTCAAAAATTTGTGCAAAATATCAATTCTTTTATCGTGGCTTGGTATATTAATAAAAGTTCCTCAAGAATGACTTAAATTTAACTATATTTACACAAATTTTTTGAATAAGACGAATGGTCAAACTTGGGATCAAAAAAGTCAAACGTCTTATAATTTGGGATGGAGGGAGTAAAAACTTGGAAAGCACAACACATGTTTGCCTTGAACCAGAATCGACGACTTGTTGGCTGCACGCATGTTGCTCCGATTTTCTTCATGCACAGGACATGCAAAGCCTCCATACTTTGATTATTTAATTAATAATTCGCTTGCATGGCCTTGTGAGTCGTTCCTGTCCCTGGCTTGTTTTGAGTGGTCAGAGACATTATCGAAACCGCCAAGCATCGCAGCGAAGTTGGTGTCAGAGAAGGTGGTGCTGTGCTCGGCAGACCACATATGCATGAACGACTGCTCGGAGTTGGGAACGAGCTCCTGGACGTGTGCATGTATATGCAGGAAGCGATTGCAAAAAGTGCCGTTCAATAACCATAATTTGTAAGCTGTACCAAGAGATACACAGCATGCATCTATATTTGTACATTTATATAAATAAAGAAACTAGGAATATGAAGAAAGGAAAGCTCTCCCTGGTTTTCGTGTTCCAATCCAAAGACTGGATTGCATCTGCATGTTGTCGACGTGAGCTTTGTTTGGATCTCGTTCAACGGGCGTTGGTGGCTTGATGCAGGTGGTGGCCAGTAGCATCCGGCACAAGAGTCCCGCACGTGTGCCGTGCTCCTGCGTCTCGCCGAGGCCGAGAAGCCAACACCCCGACTATAGTTTTCCAAACGGGCTAAGCCCGTTGGGCCGGCCCGGGCACGGCACGGATTTGGCCCGGCACGAAAACGGCCTGGCCCGCTAGCACCGTGCCCGTGCCAAGCATGGCCCGAGGCCGTGCCCATGCCTGGGCCGCATTGGCGACACGGCACGAGCACGGCCCGCTTCAACGGGCGGCATGGTTGAGCCGTCCGATGCCCTGCCCCCTCGCCTCCCGACCGTTGGATCACCGCGTGGGGGACGCTGCTATATAACGCCGAGCGGCGGCCGCGGCCCCTCACCGGTGAAACCCTAGTTCATTTCGTCTCTCGCTCGTCTCTCTCCTCTCTCGCTCCTCTCTCGTCTGTCTCGCCCGCTCCCCTCCGTCGAAACCCTAGATCCCCTTCTCCTCGACCTCGAGCTCGACTCCGGCAGCCCGCGGCCGGCACAGTGAGACGGATTGGCCGTACACTCCGATCTGCTTCCTCCCTGACCATAAATGTAGCCTCGTCCCCTCTTGCGTCCCCTGGTCTTCTCTGTTTCTTCCGCCTCGTCGGCCTCGTCGCCGCCGCCTAACTCCGGTCATCTCGGGGCTCCGTGTCCGTGAGGATGCGTTGAGGCACCAGGGTGACGGATCTAGCCGAACCCGCCGTCGCCGTTGCTGCTGGCACATCCGGTGCTCCGGCCTAAGAGGTACGTCCAGATCCGGTGCAGATCTTCTCTTTTCTTCATCTTTTTGGTTAGATCCGGTGCTCCGGACTAACAAATTTCTTTCTTTTTGTTTTTCTTTTGTAGCCGTTGAGGGACCGGTGGCCGGCAGCAGCGCGATGTCGGAATCGGAGGCGGAGGAGATTGGTCACTCCATGACCATCAACGACGAGCTGCGGCTCTTTGGGATGGCCGGAGATGACGAGGACGACGTGATTGGTGATGTCGAGGCGCTCTTAGGCCCTCGCGCTGCTGAGGAGCTCTTCAACCGGACTCATGCACGGCTTCGACGAGAGGCCATCGCCGTCACCGCCCATTCTTGCGGTGGCGGTGGCACTGGCGCTGCTTCCGCGTCCGACGGTGATGCAGCTGCTCCCGGTGCGGCCGCTGCCACCGGTGAGGAGGCTGCCACCGGTGAGGCCGCTGCAACCGGTTAGATCTTCCCCTCAGTATTGGTGAAACTGAGGCCTGGGAAGATTACATTAGAACTGCTCACAATCCCAGGTTTAAAACTGTTTCTAAGCAAACTACAGGTAGGGATCTTATGAGGTACTTCTCTGAGAAGCGTGATAAACTGGTAGAATCTTTGA
This sequence comes from Saccharum spontaneum, assembly GCA_022457205.1. Taxonomy (NCBI): domain Eukaryota; kingdom Viridiplantae; phylum Streptophyta; class Magnoliopsida; order Poales; family Poaceae; genus Saccharum; species Saccharum spontaneum. The sequence goes on along the minus strand of CM039616.1, from coordinate 54,944,096 downwards.
AGAGTAATGCTATTACATCTGTTGCTATAACTTCTGATATTTGGTCTGGAAATGCTAAGCAGGATTATTTGAGTGTTGTTGGTCATTTCATTAATTCTGATTGGCAACTTGAAAAGAGGGTGCTTGGGTTAAGGCTTATTGATGTGTCTCATAATGTTGAAAACATTGCTGAACGTGTTACTGTTGTGCTAAATGATTATGGTATACTGCATAAGGTGTTTTCTGTAACTTTAGACAATGCTTCTTCTAATAACAAAGCCATGGATGCACTTAAACCTCTACTTAAGCAATATTTGGGTGCTGATCTCTTTTTGCATCAAAGGTGTGCATGTCATATTATTAATCTGATAGTTAAGGAAGCTCTTGTTACTGTAACTCCTATGATTGATGCTTTTAGAACTGCTATCTCTTTTATCAACTCTTCTAACCTAAGAGTTGCTTCATATAAGAGCTATTGCATGGCATCTGGAACCAGACCTCGAACATTTGGGCTGGACATGGATGTAAGGTGGAACTCTACATATCTGATGCTTAAGCATGTCCTGCCCCACAAGGAAATTTTTCATACTTTCATTGAGTCCAATTACCCAAAACCTAGAGGTGGTGTCTTTCTCTTAACTCATGATCATTGGGCTATGGCAACTAAAATTCTGGAATTTCTTGAACTGTTTTATGACTCAACTGTTGCTTTGTCTGGTGTTTACTATCCTACTGTACTTTTAATGGTTCATCACATTGTTAGGATTGCTATTCACCTACATAAGTATCAAAATGATGGGCATATTAGACCTGTTGTCCAACCCATGATTGATAAGTATAATAAATACTGGAAAACAATACCTCCACTTTATTGTATTGCATTTATCTTGGATCCATGAGCTAAAATGAAAGGTTTCAACAAAGTTCTTAGAAAGTTACAACTAATCACTGATGCTGATTATTCTAATAAGGTATTGGAAACTAGATCTCTTCTTTTCAAGCTCTATCACAGGTATGATGATTTATATGGCTCTGTCAGGGAGAAAAGGGCTGTCCCTCCAAGCCTATCTGGTAAGAAAAGAACAGCTTGGGATGAAATATATGATGATGATGATGTGCTTCCTCCTAATCTTGATATGTCTAGGAGTATTCCTGCTACTGCTTTGCTGCATGCAGCAAGTTCTTCCTCTAACACTGGTTCTACTTCTGAACTTTCCTCTTACCTTGACTGTGACACAGTCAGCCAGTTGGATGATGACTTTAACATCTTGAACTGGTGGCACCAGCATAAACTGACATATCCTGTTCTTTCTACTCTTGCTAAAGATGTGTTTAGTGTGCCTGTTTCCACCATATCTTCAGAAGCTACTTTTAGCACAACTGGCAGGATCATCGAAGAACGAAGGCGGAGGCTGAAGCCAGAAACTGTGGAGGCACTTGCTTGCATCAAGGACTGGGAGGCTGCAGAGACAAGGATTCAGCACATGGTGGAGGACAAGGAGCTGGTGGAGGCATTTGAAGAACTTTATCTTGATGTTGATTAATCATTTATGTAATGGTTTTGTAACTTAAGTAGGATTTAGACTTTTGCTGCTGGAGCAGCTGGACTTGGGCCCTTGGGATATTGAACTGTTGATCTAATATTGTGGAGCTGGATGCACTCTTTTTCCCTGTCTAGGGTTTCTCACAAGGGTGAGTTTTACCTAGACAGGTTTTTAATGAGACAGCCATTGCACAACTCCTTTTTATTGCTATCTGTGATGTGTTCAGCTGTGTTTTTTTGATTTTTTGTTGAATTTGAAGTTAGATGTATTTTTCTATATTGAAAGAGATGTAACTCTACTGGAAACGTGCCTGGACAGGCACGAGCACGAGCGTGCTGCCGTGCCAAACGGCCCGGCACAGCACGCTCCAGAGAGTTTAGTGCCGTGCCCGTGCCTGGCTGACGGCACGGCGGCACTATCAGGCACGGCACGGCAGGCACGCGGGCCAGATCGTGCCGTGCCTAACCGTGCCGTGCCCGAGCCGTGCCCGTGCCGTGCCGGGCCGCCCGTTTGGAAAACTATAACCCCGACCGAGCCGACCAGTGCAGGGCTGGTTTTGCAACCCAGCACAATAGATCGGTTTCGGTTTTGCAGCGCAGAACGACGACAACGAGCTTAGTCAGATTCTTTGTCTGATGACGAGCAGGATGTCATCCTCGAGCGAAGATCAACTTGGACCTTGCATGCCTTGAAGGAGATGCGTTTATACTCTTGATTGCTTGCCGTCAGAGATCGGAGATACACGCATAGCGTGTACCTGTTTGCTTCTTGCTTGATAGCCTGGCCGCATGGTGCGATGACCAGGAAGCCTCGTCTGATCAGGGCTCCGGGGTATCACGAGTCTTGACGTGTGGTCGCGATGAGCGACGTCACCGCCATGACCCATCGATACATCGTTCCAAATCCTGATGCCGAAGGAGGCCCACCGCGAGAAGCCAAGTCGCCGCGGAGGACGTTGATGAAGAGAATTCCCATCTGGTTCGTCTGGAGTCCGCGTGCACGACGATATATATTCATGTCGCCAAGTAAAGTATCCTATTTGGTACAATATATTCATGTAGCCTTGCGGTGCACGACGACTAGTGCCGTGCGCCGCACGCCTGCCTTCATCTTATGGGCTGGGCCACCTCTGATGGTGCGGCCCATGTCTTGTCTTGTGGGTACCGGGGGTATATCCCTCACAGTTTTGCAAACTGCTCCTCTAAATGTGTCCTTCAGAAGGGCTTTTGGTGGAAACAAAACTAATAGAATGGCACAGCCTAGTTGCTAGTATTATGCATGTTATGCTCAACAATATGCCACATAGGTTTGTTTGGGGTTTACATAAAAACATGGTCCTTTTCGGTGAATTCTACGTATAAGTTCCTTGCCATCAATGGTTTGAAAGTCACGCAGGGGATATGGCAAATGAAGATACCCCTAAAAAACAAAATCTTAGCCACCGCCTCACTCTCCCCTCTTGCATGTTGGAGCCTTCGTTGCAAGGCCTTCTCCGCGGAGCATCCGTCATCGAGCCTTCTCCGTGGAGCCCTTACACAGAACAACCATCTAGGACATCGGTCTAGGACCTTCGTCCCTCGGGCCTTTGTCCGGGAGCCTTCTCTGGTCAGACTTTCATTGGGACCTTCTCTGGCCGGGCCTTCGTTGGGACCTTCTCTGGCTGGGCTTCGTCGGGACCTTCTCTGGCCAGGCCTTCGTCGGGAACTTCTCTGGTTAGGCCTTCGTCGGGACCTTCTCTAGGCGGGCCTTCGTCGGGACCTTCTCTAGCCAGGCCTTCGTCGGGACCTTCTATGGCCGGGGCCCTTCGTCCGGGAGCCTTCTTCGACCGGGCCTTCGTCGAGACCTGCTCTGGCCAGGCCTTCGACCTTTGTTGGGACCTTCTCTGGCCGGGCCTTCGACGGCGGACCATTTTCGGCCGGGCCTTTGTTGGGACCTTCTCCGGCCAGGCCTTCATCGGTGAACCTTCTCCGATCGGGACTTCGTCGGCGGACCTTCTCCTGCCGGCCTTCTCTAGGAGGCCTTCTCTCGTCGGCCTTCTCCAGGAGATCTTCTCCCGCCGGCCTTCTCCAGGGACCTTCTCCCGCCGGCCTTCTCCGGGGACCTTCTCCGGGAGGCCTTCTCCCGCCGGCCCTCACTGGGGCAACCTTCACCGGCTAGTGTTTACCAAGGATCCTTCACCTCTCAATCCTGTTCGGGACGTCTGTCCCAACACTGGTCCCAGACCTCATCGGGCATTTATAAGAAGAGAGGACCTGCGAATGGACTTGTGGTCCAGTAGTAGGCCTTGTCAAGTGCGACGCTACCCACCAGGGCTCAAACCCTGGTTGTCGTACTTGTTTTTGGATTTTTTCCCCAAAATATTTAGGATACACGTGGCTGTGTGCTTGGTGGTACTGCGCGTTTCCCGCGCACGGGAAGCTAGTAGCCTCCCAATCTCTTCTTTGTGTGTGTACACACGTGTATGGTGTGAGCCTGATCAAAAGAAACAAGAGAGGACCCTTTATCCTAAACTAACGATTAGTTTTACCCACCAAATCGGCAAAGCTCAGATGAGATGCTGAAGCATACGCCAGCCGCGGGCCTCCACTCATCTAATTAATTTTGGTATGCATCAATGTGGAGTTGTGGACATACACGTATCCCTTTGAGTTGACGTACACCCATACGCGTATGGACAAACTCTGTACATGTACGTATGCACGCATGCAACTATTACTGCTTCTGGGACTAGACGTAGCTTAATGAAAAGTTACCTAGACGCTCTAGGTCTACCAAATCTAAATTCATCAAAACGTTGAATCTTGGCGGTCAGATTCAACATTTTAGTAGAGCTCAAGTTGTGCTCCACCAAACTCGAGTTGGAGAAAATTATCACCATACCAATGATTACACACCCTTTCCCCATATCGGTTCATTTCTGTTTGTGTTTCTTCTCCCCAACTCTTCTTCTCCATGGCTCTTCTTCCCCTGGCCGTGTGCTGTGCCCACCGTGTTGGCCGCCCTCGCCACCCCCGGCTGGCCACGCACTTGACCCAATCCCGGAATGCCTCGGCTTCGTGGCGACCATGCTTCTGCGGCGGCTGGCCGCTTGCTCACCTTAGCCACACCAGCCTAGCCTTTGCGCCGGCCACGATCTCGGTCGTGGCCGCCTCCGGCTGTGGCCGCCGTTTGCCATGGTCCATGCCCCACCAAGCCGCACGAAGGAGGAAGAAAGGCGGGGAATAAGCTTTTTATGGACACTGGCGCGTGGGACCTATGCGAAGGGTAAATTAGGCCATTCCAACAAAATTGGTCTTGCGTGGATTTAGGGTTGTTTTGTGGCCAAATGGTTTCACGGTAGATCTTAGATCTCATATCTACTAGGTGGGTAACACGTGCATATCATTTTTTTTACATACAAGAATATAATGTATGGGTCAGATTAGCTTGGCGTGGGAGAAAAATATTTGCAAGACAAATTCAAGGATGTCCTATACATTCTAAAATAATTTTAAAGGAACCGAATTATTTAATTT